>JAHRHJ020003543.1:0-631185 GCA_019776745.2 Taxus chinensis
AGTAGGGAAGGGGCTCTGTGAAGAGGCTAGGGGAAACTCTGGCTCCTCCTAACTCAAGCTTCTTATTCCTCCTCCCTCAAAACTTCCTACACTTTTCCTTAGATTAGAATGCTGCTATGATACCAGATGTTAGAGTTGAATACTTTGATAATAAGCAAATACACAAAAAAACTCAGAAGATTTTACACAGAAACAAGACGGTGCTTGTATATTTTATTAATCTTTAAAATCAAGCATTACAATAAGAAGAGAGATCTGCACTATTTATAGATATTATACAGCTTCTATCTCATCCACAATACATGGAAATAGATAAACTAATTTGAGAATAAAATGTAGGATAATATTCACTGCCCCTAATTGCCCCTATTTCCCCTCATGAAATCATCTGGGAATACAAAAAATGAGATTGAACAATATCTCACAAAACATGTGATAAGACAACTAAAGATAACTATGAGTTGACTTAATATAATCTAACTAAAGTAATTAAAAAATTACTTTATTATAATATAACATTTAACTCATATGTTGAATTAAGTGTTAGTTTATTTCTAATAGTCCATTGCGTGAAATAGGAACTTTAGATGCTTCTTTGGACATTGGTTGTCATTTATAACCTCTCCATCATTATTTTATTCCATTTTCTCTTTTTTTAAATTTTTTTCCTCTAATTTTTTGGTGCTATCACCTCCTGTAGTTTGGTATTTTCATTTTTATGCACATTCCTCTCTCCCTAGTATCTTGGAATTGTAGATTAGTATTAGATAGCTGCATTTCCCTTCTTAGGAATAGTTTTACAGTAGGAATAAGATGAGAAATCCGTCCTTCTCTAGAGGTATGTCTCAGTTTATAAGTTCCATAACTTGGAGAGAGTCCCATGTTTCCTAAAAGTATTGGGTTGTCCAACAGTTTTGACACGCCCTATTGTACTATAGAAGTCAATATTTCCATTTTTTCCAAGTTTGGGTGTGTATCTTGGTAAAATTTTAGCCTTTGGAGGCTCTACAACAAAAAATATAGTGACTCCAAGTATCATATAATTTGGTTTCAGCAGTTAAAGTAGAATTCATCAGTAGAATTCAAACAACATTTAGAACAATGGAAGAAGGAGCTTTTGAGTACCTACAGTTATCACCAGGATGAATAACAAGAGGAAGAAACGTTTTAAGGTCACCTTTGCCACCAATTACAAGTATTTCTACTCCACCTCATGGTAGGCCCTTATTCCTATCTACTAGAGTTATGACACATATTTTGTAGTCATTTTTACCCCCATTATAAAAGGAAGGAACCCCATGAGCGCTGGCCTATCACCCAGCAGAAGTTGAGCGCTCACCCAAGGCACACGCGGGTACTGAGTCTCTCTTTTATGTGAATGTAGTGGGAAGCATCATCTATGATTAGTGTAAGATTTTTCAGGAGGGAAGCAAAGAAAAACAAGAACCATAGGGCTCAGAAAAACCTCTAGATCCTTACAGTCACTTCAGACCGGGTACTTTAATAGAATCCAAAACATGCATTAAAACAAAAAGAATTATACAAGCATTTATACATCGCATGAAAGGAAAGAGAACTCATATGAGAGAAATGTTCATTAAAACTATTGATATACATGTCTATATATAACAAGTAACCTCATTATATTCATTGATTCATTACAGAGAGTCACAAAGAGAAGACCACAATCATGCATATCACTGGATGTATGTAACTAAGCTACAGAAAAAGAAAAATTACAATCCCATGCTTAGTGAATTTTTTCCTGAATACAAATATCCCCTCGAAGTAATTCTACAGAGCTTCGCTCACTCTCTAACCCACTATACCTTGTACTTCTAGATATTTTCTCCTCTTTCTTACTCCGTAGGCACTTGTATGTATAATTCTCCTATGCTTCCAACTTACCTTCCAGTGCCCTCAGATCTGGCGCTAAGTGTCGAATGTGGTCCTTTATGCAAGCATGCTCATCTAGGCCTGAGCTTTCCACTCCATCTCATGATGATATTCTAGAATATTCCAGCCGGGGCATGCTCTTTCCTGGGACAGCCTATCGCCAGGCTGACATCTTATCCACATGCAACCGATCACGCTTTTCATGTGTTCTACCTTGTGTGACCAAATCAACTAAGTCCCGAGACTCCTTTCATGTGTAGTGTCAGCTATGTGTTCCTTTTCATAACTGGGACCTTGTGCGCCCACGTAGCTTCATACTTGGTTAATATTACAAAGGTCCAACATCACCTCACACTACGCCTGTTCTCCCTTGTTGGAAACACTTAACCAAGAGGCATATTTTCCAGGGAACTAATGAATAGCCTTATACTTTACAAAGAAAAGAATAAGGAATGAAATAATCAGGGAAAAGAATGAAGAATTGGGGGGACATCAACTTAACAAGCTAGGAAAATATTTCCAGAGGTCTGCCTCTAGCTTATTCCACACTTCGGCCTCACCCTGTGCCTTCTAGCAGAGGTCTCCCACCAAGGTGCTCACTTCATCAAAACTCAGGTCAGCTCCCTGGGTGCCCAAAATGTCCACAATGTGCTCCATCTCTTTGCCTAGGTCCTCAAGTTTGTCCATCCTTCTAGTGATCTGGGGGTATAGTTCCTTTATCCGGGCCTTAATTAAGCTTATTAAGGCCTTAATTGCCTCTAATTTCTTCTCTACTTCAACAAAAACCTTGTCTCTCTCTGCCCTGTTCCCCTTGTTCTTTTCTTGGAATTATTTTAGTTCCATCTCAAGCGTGGTGACCAAGGAGCTCACCACCTTATCTCTGTCAGTGCATGTATCATATGCGGCTTCTGCAGACTGGGCAGTGACCTTAACCTCCACAAGTACTTGGTTTTACTCGAAAACGAGCGCTACCACTTTTAACTAGTATTCCTCTTTCAAGTGTGACCACTTATTCAACAAATTCCAAGGCCAAGGTTCATCTCTCCATGGTGAGGATGCACGTTAGGTCTTCCATACACTCTAGGAGGGATGAGTAGTTTTGTGCGAGTGGCACTAAGTCTAGGTGCTTCAGGAGGATGACACCTTTGATAGACTCCATTTTCTTGTAAACTTCCTACACCTTTACTTTCTCTTCCCTTAACTCGTGCCTTAACTATGCGCTGATCAGTTCTTCCTATTTCAAATTGTTGGCCTTTTCTGCTAGTTCTTCCTCCTTTTTCCCTAACTTCACTTCCAACATTCTAATCATGTCATTGCACATGAATAATCTAGCCTTAGTCTCGACCGCAACCTTGTTCAGTGCGTTACAGACCTGCTTGTCCAAGAGCCCATGAGCATTCACTAAGGGATTGACCCCCTTAGATTCTAGCAGTGTGGTGATCACTTCAAGGTAGACTTTGAAGTCTGGCTCGTCAATGTGAGATTCGAATGCCCAAGAGATTATCTTCTTGGTTTGAGGGTACATGCCATCCTTCTCAAAAGACCTCATGGCTATGAGCCTTTCCATGGGTACTATGCTGTGGAATCATGCTTCGTAACACCTTCCTTGTGTCATCAACATAGCTCATTAAAGGTCTTTGTTCCACATCAAGAGTTCTCTTTCCTAAGCGTGCACCTTTGGGGAAGATTACTGTCAGAGTGGGGCATCCTAGGCTATCATGTTCTTTTTCAATGTTCTCCTCCTTCCCCTCCTTTAGCACTATGTTTGTGCTATGCTCCAACTCTTGGTCTACCAAGACCTCAAGAATTCTTTGTGCTTCTCTCTCTGCCACCTCTGTGATCTGTTCCTTTGTAAAACTTATGGCTCCCTCCTTTTTCTTGACAACCTCCTCATCCTCGATGTCTTTGGTGTCCTCCTCATCTTGTGTTCCCTTGCATCATGTGAGTACAAACTCCTATTTCTCATCTTCACTCTCCTCTTTCGAGTCGTAGATGCTAACCACACAGGCTCTTTGTATTTCTCTGTTTCTTCTTCTTCTCTGCCACCATCTTCTTCACTTTCATCCCCTCTTCCAGCCATGTATTTTTCTAAGCTATCGGTCACCTCCGAGTCAGATTCCTCATCCACCCTCTGCTTCTTCCTGAGAGGTGGCTCCTAATCAGGGGATTCGGCCTTATCTTATTCCTTAGGTAATTATTCCTTGGATACAAGTTGCCTAGGTTCCTCTACCTCTGGCATCTTTTCCTTCATAGGAGACTTCTTTCTCCACATGTAAGTGCTTTTCTTTGTGCTTGTGGATAGCATGCTCACTGTCTGAGTAGTTGGCATACTTGGTGCTTCTCTGTCTCTTCCTCTCTTCTTTGACACGGGCCCCTTCTTTCCCAAGGGATCTTTAGGTATGGATACTTCACTCTCCAGATATGCACCCTTCTCGAACTTCATCCTTATGCACAAGTACACACACACCATTGATCCTCCAGTGATGGGTAAAGTTATCGGCCTCATCATTTGAATCTTGTGTGACACGTACTTCTCCATGTATGCACGTTTGTTGTCAGGGTAATTCAACTTCTTTCTCATCTCCCTGTGTTCGGTCTAACCTACCCAGTTCCAGCCTTATCTTCTTTGACTCTTTAAACCTGTTCAATACTTGGAAGTATTGAGCAGTGAAGGGGAGCGTGCACCAAGGGCTCCATGAATCGTCTATCAACTTGAATCTACCTAGGCAGTAGTGTTGATAAACCATGAATTCAGCTTCTCCCTCAGTGGCTTCTGGGAGTTGTTTGGGGATCCTCCACTCTTGTCCTGAGGCACGTGTACCATTTTTCTAGCTGCGCCTTGTGGGGTGCTGTCATTATATGACAAGAATATACCTCTTTTGAACCTCTTCACGGGTGAAGGATCCTCAGTTGGGTACTCCCACACGAACTTGTCTAGCACGTCGGGAACTGTCAATATCCATGAATAAAATGGTGAGAAAGATGTTTCCAAAGACGATCATGTCCCCTTCCTTTGTGTAAATGACAATTTATTCAGTGATTTACATGGATAGGTTGTATATAGTTCCCTCTATAATCTTCCTATAGACGTGTAGCCAAGGTTTGTTGACCCATGTTCACCTTTCTTGGAAATTTAGCTTAGTCACCTGATGCACGGCCATTTTCATTACGAGGTCCTTGATATCTAAAATGTCATAACACTGTGACCCTTTGTTACAGGCATACTCAGTGACAGTTTCTTGAATGGCCTCCTTGTCGCCAACTGTCATATTCTAGGCTATCTCCCTCACATATGAGGCCTATAAATTGTGAAATCAACTGGGGAGTTACGCGCATCTTCCAAAATGGAAGTAATATTCATGCACCCGTGACATCACTAGTACAGTGTTTTGGCTTTCCAAAATAGGGCAACTCATACAGTTGTAATACCCTTCCCTTCTCCATTTTAACCTTGACGTCATCATCATATATAGGTAAACCCTCAGGTGTTCATTTGTTGGTGGGGCGTACCAATTCCAATGCCATTTTGTTTTCTATTATGTTCATGTAGTGATTATAGTCACTAACAGGTACACTTCTCAAGTGGGATTCCCATTCCTTCCCCATCATCACCCCATCTAGGTATTACATCTCTGCATACCATTCTTCATTTGTGTCTACCATGGGTTCTAGTTGTTTAGCCTTGGCTTTTCCCTTTCCTTTCTTAGGTGCCATGGTCAGGGTATTTTTATCACTCCAATTCTCTCCTTGTTACTCTGTTTTACTTCCTCCAATCCTTCGATCTCAAATTCATGATATAACTCTTCTAAACCCATGCCCTAGTTTGTCGAACCCTAACTGGGATAAAATATTCACAAGACAACACCTCTTCAACTCTTTCCATGCCCATGTAACCCCTTCCTTCTAGTTCACAATCTCAAACTGGCTGCTTCAATCTCATAGATCTTCCTTCACTCGATTGAATCTGAAAGCCCTAGTTTGTCTAACTCGCTTATATCTCCAACTCTTCTATTTCACAAAGTAAAAATGAGAGTGCCCCTACCCTCTACTTATAGTTTTTCTCTTTTTTGAACATTAATTGTTACTTCACCTACCACCGTACTTTTCTCATTTAATGTGGCTTTTTCAAACAAATCCCATCTTCAGTGCCTTCACTTACACGCCCAACTTGCGAGAAAAATCCTCCAACCTTCTATCTCGCAGCAAATCTAACCTGACAGGAGACTCTTGTGTGCATGTAACCCGTGCCAAAGGCACTTCTTCTATCCTGATCCTTGCTCTCACCTACCTCGTGTTTCTTTCAAATGTTGCTTTCTCCTCCTCAGTATGTGGGATCTACAAGTAGCTTTTACCCTGGCACCAACCATTCTTCCATCTTCCTTTTATATACCTCTCTCAACCTGGCTACTCAATAATGCTTTTCAACACAACTTCCTTGGTACTTTGATCATGTGCTTCTTCACCTTTCTCCACCCCACACTTAAAGTGATATGCGCAGTCCTCTGCACACTCATAGATGATCCAAAAATAGCAATAAGGTTACTGGCACCCAAGGCGTAAAACAAAACAACAACGTGAAATGGAAACACAAGAAAGGGAAAATGCATAAAGGAAACTTCTAAGCTAACTGGAAAAACTACCTTATTTACAAACACCAAGAAGAATTATTTATAGTAGGGCTTCAGCCTACTACCATTGAAGTGTTCAGGAAACTTCATCCCATCCAGCACTTTTAACTGACATGCTCTTGAATCAAGGATCTATGAGATTGTGTAAGGACCCAACCAATGGAACTTTCAACTTCCTAGGATGGCGCAAAAACTTAGAATCATATAATAACACCATCTTCTCAACCTCAAACTTCTTGTTTCTAATATGGCGATCATGCCAAGCCTTTTTACTTTGCCTTTTCTATTGTTTTGCTCCATCGGGCAAGTGATCGTCTCTCATCCAGTTTCATTAGCTCCTCAATTTTTCTTACCAATGCTTGTTCATTGGCTAACCCTCCTGCACATGTGCTATTCGTAGAGAAGGAAACATAAATTCAACAGGTCAAAACAGCTTCCACGCCAAACACCAATTGAAAAGGTGTGGCTTTGTTTAGTCTTTTATATGTTGTCCTGTAAGCCCATAATACTTGCCGATACTTTGTCATCCCAATCAAGTCTTCTGACATCACAAATATTGGGCAAGGTATGACTCAGTATTTTTTTGAATTCCTTTCGCGGTACCATTTACTTGTGGGTGATAGGGCGTAGTCTTGTGATGAGCCACCATGAACTCAGATAACAGGATCCTCATGGTCTCATTCAAGAAATGCATACCCCTATCACTGGTCATACTCAAAGGGCATCCATACCTCATGATAATGTTTTCCCACAAGAACCTTGCTACTATTGCTTCCATGCAATCTTTAGTTGGGGCTGCCTCTACCCACCTTGTGAGATAATATGTGCAAGTGATGACATAACATGACCTAGTCCTCCGCACTTCCAGTGTAATAGGTCCTACAAAGTCTATCGCCCACTTTTCAAAAGGTTTTGCAAGAGGAATAGGGTGCAAAGGCATTTCATCTCTCCTTCCTGGTTTTCCAATGTGCTAACAATGGTCACACACTTTATAATAATCTCTGTAATCCTTGTATAAAGTTTCCCTCCATAAACCTACCATTAATATCTTGTGCATGGTGGCATCACCTGTATAATGCCCACCCGCACTTCCTCTGTGTGCTTCCTCCATGATGGCCAGACGTTCATATTCTAAGACACACTTGCGCAAAACTTCATCATGTCCCAACTTGTATAAGTCTCTACTGATTAGCATGTAGGGCATGGCATGTATGGCCAACTATTTTTTTTCCAATGCCTTCATTCCATCTGGTGCCACACCTTCCTTTAAGAATACTACAATCTCCTCTAAATCTGAGGGCATGCACCATAACCTAAATAGTTGCACATCTGGAATTACTTCCTCAATACTCTGTGCGTCCTCCCCTAAATCAATTCTTGACAGATGATTAGGCCCAAAGTTTCTTTTCCTAGGTTTTACTACAACGGTGAATTCAAATTCTTGAAATAACAACACCCATCGACAGATGTACCCTTGCAGAACAGGCTTTTTTACCAATACTTCAAGTGTTATTGGTCGATGTAAAACACAAAGGGTGTTGCTAGTATATATTGGAAACTTAAAGAGCGCTGTAGATCATTGACAATGCCTCACACTTGGTTGTGGTATAATTCTGCTTTGCTGGTGTCAGCTTCCTTCTTGCAAAACAGAGAGGATGATCAATAATCCCATTCACTTAGCTATGCAAGCACTACTCCAATAAGTCCCTGAGGCATCTACATGAACATGAAAGGGTTTGTCCCAAGAGGGAAACCATAAAATTTTTGGATAATAAGCATATTTTAATGTATCAAACACCCTCTGTTGCACCTCTCCCCAATGTATATGTCTAATGTAACCCTCTAATGGTGCCTCTTGGCATATCCCTTAATGAACTTTCTGTAATAGCCTGTATCCGATTCAAACTGTGTTCTATTCCTCTATAATCCACACAAATTCTTCCACCCATCCTTCTTGCTGTTGATCGGACTTATCCACTTCGATTCTTCTACTACCTCAATGATCCCAAAAGCTATCATTTTTTCTATCTCCTCAACCTTCATGCACAAATTGGGATTGATCTGGTAGGGCCTTTTCCTAACCAGGTGTGCACCATCCTTCAGCTTTATCTTCATTTCCCCCAAGGAGTGGTGAACACCTTTGAGCTCATGATACCCACGTGGAAATAAATCCTCAAATTCACACATCAGATCAATGATTTTTGATACTTCCTTCTTTCCAGTAATCCCCAATAATAGCTTCCTTAGGTTCTTCTTTTGAACCCATGTTAACTTTCTTTGTCTTTAAAGGCTCATGGTAGGCACGTGCGTGAGCATCTACACTGTCCACTACCTCACGCATCCCTATAGAATGGCTAACATCTAAACTTTCTGATTCCTCTCCATCAATCACATATACCAACTTTCCCTTCTCTTTTTCCAAACACGCGCACTCAAGCTGTAACTCTTCTGTTTCCTCAACTTCTTCAAAATGTGCCTCCAATCCTGGTTCACCTAGTAACTCCAACAACCTATCTTCTATCCTAGCACTATCCCCCATGGTAAGGCACTTGATACCCTACAAGGCCTTATCAATTGATGGCTTGGTACTTCGATATTCAAAGGTTTGAATAAGGTCACTACGAGCTCTTGCCAATTCCTTGTCTGGTGGTGTGTCTCTGAATGAATGTACCATGTGTGTGCACAACCCTGCAGTGTAGAATACAACTTGTGCACCCAAAGGGATGGTGGCAAAGCTTCTGTGCCTTCTCTCTAGACCCATTCACACTCCTGGATATGGAAAGAGGTGGGATCCTTCCCATGGTAGTCCTTGATGATGGTGGGTAAATTACTTCTAGAAAATCTGACAAAGAGAGAAATTCTTACCTTGTGCCATTCTAAAAGGCTCTCCTGATGTGTGGCCCACCAACGAGCTACTATGCCAAGCAAGACATAACTTAACATCTCCCTTCATTCCTTCTCATCCTTTCATAGAGCTTCCATCTCCTGCAAAAAGATCTCAGGGAAGGCTCCTCTTGAATACTTGGGTAGTTCTTTTCCTCCAAGGTGCCTAACCATGCGTGCCTTTGTTACCTTGGTCACCGACCCTCTCAACTACCATCCCATTAATTTGTAAGTTCCATGTGCCCAATTGTCACATGCTAGACTAGTGGTATCACTCACTAACTGAGCATCTTCAAACTAGATAACCCCATTAGTAGGGTGTATCATCTCAGGGTCTCTGATTGAGTGCACATAAATCTTGTTCAGAAACTTCTTCTCCCAATGGTTGAATATAGGGTGTCGAATTTCCATCAACCAGAGGTATAATGACCCATTCCTCCTTGTTCTCGAAGCTAATGTACCCTTTGTTGAACCAAAGGTGTATTATTTTTGTAACACCAAGGGCACCCAAGTAGTGGTGGGAAATTGTCTACCTCGGTGAGTTCCAAGAATTTGAAGTCCCTAGTAAACTTGGCTCCCTGGATAGTAATAGTTGCATCCTTTAAGACACCGATGAGCATTGCCTTAGTTTTTTTTTCCATATACAACACATTCAAAGATGGTTGTAATGTAGGTCTCCCCATCTGATGCCATGCATCCAAAGTCAGAACATTAACCTCTGTGCCTGTGTCAATGAGGATATTGCTAAGGAGCCATCCATCTACAAATGCATTCAATGTAATCTCCTTTTCATAGTCGAGGCTATGAGGGGGAAGGTTTCATGTGCAAGACCTATCTCTCATGCTCTTCTCCAACGTGTGGTACTTCTCTCTCAACGAGGATCCTAGCAAAGGAATGATGTTCTCCTGCCTTAGAATTTTAAACACCTCCTTGACCTCATCCAAGTCATCCTTTTGCATATCGACTCTCCTTCCTTGTTCCTCCTTCCTGGATTTCTCCTTTAGACACTGGATTTCCCCTTGTAAGCTTCGAATAACATCCATGGTGTCCTAATATATCTCCTTCTGATGTACGGGGTCTGGATATTTTCCATGAATGACCTCCTCCCTCGTAACCAGGGTCTTCTATCTTGGTACCTCTCTTGCGCGTGTGGCTTCTACCCTTGTTGTTACCAAGACAGGCTCCAAACCTTCATCCCGTGTTACCTAAGGCATCCATTGTATGCCTACCTTCTTAATGCTAACCATTGCAGCGCCTTTGTCCTTTTGGTGCTGCTGATTCATATGCTCAAATAATTTTGAGCACTCCTCATACTTATGCTTCTTTCCACACCATGAGCACTGCATCAGGTCAAGGCACTCACACTTTTAATGTTATGTAGATCCACATTTGAAACACATTCCATGTGGGAACTCACTTCTTTCTCCTCTATGGCTACCTCAACCATGAAATCCTCCTCAAAAACCTCTTCCATCTGTGCCTCCATCTGCGTGCTCCTCATAACGGTGATCATCACTTTTAGAACCGCTAGAAATGCTGGTATGGTGTACCCCATGATCAATGGTCTCATGGATCTGATCAATGAGCCTACAGTCCTTAGTATCATAGGTTGTGGAGGTGTAAATTTTGTAATAATAAGATACATTCTTCCTGATCGCGAGCTGTAGTAAGGGACATCTACTTACATCATGGTCCCCATGACAGATCTCACAATCTACTATCATAGTGCATACCATCCTCTAAGGGAAATTATACTTAACGTGCCCCTCTATTTCACAATCTATGCACTATTAACCACTACAAGTCTCATGGACTAAGTTTGTAGATGATTTTTCCAATTGTTTGACCATAGCAGAAATCTAAGCGTCCAAGAATGGGCTAACGCCAGTATCAATACTACCAATAGCCTCGGCACGCAAGGTATCTTCCGATACTTTTCTTGGGTCTGTAAAAGTTTTATGAGACAAGGCCCTTCTAAAATGGGTGATCAATCCTCCAAAAAACCACTGTGCATGCTGAGAAGGATGAATATCATATGATAATTTAGAAAAGAGATTTTTAAAGCGTGCATCATACTCTTGCACACTCTATGCCATTCCTTGTTGAATCTCCTTCAAAGTGCTAATGCTTGTCTACTCGAACTCAGGAACGTGGAACTCTACCAAGAATGCATTCTTTAAGGCAGTATAGTCCACCACCATTTGATGAGGGTCATACTTTCTATACCAGCTATGCGTGTGCCCTTGCAATGTGGTCATAAAATGACTAGCCTTTTGTTCTGGTGTTGTGATACCCTTCACGTGCCATAGCAACTCATATTTTTGAACATGTTCCACTGCATCCTCAATGCCCCTATAATCTGGTAAATGTAGATACATTTCAAAGAATACTTGAGGTGGTGGCTGGGGTCCTTGTCCTCCCGAGCCTGATCCTTTGTTCCCTCCTGTGTTTCCTCCACTACCTGATCCACCAGGTCCACCAGGTCTTGTGCCTCCAGAGCCACCAGATCCACCAGAACCACTGGGTTCAATAGGGCCTTTAGGAGCTGTGCCAAGTGCCCCCATAGTCCCACTGAACTGTGCACTGATGGTATGTGATAGCATCCCACGACCACTACTTTGTCCCGTGCCACTCCCTGATGGGAAACCGCAATCTTGTACACTTGCCCCTTGTCCAAATATTCCACCAAATACTGGAATATGTGCAGTCGTAGAAGAAGGAACCAAAAAATTATACCTCCTAGGTGTAGATCTATCTCTTCCACTGATATCAACTGGGTCAATAACACTTCTTCCTAGATTGGTAAAACCAAGTGCCAGTGCTCGGTCACTGGGTGGGTTTAGATATGTGCCAACGACTCTCCTTTTTCCATGTGACGAACTCTCACTAGAAGCCTAAGGGGTCTCCCTCACGTGCTTGTCAAGATGGGGTAGCACAGACTGCTCAGGTTCCACATCCTCCACGTGAACCTCAACTCCTTCCCGCAACGTCTATCTCCATAGATCCATCACACTAGCAGCCTCATGTCATCTAAAAACTCCCTTTCACATGCTTCACTATACTTGAGCCAAATTTCTTCCCTCTCCTTTTCTGTCATGATATTTTCCATCTTCCTCCACCTAAGCTCCCTTACCTAGCACTTAGAAGGGTTTAGCTGGCCATTGGGAAAACCTCTAAACTCATGGTAACCATCAATATCTTCATAGCTAGAGGAATAACACGTAGAAATGTTCCTCTAGGTTCTCACAAAAACTCAAACTCAATAACCTCCGGACAAGAATATTTGGAAATGGCATATTCCAGAGTGTAACTAGTTAGGACTCCTCTCCACCAATGATCTACAGCATGATTCCATGTCAGATTTGCATCCTGTAACCTTTGGTAGTCTTCTTTGGCCCATACATATGATCCATAATGCTAACTCGATCTAGACAGTATAGGCTGAAAGACATTCATATAGTTCTACTGGGAAGTAGCAGAAGAAGGTCTCGTACAGATCATGGTAGAGGTTCTCTTCTACCCATCTACGTGTATTAAACTCAGGTCCAGTGTTGTATCTCTGAGAAAATTCATCCTCCATGCTTTTGAACCATGATTCAATGTTTTCCAATGTCAACCGCTCTGTCATTACTCATTACACATATCATGATGTATGATATATCCCACTACAAATTTGAAAAGAGGTCCCGGAAACAGAACCAAGATGTAGTCAGTTTTACCCCCATTATAAAAGGAAGGAACCCCATGCACACCAGCCTCTCACCCAGTAGAAGCTGAGTGCTCACCTGAGGCACACGCGGGTACTCGAGTCTCTCTTTTATGTGAGTGTAGCAAGAAGCATCATCTATGATTAGTGTAAGAGTTTTTAGGAGGGAAGTTAAGACAAACAAGAACCATAGGGCTCAGAATGGCCTCTAGATCCTTGTAGTCACTTCAAACCGAGTACTTTAATAGAATCCAGAACATGCATTATGACAGAAAGAATTATACAAGCATTCATACATAGCATGAAAGGAAAGAGAACTCATATGAGAGAAATGTGCATTAAAACCATTGATATCCATGTCTGTATATAACAGGTAACCTCATTATATTCATTGATTCATTACAGAGAGTCATAGAGAGCAGACCGCAGTCATGTATATCACTGGATGTACGTAACTAAGATATAGAAAAAGAAAAATTACAATCCCATGCTTAGTGCATTCTTTCCTAAATACAAATATCCCCTTGCAGTAATTCTGCAGAGCTCCACTCACTCTCTAACCTGCTATACCTCGTACTTCTAGATATTTTCTCCTCTTTTTACTCCATAGGCACTTGTATTTATAATTCTCCTACACTACCAACTCGCCTTCCAACACCCTCAGATCTAGTGCCAAGTGTCTGAATGTGGTCGTTTATGCGAGCATGCTCCTCTAGGCCGTAGCTTTCCACTCCATCTCATTATGATATTCTTGAAGATTCCATCCGAGGCATGATATTTCTTGGGCCATCCTATCACCAAGTTGGTATCTTATCCACACAAAACCGATCATGCTTTTCACGTGTTCTACCTTGGGTGCCCAAATCGACTAAATCTTGAGCCTCCTTTTGCACGTCGCGTGAGCTATGTGCTTCCTTAACTCTTTCTATCATGCACTTTTTTGTTGCTCGCCTTTTCATAACTGGGACCCTACGTGTCCACGCGCCTTCATACTTGGTTAATATTATAGGGGTCCAACATATTCTCTTGGCACAACAAAGGAATTTTTATTTTTTCAACTTCACTGGTAGTAACGCTCTTGCTCTTAATTCACAACATGATATTGCAGTGACAACCTTATAAACTATCACTTTTTTCACTTGAGAGACTCATACTACCCCAACTGATCATATTCAAGACATTGTTAATTTTTGTGTGGTTCATCAATTTATTGAATAGGATGTAGTTGTTAAGCAGCTAGCTTCTTCATTCAAGGGAAAATATCTTCAATGGTTTAGAAGTATGGGATCAGGGACATTTACTAATTGGGATGATATTTGAACAACCCTTTATAGTCAATTTGGGGAAAAGGAAGATAACACATCCTTGCTAGAATAACTGACAGCTATAAAGAGGCCTCCCAATGAGCTCATGGAAGATCTCATTTTTAGATTTTAGAATACGTGGGACAAAATTCCAGCCCTCATACGAATAACTCAAGATGGCTATTTTCTTTACTTTTTAAGAGCATTAAACTTTGATATTTCTTTCATGATTCATTATACGGGGGGAAAATTTCCTGGTGCCTATGCAATAGCTATTAGATATGAGAATTGTCTAATACAAACTGGGAAACTAGCTCCTAAACCACCCATGCCCTTGTATCATGAATTTCCTCAAGCTACTCAACCCTTTATTGCTCCTATTCTTGAGAATAATTCCCAACCCACAACCTCCACATATTATTCTCCCACAAATCAAAAGGAGGATGAAGAGATGAAGGATTTAATTATAAATATAATGAATAAAGTCATATACATGGAAAAACAAGAATCCCAAACTTATATAAATTATCTTAACCAGGGGAAATCTGCAAAACGAGGATTTAACAAAGGATATAAACCATATAGGAACCAACAACCTAATCAAAGATATGGACAAAATAAATAGAATAATATGTGGAAGGGTCAAAACACACCTTTAGTCCTAGCAACAAGTGTTCCCCCTGGTCATTTCCTATTACTAGCTCAAGTCAAGCATTGGTTCCGATGTAAAATAATGTAATACAAGAAACAAAATGGTGTTTCCTATCCATCCAGCCACATAATCCACTTATTTTCACAAATGGATTACATGTTCAAGCCTCCATGGTTCAAAATTATTCTAATCAACATGAACCATTGATATAAGTAGCCAATCCTAATGTGGAAGGATTCTAATAGGTAAACCCGGACATCAATCTCATTTTCTTTGGGGATGATGACTTCTATGTACTAAATCTTGCAATGTGCAGTTCTAAAAAACCTCAAACTAATTTTGTTGATAATAAAATTTCTATGAAAAGGATGTTGGATTCTCAAAATTCATCTTATTCTAAGGAATTTTCTTCCCAACCGAAGATGCCTATCTCAATCTTGCAGCAACCAAGGAAGGATAATCTTGTAAAAAAAATGTAGAAATACATGGGCCTTCCTTTCAATGTTGTTAAGAAGATGAAGAAGACAGATGCTGATGTGACAATGTGGTATTCTTTAGCTACTCCATCATAAAGGGACCTCCTATGTGAAGCTCTCAAGAAGAAAAGCTGATCTAGTGGTGGAGAAGACTCATGTTGTTGTTGACTTGTGCCAAAAAAAGGAGGAATAGGTAAGTAAAGTTATAAAAATCCCACCCTTTTATATGTTATTAATTGTGGGAAAACATCTAGTTCATAATTGTATGATTGATTCAGTGGCTATTACTTCTGTAATTCCCAAAAATATTGTTGATATCTTAGGTATTAATTACATCCCCATTTCTAAAGGTTTTTTAAAACTTGATGGCTCAATCATTGGTGCCCTACGAGTGATAAAATATCTTGAGTTAACAATACATACTTTCCCAATTCTCACTATAATTCATGACATATTAGTAATTGACTTGCCTCACATGTTTATAATTTTCTTATTAAGAGATTTCATGGCCAGAGTAGGTGGCCACTTTTCTTTAAATTGGACTCATATGCTCCTGAAAACTAGGCATGGTACAAGATTTACTATACAAGATGAACCTATATTTTACTATCATATTGAGTCTTATAATCCCACCCCTCCCCAATCAAATTACCTAATATAAGAAGAACATAAAAAAGATTCGATTTCAAAAAATAAACCCACTCATCCTCTTATTTGTGATCTTACATTAGATGAATGTGTCATAGAATTCTATGATTTTGATCCTTATGACACAATTTTGGAAAATAGACTTGGAACCTACTACATTCTTTCTGAGATATCTTCTCTGCCTGCACCACTTAAGCAAGAAAATAATAGTCCTTCTATATTGTGGAACATTTTCTTTGATGGTTCTATAAGTATAAATGGATCTTGGGAAGGTGTTGTACAATCTCTCTAATTAGTGAGAAGATCTTATTTTATCATATATTGTAGTTTATATGCTCTAACAACGTAGCAGAGTATGAGGCATTTGTGCAAGGTCCGCTAATTATTGAAAAGAGGAAAATAACGGCATTGGAGATTTTTGGGGACACTGAATTGATCATCCACTAGGATAGATGGAAGTGTGCCACAAAGAATAAGCTTTTAAATGCTTCTAAACAAATATTTTGGGATCCTCTAGATATTTTTGATGCTCTTAACCTGTAAGTGGTGCCTAGGAAATTGAACAAAGAAGCTGAGAAGATGGAATACCTTGGTTCAAAATTCTCTTATGCTGAGGATATTGTTAAAGGAAATGTGAAACACATAAAGGTAGTAGTCAAAACATATATTCCAGACAACGAAACTAGATGGAAAGTATTTTACAGTGATGAAAAATTGTGTAATTCATCAAAACAAGAGTTTAATTTACTTCAAGAATGCAATATGATTTACATGACACCTATGATCAATTTATTTAGTTGAAAACAAACAAATTTCCAAAATGATTGATCACTTTAAATCATATTTTTCAGTCTTGATGATGAATTCATAGGAAAAGAGAAGAACATATTAACAAGGAAAAAAGACTGTCAACCAATCACAATTACACAAGGAAAGGAAATTTGGGTTGGAAAGGTATGTGATTAGAATGAGAAACATGCTTTTATATCCTTTTGTCAAAACTTGAGGGATGTATTTTCGTGTGATTATGAAGATCTAAAAGTGTTTAATCGAGACATTATCCAACATTCCATTGATATTGATCCTAATGGAAAGCTAATTAGAAAAAAGAAAATGCCGGTTAATTACAAGATAGATCCCCTCATGAGGAAAGAGTTGTCCAAAATCATTGAGGAAATATATTTTTTCCTATAAAATACTCTACATAGGTGGAAAATCTTGTTCCGGTGAGGAAGAAGAATTGAGAAATCATACTTTGTGTTGATTTCAGATATTTGAAGAAATCATCCCGAAAGGATCACTCTCCTCTACGTTCTATGGAGAAAAATTTACAAATGGTAGAAGGAGGTGAGAGGTTTTCTATGTTTGATGGATACTCATGTTTCAATCAAATCAAGATTAGGGAGGATGATCAATATAAAACTAAGAACAATTAGAAATTTGTGTGATAAGAATGTGTAGAGGATTTTTTGGGTCCCATGCAGACCCAATATATCTTTTAAATTAGACTACAACAAAAATTAAGAAGGTATAATGTACTTGAACCTACATTGTAGATGATGCAAATCATTATCCCAATAGAGGCATTAACAATCCAAACCTCAATCCATAGGTAAGATGTAAGGATAACCTTTTTCCTAATGTAGAGTAAAAGTTTATGCTACAACTAGTGATCATCATGGTCACATGCATGTGTTTGTCTTGTGTAATGTACATTACATGCAATAGTGACATCCATAGAGTGAAACACCATTTTTTCTGATGGTTGACATGTTCATTAATTGGAAAAAATAGGGTGATATGTGGAAATGTTTTATTTATTTAGGGGACAAAATTTTTTGTACATCACATTACTATTTTTTATTCTTTGAAATGTGGCTCTACATTGTGATTTTTTTGAAGAATTTAGAAAAAAGATAATTGAGAAAGGTTTGAGACTTGTTGATCAATGATAGTCTTAAGGGTGATTATTTTTTGAATCCTTTCCACAAGCCTATACCATATGATTTCCTAACACACATGGGAAGATCCTTCACAGAAGGGAGATTTCTAAGGTCCCCAATAAGAATTATTGACCTCATAACAAAGGTTACATGTTTTTTATGGGAGAATTCCTCTCAAATATTTATATGAACACGAGAAATAAAATATTGACCTATAAAGCTCATTTAATAAAAAATAACCCATTGCACATGTTTTGACATAATCCTATGAAATGTTTTGTGTAAATTATAAAAAGGGACATAATCCTGGTTAATTTATTGATGCTCAATCAAATCAAATACAGAATGGATGACTGTAATATTTATAGATATTGCATAGTCATGTCCATATAAAAGAAGGAGTTGTAAACATGCAAAAAATATAATCCCAAGTACAGAAAACTCCAAATACAAAGTTTTACCTATATAACAATGACAATAATTACAAAAGAATTATACAGGAATACTATTCCCAATTAAAATTAATAAATGGTTAATAACAAATTACCATTAATTAATAATTAACTAAGGTAAATGCATAATTAAAAAAGGTAAACTAAATTTTACCTAATATTCCCTCCCTTAATTTTACATTCCTTCAAGGGATGAGGAGAGGAACTCTCTGAACAACTCGAACTTGTCACATGTTAGTGACTTTGTGAATATATCTTCTTGTTATTTAGCTGTTGGACAAAACTGAAGCTATATATTGTGCTTCAAGACTTACTCACGTATGAAATGTACTTTTACCTCAATGTGCTTTATTCTTTCATAAAAAATGGATTGTGAACAAGTTTGAAAACACCTTCATTATCTACATACACGGTGGTCAGTTTGTCCTGTGGTATTCCAAGTCCTTCAAGTATGTGACATGGCCATATCACTTCATAGACAATTTCTCTTGCAGAACGATACTCAGATTATGTGGAAGAATGAGAAACAAACTGTTGTTTCTTGTTTCCCCATGATATGAGTCAAGATCCCATACATAACACAAACCCTAAAGTGGATTTTTTGTCCTCAATTTTTCCTACATGATCTGAATCCAAATATCCTAACAAGAATAAGTTTTCATTCTCCTTGTATTCTATACCAAGATCCACTTTTCTCTTGAGATATATCAAGATTCACTTTGCTAACTTGCAATGAAAAAATTTGGGTTCTTTCATGAAACTAGATAGATAGCTCACTCCGAAGTTGATATCTGGTCTAGTGTAGGTCAGGTAAATGAGAATCCCAATCAACTGCCGATAGAGAGTGGAATTTACCACATGAGACGGATCTGAACGAGATAACTACAATTTGTTCTCCATAGGTGTAGTAATAGGTGTGTAATCCATCATCCTAAATTTCTCGAGAATTGTCTTGGTATACTTTAGCTGAGAAAAAAATGTTATTCTCTTTCTTCCATACTTCTAATCCAAGACAATAATGCATCAACTTGAGATCTGTCATGTCGAACAATCAATTATGATCTTTCTTCGTTGCATATATCATCCTCACTAAAATGCCAGTGATGTTTAGATCTTAAACATAAACAACGAAAATCACAATCTCTCCCCATTACTTTTTGAGGTAGATATTGGGATTGAATGGATTTTTGAAAAATCCATGTTGTACAAGATGCTCATCAATTTTGATGTAGCAAGCTCGGGGTGCCTGTTTAAGGCCATATAGAGATTTCTTATGTCTGCATACATTTGCTTCTTGACCAAGTACAACATATCCCTCAGGTTGAGTCATGTAATATTCTTCTTATAAATATCCATTCAGAAAGGCACTTTTTACGTCCATCAGATTGACTTTCGAATCAAATTATGCAACTAGAGAAAAGATCATCTTAATCATTTTGATCTTAGCTGTGGGAGAAAATTTCTCCTCATAGTCAATGAATTATTTTTATGCATACCCTTTTGCTACTAGTCTTTCTTTATACTTTTCTATGGTCCAATATTCCTTGTACTTTATTTTGAATATCCATCTGCATCCAATGGGTTTCTTCCCTGGTGGAAGATCGATAAGTTGCCATGTGTTATTTTGCATCACTAAGTTATACCCATCATCCATGGCATCTTTCCAAGATTTTGACTGTATGGATTCCTAGACTGAAGAGGGCACGTTAGATCCAATAACTTTATCATCAAAGAAAATTTCACTTCTTCTCTTTCCTTACTGTGATTCCTTGGTCCAATGGTGGATGTATCCGATGAAGCATCCATTATTACATCGCATAGCATGATACTATACCACTTGGGTATATGTTGAACTTCTCCCATGGGTCATGGTTCTATCTGATCATTACAATCATCCCCATTAACACTTCCATCACCTATGGGAACATCAACTTTTTTTTTAGAACTAGTGAAAAATCTACATTAGGTGAGTGTGGAGGAAGAGACTCTGCTTCCTTCTTCTCAAATAACTCAACATATATCCTTCTGTATACTTTTCTAGTCTTCGGATCTATTAATTTGTACGCAAGAGTCTCTTCATTGTACCCTATGAATTTTATTTTTTGTGATTTCATATCCAATTTCTTTCTATTTTTTTTTTGTATGTGCATGATTTTTTTACACCTGAATACTCTGAGGTGTGCAAGAAATGGTTTCCACTTTGACCATGCTTCATGTGGTGTTACTCCATCAAGAGTAACTGTGATCACTTTGTTCAACAAATATACTGTTTTCTTTGTTTCTTCTAACCAAAATGTATTTTCTAGTGCAGAATCATTAACCATGCATCGCACCCATTTCATGTAGTTTGATTCTTCTCTCACGAGAATGGATCAATGACTCCTTCCAAAATTTCTTCAATTCCCTATAATTCACACAAATTCTAATCCTCCCATCCTTCTTGATGTTGATTACCATCGAACTTATCCACTCTAATTTTTCCACTACCTCAATGATCCCAGAAGATATCATTTTGTCTATCTCCTCCTTAATCTTCACACATAAATTGGGATTCATTCGGTAGGGCCTTTTCCTAACCGGGCGTGCACTATCCTTTAGCTTTATCTTCATTTCCCCTAAGGAGTGGTGAATGCATTTGAGCTCATGATACCCACACAGAAATAAATCCTCAAATTCATGTAGTTGATCAATGATTTTCTATACTTCCTTCTCTGTCTAGTAATCCCCGATAATATCTTCCTTAGGTTCTTATTTTGATCCGATGTTAAATTTCTTCATCTTTAAA
The DNA here is from genome assembly GCA_019776745.2 of Taxus chinensis. Taxonomy (NCBI): domain Eukaryota; kingdom Viridiplantae; phylum Streptophyta; class Pinopsida; order Cupressales; family Taxaceae; genus Taxus; species Taxus chinensis. The sequence continues at coordinate 21,374 of JAHRHJ020003543.1, forward strand.
GGCTCATGGTAGGCACACACATGATCATCTGCACTTTCCACTACCTCGCACACCCCTATGAAATGGCTAACATCTAAGCTTTCCAATTCCTCTCCATCAATCATGTATACCAACTTTCCCTTCTCTTTTTTCCAAACATGTGCACTCAAGCTACAACTCTTCTATTTCCTCAACTTCTTCAAAACGTGCCTCCAATCCTGGTTCACCTAGTAACTCCAATAGCCTATCTTCCATCCTGGCACTATCCCCCATGGTAAGGCACTTGATACCCTACAAGGCCTTATCAACTGATGGCTTGGTACTCTAATACTCAAAGGTTTGAATAAGATCAGCCACGAGCTCTTGCCAATTCCTTGTTTGGCAGTGTGTCTCTGAATGAATGTAATATGTGCACGCATAACCCTACAATGTGGAATATAACTTGTGCACCTAGAGGGATGGTGGGAAAGCTTCCACACCTTCTATTTAGACCCGTTCATACTCCCTGATATGGAAAGAGGAAGGCTCCTTTCCATGGTAGTCCTTGATGATGGTGGGCACTTTGCTCCTAGAGAATCTGACAAAGAGAGTAATTATTACCTTATGCCACTCCAAAAGGCTCTCTTGATGTGTAGCCCACCACCATGCCACTGTGCCGAGAAAAACATAACTTAGCATCCCTCTCCATTCCTTCTCATCCCCCCATTGAGCTTCTACCTCCTGCAAAAAGATCTCAGAGAAGGCTCCTCCTGAATACTTGGGCAGTTCTTTTCCTCCTCAGTGACGAACTATGCATGCCTTTGTTACCTTGGTCACCAACCCTCTCAACTGCCATCCCATCAATTCATAAGTCCCATGCACCCAATTTTCACATTCTAGACTGGTGGTATCACTTACTTACTGAACATCCTCAAATTGGATAACTCTATTAGTATGATGTATTATCTTTGGGTCCCTGATTGAGTGCACGTATATATTGTCCAGCACTTCTTCCCCCAAAGGTTCAATATAGGGTGTCGACTTCCCATTAGCCAAGGGTATAACAACCCACTTCTCCTTGTTTTCAAAGTTGATGTACCCTTTGTTGAATTGAAGCTCTGCATTGTTCTTGTAACACCATGGGCACTCAAGTAGCACTGGGAAATTATCTACCTCGGTGAGCACCAAGAATTTGAAGTCCCTAATAAACTTAGCTTCCTAGATAGTAATATATACATCCTTTAAGAAATTGATTGGAATCACCTTAGTATTTTTTTCCATATATAGCATATTCAAAGATGGCTATAATGCAAGTCTTCCCATCTGGTGCCATGCATCCAAAGTTATAACATTAACCTCTGCATCAGTGTCAATGAGGATATTGCTAAGGAGCCATCCATCTACAACTATATTCAACATGATCTCCTTGTCATAGTCAAGGCTGTGAGGGGGAAGATTTGCATGCAAGACCTACCTCTTATGCTCTCCTCTAGCATGTGGTACCTTCTCTCTCAACCATGATCCTAGAAAGGGAATGATATTCTCTTGCCTTAGCATTTTACACACCTCCTTGACCTCATCTAGGTCATCCTTGGGTGCCTTCGACTCTCCTTCCTTGTTCCTCCTTCCTGGATTACTCCTTTAGACATTGGATTTCCCCTTGTAAGCTCTGAATGACATCCATAGTATCTTGATATACCTCATTCTGATGTATAGGGTATGGATACTTTCCATGAACTTACTTCCTCCCTTGAGTAACCAGGTTCCTCTATCTTGGTATCTCTCTTGCGCGCATGGCTTCTACCCATGTTACACCAAGATAGGATCCAAACCTACATCCCGTGTTACCCAAGGCATCCATTGGGTGTCTTCCTTCTTAATACTAACCATTACAGCACCCTTATCTTTCCGGTGCTGCTGATTCATATGCTTAAAAAAATTTAGGCACTCCTCATACTTATGCTTCTTTCCACACAACGAGCACTACAACAGGTCTGGGCATTCACGCTTGTAATGATTTGTAGATCCACATTTGAAATAGGTTCCACACGGGAACTCAGTCCTTCCTCCTCTGTAGTTACCATGACCACGATACCCTCCTCAAAAACCTCTTCCACACACACCTCCATCTGCACATTCCTCATAACGGTGATCATCACCCTTAGAATTACTAGCAACATGCTATTTTGGTACACCCCATGATCAATGGCCTCATGGATCTAATGAATGAGCCTATAATCCTTAGTATCATGGGTTGTAGATGTGCAAATATTGTGCAGTAACAAGATACATTCTTCTAGATTGTGCGGTGTAGTAAGGGGCACCTACTCGCATCATGGTCCCCATGACAAATTTCACAATCTACTGCCACAGTGCGTACTATCCTCCGGGGGAAATTATCCTTAACATGCCCCTCTAATTCACAATCTATGCACCACAAACCACTGCGAGTATCATGGGTTGATTTCACGTAGATAAATTTTCCAACTTCTTGGCCATGGCAACAATTTAAGACTCCAGGAACGGGCTAACACCAATATCAACACTACCAACAGCCTCGATGTACGTAAGAGTAGCTTCCAATTCCTCACACGGGTCTATAAAAGTTTTATGAGATAAGGCCCTTATAAAAGGAGTGATCAACCCTCCAACAAACCACTGAGCATGTTGTGAAGGGTGAATATCAATTGACAATTTAGATAAGAGAGTTTTAAAGCACACGTCATACTCTCGTACACTCTCTATCATTCCTTGTTGAATCTCCTTCAAAGCACTAATGCCCTTCTTCTCAAACTCAGGAATGTGGAATTCTTCTAATAATGCAATCTTTAAAGCGTAGTATAGTCCACTACTATCTGGTGAGGATCATACTTCCTATACCAGCTATGCGTGTGCCCTTGCAATGTGGTTGCAAAATGACTAGCCTTCCATTCTGGGTTGTGATACCCTTCGTATGCCATAGAAGTTCACACTTTTGAACATGTTTCACTGGCATCCTCAATATCCCTGTAATCTGGGAAAAATGTAGAGACATTTCAAAGAATACTTGTGGGGGTGGTTAGGGCCCGAATCCTTCTGAGCCAAGATCCTTGGTTTCCCTTTGTGTTCCTCCACCACCTGATCCACCAGGTCATGAACCACTATCCACCAGGTCCACCAATTCCTAGACCACTCAGATCCACCAGATCCACTAGGTCCAATAGGTCCTGTAGGAGCTGGTCATGCCAAGGGTCCCCACAGTTCCACTGAGCTATGCGCCTATGGTCTGTGATATGCACCCCACTACCACAATAGTTGTCCTCGTGCCACTCCCAGATGCGAGACCAAAAGCTATACTTTGCCTATACCTTGTCCAAAAATCCTCCAAACACTGGGTTATGTTTGTAGCCATAGAAGAAGGCACAAATGAAAATTATACCTCCTGATAGGTGTAGATCGATCACTTTCACTGCATACCAACTGGGTAATAACACTTTTCCCCTTGATCTGGAAAACTAAGCGCCAGGGTCTCGGTCACTTGGTGGGTTCAGATGCACGCCAATTACTCTCCTTTCTCCACATGACGAACTTTCATTAGAAGCCGAAGGGGTCTCTCTCATGTGCTTTCCAAGATGGGGTAGCACAGACTGCTCAGGTTCCACGTCCTCTGCATGTGAACCTCAAATCCTTCCCACAATTTCTTCCTCCATAGATCCATCACACCTGCAACCTCACGTTATCTAGAAATCTCCCTTTCATCATGCTTCACTATACTTGATTCGTCTTTCTTCCCTATCCTTTTCCGTCGCAATATCTTCCATCTTCCTCCACCCTAGCTTCCTTACCCAGTTCTCAGAATGGTTTATTCGGCCATTGGGAAAGCCTCTAAACTCATGGTAACCATCAAGATCTTCATAGCTAAAGGGATAACATGTAGAAATTATCCTCTAGACTCCCATAGAAACTCAAACTAAGAAACCTCTGGACAAGAATATGTGGAAATGGCATATTCCAGAGTGTAACTAGTCAATACTCCTCTCCACCAATGATCCACAACACGGGTCCATGTCAGATCTTCATCCTGCATCCTCTGGTATTCTTCTTGGGCCCACACATGTGATCCATAATGCCAACTTGATCTAGATGCATAGGATTTGAAAGCCATTCATACAACTCCACTTGGAAATAGCAGAAAGAAGGTCTCATATAGATCATGGTAGAGATTCTCTTCTACCCATCTACATGCATTAAACTCAGGTCCAGTGCTAAATCTATGAGTAAATTCATCCTCCGTGCTCTTAAACCATGAATTCATACATTCCAAAGTTAACCACTCTGTCGTTACTCATTACACAAATCATGACACATGTTATTATCCCACTACAACTTCAAAAAGAGGTCCCGGCAATGAAACCAAGATGTAGTCATTTTTACCCTTAACATAAATAGGAAGGAACCCCATGTGTGATGGCCTATCACCTAGTGAAAGCTAGGTACTCACCCGAGGCATGTGCATGGTGTACCGAGTCTCTCTTTTATGTGAGTTTAGTGGGAAGCATCATCTATGATTTAGTGTTTAAAAAGATGATTTTCAAATGGAAGTTAGAACATACAAGAACCATAGGGATCAGGATGGTCTCTAGATCCTTGCAGTCATTTCAGGACTAGAGTACTTTAACAGAATATATAACTATGCATCAATGAATAAAAAAGAAACATACAAGCATCCATACATAGCATGAAAGGAAAGAGAACTCATATGAGAGAAGGATGTATGCGTAAAATCATTGATATCCATGTATATATATATATATAACAGGTAACCTCATTACATTCATTGATTCATTACAGAGTGTCACAGAGAAGCAGACCTATAGTCATGCATATGCAACTAGACTTATGTAAATAAGCTATAGAAAAATAGAAAAATTATACAACCCCATGCCTAATACATTCTTATCTTGAATGTAATATCCCCTAGCAGTAATCCTCGTAGCCCTAATTACTGCAGAGCTTGCTCATAGTCTCCATCTCTCCCTTTTACTCTGTAGGAACTTTTATTTATAGCTTTTCTCGACTCCTCCAGCACCCTCAGATTTATACCAAGTGTCTTAAATGTGGTCCTCCACCAAGAATGATCCTTCTGAGCTTCCCACTTTATCCCATGATGTGCCAAGTGTCTACCAATGTGCTCCTTCCTGGGCCAATGTTGCAAGACTAGCACCTTATCCATGCCGGGTCATGATTTTCACGTGTTCTTCTCTGAATCATCCAATGATTTTCAGTCTAGACCCTTATTCTATCCACATGCATTGCATGGCCACGATATTCCTAAACCCTTTTCTAAAACCTGGCCAAGCGCTTTTTCCTGCGTGCCTTTTGTACATCTTATTACAGGGGCACCAACACAGTCATTTGGTGAAATGTTTCACTATTAGAATCCATTTGTTGCCTTGAGTTTGGATTAATGACTCCATGAATTCAAACCCCATTGCATGAATGGCTGAGTCCTGAGATTGGGTGCAATGGAAGTGCTGTTAACTTCTCTTTTCTTGTGTGAGCTATGTGCACAATTCCTTAACCTCTTTCCATCATAACAATCAATAAACTTTTGGGCTAATAATAACCATCTTTCATATCTTGAGAGATGTCACTCTTGGAGCTAATGACCCCCAGCTAACCCCACATGGAACTCTTCTAACATTGGTCTCTATCTGATTTGTCCCAATTGTATCTTAGCAACACTCCATTGATATATTTTTTGAACAAGAACATGCCATCAACAAGTGCATACGGAATATCCTGCAATATAAAGTGTCTTCTTTTGGCTTTTTTCATCTCTGGAGGGAATAGGCCTATTTGTAAGAAGTGAATTTTTTCTTGGGTCTAGCAAGGAGTGAGCACACCACCATTTTCTTCTTGAACAACTCTTTGTTCTTGGCTGTCTTGTAGCACCAAAACAACATTCTTCTCTTTGCTTGCTTCATTTGGTTGACTCAAGGACAATTGCTCACACAATCCCTTTCCTCAAACCAGCTTGGTGAATTTGATCTCAATGTCATACTCCATGACATAAGTAATCCACCCTGCATGTTTTTCATTTATATATTTGTTGAGGAGGAAGTCTGTAACTCCCACATGAGAATCTACTAGTATAACCATGTTGTTTGAAACTAGATGCTTAAATTTCTTCGAGCTCCTAATCACTACAAGAACATGCTTCTCAATGAAGGAATACCTTACTTCATAGTCCTCCAAGCTTTGGCTAAAGAAGGAAATTGATGCTCTGCATTTTCTTCATTCTGTTGTACTAAAATTGCAGAAATTGTATCATCACTGCCAAATGCATAAAGGATGAAGTCTTTGGAGAAATCTGGGTTAATGAGAGTTGGAGCCCATGAGATAGCTTCTTTGATTTCCTCAAAACTTGCCTTACCTTCATCCTTCCATTTGAATGCCACACTTTTCTTCAACATCATAGTTATTGGCTTGACAAGGGCTGCAAAGTTTGGAACAAACCTTCGAACAAAATTGATTCTTCCCAAGAAACTTTGAAGAGCCTTCTTATGACTTGGCAATGGCAGTGCTCTTATTGCTTCAACCCTCTCTAGATCAATTTCTAACCCTTCTTTGGAAACAATGTGGCCTAGAAGCTTGCCTTCATGAGCTAGGAATATGCATTTTTTAGGATTCAAGGATACCCCGAATATTCTACATCTTTGGAACACTTGTCTCAAATGAAAGAGATGGTTTGCTACTTTTATAAAATACAGTAATATCATCTAGGTATATCAGCACTATTTTTTTGATCAATCCCTTGAATGCCATATCCATTTCCCTTTGGAAAGTAGCTCTGGCGTTAGACAACCCAAATGGCATTTTTCTATATGCATAGGTTCCCCATTTGGTGGTGAAGGCTATTTTGAACTGATCATCTTCCTTTACCATGATCTGATTATACCCTGAATAACCATCTAGCAATGAAAACCTCTCAGAGCCAGCAACAACTTGCAAAATCTTCTCCATAGAAGGAAGTGGGTAGTGATCCTTGAGGGATTCTCTGTTCAAATCTCTAAAGTCTACACACAACCTGATTTCTCCACTCTTCTTTCTAACTGGAACCAAGTTTACAACCCATCTTGAATGCTTGATGGGGAATATGATACTCACATCTATTAACTTATTCAATTCCTTCTTCATGAGAGGCTCAATGTGTGGATTGACCGGTCTCTATTTTTTCCTGATGGGCTTAGCACTTGGATCTAGTTCAATTGTGTGTTGAGCTAGCTTGGGATTGAAACCTCTCAATTCTTCATAGCTCCAAGAAAATACATCTAGGAACTCTTGGAAAAGTTGCATGAATTCATACCTTTCTTTGCTTGGTTGCCACTTTACCAATTTGAAGTGACATGCCTTCTCCAACTGAGATGGGCTCTGAATCCTCTCCCTTGACTTGGATGTTTGCTTTCTCCTTCCTAAATTGATCATTAGGATTGAAGATAGACTCTAAAGTCACAAGTCCTTTTGGTAGTTTGTTGGTTCTCAGTTGTACCACTTGATCACCGTACTGTTTGTTCCAACTTTTCCTGATTTTTGGCTAAGAACTCAGCTTCCTCTTGCAAGAAATTGATGATTTGTTGGTCACTCTCAAACACTTTCCAACTTGCATTATTGTTTGGAACTGATGGCCTCACAATCACATGGATGTTTGGCTACATTTTATCTCTTTTGATACTCTCCACAACATCAAAAGTTTCTCCAACTGTTGCAAGCCTATCAACAACTTGGTTCTCTTTCCTAGGGATGGAGTTGATGCCAAATCCCTCAAAATCCTCAATGAGATCCCACACCCTATTCTTATAACTCTTGAGTAGGTCATTCTTGGCAGCATGTTGTCCTTTAACTTGATTAACAATCAGCTCACTATCACCAAAGACTTGTAAGTTTTTGATGCCTCTCTTCCTTGACCAATGCAATCCATGTATCAAAGCTTCATATTCAGCAGTGTTGTTAGAACATGCAAACTGAAATCTAAAAGCTGAATAATACTTAATGCCTTGAGGTGAAACAAGCATAGCTCCTCCTCCTGCACCTTGTCTACTTCTTGATCCATCAAAGAAAAACTGCCATACCTCATTGTCATCTTTATGGTCTGGCTTGGTGATGCTAGGAAGAGGCTGATTTTCTTCATGCATGTAATAGACTCCTAGTTCAGATTCCTCTATTTCCTTGTAGGGATCAAAAGCATGTACCTTGCTTGCCCATTCATCAAGAGTCAAATCTGGAATGCTTCCAACTTTGGTGTCAGCTTCATGTGTGCTTGGATAATCCTCTTGATCAAATGTTGAACAGTTGGCATTGATTGGGCTTGGAGTATGAGGCTCAATGTGAAATTTTGCAATAGGTTCGGACCTGATTGTGGCCTTGGCTCCATACCTTGTCCTAAACAACATGTGTGACCAATCAGTAGATAGGTAGCCTCCAATTCTAGCTGTGAAATCCCTTGACAAACATATGGCAAAGAGTGGTGGCAAATCTATCACTGACACATCTTGCAAAATAGTGACATTGGGGCATGCATGCAAAGTAAGGCTCAAATATTTAATTACCCCAACTGTTTCTACTATTGTCCCATCTAATTGCACCACCCCCTTGGATATGAATTCATATTGAAGGCCCAGCTGATCAGCTATTTTCTTGGGCATCACAGAACTACTTGCCCTAGAATCAATCATACAATTATGTACTAGTTTATCCCCAATGATCAATGAAACATAGAATGGAGGGGGCTTCAAAATTTTACCTTGTTGTCCTCCATGATTCCCCTCAGGCTGAGTAGCATTTGTGAGTACCTTCTCTTGCATATGAGCTAGCTGATTTGAGGTTGACCAATTCTTCATGGCAGCTTGTAATAGATCCCTTTGTCCTGGGATGGATAGTGACTCCCACATAGATATGTTCACATTGGTCTTCTTCATTTGTTCAATGATGTTAAATGGGGATGAACCATCTCTTTGATGCCCTTTAGTCTACACATTCTTTTCTTGTACATGGGCTACAACAGCTGGCATTTGAGCTGGTCTAGAAGGTGGCTTGGGTTGTCCTTGCACATTTGGAACTGCATTTTTCTTGCCAACACCTTATGGAGTGATGGAAGGTTGTGAATCACTTGGATCTAATGACTTCCCTTCACCAATATTCCTCTTCTTTGACCATGTGTTAGCTGCTACACTCTGAGAAGGTGTTTGATTCATACCACAAAAATCTTCAGCCTACCAATTCACAAGTGTAGTCTCATTTGGAGTTGTATCTTGTTGAGATGTCCCTTGTTGTTGGTTTGTTTCTTGACTCGCTTCACTCTCTACACCAGTTTTTGTCACCATCAAAGCTTGGTTCAAAGCACCATTGAAGCACATAGATTGGTTGTGAGGTTCATTACATGGGAAACACCAATCATACTCTTGAGCTATATTATTTTACACTGGCACTAAGGCTTTAGAGGTAGATGCAACATTGGGGTTATAGGGCTGAAATGGTCTATTGGCAGGAGGCCTTACTTGATTTTGATTTGTAGCTGGGTTGGGTGGCCTATTAGGCTGATATGGTTGTCTATTAGGCTGAGTTTGAGGCTGATAAGAAGGCCTAAAACTTTGAGCTTGTTGCCTCTTGAGCGTAACCAGCTCATTGCCCAAATTTTGTAATTGTTTCATAACTTCTTGAAGCTCATTTGAGGCACTAGAGGATGAAGTAGAAGTTTCATTTGAACTCTGATTTCTAGGAGTGGGAATAGGAGCTAAAGTAGGTGCTTGACTAGTACTTGGGCTTCCCAACTCTGGATATAAGGGCATAGGAGGCCTAGGTGCAAGTTTACCAGCTTGGATCAAACAATTCTCAGCCCTAATGGTGATGTTGTAAGCTTGCAGGTAGAGTTGCACCTCCCATGGATTGGATCAACATAGAAATGTCAGAATTTAAAGCCTTGAGAAAGTATAAGAAAGCACCTTGAGCTGTTGGCCTCACTACCAATGGGATTCTATCCCATGTTCTTTGAAATCTGAAATTGAAGTCTGTTAGCTGCTCATTGGAGCTCTCTTGATAGTTGTCAGTTGCTCCAATAGAGACAAGTTGTCCCCTTTCTCTCCAAATTGGTTATGGAGGGCTATGCACAACTGGTTCCAATTTTGGATAGAGCCTGCCTCAAGGCTCCTGAACCATTGCAAGGATTTCCCTTTGAATGAAGATGCCAGCAATTTGACAACAATATCCATCTCAACAATCTCATGGATTGCACAAACATTAGCAATGTCTTTGACATGATCACCAGGAGTGGTCTGATTTTCTCCAGTAAAGTATGGGATGTTCTTCAATGCTGCAATTGGAACTAGGTTTTGTGCATTGAGAGCAAGTGGGTTGCTACCAGTAAAGTTGACATAAGGATTGGGTTGTGCCATTTTGATTGGCCTGAGAACCCTTGTTGATTGGATGAAAGGTCTACCAGGTGGAGGAGTTGATAGAGTTCTGTTTGGTGGAGATGGAGACCTTTGAATCCTTCTTCCTCTTTCTCCTCTTTCTGGGGATAATTGCAGATAGTTAAACAATCCCTCTTCTCTAGTCCTTGACCTTGTTTGGATCCTTCTCATGAATCTTCAAGCTTGGACTGTTGAAACCAGTTGATTCTATCCTTTTGGAGTCACCAGATGTGCAAATCAAGGCTCTTTCAAGCAAGAAACTTACAACAATTACACATCAACTTTGTTGCAATGAAGATGAAGACCTCTAAGGTCCCACTGGGCATGCCAAAACTATTAGTGCAAATCTACAGCACCCCCTAAATGACCTTCAGATCTGCAGTCCAGAATTGGGTCATTTAGTGTGATTGCACAACATTGAGTTTTCTCCAAGGTGTGGGACCTTGCAAGGTGAGAAAACTCTCTAGAGAAAGCTAGTTCTTACCCCTCTATTTAGGTGTATGCATGAATTTTTGTAGAGGTTCAATGCTAAATCCTACTCTAGATTCCAAGGAGACAGAGTTAAAAGATGTAAAAGGAAACAAAACTAAGTAAAAAATGGTGATACACCAAAGGAGTGATGAACAATTGTTTTGCTAGTAAACACAATCATAGAAATTTAATGCAATAGCCAAACACAGATAACCAAAATGTAATAGAAGATCAACTAAGAACAATGAAGACACAAAAAGGGGTGAAAAATCATTCCCACATGTATTATTCATTGCCCTACAGATTGATACATACGATGTTACAAATGGCCAAAAGGAAAAAATACATGCAATTTTAATGGAAGGTCTGATAAACTCCATGAATTCACTTGCCAAAGGGAAGAGGGGAGTCTGCAAAACAAGAAATAATTGTCCACCCTTTCAAATGAGCCAAAATTTGGCATATATCGATCAAACAGAATGAAGAAAGGTGAAAAAATGCAGGAAAATTGATTTGAAATCTCCAACCACCAACAAGATTCATTAAAACAACAAGGGAACCCTCACAAATCCATTTTTTGATGCATTCGGCCATGCTGGAGAAGAAATGGATGCCATACTTCATCAATTTTGGTGGTTGGGGGTCGGTTCTACATTTTTTCCCATGCTAGAGACATTTCTTCAATTTTCTCCCTCCAACTTTTCCCAAAACTAAAAATTTAAGCTTCCATCATGTAGAGGGCATTCAATAGCTTTCCAATGGTACCAAATTTGATGAAATTTTGAGTTCTGGATCGAAAGATATGACCTTTTGAAATTTGGGGCCAAATTAGGGCAAAAATTAGGGAAAAAATTGGGTTCGCGGGCTCAACCTTTCCTTTTTTCCCTGATTTTTTTTTTTTGCAAAATTTACAAAAAGTCTCAAAAAACCCCACTTGGCCCGCAGGGGAAAAGTACCACGTGGTGCCTAAAAGGGCTTCGATGGGTCCAAAGATCATTTTTGCCTAAAAGCACAAAAAACGTTAAAGTTTAAAATACCTCCCACAGCCCGCAACCCCGCTTCCTGACTTTGACTTTGACTTTTGGTCTCTGGTGGAAGTGCGGGTCACCTTGTGACTTTTTCCCTTTGGAATGAAAAAGGGTTAAGTTCCAAATTCCCTCCGATCCTCTGCCTTCTCGCTTTGCTTAATATGTGGCCACGTGTCCTCCTTGGACCTTAGGAAAGTTTTCTTCCTTTGTTCCCCTTTACAGGCTGCGCAAGGCCAAAAATTACCTTTGTGCCCTCTTAGCCAAAAATACTAAGTATCAAAATTCTTCTGCTTTCTACCAACCTGCAATCTCCTTTGGAAAAATTTCTTCTTTAGCTCTGCGGACCCGCCCAGGGAAAAGCTTCACTGTAAACTCTGCCAAGCCATAACTCAAAAAATACAAGGAGTTACGAGGACTTCTTTACCTTTCTGGAAAGGGGAAGAAAAATACTATCTGATGAAGCCATCTCCAGGAAATTTTGACTACTTTAAATTTGCAAAAATATGCTTGTAGCAAAAGGAAGGAAGAATGAAGGCAAGTTAACCAAAATAAGCATGGGCTTATTTTGGAAAATTTCCCAACTCAAGGAAGAAAAGAATCAGTTGATTTCATATGTTTAGCATTTGATCAGCCCAATTGAGTCTTCTTTTCCTATTCCAGAAATGATGGCTATCCCAGATCAAGAAATTCTCAATCAATCAAAGGATGTGATCACTCTAGGACACACTCTAAGGTCATGGGTTTCTGAGATAGAAAGTGGTGGTTCGAAAACAATTGTTGAAGTGATAAAAATATATGAGAATATTTATGCTTACCTCGATCCAGTGTTCCCATTCAAGGAGTGCCTCATTACAAAATTAATCACACTAGATCAGATTTTTCCAACTCTTCAAGATCTCACCCACATGGAATCTACTTTCTTGGCTTGGGAGGGAATACTTGAGCTTGATCATCGCATGACACAGATTTTATGGTTAAATCATGCTAAGTCCAGGAAAATGATCCTGGAAGATTTGGTAATTCAGTTTGACGATTTGTACAAGGAATCATATACCGCGCTCTCTTCCATTCAGGTCTTCATCGAAGATATTCCATGCACCTTCATCAACGAACACAACCAAAGGAATTCAGTACAACACCTGGTGGAGTAGTTTAAAAAATTGATACATGAAATGTATACTCTTTTTGATGTTTTTTCCACTTCTTCTATGGATCAATGTTTCAGAATTAAACATCTTTGTGAAGAAATCCAATCTAAAGTTACAGACCTACATACCATACCAGGTAAGATTCTTGAAATGTAGGTACTTTGTGAGGCTGGTCTTCTCCACGAGTTGTTTTCCAGAAGAAGAGAATATGCATTAGACACTGTAAAAGCTTAAGTCTTATGAAATGACAAAGAATCAGGATCCTTATTTTTTCAACAACATAGTAGGATGATTTTCTATATTTCCTCAAGGGTGGGAGAGTCCATTTCTCACATGATTGAGATAGGAAAACCCCACACCCAATGGATAAGGCACTAGTTGTTTTTGAATGTTTTGAAAGTGGTATTTTAAATGATGTAATATTGTTAAATTCACTTTTGTGAAAACTTAAGAGGTTTCTATTTTTAGTTGTTTTTAATAAAGTTGGTTGAAAAAATCAAAGTCACTTAAGTGCCCTATTTAATGTACATTTAAAACCCTAACTACTTTGTAACCAACTTTTGGGTTATAAAAGGAAGTCAGGGGCTCATTTGTAAAGGGTGACTTTGAGAGAGGAGAAGAAAATAATTTTGTATGCAAGCTTTACTTCAAAGAAAGAAACTTTGTGTTCTTTTGAGAAGACATTTTGGAGTTAATGAAATATGAACTTTGTGTCCCATTCATTGTCTCTTATAGGATTTGATTTCTTATGTTCATTAGATGTTAGTGTTTGAATCTTGCATGAAAATATTGTCTTTGATCTTATTGTCAACGTTATTAATATGTTGTTCTAGTTCACAGTGATCAAGCTCTGATTATCTACTTGCTCATGTGTGTTCCCTTTTACATCATTCTTGTTTAGCTAACTCAAACTCCGTTTTATTTGTGTTAGTTATTCATCTTTCTTCTTCATGCAATATTAGGCTCTGTTTTTACCTAACTCTTGCATGTTCCTTTCAATTCATTCCATTCCATTTCTTTTCTTTCATTCCATTCCATCTCCCTCATTCACTTTTCTTTCCATTGATGTTCCAAAACACCCCCCACATACAATTTTTAATGTACAGATGTAAATACAGTTTTGGTTTTCAATAAAGGTACAGCCTCACCTTCATTGAGGAGGGAATTCATTCCCACACTGTTGCATGTCATTTACATGCATTGCAAATCCATATGCTAACAGTTTTTTGCGACTCCACTGGGGATTCAGGAATCATTAACTAGTGCTTGGTTAAATCTTTATGACTATCCCCTCTGCACAAGCTCCAGTTCTTCAATTGAACCTTGTGTCCGATGAATATTTTCAAGGAGACATTGCTCCCAACCTTCGAACATTGTAGCTTGGGAAAATCGTGAAAGCTTGCAGGAATTTTTGGTTGTTGATAGAGCCATTGATAGAGAAATCTACATTGAAGACCTTAGAAGAAGAGCACCTGCACTTGTGGCCAGAAGACCTCCTAGACAGATGTTGATCATTGTTCATCGACACGGCCCTCTTCCACCAAGGTAATAAGTTGTATGACTATTACAGGTAACCCACCTATCTTGCAACCAAATCTTGTTTTTGTAGATACTCAAGAAGAAATATCATCATATTTGAGGCAAGCTATTTGGGAAAAGTGCACAAATAACTATCATTTTCATCTCACCACATCAGTACTAGATAATGAAGAAGAGGAAGCTACGAGAGTTGCTAGAGTTATTCAAGTGCAAATAGCTCAAGAAAGAGAGTGAAGAGAAAAGGAGAGATTATCAGAACATGCCAGTGATCCATTCATAATAAATATTTCAAACTGGAAGGAAAGAGGTTTACGCAAGGAGAAAAGCTAAAGGTCGATCTGATCCCATGTTTTTGAACTTTCAAGGAAATTTTGGTTTCAAGTTATCTCCTCCAAAGAAGGAACACACCTTGTAGATTTGTAAGCCTTGCATCAAGTCCTAAAAGAGAAAGCAAGGAAGGAATCACTAATAGTCAAGCACTTGTCCTTGCTCACGTTTTTTTACCTTCGCATACCACCTTTCCCAAAATGGAAGTCAATGTACCATGGGGAAATGCCATAGGCCCATTGGCCTTACCAGCTCGACATGACCTCCCATGAGGATCGAAGAAGATTCTTCCCAAGTTTGATGGAGATGGGAAGACATCACCAGATGACCACATTTCTACCTTCTTTGCTGCATGTGTTGTTTTGTCAGTAGAATATGAAGATGTTGTTATTTTCCTCTTCATTGAAACATTGCATGATGTTGTTCACAGATTGGTTTCATCATCTACCAAATGGATGCATTACAAATTGGAATGATATGAAAACTAAGTTTGAAGATTGATTCAAGATGGAAGAAGATGAACATGCTCTTCTTTCCCAACTATCTCAGGTGAAGAAAGAGCCAACATAACCCATGAGGAATTTTGTGGCTAAATTCAACAAAATGGTGAACAAAGTTCTAGTTGGGATTCACCCGAACCCTAATGGACAAAAATGTTTCTTTATTAATGCACAACAACCAGAAGTGTGCTATCAGCTGAGAAGGGCTAGAGTGACACTTTGGAAACTTGCTCAATCCTTGGCTATAGAAATTGAGGATGACTTAATCATGGCGGGAAAATTCAAGAAAAATTCGCTCAAGAGGAAAGAGTCAGGAAACCTCCAATGCTTCAGAAGCTATACTCACTAAGTTGGCTAATGATGTGCTAGCTTTGAAAAAGCAAGTTGCTCAAAGTAGTAAACCTTCTCCTTATAAATACATCCCAAGAAAAGGCTATGTTCCCAACAAAGCCAGGATTGCAGGTTCTCTAATGAGGCTTGCTATTGAAGCGTCTCCCGCAACTAACTCAAAATGTGATGTCATTGAAGAAAGTGATGATGAAGTTGAAGTCATCGAGGTTGATGAGGAAGAGCTAGATTCTGAGAACATCTAAACCTGAAGTTGAAGATCCTGAGGGAGAAAGTAATAATCATTTCTTTGAGTACCATTCAGAAGAAGAAGACTAATACAAAGAAATTATAGAAGATATGAATAGTCAATCCATTTCATTGTCTTCACACACTCTCAGAAAAAGGAGCAGGATACCACTAAGGTGGGAGATAAAGAGGTTTCCAAGGAACTTCCTAAAGAATCTAAGACTAAAGAGACTTCCGAAGAATCCAACACAAATGATACTCCTAAAGAGTCCAAGGCGACTGAGGTTTCCAAGGTCAAAAATATCTTAAAGAAAGGAGGGCCTTTGTCAAGTCAATCAATTGATAAATCAACTATGAAGAAAGTTTTTTCTTCCACATCAGTATCAACCAAGCCTGAAGAAAAGGTCAAAAGTGTGCCATCATCAAGTTCGAAAGAACTAGTATCTAAGACATCAAGTACGGTTACTTTTCCCAAATTTGATATCATTGATCATATCAATAAAACAAAAATTTCCATGTCACAGGAAGAGTACTTGAAGTCCAATAAGGATCAACTCGAGAAATTGGTCCAGTTTATCAAAGGAGACTCTACTGTTCATTCCTCCAAAGGAATTCTAAAAACTCCCAAAGATGGGAAAACTCAAAATATTGTGGCAGCCACTACACCTTCAAATGAAAAGATTGAACCTTTCTTTGTGTCCTTTCTGATCAACAGATGCAAATTAAGTAATTACATTATAGATTCTAGAGCCTTGGATAATGTGATGTCTGCAAAAGTAGCACATGTTCTTGGGTTAACTTGTACAAGAACATTTGGATCGTGTTACTCCATGGAAACCAAGACAAGTTCCTATGATCGGGAAGATTAAAGATGCCCAAATGGTTTTAGCCCAATTCCCTCAAAAGTGAGTTAAGGTAACTATTTTAGTTGTTGACATTCCCACCTCATATGGAATGTTGTTGAGTAGGAAATTTTGTAGAGATTTGGGTGGAAAGATTCAAATGGACTGGTCTCATGCTATGATCCCTATCAATGGAGAAATGAGGATCTTATGCCAGAAACTCAGGAAAAATTCACGATAACGAAAACTGATTATCCCCGTGCACAGGTCTTGTTCCAAGGCTCAAGTATGGGTAATTATATGATGACTGTAGAATTTCATGCCCCTGAGGTCACTTGTCAAGATCCCAATGAGATCTGGACTCTTGAGTTCAATGGAAGTTTTTTTTCAACGGGTTCTGGTGCAGGAGTGGTGCTCATATCTCTAAATGGTAAAATATTTCCTTTTTCCTACAAACTTGAATTTTCAAATACTAACAACACTGCAGAGTATGAGGCATTAATCCTTGGCCTTCAAGCTATAGAGGAGAAAGGGATAAAAAATTTGGAAGTCTTTAGAGATGCGGAATTGATGGTGAAACAAGGTAAGAAATCAGTTCCAAGTAAAGAATGATCGTTTGAGACACTACAAAAATAAAGTGTGGGATGAAATAGAAGTCTTTCGATGATTTTTCCATAAAATTTGTCCCTCATGAAAAGAATGACAAAGTAGATTCTCTAGCAGTCTCAACTTCATTAATGATTCCTCATTCACACATTTGATCAAGACAAATACACCATTAAAATGTTTTTAGGCCAAGTGTTCCTAGACAATGCAGGAAAATTGGCAAGCAATGATGATCTATTTTTCAACTTCTTGGAAAAGAAGGGATAATTTATCTCATTACTTTCAAGTAAGTGAAAACTACATTTCAAATTCAAATACCTCACCCATTCAGGAAGGAGTTAAAAAAGGGATCCTATCGTGATGGCATCATCCAAGTCAAAGGAAATAAAATCCCAAAGGATTGGCTTGAAGAATCTTTTGACAAGCATGAAAGGTTTACAACAAAGAGAAAGAGCAGGTAGGACCATTGAACTGCCTTATGAGCAAGTTAACATGTACCAAGGATAAACCTCACCTATCAACATGGTAAGATGTTTACCTGAAGCGCAGGAAATTCATAAGCCTCCTTTCAAATAGATCCATGCTTGGCTTACTCATATGAAGATAAAGTCTTTCCAACCCAAAAAATGGAGCATCCACCCTTAGGAAGGAAAGAAAAGTCCATTCAGAAAAATCAAAGAGAAGAAAAGCAATCCCAAGATTAAAGATATTTTTGACAGTTCAAAAGAAAGTTAGATCCATGAATATTATTTCTGATCTATGACTAGTTAGACCTGGGAGCTAATATTGTATATGAGTTCGAAAAAAAATGGAGATTATTAGGATTGTTTGTGGATTTCCACAATCTTAATCAAGCATTCCTTGGATATAACACGTACTGCTATTTGGACCATATTCTCAGATTGTCGGTAAATGGATGGAAATGCTATCTATGGGCATAGATGGTTTCCTAGTTATAATTTCAGGTTGAAGTGGCTTGAGCACATATCAACATTAAATCCGGGTTCAGCCCCCCATGAGAGGTACTTTTGGCTAGGTAATTAGAACTACCTTTTGGTTTGATTTTCCTTGTTTTTCAGTTTCCACTTTTTTCAGAAGGAATTACCATCATTTTTGGGAGTGAACTCATAGTGTAATATCTGGGAAGTATGATAGGTCCTAGATGGCTGTGAAGTCCACTTTTCCCCAATAAGATTAATGCTATAAACAAAGTAAGTAACTTTGTTATTTCGCAAAATGATATAGGTAAACTTAAAACATAATAAGAAAAAGATCTAAGTCTAACAAGCCAAGCTAGAATAGAATCCATGGTCAAATCCTCTTAGTTCTGGGTTATGTAGGTCTTTCATTTAAAGGTATTTTGAATAAGGTCACAGGTGAGTGAGGGTGAGGTAAATCATTAGGTTTTAATTATTTAATTAATATGGGAAACCATAGAGAATTTAATAAAATTAATATTTATTGAATTTTAGGGTTTTTAATATTGATATTAATTTCATACTCTGGAAGTTGTTCAACAAACTTGGAAGAACTTTTCTTATTTTCTCCACGTGGTAATTGTAATTGTTGTCAAGGGGCAATTATAATTCCACTTCCAATTGCCATAGAAATTTAATTTTGCTTAATCATCCGGAATGTGGTGAAGATGGTTACAAGAAGTTGCAAAAGTGGGAGAAATTGGGAACAAAGGAATAAGCAAGTAAATATTGCAGATATCCAGAGCTAGAAGAATGATAAGCTCATTCTACAGAACTGAATTTGGCTTTCATACGGAAACCTGGCATGGGAATTAGCTAGAGCTAGACAACCTTGAAAGCTCCAAATAGTTGTCACCAGTTGAAGATCAATTTTTTCTACCGAGCTTCATGCACATAGTTCCCGATTCAATAGAGGTTTTGTTTTTGGGATGTATGTTTTTAAGAGAAGTGTGCTCCATACATGTGATTTGTTTTTCCTACACAATTTTGAAGAGTTCTTTATTGTTGCATGTCTCAACTTCGGGAAAAGTTTAAAGTTCCATGGATTTTTGGTGGGAAGGATTCTTTTCTCACAAACTCTGGCTTTGTGAATCCCAAACCTAGCTCGTCCATTGTTCACCAGGAATAAATTAAAAGCAGGGATTTGATCCATATTCAATGCACTGAGATCGTAGGAAACATAGATATGGGAAGAGTTTAGAGATCCTCTTTATTTTAATTTGCATGTGGATTTTTAATACAAACTAAATTCCACACTATTTTAGAGATTATCCACTACAATGATGCACACAAGTGTTAACTAGGAAACAAATTGCTTTTCCTCCTGCTCACAAACTGTTGACTCAAGCATGCAAAGGTAAAGATTTTCACACACAACTGTCAAGGAAAATCCACGCATGTCATGAAGATATTATTATGCATTGCAAGTTTAAAAATAGCCCATGCACAGCCCATGCAATACAGGAGGCATTTATAGTTCACGCAAATCCTAGTGAGGTAAAAGAAGATTTGGTCATGGTAGACAAGTGAGAAGTTGGCCATTGCATTTGGTCTTATCAATAAGTCCCTGGAATGCCAATCTGGGTCACTAGAATCTCCATGCTTCGTGTATAAAGGATACAATAAACTTAGAAATTCAGTCTCCAAGCAATCAATACGAGGAAATAATTTGTTTTGACCACATGCAAATGGAAGTCAAATGTTCACACTTCCAAGGAGTCAATGGAACAAGTTAAAATACAATAAATCAAAATAGAATGTTTACGCATGTCAATTTGAAGTTCAAGACAAGTTTTCTTGTTTTTATTGGCAATTAAAATATTCATGGTGCATGCATGTAATGAAATTCATTAATTTCTCATGTCAAGGAACAAAAGGTTCAGCATCACACAGTGAATATTTAAAAAGATAATAATGATAATAAGGAGTTTGAAAATTCCACACATTGCTAGGAGTGTAAAAATGATCCAAAATTGTATTATTTTTTGATGATGATTCGAGCTTCACCTCAATATTTCATTTGTATGGTCATTTTGAATTCGGCATCATATTGAATCTCTTTTTATTTAAAATGGAAAATAAAAATAATAATAATAGAAAGAGTCATATTTTTCTTGCAACAACGGTGGTCTGGAGACTTAGACCCAACACCTTCTCAGTGTCTTGGTTTTATTCTCGTTCTCTATGTTATTTTTTAAAAAATTCATAATGGGTGAATGTTCTAATAATTGGCACTGAAATATGCATACTAAGGATTAGTTCCAACATCATCTTTAAATTCGGCATATGACAACATTTTGGATACCGATATGGGTCACGTAGATATGGTTCAATTATGTGATAGGGTGAGATGAGAAGGGGGAACTATTTTCTCAAAAAGGCTTTATCGTTGCGGTTTACCTCAAGCGGCAGCATTTCCCTGGTTTCCATACAATGCCCTAAATTTTTCCTAGCTTGTGTTGAACACTATGATCCTGTGTGTCAGGGAATTTTTAATGACAGAAATGAACCTTTTTGTTCAATTATCCAGATCATATGGAAGAACAGTTGAGAGTTCCACTCTATGAAGAAAATTCTGACATCACACAAGAATCAGCACAACAGTTCTGGGATGAAAATCCTTTGAGATGGTCAAAAGATGGTTGAATAAAAATTGGTTGGTCAAACCAAAGACTCACACTTCAAGAATTCCCAAAGAATTGTTTCGGGTAGAGTTTCATAAAGAAATAGGAGATATGATTACTCTCCTTAGCAGGGTTATTGGTCTTCCTTCCACTAAAAATTTTCATCCTTGGATGTACAAGTTCATTTGTATCATTCTTGATGAAAAGATGTTCATTGATTGGGCAAGTATTGTTAGCAATACTCTCCATAAGCAATTGATTGAGGTAAGGATGACAGGTCATTTTTACATGACTTCATATTTGATTTATGCTGTAGCGAGAAGGAGGATATTTTTTAGGGTTAAAAACTAGAGGTACAATGGGTCCTTGCAAGAATAGTGTTTTTCATTTTTACTCACAGCTAGAGTTCAAGAATGGTTCTCATCATTTATGGAGGGTAAAGGATGCTTTATTATTCTATATAATCTAGTCACTAAGAAGAAACCTGGAGGAAATATTTTCAGAAGATGCCAAGGCGGTGATAAAACAATGGGGAACTTGGTTTATCCGGTTTCCCTCTTACTCCTATAAACGAGTTGATGGATTTGTGGGAGCTCCTTACAAGCTTCCTAAATATGTCAACAACAAAATAGCATTGATGGAAATTTCACGTCAGCTTTTCAAAATCCATTGTCTATTGGTGGACAAATGCAAAGAAGGCATTTGTTTCCCAATTCAGATTGGGGAATACAAATGTCCAAATTCCCATAGTGCAGAACTTATGGAAAAAGAATTTTCCACATAACTATACATATTTTCACAAGTAGGGCTCAATTTGATATTAAATGATCCATGGAAAAAGCCCTAGGGGCAAGATATAAGCACAAGGAAAACATAGAAGACTATTGGGTGGAATGTGTGGATGATAGGGAGGTAAGACGACGATAATTTTCTCACCTCACATTGGCTCAAATAGAGAATTATGGATTGAGGGATCCTCCCTTAACCCTTGCCAATAGTGGAATTGATCTTATGGATCCTGCCTATGATAAGATAGTTTTCACTCCACTCCTTGGTATTGATTGGAGTAGAGGAGATGAAACTTCTCTAGATGTTATAAATCAACCTGTGTTAAAAAGGACTATGAAGTGGTATGAGAATCAGATAGCCAATCCTCTCCCATTTCAGGCACATATGTCAGAAATACAGAGGTTACCAATGAAAGGAGGAGTGACATAGAAAAAGTTGGTGCAAACTTCTTCACACCAGTCTCCACCAACATCATCACATGCATCTCTTAGAGGAAAGTTGATGGTTACCCAAATCTATCTCTAATAAAGAAGTAGTGTCTCAAGGATTGGTAAAGAGTGTGCATCTTCGGGAAGGAAAAGAATATGTTTTGAGTATTTCTACCCCAAACTCATCTATTCACATCACTGAGAGTTCCAATAGGCCTACCAAAGATCTAAATCATCAATGTCATACACCAGAGTCTAAGCAAATCCCAGTTGTACAGATATCCAATTCTTTTGAACATCCAGGTGATAAGGATATTCCACAAGAACATGAGGATAATCAAGAATGTGTTACAGATGCTACTTCACCAAGGATTGAGGCCATAGAACCATTGCCTACTGGTTTTAGTCATGAGGAAAGGTAAAGAGGATTTTTCTTCCAGTTCTTGACATTTTTGTGTCAAATTAATGAATGAAACACTTACCTGGGTTGACTCTGAAATAAAAAAGAGAAAGAGATTGGTCAAAGTGGCCAACATTGATTTGGAATCACTTTTTCCCTTTCCAACGAAGTGGTTCCCAAAAATCCTAAGGTCTTCTCCAGAGTATTGATTGATGATAGTGGAGATAAGTTTGTAGAAATTGTAGTTCCTACTACTGAAAAGGATCATGGAGACATGACAATCACTGATTATGAAGTATCCAAGATAGCCCTTGGTAAAGACCACTTTTGAAAGTGATGTTGCTATGGAAAAAGATTCAATGAAAAGTGTGCTTAAAAGGTTGGAGAGATACAAATCTCAAATTTCATAACTCAAGGAAGAAAAGAATCAGTTGATTTCATATGGTCAACATTTGATCAGTCCAATTGAGTCTTCTTTTCCTATTCCAAAGATGGTGGCTATCTCAGATCAAGAAATTCTCAATCAATCAAAAGATGTGATCACTCTAGGACACACTCTAAGGTCATGGGTTTTTTGAGATAGAAAGTGGTGGGTTGAGAACAATTGATGAAGTGATAAAAATATCTGAGAATATTTATGCCTACCTTGATCCAGTGTTTCCCATTCAAGGAATGCCTCATTACAGAATTAATCACACTAGATCAGATTCTTTCCAAGTCTTCAGGATCTTACCCACATGGAATATACATACTTTCCTTGGAGGGAATACTTGAGTTTGATCATCGCATGACACGAATTCTATGGTTAAATCATGTTAAGTCTAGAAAAATGATTTTGGAAGACTTAGTAATTCAATTTGACAGTTTATGTGAAGAAGATTATATCACACTCTCCTCTAATCAAGCCTTCATTGAAGATATTCCTTATACCTTTATCAATGAACACAACCAAAGGAATTGAGTACAACATCTAGTGGAATAGTTTACAAAATTGATACATGAAATGTATACTCCTGTTGATAATTTTTCCACTTCTTCTATGGATGAAGATTCTTAGAAAAGGAGTAGATGGATTTGTAGAAAAGTTATTTTCCATAGAGGTAAAAATACAGAGTCTTCAATGCCACCCGATCTTCAGAAGATTGTTGATGCTAACTCGTTTGTTTTTGATGCAATTCTAAAGGGACTACCACTTGTTAGGGATCATGATCATGCCACTTGGTTGATTCCAGGGAGCCAACCACCTAACATTAGACCATACAGATACCCATATTCCCAGAAAAGTGAGATCAAGAAAATGGTGTAGGAAATGTTGAAGGCAGATATAAGCAGGCATAGCCAGAGCGCATATTCTTCACCAGTGGTCATGGTACGTAAGAAGGATGAAACATGGAGGATGTGTCTAGATTACCGAGAACTCAACAAGTACACCATCAAAGATAAGTTTTCTATTCTAGTAATTGATGATTTACTTGATGAATTGCATGGTGTTATTTATTTCACAAAATTAGATCTTTGTTTGAGAAACTATCAAATTAGAATAAGAGAGGAAGATGTTCATAAAATGACTTTCATGACTCATGAGGGCCATTATGAGTTTTTGGTAATGCCTTTTGGTCTTACAAATGCTCCCTCAACATTTCAAAGCTTGATGAACACTATTTTTAGGCCATTTTAAAGGAAATTTGTATTAGTTTTCTTTGATGACATATTGATTTATAGTAAGACATGGGAAGAACACTTGCAACATGTAAATAAAGTGTTGGAAGTTTTGGAGAAACATAAGCTCTATGCAAATCCATCCAAATGTTCTTTTGGTGTACAAGAGGTAGAGTACTTGGGTCACATTGTATCCCATTAAGGGGTCAATGTTGATCCTCATAAGATCAAAGCTATGGTGGAATGGCCAAGGCCCAAAACTCTCAAAAATCTCTGAGAGTTCCTAGGACTTACACGGTACTAAAGAAGATTTGTGAGGGGATATGGTAGAATCACAACTCCACTCACTGCATTGCTAAAGGAGGATGCCTTCCATTGGACAGATGCAACTACTAACTCCTTTGAGCAGTTGAAGGAAGCCATGTGTACCACCTCAATTTTGGCTACTCCCAACTTCTCAAAAACCTTCATTGTTGAATGTGACGCTTCAGGATCAGGATTGGGAGCAGTTCTAATGCAGGAAGGAAGACCAATTCCATTTGAGAGTCAGTCAATTCAAAGGAAAATATCTGTTCAAACCTGTCTATGAGAAAGAAATGATGGCTATTCTTCATGAGGTCAAGCAATGGAGGCCCTATCTCATGGGTAGACACTTCAAGGTAAAAACTGATCATGATAGTCTCAAATAATTTTTGGAGCAAAGGTTATCATCTGAGGAACAAAAAAAAGTGGGTAACAAAAATGTTGGGTTATGATTTTGTAATTATATACAAAAAGGGTAATTAAAATGTAGTAGCTTGATGCATATATCTAGAAGGGATACATCTGTAGATGCCTTACTATGTGCAATTAGTCCATATTGAAGGCCAATTGGGTAGATGAAGCAATGGAGATAAGATTGGAATAGGATCCAGGAAAAGGATACACAATCTCTAATATATGAATATCAAGCAAGGCTCTATAAACATCCAAATTTGAATCGAATGAAATGAATTGATCTATTGTGTAAATCTGGTGTTACACCATCATTCTTGGCATCAAAGAGAGATGAAGTTGTTCTCTTCTATGATGAAGAGCTAATGCATCACCGAAAAATCTTTAACTGCAGTTTTCCCCAGTTCTTTGCAGGCATTATCATAGAATGAAAAAGAGATTTATTTTGTCAAGGAATTAAGGGGGAGTTACAAAAGGTATCATGACAGTGCTTTAGTGATCTGCCAACAAACAAAGGTTAATTCTATTTGTTGATCTGAGACTTTGTAATATTTATTGGCACCTTTACCAATTCCTAGCTAGAGATGGATTATAACAATCTCTAGTCAAATTTTCATAACCTGAAACCCTAGAAAGAATTTTAAGTTTTTGATTATGGATAGAGACTCAACACAAATATGCTCATTTTTGTGCCCTGTCAATCCATTTAGAAAAGCCATGCAGAGTCAAATGACTGAAATCTCATTTTTTTGAGATAGTTCTAAAAGGCTACACTTTTGAATCTACATAGCAAGATAAATTGTAAGTGATCTTGCAGAATCCATTTTCACAAGTAATTTGGAGGTTCATAATTGAATATTTAGAGTTTGGGTAATCAGTTATGGAGTTAGAATTTCAGGTGTTGCATGAATGGGACGATTGGAATATTCCAGAAAAGTCTTTCCATTTTCGCAAATAATTTTGTTAAGTCTGAGGTGCCAAGTTGTGCCATTCTTGAGGAGTTTCAAGGTTTCAAACATTTGCAACTGAGATGGAAGTCTCAAAGTTCCTCCCATGGAAATCCAAGAATTCCCCATCAGATAAACGTCTACTTACCTAGTCCAAAATATTCGTAAATAAGTCCTCCTAACTTGGCTTCACTTTCAATGTGAGATGCTCTCGGACCGGCTCAGAGTTCAAGTATACGGTTAGGCCTTGTTTTCCCAAGAATGACATTTCGGGATTAAGTTAATAATGGCACTTAGTCTTTTGTAGCTGGAAGCTAAGATATTGAGAAAGAGAGGAATTGTCATTGGATATTATATTAAAGCCCGCTAGTGGGAAATGAAATGATGCCATTTGGAGCGACGGGCGTCGGCGGGAAATACAGTTCACCAGTTTGTGAGGTTCCTATTTTTGTTACAACCAATGTGTTTGAAAGGTTATTAGGTTGTGCTTTCCTTGCAAGTCCATGGTACATGAAGGTAAATGGACATTTGTCCACATCAGCAGCATTAGAAATTCACTATGTCTAGTTAAAAGAATTGTGAGTGCATTTTTCCAAAGTGGTTGATAAAGCAAAGGTATTTCAAACTTTCATTCTATCTGTGTCATCTAAATTAGAAGGCATATATGAATGTCCCCAAAAGCAGCGGAGTCTAAGGGTCTGGACATTTTGGTGTTGACACCTTCGATTCCCATTAAATTAAAATATTGTATATTCGTGAAAGTTGGAGTTCAAACTTGTAAAGGAATTCTGAAAACCGCAATCAAAAAGTTGCCTCACGGATGCATTTTTGTGCCATTGATGGAGCGACAAAATAAAGTGTTTCAGAATTTGTTGAGGGAAATATTCTCAATGTCTGTGGAAACAGTTGAGCTTCATATCCAAATTCAACTATCTTAGCAACATGCGAACCTAGAGGATGGAGGCACCGGAGGCTGGAGGACAACCAACAACCTCTCATTCACCTAATGAATCTACACAAAGTTGTGGTGGCATATATCTGTGAGTATATGCTAGTGCTCAGTGTGGTTTCATGCACTTCATATGGTTTCATTTTGTAATGGAATAAGTGGAAATTTCACATTGAGGGGGGAACAGTGCATCACATTTTGATTTTTCAAGTTTTCAGTTTTGCATCTGTGATTATTCCTAGAAATGTCCTTGGCAATAGAGAAAAACATTTAGTAGAAGAACATCCTCATAGCACCAATGAAGTATGGCGTAACACCATGAATCTCTCCAGAAGAGATCAGAATAGCATCGAACCATGTGTTCCTGTTCGTACCTAGGTTTTTGAGCTTTGCCTCCGATTGAAAAGTCATTGAAGGCTGGTTGGGATGTGTCCCTCTTATGCAATTCCCACACTGCTAGGTTAGATGTTTTACCCTTTCTTTGTTATGGTTCATCTCTAAAGCAGACATTCATGAGTGGTTCCCATTTGTAAAGTGTTGGTCAGATGTGTCCTCGACAGTGCTATGGTCGATAAGAAGTTCATGCTCTTCCTTCTTCTGGCCTTCAATTTGAGTGTGGCCAAGTTTCATGCGCTGCAGCGGCGGCTAAGCTGACAGAGTTATACTTGTCCTAAAGATTCCAGTTACTAATGCATAACATTCAAAAACTGGGAATGTTAGGAAGCATGCAATATGTTACATGGGTATTCAATCCTTTATTACGTTTTTTGATATCATACCATAGTAAAAAAGAGGAGTTACATTTTGGGAAGGAATCAAGGGAGATGTACAAAATCTTTGTATCAGAGTGTTTAGAGTGCCAACAAAATAAGAGGAAACCATTAAGACTGCCAGTTTTGTTGTAACCATTACCAATTCCTAGATAGATATGTGAGGAAGGTTTCCATGGATTTCATCACAGGATTTTCCTTATTTCCTTAGAGAGTAAGAATTTTATTTTGGTGATTTTGGATTGAACCTTCACAAAATATGCCCATTTTTTTGCCCTATCACACCCATTTGCAGCCAGTACAGTCGCAACTATTTTTTTGGAGACAGTTCAAAAGCTACATGGAACACCAAAGATAATTACTAAGTGATCGTGATCCTATTTTCACGAGTAATTTTGGACGATACATTATTTGCATGTTTGGGTACTCAACTAGCTCACTAGTTCACCTTACCATCCTCAAACTGATGGGAAAATAATGTGGTCAACAAATGCTTAGAGGGGTATCTACGTTGTTTTGTATCAGATAAGCAAGGAACCATTGGGTTAAATGGCTACCACTTGCAGAATGGTGGTATAACACATATTTTCATACCTCTTCTCAAATGACCCCATTTTTAGCATTATATGGTTACCATCCACCTTCTATCACTTCTTCCTTAAGGGTGCAAACTAAGGTCAAGAGATGTTGAGGAACACATTCAACATCAACAACATGTTTTGGCTGGTTTGAAGGAGAATTTGGCATTGACACAAAACATGATGAAACAACAAGCAGATCAACACCATAGTGAAAGACATTTTGAAATTGGTGACTGGGTTTTTATACGTCTGTAGCCTTACAAGAAGATGTCCCTGAAGCAACAGAAAAAGGACAAGAAAACTTGCTCCTAAATATTATGGTCCTTATCAGGTTCTACAGAAAATTGGAAGTGTTGCTTATAAACTGGAGTTGCCTCAATCTTCATGCATACACCCAGTATTCCATGTTTCCTTCATGAAGAAGGTTATTGGAAAGAAATTTACAGCCCAGAAATAGCTACCAAAACTTGATGATGAAGGAAGAATCATTTTGGAGCCAGAGAAGATTTTACAAACACGTACTAAGAGGCTGAGAACCAGAGACATTAAGGAATATTTGATCAAGTGGAAGAATCTGAGCATAGAAGATGCGACCTGGGAGGATGAAGGTTTTCTACATTAACATCCAGGATTATTCAACATTGAGGACAAATGTTGGTTTGAAGGGGAAGGGAAATACTACGCCCTTAACCTATTACTTGTATTAGGATATGAGTAGCCGACTTGTGGCTTACCATATCATTTTATTTTGTCATTTATACTTTCTCATTCTTAGTAGGTCAGCCTTGGTGATGGCCATAACATATGAATAGTATATATAGGGGATTGTAGGTAGTAGTTCATCATCATTTGAGCATTTGAGTCTTATTGTATGGTTTGGAGGTTACCCCCTCGAAGTGGCGAAGCTATTTTTATTGCATATTGAGATCATTTATCTGTAATATTTTGTTCTTTGGTGTTCTCTTTATGCTCATAATCTGAATTATACAAGTAATTTCATTGCATTCCTACATAGTGTCTTGTGCTCATTGATTGAGCATACAAGGAGAAAGACAAATTAACACTTCACTCATATGAAAAACTAGATTTGCATACAAATTATGCGTAACTTGCAACCTGTACCATTTCAACAACGTCCACAAGGACACAAAAAAAATTGAATCACAAAAATACTTTGTCATATGTGCTTAAAATTTTGGGAATTTGAAGAATTGGGGGTCTGTGATATAGGCACCCCATATCTGGATAGTGTGTGGGATCTCCCAACCACCTTTAATATGAAATCGATCACTTCTGTGTATTTAACCATCTTTGTAATCATCTGTCTTCAAACTACAATTGTGATCTATTCAGGAATGACAATATGAATACATAGATGGAAGGAAATGTGGGGAAATGAATACAGAGATGGAAGGAAAAGTGGCGAGTTTATAGTTCGCCAAAATTAATTCACTAAGCCCCCATGGCTCGTGTTGTATGGAACACCACCAGTGGAATCCAAAATCACCAAGCAGAATCTGTCGTCCAAGCCAAAATAATGTCCCTTATGATGCACACCGACTTTCCTGAAATCATCGCTATAACATGATGCAACCATTCTTCAAACGACACAGACAACCTATGGAAAGTGAATCTTATCAAGCCACAAGCTAGTAATACCATAAGCACATGAAACATTCCTAAATGGGTAATAATTAATTTAAAACTGAACTACAAGGGGCCCTATTTTGAGACAAAAGTTAGAGACAAAAGATTACTTTCGTCTCTAACTTTTTCCAACTAAAATAATTGTCTCTAATATTTCCCCCTTTTCAAATTTTAAAATTAATTGACTTTTAGTAGTATACCAAATTGGGGGTAAATTGGAGGAAGCGAACCCTAGATTGGGAGCAAGGATGTCACTCAGATGCGGCCATATCAACCCCTCAAACAGAGATAGGGATCCGAATTCCAAATCGGCTGCATCATTTACAGAGCTGGAGAGGTATGCAAGGAGGACCAATATTTTTGGCACAGATTGTTTCAACGGTTCATTTTATTAACAAAGATGGATAGGCATGCAAGGAGGATCAAGATTTGTGGCAGAGACTAGGGTCTGCTATATTTGGATGGATTTCCTGTTCCAAAACTCTTATTTGTGAGGAAAAGTGAAACATTCTCCTGCTACATATATAATATCCAGCTTCCGATACCAGTGTGAACGCCATCTACAATACAAGGGAACCAACATTAACAAATTTTTTCCCCTCATGCAACCCCAAAAACGCAGTTATTAGCATTTACTCATCTATGGTCTACGAGTAAACGAGGGCTTTGGATTCGTGATCTACCCAAAAACTCCTGCACGAGGATCAATGGTGGAAGGGTTGTTGGAGGCTTTAATAGCATTTCATTCATCACACCAGGTTTAACTATTATGAAAGCTTATTATTACGGCATCAATGGAGTGTTTACCAGAGATTTCCCAAACAACCCTTTGTTTCCATTTAATTACTCTCAACAAAA
The DNA here is from genome assembly GCA_019776745.2 of Taxus chinensis. Classification (NCBI taxonomy): domain Eukaryota; kingdom Viridiplantae; phylum Streptophyta; class Pinopsida; order Cupressales; family Taxaceae; genus Taxus; species Taxus chinensis. Next base: position 52,160 of record JAHRHJ020003543.1, read on the forward strand.
TCCACCACTGAGTATTTAGGAGCCCATTTTGAGGATAAAAGTAATGTGCAGATAGTGTTTCAAAATAGGGCATTATTACCATACAGGACTATCCTATACATTTTCATGGCCATGATGTTTTTGTTGTGGGTAAGGGATTTTACAAATATAATCCACAAATGGATCTTGCCAACTTCAACCTAGTAGATCCTCAGATGTTTGAACACCGTGGTATTTCAACATCGGTTTATCATTTTGTGGGTATTTTCCTAAACAACCGATTATTGATGTGCTGCAGTGGCTACATGGCTCCAGAGTATGCAATGTGAGGGAAACTTTCGGCTAAAGTAGACATTTATAGTTTTGGAGTGCTGTTGCTTGAGATTTTGAGTGGAAGAGAAAACACCGATATTCATCCTTCACAGGGATTGCAAAACCTGTTAGAATGGGTAGGTAACTGGATTTTTTCCCATCATCTTTTTTCCTTAAGTAAGATTTATCAATGCCAGGCAGCCAGATTTAAGTGAATATCATGTGTGATGCAAGCATGGAGACTATACGTGGGAGGAGATGTTTTGGATATGCTAGATTTGACGCAGGAGCAGGCCTTGAGATGCATTCATGTCAGGCTTCTTGTGTGCAAGCTGATGCAACTGTTTGTCCAACTATGTCTAATGTCATTATGCTGATTTCTAGCAGTTCAGTGACATTGCCAACTTCAATCTGATCGGTGGGAAGCCATTAGATTTACAGCCAACAATCCAGGTAAACAAATTTCTATTTTTGTATTTGTGTTCTGTAATCTAAGACTTAATGTTGTGTACATCAACTAAATTAGAGTGTGTTTTCTTATCTTTTGGAATAACATGATTAGATGGCATTGACACCGTTTGAGTTTGGAGTGTTGTGCTAGGTTGGATGGATTTTGCTGTCGTGAGAGAAACTATCAGAGTTGTTTTGTGCATAGGTATGTAGCCCACTTTCCATGTTGTTGTTTTCAGCCTGTGCATTTGTTTGCTATTATGTGCCCCCGTTCTGTTTAGGGTTTGAGAAATTTACTGTTTTGTGTTAGTTCCCTTGACTGGCTTGTGTTAGTTCCGTGGGCATTTAAAAAACCTGATTCAAAGTCTTCCCAAAATCAATATTGCTGAATATGCACACCTTTGGACTAAATAGAACATTTCTTTAGGACTTTCGGCAGCTTGATCAGTTCAAGATTAGATTGAAATTTCTGATAGAAATCTATTTAGTCATGCAACAAGATTTCTAATGCTATATATTGTTCTGCATGAGCACAAGAGGAAAGCATGTGAGTTGTTTGTCAAAATACCTCTACAAAACGTAGCCATAAAACAGAATTTGCAGTTATGATCTCATATATATATCTATATATATATATTATATATATATATATATATATATATATATATATATATATATATATTCCTGTGAATTATTTAACCGTGGCATGTTTAAATCATGCGTAGATATGCAAGGGAAAATATCACAGTTAAATGGTGCCAGATATTAATATCAATGTTAAAGATCATTTTGATCAGTCAAATTGATTATGCTGATATTTCTTCGACAGAGAGATACACAAATTCCACTATTTATACCTGCAAAGTCACAGACTCTTGATATCTATCAAGATCTTCTATAAAAACAATTATTCGCAAGTTGGTCCCTGATGCAGGGGAGCTACTTCTAGGATAGACATTCTCCTTTCGAGAAAATTTCGATGTGAGAACAATGATGCAACCAGCCATTAAGTAATCAGGATCCATAATGCAGCAATGTTAGTGAATAACCAGGAAAAGGTAGTGAAAACCATAAGGGGGTTTTTACCAATTTCATCTTTCAAGAAAGTGATATCTGAGATTACCCTTTCCTGATATCCCAATTTATTTGTATTATCTAGGAATGATATATAGTTCATTAGCTGAGTACTTACTGGTTTCAAAATGTTCATTGTGGACTTTGTCAAGGTCCATACTATAATGACTATACCTGCCGAAAGACATGCATATTTTGCTATTACCCAGTCCTTGAGCTTGGATCTGTCCAGCACTAACCATACAATCCAAGTAAATGTACATGTCAAAACTAGTGCCAAGAGGCATGGATAAATAATTTCAATCCATATATTGAAGTTTTTCTTTTTCCATGTATTTCTCCAAAGGGTGCTTAGCCATTGGGCCTGGGTCATTATCATTTCCAATTTTGTAGTGATCTCCTCTGCCATGCCTGTTAATTCTTCAGTTTCATTCTTATACTTCCATGCATTTTATTTTACAGTTAAAATGACTGGGACACTTCTCTCTTCAGTTAAAAATGTTGTGACACTTCCCTCTTCTGTAGAATCTATTTTTTACTGTTGGGCACTTATTTTTTATTGTTGAACGTTTTTTGTTAATATATACTGAAATGCTTCATAATTAGTTTCACACCTTCACTCTGTCCCACACATATTTTGAATGTGAGTTTTGATTGTCTTGATCTTCTTCTCATGTTGTTGTGAACTGAGAGCAAGAATAAATATTAATAATGGTGAATCACGTTTTGAACAATATAGAAATCACTTCTTATGTTGCATTAAAAGTGTTAAATTGGTTAAAAAACAATGCATTTAAATATAAAGTTTGTAATCTAAGTCTCCGAGAGAAGCGACCGTTTTCAGTAAATTGCATGTCATCAATTCTGCTATGATTTTGGCATTTTTTTTGAAAGAAATATTCCAAATGGATCATCATTCCTTAGATTTTGGTCAGAAGTGCTGAAACCTGCTACAGACGCCCATAAAAGGAGCCATTTCTCTTCGTTAGATTTTCATCTTTGTAAAATCAATTTATCCAATTCTATTTTATCTCCTTGAGTTTCTGATTGCACTGCATAATGAAATCTAGTCGTGTTGTCACAATCACATTCTTTCAGTGGATGGGCACCTTGGGTCAAGAGAATCTTTATTGTACCGGAGTCTCCACATTTTGCATCTTTATGAAGAGTTGTTTGTCCAATGAAATCTCCTCTTGTTACATATTTTGTGATATTCTTATGGCTGGACAAGAGCACTTTCACTAGGTCTCTTTCGCCTTGTGAAGCATCACCATGCAATGGGGTTAGACCCTTGCAGACTCTGTAGCTGTATCCTGCCCATATCCACAAACATATCCAGTATGTAACCAATACAGTACCTGTATCCATGTCATCTACATGGCGTATTAGTATCGTGCCTTTTGATAGTTGGGATATCACTTTTGACATTAGTACCCATTTGAACAAAAATGTCTGGTGGATTTCAAAAAGAAGCAAACCTCCCTAGCCTTGCCTCTAGGGATTTCACTACCTTGACCTTACCTCTACCCATCAAGAATGATCATGAATTTTCTTATAGCTCTATACATGAGACCTATCCTTTTATTTTTGGAGGACCTTGAACTTTGAAGCCTTGACATCTATCACATGAGATCATCCGATCATCTCCATAGCTGTCATCCTTTTCCAGTCATCATAATATCATTGTTGCACTCATATTGTTACCATCATTGCTCGGCTTTTGTTTTTCTTGCGTCAGGAAAAATCTCTCCTTGCCTTACCTAAAGTAAGCATCATCATGACTGCTAATCATCCTCCTTGGAAAAGTTGAGGACATCATCAACACTGCAACAAATACTCGGCACTTTTCTCAAGTGTATAAATTTTATTTTGGTTCTGAATTCAAACTCTGTCAGGTACACTTGCATTGTTTTGGTTCCTTGCTTGCTATTTTCGGTCCTGAATTTGATTAGCTTCCTCGGTAATCAGATTTAGCTTGCTGACTTCAGCTTATAGTCAAATTTGCTTAATGCAGATTGTTTGCTTCCTTTACTGCTTTTTAGTTTTTGGAAACATAGGTTTCAAATTTATGCATAATGAAAGCAGCAATAAGATAGTGTGCTGGTTTTAATTTTACCATTATTCACAGAGTTTCATATGGTTTTTCTTTTACCATTACTCACAGAAATTTCAGTAAAGATGGTGTGCTGGTTTTTCTTTTACGATTATTCACGGAGCTTCAGCTGGTTTTTCTTTTATCATTACACTCAGAACTTTAGCTTGCTTCTTTGCTTCTTTATAGCCACATATCATTGAGCCTTTGGTCACACTGATTGGTTTACATGGACTTGCTACTTGATTCCTTGCTTTGTTCCTCACTGGCTCCTCATTAGGTTATTGTATAGGCTTATATTACTTATCTTTTTGTAACTATACCACACATTTGATCATTGATTGTAGATCAACATTTTTATTGCAGATTATCATTGTCAAATCAAACAATCCATTTCTTGCTAAACCACAATTAGTACCTTTTTGGATGATAATGATAAGGATATAGAATAGAAAAGAAAAGACATTTAAAATATAGGAACTATAGTGGCTTGGTGCATTAGTTATAGCAAAGGAAATTCCTGCTGCGTGCATCAGTAATGTTGTGATGCCATTAGTTTTCCTTAAACATGGTTGATTGATAAATAGAGCGTGAATTACAGAAGCCCAAAGTTCAGTGGGATTCAAACTACGAGATGTTTGGCAGTTGCAATAAATACTAGGTAGTATTCAAAGGAACTTGTGTAATTCATTATAACCAACATGATTTTCTTTACAAGTTTTGGTAGAAACAATACTTTTCCGGAAGTTGAACCTTACCAATTTGTAAATTTTATATATTTCCTTCATAATATTTGTCTATATAAATTGTGTTTAACTTGTTGTAACATACACCAATAGACTATGCATAGTTACAATAATTATAGCACGATTACGTGTCTGCAATGCCATCAAATTGTAGCAAATGCAACATTTAGGAGTAATTCAACTGGCACCATGACAAAATTACAAACAATTTGAGAGAGTAATCTAGTTTTCTAATATTAAATTTAGAGTCTTAAATGTTAATGTCAAGGTTAGGAGACTTGATGAGTTCCATTGATTTATGAGGGAGTGGATAGCATTGTATTGTTATTTTTTGTAGGCCACCAAGGATTTAAATGTTTTATAGATTTTGTTCATTCATTTATCACGTTGTAGGAAAGAGATCAAGGACTTAGAAATTTGGTCACATTAATTGGAAATTGCAGTATTGTTTAGCTTTCTGTCAAGCAAGGCATGTTGATAGTTTTACCAATATATTGGCTTGGGTGTGAAATCTACAAAGCATCTTTTAATATCAGTGATATATTTTTTGCAATAAGTCCAAGATAAATAGTTTTCTGATAATGTTTTCAGCTAATTACAGATGAAATATCCTTCAGAAATACCAAGAAGAATTGGTGAACTCAATTGTTTCAGGTTGGGACCATGACCCCAAATTTTTCTATGAAGATGGGTGAGGTATCTCACTCATAACACTTATGTAGGATATCCAAAATCTCCTATTAAGATCAATTCCTGCAGAAAACTTTGGTTGATAATCACAAACCTTTATGGAGGGGGTTTGTTTATAGATATAAGATGTTTTGTCTTTGATTTTGTGAGAAAAAAATTGGAAAAGGGAATATAAAATCCCACAATCTAATTTGAGATCTATAAATCCTCACCAAGTTTATTAGGCGAGTGAGATAGCTTACTCGAAATTTCAGAATAAAAACACTCAGGAATCACATCAAAAAATCTCCTATCAAGTTGAATACCTTGGGAAATCATTGGTCAATATTTACAACCCTTTATGGAGATGTTTACAGATATAATGTGCTTTGCGTATTTAAAACTGAAGTTGGTAAAGAGAATCTTAGATTTGATGATCTCATTTGAGATCTATGTTTCCTTTCCAAATTTCTCCCCAAAGATGAGTGAATTAGCTCGCTGAAAATGTCAGAATAGAAGAACTCACATGGTTTATCCTAAATTTCCTATACAAATGAATACATATGGAAACCTTTAGTTAATACTTAGTAATTTCAATCCTATATGGAGAGGTTATGTTTATAGATATAAGACGCATTTCTGAGACTGAAATTGGTGAAAACAATATTAGATCTCATGACCTAAGTTGAGACCTATGATTCCCGATCAAGTTTCTCTCTGAAGATGAGTGCGATAACTCACTTGAAATTTCAGAATAGAAATGTTCACACAGTATATCTAGAGTCTCCTATCAAGATGAATTCCCACAGAAATATTTGGTTGATAGTGACACCAAGACACCAAGATTCAAATTCCTTTTTATTATCTTTGTGCAGGTATCTTGTATGTTATTTATATTCTCCTTGTCATACCTATCTTTCCTATGCCTTGCATTCCACTTGTCAACTAATTGCACTTTTTCCCTTTGACAGAGTGCTTGTGTTTGTTGGGATTTCCCCTTCTGTGTTTTCTATTTTAAATTTCATGTTTCCTTCCTCCAAATCCTCTTTCATTTTAAGATGCTCCGCGTAACAACCTAGTCTTGAAATGTTGGAGACATTTAAATTTATAGCTTGTGATAACAAAATTTGGCGGCTAAATATATAGTAGGTTGGGATAAATGTTTTCCCCGCCAGATGTTTTTGTATGTGCTCTACTACATATGTATGTAAAATGTGCCCGAGCATGCAACTATCATGTGAGTTGTTTGACAAAATTCCCAAAAAAATGTGGCATCGTGGACTGCAATGATGATGGGATATGTACAGAATGAGACATCTTATGCAATCAAGAGGTGTAAAGTCATTTTGAACCTTCTGCCTCTGAGACTGACATCTCACATCACGCAGCTCCAGGCAGATATTGTTCGTGATATTGGAGATGAAAAATTGTCTATAAGAAATCCTGATGAAGGACGAATAGAAGTCCAGAAAGTAATAGAGAATAAACGTTGTCTTCTTTACATTGATAACGTTGTTGACATTGATTATGTTAGGGAGCTTCTTCCCCGACAATTGTCACCGGCCAAACTGAGAATGGTCATAACTTCTCGACAGGGTAATCTGAAGACCCCACTTGATATGAAGCCAATTGTGTACAAAGACTACCCTGTACAAGTTTTCACTACTGCTGCAGCGAAATCCCTCCTCTACAAAACAATATTGGGCAGTGAAGTTAAACCCCATACCCACTTTGACGAAGAGGGTTTGATAGATCAGGTCGCAGTGGCATGCGCAGGGGTTCCCATACTTGTGGATCGTTTTGGAAAGCATCTAAGTGATCTTCGAGACCAGGAAAGCTATGAGGAAGCGCTTGTAGCGCTGACGGAGGGCAACTTCAGTGAGTATAGCTATGGGAGTGAAGAGCAACTCGGTGAAAAGCTTTGGTTCTTGTATCGTAAGATGACTGAAAAAGAGGCCCAGGAAGCATTCCTAGACATCTGTACTTATTACTATGGTTGGTCTTGGGATATCGTCGGTCATATTGTAGGTAAAAACAAGCTTCAACTTCTGGAAAAGAGAATGCTGGTTACTAAAAGTGACACAGATGATAGGCTGATTGTTCATGATATTCTTCGGATGATGGGAACGAAAGCAGCGCCGGGGACGAGGTTTACAACATATCAACAATTCTCAGAGGCATTGCAAGATGAATCCAATCTTCAAAATGTAAAAGGCGTCTCCCTCGAGGAATCCTCGTCAATTGAATCCAGACATTTAAATGCGATGCACAGCTCACTGCGGGTTCTTATCCTAGGAGACGGGGTAACTCTAAATGGACCCTCTTGTGAAAGAGCTTTTGAAAATCTCAGATATCTCCAACTGGGTGATATACCCACTTTCCCCTTTAAAGATGCATCTAAATTGAAGAAACTTGCAGGTTTCCACAACAGCTCACTCCCAGGCCTATTGTTGGCAATGGTAACTACACAAAAGTTTCAAGCCAACTCTTTCTTTTACTTTTCATTTTTCTTCCCTGCAGGCCTATTGTTGCCTATTGTTGCCTATTGTAATGTTGTGAATGGTTTATTCGTACAGCTTCCCCAGACTGTCAAGTATATGCGTCAAAATATAAAAGATGTCGAATTTGAGGGGTTTGAAAGATTTCCGCTTCAACATCTTAGGTCTCTAGAAAACTTTACCGTGAAAGTGTATCGACGTGAACCCCTGAAACTTCCAGAAGGTCTCAATCTACAACCATCTCTTGTCACTGTGCATTTGAAAGGCTGCGATCAGGTTCCAGAAAAATTAAGCCATCTCACTGCTCTCCGGAGGTTAACTCTGGAAAATTGCAATTTGAAGGTCTTCCCTAAAGAAATCGGACAACTTGTCAGATTGGAGCGTCTGAATATGTCCTGGAATGAAGAATTGACCTCTTTAGGAGTAGGATTTGGGTCCCCAAATTCGTTGATTACTTTAAATCTCCGACAGTGCAGGCTTCTAGAAACTTTACCTCCTAATCTTGGACTGCTGAGTAGCCTCAAAACGCTGGACCTGGCATATTGTAGTAGTTTGAAAGAACTGCCTGAAATGTTGGGCGGATTATCTTCCCTGCAACACTTGGATTTAGGGAATTGCGAGGATCTTGAAAAGCTTTCTGCTGACTTTGGTACGTTGACATCGCTGAAACAGCTGAACCTGCAATTTTGTAAGAATTTGAGGGCTCTGCCAGAATACATGTGAGGCTTATCTTTACTGTCTGCTTTGAATTTACTTGCATGCGAGCCTCTGGAAAAGTTGCCTGTTGACCTCGGAAATTTGACTTCATTGAAGCAGATGGATCTGGCATTTTGTTCTAGTTTGAAAGAACTGCCTCCATTGTTGGGCCAATTATCTTCAGTGCAACAATTGGATTTAATGTGCTGCACAAATCTTGAAAACTTGTCTGCTGACTTTGGCACGTGGACTTCACTTAAACAGCTGAACCTACGATCTTGTAAGAATTTGAGGGCTCTACCTGAATACATGGGAGGCTTATCTTTACTGTCTAATTTGAATTTACATGGATGCGGGCGTCTGGAAAAGTTGCCAGTTGACTTTGAAAGATTGACTTCACTGAAGAAGCTGGACCTCTCAGGATGCATTGGTTTGGAAAAGGTATCTGTTCACTTTGAAATGTTGACATCGCTCGAAGAACTGAATCTCCAACTACATGAGAATATGAGTTCACTGCGAGTTCACTGCCAGAGGAATTGTCTGCTCTTCAAAAGTTAAAGACGTTTAGCTTCCAGGATTCCTCCAATATTTGTTCTTTGCCAAGCGGCTTTGGCAAATTAAGTTCCTTAGAGGCCATAACTATACAGTATTGCCCGAGTTTGAAGGAGTTGCCTGCTGGATTTGAATCACTGGCAGCGTTACAGTACTTAAAGTTGCACAGGTGTGACAGTTTAGTGAAACTTCCGACCGGGTTCGAAAAGTTGCCGTCTTTGATGGTTTTAGAGATCAGAGACAGTGCGAATATGGAGGGAGCAGCAATGGACAAAATAGGGTGCCCAATAGTGTCTTTAAAGAAGGCCAAAGGGTTAGTTTCTGTATTACTACAGAGAATTTCAGAGAAGTGAGCGTCCATGGTCTCATTGAAATCTGGCTGTTGAAGACCAAGTTCTGCTTTGATTTGGTGCAAGATAAATTCACCCTCCCCCATTAAACAAGGCAACTGGGAATTATTGTGAGATTCATTGCTTGGCGACTCCAGCAACATGCTCTCCAAATCTTCCATTACCATTAATACATTGGAATTGACATTCTCTGTTTCAGCAGCCTGAAATTCATTCTCTTTTCCAATCATGTTTTGGATTTTCCAGCCAACTCCATCCTCGGACTCCATTACACTAAGGCAATCCAACAGTTGTACATCGCACTCATTTTCAGGAAAAAGGCTGCCATCCATTGAGGCTCCAAGAGAACAAGTAGAGGTAGGCCTTGGGCTGCCAATGTCAAGAACTGATGTGGGTTCAGTCTGAGATTCACTCCTGGTCATCCTCCATCAGTGAAGAGCAGGACCATGTTTTTCGTAGGACACTCCTTGCCCGTGCCAAAAGAGGAGCTTGGAAACAGGGTATGGACATCCGCCAAAGCATAATAGAGAATGGACTTTTGTCAGATGATGTAGTCGCAGGTGCCCTGTAGACATGTATGCAAAAAGTGGAAGCATTAACAATGTACGTGAACTGTTTGACAAAATGCCTCAAAGAGATGTTGTCTTATGGAATGCCATGATTGCAGGATATGATTGGGTACACGTACAAATTCAGAATGTATCCTTGCTAATTGTAGTCTTCTTGGCCTCTGCAGCAGGCTCTCAAGTTCATCCAGACCCCATTGATCTTGTGCCTACTCTTGAGAAGAATTATGGTATTGGGTTTGAAAAGGTAGAAAAGATAGGATTTGGGCTGCTTCCAAGTCCAGAAGATTTAGCTGTTGATAGAGAAAAGAAGTCATTTTTAACTGGTTGTGGCGATGACTGGATCAAGCGGGTTTGGATTGATGGGAAAGGTGATAAACAACGAGTAGAGAATTGGGAATTTGTTGGTGGACGACCTTTGGGTGTGGCTCTTGGTCCTAATCAGGAGCTCATTGTGTGCGAACTTACCCAGGTAATTTATTTTCCATGTATGTAATTCTGTGTTATAAGTTCTAAGGGTCATCTACTTTCATAAATTTGATGTAAGTTTATATGGAATCATTAGTTTGTTTTGTTCAAAAGTTTTGGATTGAATACTATATTCTTAAAATGAACTGTGTTAGGGTTTGCTGAATGTGACGAAAGACGATTTTTCCCTCTGTATTTGAAATTTCCCTGCATTTGATGCTCTGAGGACGACTTTATTTGAGTTGCAGAGATTTTAGTGGTCATCATGAGTGGTTCATAAGGTGTAATATTTACTGAAGGTTTTGCAGATGGGGTAGAGTAAAGTAAGCAGATTTTGATTGTGGGAGGAACTCCATGGTTAAGCACACATGAAGTAGAGTAATTTTGGTATGAGTGACCTCTGGGGAAAGCCCTTGTACTAATTCACCCCTATGATCTTCACCCAGATGTATTGAATGCCAATTGCGTCATTCATACTTGTGAGAGTGACTGCTACTCATGAAACATGGGTCAATGTGGGAATCATCTCACTTAATTTGATGGAGGCCAAGATGATCAAGTCAAGCCTTCTTTGCTTAAACAGAGGAATGAGTTATTGATAGGATTTTAGAGCCCAAAGTCAGAAGGTCACTGTCACAGGGTAGAGTTATAGGGGTTTCAAAGTATTAAGCTCTCCAAACATACTCTTAGGCTTATATTACATTCCCTCTCAAAAGTTCTGATGGAGGCCTATATGATGACAGCCAGGTTTCAATGCTACAGTTTCCAAAATCACAATTTGTAACCCTAAGCACATGTTTACTAAGAACAGGACAGAGCATGAGAGATTTAAGAACCAGTGACTCTTCAAGAATATACAAAGGATCCTACAGTTACTGCCTCGTTCCAAGACATACATCCAAAAATACAACTTGTAGTCATCTAGATATCAGGGGAACATGTAAGAATGCTGTACAGACCTGTATCAGCACAGGAAATCCATAGGATTATATGACAGTCAAGGCAGAATATAAGGGTTGTCGTAAATATCGACACACCAAGAATATACCGAGGTTCCTACCAAATTCTACATGCCTCCATACGTACAGCAAACCCCTAACAAGCTATTAGCATCTCGATATAAAAAGAAACATATGAAAGCTCAGTACAGTCTTGAAAATCCTGGAAAATACAGAGTTTCATAAGATTTGAGGAATAGCAACTGAACAAAGGAGAAATTATAATGTCATGAAATTTGTCTTCATCTTTATTAAATACCTAACACCCTCATACCATTCGTTGGGAGCTCAAGAATACAAGAATCAAATGCAAAACCTTGTTTTTTGGGTTCTTCTCAGAATTGAGACAACATATCTCAAGAAACTTCTCACCTTTGGCTTTCGAATTACTCCTTGCATTCTAAGCTCTGCCACATCCTTCTTGAATTCTCTCTCTTTTGAATGAATCCTCCCACCATCATTTCTTGCATCATATTTCGGTTACAAAGCCTAACCATACTCACTTTCACTAAGGAATTCACCATCTACCATTCCAAGTACTTCACAACCATGTTCATTCATATTAATTTAAAGAGTTATTTAGAATACATTTGCAAGTAATCACAGTATTAAGTAACATATGGCAACATAAAGACTTACAAGAACAATCTCTCTTTCATACTGAGCTATGCAAAATAGATGCACACTTATTCTTGCATACTGAATGCCTCAATTGTAGGGATGGATGGGTCCAAACTACTCTATTTCTACTGCTTGTGCAACAAGCACTTTCTATCTCATAGGTGCTGCAAATCATATAATTCGGGGTGAAGCTGTAAGTTGTTTACACTTATCTTATTACTCGTTGTTTACAAAAGAGATACATTTCATTACGGAGGCACTGAATCTACATGTTTTCAAATTGGTGTGTTTTTAAGATGTCATGCTTTCGGTGGCTCTAATGCTGCTATTATTCCAATAGGTAAAGTCAAGTAGCATCTATTTTCTTCTTGTATTTTGGCTTGTGACTCTGAGTTATTTTTTACAGGATTATGATATGATTGTATAATAACCATATTCATATAATTACTTTTACCGGGCTTCACATGGTCACCGTCTGCAAGTATTCTTTGAGTTTTGATCTGGTGAACATATGTTTGCTTGCAGGTCTTGGGGGATTTGTAGCTTGCGGGCATTGTCAGAAAGGAATGATGATCCCACAAGAGCATCACGTCCATGGGATGAAGTATGATTATTGGTCCATTATGATGATCCAACAAAAGAATAATGTCATTGATCTCCTTTTGCGTTTTTCTAATATCAAAGCATCTCATACTTGATTTTGGGACAACTTTTCAAATTAGCTAAACTAATTGCTCCACTTTTTGACAGGATCGTGATTGGTTTTTCATGGGGGATGGAGCAAGAATTCTGCTTCTTGAGGAATTAGAACATGCAAAGGTACATTCTTTGTCAAGAGGCATCTTTTGCTAGTGACTGAAGTTTAAGGCTATCTAGCTTGTATTTTGAGGTTTGTAATTGTTATATGCTCTAATAGATATGTTGCATTCTCGGTCAGGAATATTTTGCTTTGGCTACTATAAATTTTGTGATTGTAGATGTTCTTTGTTATGAATTATATGTTAATTGGTTTTTTCTATGTGCAGGGAGATATCTAATCACCCAGAAGCATATGTTAGAAGATCATCTCTTTTTTCAGCATCTCGCATATTGATAGCTCTCCATCCATCATTTATAGCAAAATATTTAAGTGGCGGTGATGTTGAGATTGCTAAAGCGCTGGAATGGATTCACACTTGGGCTCTTTGTGTTGCGTAAGTTGATTCTGACTTTGAGTGTTATGCGGTATGTACCATATATTAAGTTTAGTGGAATTATTGATTAGTCTCTACTATAAGTTACACCTTACAGTTCATGAACATCCATATTTATTTCACTATTTATTTGATAAACAAATAGAAACTGAATGTGTTTATAATTATTGGTGATTTTAGATATACAAACTTTTCTGAGGCATATATCATTTAACATTTAGGATTTATTATCTTAACAGACCACCTTGGAGAATTGAACCGATTGAGGAAAATACCAATTAATTATGTACTCCATATGTACTATTTTAGACCTTTTGGGGTGATGACAAAAAAACATCTGCAGAACAGTGAACAGTATGCAAAACCATTTTTAATGTCATCCATATTCGTCTTACAACAACATGTTCAAACAAGTCTGCATAGTCTGCATTGCTGCAACAGTTGAACAAGAGTTTCCTTAAGGACATGTTAATAATGTATGTTATGGAATTGGCTTAAAGTAAATGTCAGTCTTGAAGTAGCAGAGTCAATCTGAATTATCTATGGCGGTAACTAGCTTCTCTCAATATTTCTCTCCCTACAGTTTGAATGATTTTTTATTCTTATCATCATTGCCATCTTCTTTTGGGTCAATGATGGAGGAGGAAACTTGAATATTGCTGAAATTTTAAGGTCATTGTAAAGAGTGGATAAATTGTCTATGTTCATCTAGGATAACATGTTCTTACTAATGTCGTGCAGAAGCACTTTAATATGTGCCAATCAGCTTCTTGTTTGACTGGAATAAATACACCATTACTTGTTTTGCATATTGCAGGTTTAGTAAATGCTGGAAATTGTGTTGAGTTGGCAGCACATCTTAATGTTGATGGATTTCTAGTCGGAGGGGCTTCTCTGAAGGTTGGCTGCAAACTGTTTTACCCTCTTTATACCTTTTTGCTGAAGTTTTTCAAGCTCTCCATATTGTTTACTTCAATACAAACTTTTCTCATCCTGGCCTACGAAAGCTCGTGGTCAAGTTATGCTTGGAGGTGACTATACTCTTTTTTATGTGAGCTCGTATCATCAAAATAACTTCAAGTATAAGAGCAATGTTATTATGTATTGTATTTTCAAGTTACCTGTCACATTATGAAAAGGCTCAGCATAGACATGCCTTGTTATTAAAGATGGCCTTTTTTATGAAAGGTTGATGGTTTCTTGTTATATGTTTAATTCAACCTCAGTATTTTAATGAGATGTTTGTTATAAATTTTCAAGTGATAGTTGATAAACGCAACGAGTCATTATAATCTTTGTTTTCATGAAGACTAAAGATGAGTTGCTTGGTGCTATTGATAGTAGAGAATTGTATCAAAGTTGAGACAATCAAAGCGAAGAACATGAAATGACAGCTGCCGACAGAGAGACACTGACTCAAAATTAAAGTTAAGAAAAAAAACCTCAAAGTAGCACTAGGGAAGCAAACATGTCGCTTGATGCTGGGGGTGGAGAGGTGTTCATACTGTATGCAAAGGGTTAACGGAATTTAGGCACCCTTTTCATTGTATTTTATCATTGTATTTAAAGGGTTAACAGTATTTAGACACCCTTTTGTATTTTATCTTATTTGATATTAATAAAATGTTTGTGGACCCATTTGTTGGGCACAAGATTCAAATCAAATTGTTTTTAATTTATGATATTCCTTACCAGTCTACTCTAACATCATAGACGATATGTAGCCGTCGATTGCACTATATGATATTTGGTTATTATTTATTCTTGAAATTCAGATTTTTCATTCTTTAAATTCGTATTGTCTCTAGAGAGACAATAAAAATTGAAATTAGTATTGTCTCTAGAGAGACAAAATCAGTATTTTGTATTGTCTCTAGCGAAACAATACAAATATTGTCTCTAGAGAGACAAAAACTATATTGTCTCTCAAGAGACAAAATATGTATCAACCTATATTGTCTCTGAAGAGACAATAATTAGAGACAATATTAGAGACACCCGCTTTGAGACAATAATAGAGACAATATACAACTTTTTTATTGTCTCTATTTGAGACAATTTGATCAAGTATTGTCTCTATTATTGTCTCAAAACACCCCCCCTTGTAGAAACGTCAACAACTTGCCTCATTGTAGTAAACAGTTACTTTCAAACTGAAGATCAAATTTGCTATTGTAACACCCAGTAAGATCAATCCTGTGTTCATTGCAAATGACTTCCAAGATATATGTCCCGATCTAGATCTTGGAAGATAAGTTTTCCTTTTCCTCCAGAACCATTTTCCAGTGGAAAAATCTAGACAACTATCCAAATAGAAAATTTGAGAAATCTATGACAATGCTCTACAAAATAGATTTGATGTCTTTTTAACTAATTTCAGGTGTTAATTGTCTCATTTAACAAGTGATCCAGCAAGCACAAAAGCAATGGAGAGGATCAGTCGAATGGTAATAATTTGGTGGAGAGAATAGTATACTCTAAACCGGTTATTAACAAAGTTGGAGGAGAGTAAAACGATGTAAATAAATTCTAATAAATATTTTGACAACTTATTTTCTCGAAATTATTGCACGTTTCAATAACATCTCAATTTACAAGCCAATCAAATGGAAGATAAATACATTTTTACAATTATTTTGTTAAGTATTGTGCAAGTTTTTAGATATAAACATTGTATATTTATTTATAAAAAATAATAACAACATTTTATTGGTGGAAAAGTACAAATATAATAATAACTATTTAAATAGGTGTGAAACCTATATTTTACTTCCCTTTAAGCAGTCCTAATAAGTAGACTATTTTCCCGATTGAGACCTGAATTTGTTTTTCCTAGTAAAAAAGCAATAATTAGAATCAAGTTGAAACACTAACTTCCAAATCACCAAAAAAAAATTTGAAGAAAGAAAGTGACAGGCAAAAAAGCATACGAATTAAATATGTGCGAGAGAGCGAGACGTGGGGTCGAGAATTCTGACAATTTCAATAAACATTATCATATAACCACAAATTTCAACTCCGTCTCAATCGCTTTGAAGTAAACGGAAAACAGCACATACCTATACTAATAAAAAAAAAAGAAGAGTGTTAATATATTGGTCAATGTTTCACGCACCCACCCACTGTAAGTGCGGAATAAATTAGCACTTTCCCCCTTTCATACTTGCAAACTGTGTGGAATTTATGCACGGCTTCCTCTGTGATGGAGTTGGATTTGGAATTGTCACAATGGACCATAATCTTCGTAACAATTTTTATTTCCTTCTTAGTTTTATGGGTTTTTCTACGTAAAATTCCAAGGTGCGAAGAGGAGGAGAGACAGGTTGCCTCCCGGGCCGTTTTCATGGCCTGTAATCGGAAATATGCACCAGTTGGGAAAGCTGCCTTACCGTGGTCTTCAAGATCTTTCTCACAAATATGGGCCACTTATGTATCTGAAATTGGGTTGCTTTCCGACCGTGGTGGTTTCTTCATCTGAGATGGCAAAAGAGTTTCTCAAAACTCATGATCTGGCGTTCGCCAGCAGGCCTACTGAATTCGCTCTTGTGAAATACTTGGCTTTTAATGGCATAATTATGGCACCTTATGGAGCTCACTGGAGACACGTGAGGAGGTTATGCGTGGTGGAATTGCTGAGCCCTAAAAGAATCGAGACCTACAGATCTGTGCGAGAGGATGAGGTGCTCGATATGATCCGTTCCATTTGGAAGAAGAGTGAGCAGGGCACTGTTCCTGTGAATGTAAGCAACAGCTTTGCCTCTCTCACATCCTCCATAATTTGGCGAATACTGTCCGGTACTAAATTTTCAGATGAATTAAACGGGAGTGGATTAAAGGAAATACTGGACGAGGTGACGGCTACCATGGGGATTCCTCATATTGGAGACTACATTCCTTCGTTGGACTGGCTCGACTTGCAGGGTGTGAAGCGGCACATGAAGAGTGTGCGCAGGGTCATGGATGCCGCTGTAGACAAAATGATCGACCAACATGTTAGTCGTAATTCTACTGTAAATTCAAATAACCACCATGCAAAGGGTTTTGTGGATGTGCTTTTGGAGATGCAGAAGACCGCCACGGCGGACATGGAGATCACACGGGATCATATTAAAGCCATTATTGTCGTATGTATTTTCATCTTTTCACTCCTCTCTATTAATCTCTGTAGTTTTACAAATTTTTAAGTTGTTTCTCTAGCCGATTACATACTATGAAATTTCAGATTTTGGAAACAATTCTGTACAGAGATAGGCTTTTAATTTTCGACATTCATGTCGAAAATTTTAAAAAAAAAAAAAAAACTGCCGCGATCTCTGTCTCATACCTGTAAACAGGCTTCACGCTGCCGGAAACCACTTCCACGCCTGTGAACAGGCATCGCACTACGGGGAACTGAGTTACACTGCGGGTAAACTTGTTATCGGCGATTCCGTTGCACATTTTTTTCAGTGTAGGTGAACTACTTCACACTGCCGGAAGCCACTGCCGTTAAACTCCCTATCGGCATTCCCTTGTACCTTTATCGGTTCCTTTGCGCCTTTTTCAGTCCAAGTGCTAGTCTAATTTTAGATCACATTTAATGTCAATGCTAATTTTAGATCACCTTTAATGTCAATCCATCATCATTTTGATGGATGTCTTAGATCATGAAATCATCATTTTTATCGCTGTTTCAGAACAGCAAGCATTCTTTTAATTTTTTAAGGATTTGACCCAGTGCTTTAAAGATTTTGTTATTTTTCTCCAATCACAAAATCGATCATTTTGATCATAATTTTTACCGGTGACGTTTGATCCAATGATTTTAATTCATTTCATCATTTTGATCCATGTTTCAAATCAAATGAATCCAGGATTTTTATTTTCTGTATGAGATTTGACTCAATATCATCATTATGATTGACGGCCTGAATCACAAACTTTTAATGTTGCAGGATATATATGCTGCTGGAACGGATTCAACAACCTCTCAGATAGAATGGGCGATGAGTGAGTTGATAAGAAACCCAAATATAGCAAAAAAAGTGCAAGATGAAATTGAATCAGTAGTGGGAAACCATCGCATAGTTACCGAATCTGATTTGGCAGCCATGGAATACCTGCAATGTGTGGTGAAGGAAACCTTACGGTTGTATCCTGCAGGGCCTATAATGGTACCCCATGAATCTGCAGAAGCTTGCACGGTTGGTGATGGGTATCTCATACCCGAAAAAACAAGGGTTGTAGTAAATGCTTGGGCCATAGGAAGAGATCCGAAGGTGTGGGAGGATCCTTTGGCATTCAAGCCTGAAAGGTTAAAGTATAAGAATGTTGATGTGAAAGGGCAAACTAACTTCGACATGATTCCATTTGGAACAGGGAGAAGGGGATGTCCAGGGGCTCAGCTGGCCATGGGTACCATTAGCCTTGCATTGGCTCAACTTTGGCACTGCTTTGACTGGAAAATTGAAGGCAACCCATCTAAATTGGACATGACTGAAACGTTTGGAACCGTTATTACCAGACAATGTCATCTATATGCTATCCCTGTGTTGAGGATGCCCAGTTGCCTCTGATGTAATTATTCGTGACAGCGTCCGCCTTATCCTTTCAGCCTCTCTTTTTGGCCTTTTTCACTAAAATTATGGATAGGATAGGGACATATTGCACCCGCGTTATTTGGTGAATGGAAGTTCTAAAAAGGGTTTTAAATAGGTAAGAGGGGTAATGTTGTATCCTAGTTAACAATAAATAAAATAATTTGTAAAATTATACCTATTTTTGTTATCAAGTGGCATTGTTTTTATTTTATATGTATTGAAGTTGGGACAATTGCGATTAAAGATACCCATCTTGACTAACAACATTTAAAATTAAAATTGAAGCGTTGGTCGAGATTTTAATGTCGAGGGTGTTTTTTTTTCCAAAGTTGTATAAATAATTATATTTTAATCTTTAAAAAAAAAAGTTATTGAATAAATAAATGTTCCAAAAATTAAAATTGTATGAATATTAAAGAAATTCAAAATCAAATTACCATAATCAAAACCAAAATGAAAATGGGAAAATTTATTTACTCCTTTTTGTAATAAATACTACCCAAAAGATAAATCTTCTTTTTAATTCAGAAGAAGACACCTAAATATGATCAAACATGTACATAGGTAATTGAATGCCCAAAAAAACTTCATAAATTGACAATTAATATACCCATAAAACATGCCCACTTGGAATTCATGGATGGATAACCACTCTCCCCACATCTCCTATAATTCTTACGTCGATTAATTTAAAATCACAAACATTTATTTGATCAACACTTATGAGTTGCAGTTCAATACATGTGCGTTGATTAATTTAATCCACACCATTTATTTGATTGTCATCGTCGTATTTCTGCCTTGTCATTTTTCAGCCAAGCCAGCGTGGCGTAACAATCACCATAAGCGGCGAGGAACTTATGTTTGTCTACCAGGGTATAACCCCCAACGTCACCACCACCGATTCCGATCAGGGAAGAGCATTTAGAAGCCCCGTTGTGAAAGAATGCTCGAATTTTTGCATAATAATACTTTCGCAAAGCTCAAATCTGCCTTCAACAATACAGAAGAAATTGTCTGATGCTTGACAATGAACGCGTATGATCTAAGTATCTTTCTAACTGGTTTTGTTACTTGTGTATAATTTGTGTATATTATATTTAATTGTTTTTCATCAGTGAATGTTTATCAGGGAAACGGGTTCAGTTTTGGACAATTTTGCCACATTTGATATTAATGTATAAACATTGCTCAGACACTTGTTTATTGTATTGAATTTACCAACTAATTGTGCATATAAAACTGTATATATCAAATTTTGGAATTAGTTCTAGCCTTACATGTGAAAGCATTAACAAAGAACTGGTGGACGAGGGTTTCGTTTCCTCAGTGAAACAATGTAAATAAATTCTAATAAATGTTTTGACAACTTATTTTCTCAAAATTGTTGCACATTTCAATAACATCTCAATTTACAAGTCAATCAAATGGAAGATAAATACATTTTTACAATTATTTTGTTAAGTATTGTACAAATTTTTATATATAAACATTGTATATTTGTTTCTAAAAAATAAAGACGACATTTTATTGGTGGAAAAATACAAATAATAATAACTATTTAAATAAGTGTGAAACCTATAATTTACTTGCCTTTATGCAGTCCTAATAAGTAGACTATTTTTCCGATTGAGACCTGAATATGTTTTTCCTAGTAAAAAAACAATAATAGAATCAAGTTGCAACACTAACTTCGAAAATCACCAAAAAAAAAAATTAAAGAAAGAAAGTGACAGGCAAAAAGCATACGAATTAAATATGTGCGAGAGAGCGAGACGTGGGTTCGGGAATTCTGACGATTTCAATAAACATTATCATACAACCACAAATTTCAACTCCGTCTCAATCTCTTTGAAGTAAACGGAAAACAGCACATATAGTAATTAAAAAAAGAAGAGTGTTAATATATTGGTCAATGTTTCACTCACCCACCCACTGTAAGTGCGGAATAAATTACCACTTTCCCCCTTTCATAGTTGCAAACTGTGTGGAATTTATGCACGGCTTCCTCTGTGATGGAGTTGGATTTGGAATTGCCACCATGGACCATAATCTTCGTAACAATTTTTATCTCCTTCTTAGTTTTATGGGTTTTCTTCGTAAAATTCCAAGGTGCGAAGAGGAGGAGAGACAGGTTGCCTCCCGGGCCGTTCTCATGGCCTGCAATCGGAAATATGCACCAGTTGGGAAAGCTGCCTCACCGTGCTCTTCAAGATCTTTCTCACAAATATGGGCCACTTATGTATCTGAAATTGGGTTGCTTTCCGACCGTGGTGGTGTCTTCATCTGAGATGGCAAAAGAGTTTCTCAAAACTCATGATCTGGCGTTCGCCAGCAGGCCTACTGAATTCGCTCTTGTGAAACACTTGACTCCTAATGGCATAATTACGGCACCTTATGGAGCTCACTGGAGGACACATGAGGAGGTTATGCGTGGTGGAATTGCTGAGCCCTAAAAGAATCGAGACCTACAGATCTGTGCGAGAGGATGAGGTGCTCGATATGATCCGTTCTATTTGGAAGAAGAGTGAGCAGGGCACTGTTCCTGTGAATGTAAGCAACAGCTTTGCCTCCCTCACATCCTCCATAATTTGGCGAATACTGTCCGGTACCAAATTTTCAGATGAATTAAACGGGAGTGGATTAAAGGAAATACTGGACGAGGTGTCGGCTACAATGGCTGTTCCTCATATTGGAGACTACATTCCTTCGTTGAGCTGGCTCGACTTGCAGGGTGTGAAGCGGCACATGAAGAGTGTGCGCAGGGTCATGGATGCCGCTGTAGACAAAATGATCGACCAACATGTTAGTCGTAATTCCACTGTAAATTCAAATAGCCACCATGTAAAGGGTTTTGTGGATGTGCTTTTGGAGATGCAGAAGACCGCTACGGCGGACATGGAGATCACACGGGATCATATTAAAGCCATTATTGTCGTATGTATTTTCATCTTTTCCTATTAATCTCTGTAGTTTTACAAATTTTTAAGTTGTGTCTCTAGCAGATTACATACTATGAAATTTCAGATTTTGGAAACAATTCTGTACAGAGATAGGCTTTTAATTTTCGAAAATTTTGGAAAAAAAAAAAAAACTGCCGCGATCTCTATCTCACACCTGTAAACAGGCTTCACGCTGCCGGAAACCACTTCCACGCCTGTGAACAGGCTTCGCACTAGGGGGATGAGTTACACTGCGGGTAAACTTGTTATCGGCGATTCCGTTGCACATTTTTTTCAGTGTAGGTGAACTACTTCACACTGCCGGAAGCCACTGCCGTTAAACTTCCTATCGGCAATTGCCGTGTACCTTTATCGGTTCCCTTGCGCCTTTTTCAGTCCAAGTGCTAGTCTAATTTTAGATCACATTTAATGTCAATGCTAATTTTAGATCACCTTTAATGTCAATCCATCATCATTTTGATGGATGTCTTAGATCATGAAATCATCATTTTTATCGCTGTTTCAGAACAGAAAAGCATTCTTTTAATTTTTGTAAGGATTTGACCCAGTGCTTTAAAGATTTTTGTTATTTTTCTCCAATCACAAAATCGATCATTTTGATCATAAATTTTATCGGTGAGGTTTGACCCAATGATTTTAATTCATTTCATCATTTTGATCCCTGTTTCAAATTAAACGAATCGAGGATTTTTCGTTTCTGTATGAGATTTGACTCAATATCATCGTTATGATTGACGTCTTGAATCACAAACTTTTAATATTGCAGGATATATATGCTGCTGGAACGGATTCAACAACCTCTCAGATAGAATGGGCGATGAGTGAGTTGATAAGAAATCCAAATATAGCAAAGAAAGTGCAAGATGAAATTGAATCAGTAGTGGGAAACCATCGCATAGTTACCGAATCTGATTTGGCAGCGATGGAATACTTGCAATGTGTGGTGAAGGAAACCTTAAGGTTGTATCCTGCAGGGCCTATAATGGTACCCCATGAATCTACAGAAGCTTGCACGGTTGGTGATGGGTATCTCATACCGGAAAAAACAAGGGTTGTAGTAAATGCTTGGGCCATAGGAAGAGATCCGAAGGTGTGGGAGGATCCGTTGGCATTCAAGCCTGAAAGGTTAAAGTATAATAATATTGATGTGAAAGGGCAAACTGACTTCGACATGATTCCATTTGGAGCAGGAAGAAGGGGATGTCCAGGGGCTCAGCTGGCCATGGGTACCATTAGCCTTGCATTGGCTCAACTTTGGCACTGTTTTGACTGGAAAATTGAAGGCAACCCATCTGAATTGGACATGACTGAAACGTTTGGAACCGCTAGTACCAGACAATGTCATTTGTATGCTATTCCTGTGTTGAGGATGCCCAGTTGCCTCTGATGTAATTATTCATGATAGCGTCCGCCTTATCCTTTCAGCGTCTCTTTTTGGCCTTTTTCACTAAAATTATAGATAGGATAGGGACATATTGCACCCGCATTATTTGGTGAATAGAAGTTCTAAAAAGGGTTTTAAATAGGTAAGAGGGGTAATGTTGTATCATAGTTAACGATAAATAAAATAATTTGTAAATTTATACCTATTTTTATTATCAAGTGGCATTGTTTTTGTTTTATATGTATTGAAGTTGGGACAATTGCGATTAAAGATACCCATCTTGACGAACAACATTTAAAATTAAAATTGAAGCGTTGGTCTAAATTTTAATGTCGAGAGTGTGTTTTTTTTTTTTTTTTTTCAAAGTTGTATAAATAATTATATTTTAATCTTTAAAAAAAGTTATTGAATAGATAAATGTTCCAAAAATTAAGATTGTATGAATATAAAAGAAATTCAAAATCAAATTACCATAATCAAAACCAAAATGAAAATGGGGAAATTTATTTACTCCTTTTTGTAATAAATACTACCCAAAAGATAAATCTTCTTTTTAATTCAGAAGAAGACACATAAATATGATCAAACATATACATAGGTAATTGAATGACCAAAAAAACTTCATAAATTGACAATTAATAAACCCATAAAACATGCCCACTTGGAATTCATGGATGGATAACTACTCTCCCCACATCTCCTATAATTCTTACGTCGATTAATTTAAAATCAACACCATTTATTTGATCAACACTTATGAGTTGCAGTTCAATATATGTGCGTTGATTAATTTAATCCACACCATTTATTTGATTTTCATCGTTGTATTTATGTCTTGTCATTTTTCAGCCAAGCCAGCGTGGCGTAACAATCACCATAAGCGGCGAGGAACTTGTGTTCATCTGCCACGCTGTAACCCCCAACATCACCACCACCGGTTCCGATCAGGGAAGAGCATGCAGAAGCCCCACTGTGAAAGAATGCTCGAATTTTTGCATAATAATACTTTCGCAAAGCTCAAATATGCCTTCAACAATACAGAAGAAATTGTCTGATGCTTGACAATGAACGTGTATGATCTAAGTAACTTTCTTACTAGTTTTGTTGCTTGTGTATAATTTGTGTATATTATATTTAATTGCTTTTCATCAGTGACTGTTTATCAGGGAAACGGGTTCAGTTTTGTACAATTTTGCCACATTTGATATTAATGTATAAACATTGCTCAGACACTTGTTTATTGTATTGAATTTACCAACTAATTGTGCATATAAAATTGTATATATCAAATTTTGGAATTAGTTCGAGCCTTACATGTGAAAGCGTTAACAGAGAACTGGTGGACGAGGGTTTCATTTCCTCACGTATTTCCAACAACTTCACAGCCAAAAGCTCTTACCACAACAGATTCACCAGATGTTTTTGGGAATTTTAATGTATTTAATAGTTTTTAAAACTAGCATTCATGTGTACAATGCAATGTGAATGCCGAAAGGTATATGTTATTTGTTTTAGAGGGATAGTTATTACTTTTGTAGTTGATGTTGATAATGGGTGTGATTGATTTTGTAAGTGTAGATATATAGATGCACCACTTCATTTAAAGGTTCCATCTCTACATTTCAAACTTCTTATAAATTCGTACATATTTATTTGTAAATCTCATATCATGAGTGGTACTATTTTGCAGACTACTTTATTTGAACTAAACATGTTACATGAAGACTTATGTACATTTGCACATTTTATATCATGAGTGGTAGCCTTTTGTGGCCAATTTTTTTGGCAGTAAACATGAATACATTTAATACCACTTTTGATAGTTAATTACTTTTGTAGTTGATGTGGTTTGTAATTATATGGGGGAAATTGTGTTAGTGTTGCAACATGATTGAGATGGTGGTTACATTGATTGTTTGGTTGGTTTTTTTTTTTGAAAAATCTTTTTTTTACTATTGATAACATGTTGATGTTGATAAAATGCTTACCTCTTCCACAAGACAACACTAGTCTATACAAATAATTAGTGTTCACTACAACGTTGAATCATGCATGTTGTAATTATGGCATGAAGAAAACCTCATTGACCTTTCAGAAGATACAATACTTTCACAAACTTGACTGGAATTCAAAGTAACTCATTTCAGCTCAACTACTTCAAGAAGCAGTCCTGAAGAGAGAGAAATCCTTCTAGTAAAATGCTCATATCTTCCTTGATACTTGTCCAATTCTCCTAAGACTTTTTGCACTTGATTTCTAGGAAAATTTACTCCAAAAATTTCTTCTATGATTTATCCGAAGAAGAATCTATAATTTTTTTGGCCCTTAAGAACCCAAACTCCTCCAAATGCACTTCACAAAAAGGCAATTTTAGTAAATCTTGAATAACTCAAAAATATCATTACATGATCTAATGAGATTTAACATGGCACATTACAAGACACCCCTCTACACTTTCCATATGGTGATTAGTCCTAGGTTTGCATGTGTGGCTCTACTCGATCTCATTTGCATACAAGAACTAATGGGTTCCCAAAGGGCAGTTTTGACTAGAAATAATATTTTACACCAAAACATGTTTCTTGACTCACCGAGCCTCAAAAGGAGTTAATTTACTTGTTATACACATGCACTAAGCATTTCACTGCTTCACTTTGCGTCATAGAGACTCCTAGGTCACCTAGCCAACATACCTAGATCACCTAGCTAGCATGCCTATATGACCTAGCCAACATGCCTAGATCACCTAGCCAACATATGACATCAATGACAACAAAACTGAGGCACTGTTCATACATTGAATTGATTTTGTTCATTTACAGTGTTAATATTATTTTGAAAATGGAGAAAATTGGATTAGATCACATTTTTTACCATTTTTAGGTGTAAACACCTAACAAATTATCGATAAATGCATTAAACTGAAATTTTATATGATTATTTTGATCTATTTGACTGGTCACTTCTTGTAATGGACAATTATTTCCGTTGTATCACTGCTACGACACAGTTAATAGAACCACTCTTAATGATTTTTGTTTAAAACTTTTTGTCATCCTGTTTTAATAAGTGAATGTTAATTGTTGTTGGAACTTGGTTGGCATGAGAAGTTACAATTCAAGCACATAAATATATTAGATTTTTAAAATGCTTGCAATTCAATCACAACTTTATAATGATCTTATTGCAAAGGTGGATCGATTCTATTGTTGGGGATGGGTCTATGCGGAAACATTTGCTACTATAGAATATCGAATCCGAAACATGCAAATACGGATCTAACAATCCCCACAAAATCTACAACAATGGAAGTAAAAACAAGAATAATCCAAATCATACAAAAGTACACACACATAACAGAACATGTATCGTTGTTCACACAATGTGGGTTGCGTCCACTAAAGATAGAGATCTTATATATATAATATAACAAGAGATTACAAACCAACTCTTCTGCACAAGAGTATATGTATCTCTACAAGAGTATCTCCTCCTCCTAAATCTCCAACTGGATCTTCCTGAGTACACTAAACCATGCCTCCATACCACCACATATGTGTCTCCTCCAGATATCTAACTGGATCTATCTGAGTGCACTACAACCATGCCTCTGAAACACCACCAGATCTCACATACCTGAAGCTACCCTGCATCTGCCACTATGAAACCAAGCTCTCACTGTATTGTGAATCTGCAAACAAGACCTCTAGAAGGGTCTACCAATGTGCAACCATAACCATGTACCAAGAAGTAAGTCTCTCCTTCGTCGTTGCATAAACCTTTGCAAACATGAAGACAAATTCCTCTACAATACTGGATCCCTATGGATCAACAATACATCATGATCTCATGGATCTATAATAAAATATCTCACAACATGTGGGTCTACAAGAATGAGCAATAACAAGATCTCGCAACAACCTGTGGACCTAACAAGAAGGAACCCTAAGTGTTTAGCATACTATGCAATCCATTACATGAGACTAAATAATACAAAGGAAACACGGTAGAAGATAATACCATTTTCTCACCAACAATGTACCTGCACTTTCCTTCTGTTCAACTTCTCTATGAAAGCTCTTGTCTTCATGCAATCCACTTTTTCTTCTTCTTCTTCATCCTTTCAACCAAGGATAGCTCAATTCTTCTCTTTTCTCATCTAACACCTCTAACCCTAGTTTTCTAGCTTATATAAGCTTAGAGAAACTTAGGGCACCATAGCCATGCAATTACATCCTTTAAATCGACTTTAAAACAAAAGCTAAATTAAATTCCTGTAAGTTAAATATAAACCTTTCATGCACAGGTAATCAGGTGACAGTTACCCTAACCAATGACGATTACCCTAACCAGCTACAGTTACCCTGACCGGCGACGGTTACTATGTAAACCAACAAAGTGTAAATCATGTTATCTATGAAGCAATTCAACTCCACATTCCTAACATCTATAGCTTAGGCCTTAAAACTATGTCTGGACTTTATCAACGCTAATGCTACTTATCTCTAGGATTTTATACTTTTTATACACAATAATTTGTATTAACTCAGTAGCACAATTCTTAGAAGTTTATTTTATCTGGGTTACTTGTCTAAGTGTCTCAAGAGAAAGCAGATCAATTGGAATATCGGAATCTTTATTTTAATAATTCTGATAATTTATAGTAGGTGAGCACTTCTACTTTCTGCAGTACTTTGTTACAGTAGTCGAGCACTTTTATTTTCTTCACTATTTTTTACGTTGATTGAAGGAACCGGATTTCCTATTTTTATGCCAAAGGCATTTCCTATTAGAATTGAGGCAGCTCATTCTGACACCGTTCAGAATGTAGACGAAAAATATTGAAGTGTGAGGGCATGCATTGAAATCTGACGATGCTGCTATCTCCACTTTTGACATAGCAAATTACGCCAAGTGAATGCGACGTCTCCCTACTTTGTACACACTGTACCACCAATACATTTGGCAACCATGTTTGGCCATTTACAACTTGTGACAAAATTGGTCAAAAGAAATTCAAACACATGTAATCGAATGAATCATGATGGAATTGCAACATTTCATATTGCGGTGCAAAAGGATTTCGTGGATATAGTCAGGTGTTTGATTGGTAGGGCACTAGATTGTATTCACATGTTAGGAAATGAAAACAATAATGCCTCACACTTCGCTATAGAAAATCAAAATTAGAGATTGGCTTTAGAATGTACGCTTGCAAGCATGTTAGAAATTTTAGATAAGGTGTTTTGACATCATTTTAACGTTTGGATAAAGATTGATTTATACATTCTCATATTCTATTCATATTTATGTTAAACGTGCGTTCCGTGTAACACAAGCTTGAGCTTTGAGGCTTCTAAAATTGCAGACCCAAATAATTTGGGTATGACCGCCTACTGTTCAAATAAAACCACATTCCTCCCACAACATAATAACTCTAACAGTTGCAGTTTTGACATATTTATCGTGTCGTTCTTAGGACGGTAATGATTTCAACTTGTTTTCCCTTTCTATTTTTGTCACCCTCTAACTTCTCCACCCTCTAACCCCTGGTCTTCTTCACCCCTCTTCCTCTCGTATTATCTCTCTCTCTCTCGAATTTAACTCCTTCAAAAGATCCTTTTGACGTTTCCATCCTACATTTCTCGTACGATTGTGAGTTTATTGTATTATAATTTATATTCTTTTCAAGATGCTTTTTGATAAGACGCAATGCATACCATTATGTGAAGTTCACGGATAATAATAATAATCATAATAGTCAACCAGTCAATGTTTCCCCCACCCAATTTGGGCGGAGAATAAATTACCACTTCCCCCTTGCATACTTGCAAACTGTGTGGGGTTTAGCCATGACTTCATCTGTGATGGAGTTGGATTTGGAATTGCCACCGTGGACCATAATGTTCATCACAATTTTCATTGCCTTCACAGTTTTTATGGGTTTTCTACTTAAAATTCCAAGGCGTGAAGAGGAGGAGAGAGAGATTGCCTCCCGGCCCGTTTTCATGGCCTGCAATCGGAAATCTACACCAGTTGGGAAAGCTTCCTCACCGTGCGCTTCAGGATCTTTCCCACAAATATGGGCCACTTATGTTTCTGAAACTGGGTTCTGTTCCGACCGTGGTGGTGTCTTCATCGGAGATAGCAAAAGAGTTTCTCAAAACTCATGATCTGGCGTTCGCCAGCAGGCCTACTGAATACGCTCTTGTGAAACACTTGACTCCTAATGGCATAATTACGGCACCTTATGGAGCTCACTGGAGACACATGAGGAGGTTATGCGTGGTAGAATTGCTAAGCCCCAAAAGAATCGAGAGCTACAGATCTGTGCGAGAGGATGAGGTGCTTGATATGATCCGTTCCATTTGGAAGAAGAGTGAGCAGGGCACTGTTCCTGTGAATGTAAGCAACAGCTTTTCCTCCCTCACATCCTCCATAATTTGGCAAATACTGTCCGGCACCAAATTTTCAGACGAATTAAACGGGAGTGGATTGAAGGAAATACTGGACGAGGTGTCGGCTACAATGGCGGTTCCTCATATTGGTGACTACATTCCTTCGTTGGACTGGCTCGACTTGCAGGGTGTGAAGCGGCACATGAAGAGTCTGCGCAGGGTAATGGATGCTGCCGTGGATAAAATGATCGACCGACATGTTCATCGTAATCCTACAGCAAATTCAAATAACCACCGTGTAAAGGGCTTTGTGGATGTGCTTTTGGAGATGCAGAAGGCCACCACGGCGGACATGGAGATCACACGGGATCATATTAAAGCCATTATTGTCGTATGTCTTTTCATCTTTTCCCTCCTCTCTATTAGTCTCTGTAGTTTTACAAATTTTTAAGTTGTTTCTCTAGCCGATTACATACTATGAAATTTCAGATTTTGGAAACAATTCTGTACAGAGATAGGCTTTTAATTTTCGACATTCATGTCGACAAAAAAAAAAAAAAACTGCCGCGATCTGTCTCGTACCTGTAAACAGGTTTCACACTGCTGGAAACCACTTCCACGCCTGTGAACAGGCTTCACACTACGGGGAACTGAGTTACGCTGCGGGTAAACTTGTTATCGGCGATTCCCTTGCATCTCTATCGGCATCGGCGAAAACTACTTCACACTACCGGAAACCACTGCCGTTAAACTCCCTATCGGCATTCCCTTGTACCTTTATCGGTTCCCTTGCGCCTTTTTGCAGTCCAAGTGCTAGTCTAATTTTAGATCACATTGAATGTTAATTCTAATTTTAGATCACCTTTAATGTCAATCGATCATCATTTTGATGGATGTCTTGGATCATGGAATCATCATTTTTATCACTGTTTCAGAACACGAAAGCATTCTTTTAATTTTTTTAAGGATTTGACCCAACGCTTTAAAGATTTTTTTTCTTTTCTCCAATTGCAAAATCGATCATTTTGATCATAATTTTTATAGGTAAGGTTTGACACAATGATTTTAATTCATTTCATCGATGTTTCAAATCAAATGAATTCTGGATTTTTCATTTCTGTATGAGATTTAATCAATATCATCTTTAATTGACGACCTGAATCACAAACTTCCATTGTTGCAGGATATATATGCTGCTGGAACGGACTCAACAACCGCTCAGATAGAATGGGCGATGAGTGAGCTGATAAGAAACCCAGATATAGCAAAGGAAGTGCAAGATGAAATTGAATCAGTAGTGGGAAACCATCGCACAGTTACCGAATCTGATTTGGCAACCATGGAATCCCTGCAATGTGTGGTGAAGGAAACCTTACGGTTATATCCTTCAGGGCCTATAATGGTGCCCCATGAATCTACAGAGGCTTGCACAGTTGGTAATGGGTATCTCATACCCAAAAAAAACAAGGGTTGTGGTAAATGCTTGGGCCATAGGAAGAGATCCGAAGGTGTGGGAGGATCCGTTGGCATTCAAGCCTGAAAGGTTAAAGTATAAGAATATTGATGTGAAAGGGCAAGACTTCGACATGATTCCATTTGGAGCAGGAAGAAGAGGATGTCCAGGGGCTCAACTGGCCATGGGTACCATTAGCCTTGCATTGGCTCAACTTTGGCACTGCTTTGACTGGAAAATTGAAGGCAACCCATCTGAATTGGACATGATTGAAACGTTTGGAACCGCTAGTACTAGACAATGTCATTTTTATGCTATTCCTGTGTTGAGGATGTCGAGTTGCCTCTGATGTAATTATTCATGACAACCTCGTCCTTATCCTTTCAACCTCTCTTTTTGGCCTTTTTCACTAAAATTATAGGTAGGATAGGGACATATTGCACCTACATTATTTGGTGAATGGAAGTTCTAAAAAGGGTTTTATATAGGTAAGAGGGGTAATGTTGTATCCTAGTTAACGATAAAATAAAATAATTGGCATTGTTTTTGGTTTATATGTATTGAAGTTCGGACAATTGCGATTAAAGGTACCCATCTTGACTAACAACATTTAAAATTGCAGCGGTGGTCTAAATTTTAATGTGGAGGGTGTTTTTTTTTTTAAGTTGTATAAATAATTATATTTTAATCTTTAAAAAATATTATTTAATAGATAAATGTTCCAAAATTAAGATTGTATGAATATAAAAGAAATTCAAAATCAAATTACCATAATCAAAATCAAAATGGGGAAATTCATTTACTACTTTTTGTAATAAATACTACCCGAAAGATAAATCTTCTTTTTAATTCACAAGAAGACACATAAATATGAAGAAACATTTACATAATTGAATGCCCAAAAAAACTTAATAAATTGACAATTAATAAACCAATAAAACATGCCCGCTTGAAAATCATGGATGGATACCCACTCTCCCCACATCTCAAAGGCTTTACTTGTTTCCCTTATTTTGGTGGAGCTAGTGTTGTAGACTATGTTATATCTTGCAAATCTTTTTCTTTGAGTATATATGATCTCCGGATTTCGACTTCTCCCCCACCTCTCACAAATCATGCCATTCTCTCTTTTCTTACACCTCTTGCCACACTTGTTACAACATCCTCCCATGTACTCTCATAAAAACGTATTACTATACATTTTGACCATGCATATGATGAGAGTTACACTAATATCCTCAAAACCGGCCTCATGAACATTTATGATATCTTAGACCCAGTTGAGAGGGCTAGTAGACTATCACAGGGAATTGTGGATGCTACATTTAAGGCTTTCCCCCACTCCAATCATACTTCCCGGCTCCATCCCCATGGTCATTGCCCGAGAAATTCTTGGTACGATGTGGATTGTAAAAATCTTCACAAGTTAATTAAACGTATTATTACCGAAACTCCCTCTAAAGCCAAGCTGGCCCAAAAGCTTTATAGAACCATTCTTAGAAAGAAAAAAAAACGACAATACCTATATGATAAACAAAGAGCTACCATATACCGAATCCGGTTTAATCCCAAGCCTTTCTGGAGATCATTTTTACCAAAAAAAACTATTTGTGCCATTACCGACCCTCATACCTGGTTTACCTATGCTACCTCTCTCTATGATGCTTCCAATTAGCCCTCCATTCATTTGAATCCTAGACCGCCCAAGTGTCATTTCTTCACCAATAAGATGGTCCTTAAAGCCATCTATAAACTCAATTCCAATAAAGCCCAATATGTGGAAAATTTAAAAGTTGAATTCTTCCATCATAGTCCAGTTGTTCTTGTTGTCCATATTTCCAATATTTTTAATTTTATTGTTCCTCATGGTCTTCCTCCCTCTTGGACTTCCCATATTATTCATCCCATCTTCAAATATGGAGATTCTCTTAAAACCAGAGAACTATCGTACCATCATGATTGGGTATACTTTGGCTAAGCTTTTTTGCTACAATACTTGATGATTATATCTTACAATGGAAAGAAAAGAAACGGATCAGGGCAAAAGGTCAAGCATGTTTCAGGAGGAATCACCGAACTAATGATCACATATTCACTTTGGTTGCCATTATAGAGGAAGCAAAGGCTAAAAAACAGAAGGTATATTGTTGTTTTGTGGACTTCCGTAAGGCATTTGATACAGTACCAAGACATCTTTTGATTCAGAGCCTAAAAGATTTGGGTCTTCCTGACATGGTAATTTCTCTTGTCATGACTTTTATATGAGAAAAATTTTGGGCATATTCGTACCAAATTCTGCACTATTAATGACATTCATAATAACATAGGTGTAAAACAAGGTTGTCCACTATCACCTACACTTTTTGGGCTCTATATTGATGAACTGGAGGATCTTATCTCCACAGACTCAGGTACCATGAATGGTTGTAGCCTCCTTGGGATCTACATTACTATTTTTTATTGTTTGCAGATGACATTATTTTGCTTTCACACACAATTACAGGACTTCAAAATCAGCTTGATGCATTGAGCAATTTTTGTGATAAGAAAGGCTTGGAAGTAAATCTTGCAAAGACAAAACTCATGTCATTTAATACAACCAAGAAAGTAGCATCTACAATGATTTGTTGTACAAAGGAAAACAAGTTGAAGTGGTGTACTCTTACACCTATGGTGTACTCTTACACCTACTTGGGTGTGGTTTTCTTTGGTCCACCTTTTAGCTTTCTTCCGGCCATAGAAGCAAGACTGAGCAAAGGTTATGCAGCATTGATGGTCTTAGAAAGACAATGTTTTCAGCTCCAATTTCAAGATATTCAGACAAAGATTCAAATTTTTCATACATTGGTTACACCAGCACTTTTATACGGATGTGATGTTTGGGGTCCATATTTGAGACAAAATGATTTCAATCGTACGGAAAGAGTTTTCATTTCCATATTATCAAATAATATTCGAGGGTAAGTGCAACAAGTTGGTGGACAATTAAGTGGACATAAAAACTTGAAATTCACGTACCACGATCGCAGTTTTAAAAATCGCGATCACAGACTATTTTATACAGGATTGGGGATTTCCAAACCTAAAATCGTGATCATGGTTTATAATCATGATCGTGGTTATAAACTGCGATTGTGGTCCTCTGAGACAAAAAAATAGACCCGCGACCCTTCACTTTCCCCCATTTTCCCTTGCGAACTGTGATTTCTCCTCGACTGTTGGCACCTGAGATTTGAAAACCCCCTACAAATTGCTCTTCGGACTTCTGGATCACAAAATTTTTAATGATGTTGCTAAGACAAAGAGGTAAGCCCTTGATTTTAGGTTAATTTTTGTGATTTTTATGGGTTTTTAAATTTTTTTTATGTATACAATTTTTTGTTTTGTCAGTTTTTCGGCAAGCTCGTAATCCTGTAAACCATCCAAATATTCCTCAAAACCCTCCAAACATTCCTCAAAACCCTCCTCCAAACATAGATCCGCCTCCTGTGGCTCCTTCTGTCCCTACGGAACCAAAAGGAACACAAGTTGATATTGTTAGAAGAATCTGACAAAATAAAATTGCCATTGAGAACCTTATTCAGAGAATAAAACAAAATCATGCTACAAATCTGTCCTGTATGACTTTAGCCAACACATTGCAAACATTGATTGGAGAAGCTGACTTCGTAACCAACCAAATAGATAGATGGAATACTTTTAGAGGTGTTTGTAGGTGGTGGTATGCTGATAAATTATCCCATGCGGCCGTAAAAGATAATTTTTTTGTAAAAGACCACATTTGTGCATTATTTATTGACCCGAGAACCAATGCCCCCCGAAACTACTTGCAAATGGTTCCCAATCCATTAGTGCCATGATGACTAAATCAAGAACAATTTTTGGGACCAATGGTGGATGGTTTTTGATTATCCACCATGCAACAACAATGAGGTTCCTCTCTATTTTTTGAAGAAATTATATTGCGAATTCGTGCTTAATGAGGTCCCAAATTATTTTGATTTTTTTAAGTTTTATGGGTGAGGAGGTGGCTCTACATAGAGTATACCTAGTGCACGCGTTGGTCAACCAAGGATCCCCCATGCCCCAAAACCCCCCACTGCCTTCAGTTTCCTTCCTACAGTGAAGGAGGTTGTGGAGATTGACACACTACATGCATTTAGGGAGCTCACTGACACTCTGACCTAACAAAGTGACTAAATTACATCTGGTGATGTTGGTGGAGACACCAATTCTAGTGCACCACACCACTGTGGATCATGTGGTGTCGTGTGCACAGCTGGGCATGTTACAAACGTAAGTTTGTACTTAGGTGAGACATCATTTACTGGATCACATGATTTCTTTTCTCTAAATGAGATGATGGCCGATGTTTTTAGAATTGGTACAAATGATCTTGGTATTTCACAATATCATGTCTCAGTTTTTTCCGTCTCCAATTGGTGCTCTCGTTACCCTATTGTTTCCAACGTGTAAAATAGTGCAGTTTGAGCCAGTGTAAGGCTATCAAACGCTATATTTTGCAAACGGTGGGTCATGGCACCGAACCGACTACGCCAACACGTATGGGTGGCCAGGTAAATGCTAGGGGAGGCATCATTTCGGTGCACGAAAATTTCATTGTTTGCGGGCTACTTCCTTCGGGCGTAGTCCCTTAAGAGCCCTGAGACCAAAAAATTGTTCAACTTTGACGGGTGATTACTTGGACTTCGTGGCACTTAGAGATGTCTCGTCAGATCCTACACCTCAGTGTAGGGACCCTCTACAATAGAATGTCTCAATTTTTTCCATCTCCAATCGGTGCTCTCGCTTGCCCTATTGTTTGCAAACGTGCAAAACAATGTAGTTTGAGCCAGTGTAAGGATGTCAAACCCTATATTTTACAAACAATGGGTCATGGCACCGAACCGACTGTGCACACACATAGGGATGGTCTTGTAAACACTTAGGGAGGCATCGTTTTGGTTCTCTAAGCTCCCGGTGCTTCTGGGCTACCTCCTCCGGAGCCAAGAACCCCCTCCACAGGTACATAAATTGTTGTTAATTGCTTCTCTTTTCTTGTAAAACAATGAAAGATTCTCTTAGCTTCGAGAATATAAAATTCTCTACTAACAGTGCCAACCACGTGAAGGTGGAAGCTTTTCTGGCACCACTAACCTGCATAAAAGTGTTAGTCAAAGAAATTTAAGTTTCAAATCAAAACCATACTAGATATATACAAAATACAAAAATTTAATAAAATATATGAACTTGAATCTAGAACTAACAAATTTAAACAATTCAAAGAAAAATTATATATAAGACGAGATTAGGTAAATTCTTTCCTATGTTCACCATCAGGATGTGAAAGTGTCCAAGCTTTTCTGGCACCACTAACCTGCATAAAAATGAACTAGTCAAAGAATTTTAAGTTGAATCAAAACCATGTATACTAGATATATACAAAATACACAAATTTAAACACTTAATTATACAAAATATTAGATATATACAAAATACACAAATTATAGATGGTTGAAAAATTTAAACACTTCAAAAAAATTATATATACCATACATGAGCATGTAACTTCATTCCAATGAACCATCAGGATCGGATCTACTCTGAATAGCAGACAAGATTGCTTCATGATCTGACTCTCGAACCTTCCAAAGAATCTTGTTATTATGCCTTCCTCGATATCTATACAGCTGAATATTTGTCGCTAGAACTAGATGCGAATATAAGAGTATTTTCCTGTGTGTCTCAAAGTCTTCAAACACCCAAACAGAGGAGTTTTTTAATGGATACCGTCGAAGCCAAGTTCCAGTAACTACCACTGACCCTGTAGGGTACTCAATATCTTCGCCATCTATAACAGGAGAATTCAAATTCTTTCTTTCCTCAATGCAATGACATAAGAAATAGTTTGTTCCTTCTTCATTGTCTTCTGCCGCAATAACTGCAAACACATGTCCTACAAAAAAATAAAGGTTTCAACTCAAATTTAAATTACATATTAAAATTTCAATGGACATAACTCAATACAAAAAATTTAAATAACCATTTACCTTGTCGCACCAAAATCAAAATTTCGTCAAAGTCCTTGGATGTTGCAACTTCATCTGCAGAAACAAGTCATAATGCCTGTGGAGGTTGATAACTGGGAAGCGGAGTTAGAGGCCTACAAATCCATCCATCCACCCATTCTTGTGAATCACACTCAACAGTGAAAAATTCGATACAAGATGCACAAAAACATGCCAAATTTCTTGTCCATGTGGCCCACGAAGTAGCGTCTGAGCTACAAAATGAGTGCATATCACTAGACCCTGTGAGTGTCATACAATCCTTGTAGTTAGCAATTTGTTGTTCCTCTATCAACCAAAAATATCTGCGAACTATGGAATTTTCTTGAGAACCTCGGGCCATGTTATCAATACACCATTCCACTATGCTCTTTGCATCTTTCAATTTAGCACCATCTTTGTACTTCAACTCTTCTCTTGCAAGAGCTCTTTTCACACATGCCCCTACACCATCATGCTCTCCTTTTCCATGTCCAGCCTCAGTGAAACTCCAAATATGTTACACACCCATCTTGACGTGCATCCTGCTCATCCAATAAAACATTCGTGCATTCTTAAACTGAGACGTGTAATTATCTGACCATATATAATGTTGTTTGAAGTGGATGTCCCTATCAGACAAGTTTCCATAAAATAACTGGAAACACCCTTGCACAAATTCAGTAGAATGAGTACGATCATCACTGATATAAAAGTGGTACTCTCTTAAAAAAATTGATCATTCTTTGTACTGTCAGGAGAATGTATAAATGTTATATGCACAAAAATGACAACTTGTACTGAGTTGTAATATTGCGATTGAACCTCCATTTGTGGTTGCAATGTGTAATTCTCTGCAAAATCGACCACTGAAACAATAGTACCAATAGGAAATGTGTCCTTGCATATCTTGAACTGTTCATCCAACCATCGAGCTCTGTGTGTATGCCTAACATACTCATAAACAATTTCATCCTTAAATTTTCTCATAAATTGAAAAATAGGCATATGTTCTGTAACTAGCTCACACCGTTTAGACTCCTTTCCATCTTTCAACTGGTATGGTACTGATTTATATTTATCAAACTCAACTAAATTATGTCCTATTGCACCTTCAATTTTCTCATGGATGTAACTTTCCAATTTAGGTAATCCGCCGCATGTACCACAACTTCCATCTAAACAATCCTGACTATAAAAAAATTGTCCAACTTCTCTTTCACAAAATATCGTAGGTATGAAATCCCTGGAAGATATTGGTGGAAAATTGAACACCACATTCCGATAACATAGTTTCAGAATGAAAATTAGAACGAATACGTAAAAATTTAGCATAATGCATAACAAATTCAACATGTTGCCTACAACAACAAGTGGTGCGAGCGTGGTTGATTTTCACATAGAATGGTTTCAACATTTCAAAAAAATGTTGACTAATTTTAATTTCTAGATGCTCTTGTTCAAACTTACGAAAAAATTGAGTTTGAGTCATATCTAAGAAATGCTTTGGATGTGGTTCACGATTAGTAGAACCAACTCTCCGTTTTACAACATCTCTTGTATTAGGTGAAACTCTAGTGTTATCATGCCAAAATTGAATAACAACTTCTCTTATAGCATCAGATTTATCTTTGTCCTTATGCGGTGCTCTAGCAGAAAATGCCCAAAAATCGGTGTTATTGAGTGATTGAAGGATATTACGTCTTTCAATTGCTTTCATTAGAGTTTTTCGATTAACTTTCAACATTCGACTTGTTTGCGTAATCAAACATGCTATTTTTTATTGATTCACTTACAACACTAGTAGCAAGTACATGACGCACAATATTACTATCCCTAGTGCGTCTCTTGACACCAACAGTGTGGTATGCATCATGAAGGTTTTCAACAATTGTAGAGGTTTGACCACATATATTAGATGTTGTCAATCCTAAGGTGTTTAATGTAGGTCTCATTTTAATCAATTTCATTAAACTAACCAACAACTGACATCTTTGGAATCATTTAAAATTTCAAAATGATTATCCCAAATTTCAGTGGCTTTTCTTCTGATTTTCTGTTCAGAAAGTTTGTCAGACATTGGTTTCAAAATGTTTTTATCAATTTCAATAAAAAAATTAGGTTTCTTACGTAAAATCCTAGGAGGTGTTTTTGTCAAATTTTGTGCTTGTCTACAGTTTCAGCCTGAATTTCCTTATTCACATTTTCATTGTCTCCTTCAATTTCGACATCAGCTACATCACGAGTATTTAATTCTTCTTCAACATTGACAGTAAAAACATCTTCATCATGAGTATTTAATTCAACTTCAACATTGACAGTAGAAACATTACCTGGTTCCTCATTGCTTACAATAGTAGGGGTTGAAGATGAACCTCTTCTTGATTCACGAAGATTCTGCATTCGCTCAACATTTTGAAATTTGTTTTCCTCTAATTCGTTTGGCATTTTTTTACTTAATGACTTCCTTTTTTGACTTTGTTTCTTGTCTCCCATGATGTTTTGCTTCCGGTAATAAGAAAAATGTGTAGAAAGTGACAAAATTTCATAGTAATTCGTACGGTAAGGTCAAACAGTAAAAATCACATGGTAATTTGAACATTGGGATGTGTGTAAATATGATTTAAGAACCGTGATCATGCTTTATAAACCGTGATCATGGTTTATAAAGCGTGATTGTTGTGTTTGTTATCAAAAAACCGCGATTGCGGTTTACAAACCACGATCATGGTTCTATCTGTATCATCAAATCTGACCCTAAGGCTCGGGAAATCTTTGTTTTTTCCCCAACCAAAGCTATGGGAGGTCATTATGGCGTGTAAAAGGTCAAAAAACTTAAAATTTTCTCTTCCGCAGACTTGAACCATGCTGAAAAACTAAAAACATTTCACAAAAATGGTGCCATCGCGTAGGGGAGATTGTTAGCTTCGTAGAAATATTGATTTTAAAGTGAATAGAATAAGATAAATATCATTTTATAATTTTTACTAACAATAGGTCTTTAACACATTTTTTCCCGTGAATGTTCATGTCTACGTTTAAGACTGCAACTTTTGTTTCGCTTATCAAAATGTGATAAAACTTATACCATCCCAAGTGGTGAAATTCTATACATGTTTGAAACAATATTTTATTTCGATATTTTTTGATATAGTTATGGAGGGAAAACGGAAAGTGCTTCCGTTTTCTAAAATTTTTCAGACCACTTTCATGGAAAAAATCATTAAAAAAAATATTGCTCGAAAAAATACAAAATAAAATCCATCCCAAGATAGACAATGACATCTAACTTTTCACCAAATGAAAAAAAAAACAAGATTTGGTCATCCAAATCGCGGGCAAATGGACTACAATCTTATAGGTTTTTTAAAAAAAACCAAGTCATATAATTTTGAGTGTTTAATATAGCTAAACTTGTCCATTTTTTTAAAAAAATAGTAGTTTAGAAACTAGATTCCAGATGCTACGATTCATATTTATATAAATTTTTCTAATTTTGAGTACGTGTATTGCTAATAATCCCTACAAGTTGAGATTTCGTTTTTTTTGCAATATAACGTCCACTTATGACCCCTTTTTTGTCCACCAACTTGTTGCACTACTTTCTAAAGACACAATGCTCATAGAAAATAAGATCTAAATCTTTCAAATCCAATAACTTACCCTCTAGCCTTTAAGATCTGCATATCCTGATATTGATAGACTCCCTCATATTGGCCCAACTGATTAATGCCACATGCACTGCACTATGAATCTGAAGTAGATAATGCAGAAAATGAATAAGTAACACAAGCTCAGATAAATATAACGTTCCTACCTTACTTACTTATTGCCACAAAAAAAGCACCCTTGATGACTTTCCAAAAGCTTCTATTACTGAATGTAACCATGTATTCCAACTTCACCTGAAGTTTCCCTACAAAAATAATCAATTCCTCTTGAGGCTTGGCTTCATGCCTCAGGATCCTTTCAATAACCTCAGTATCTCCATTTTCTGTCACCCCTCTTTAGATGGAATCTGATCCCCTTTACCAGCAATACTGCAGCGGATATAATCAGTATCAGTTTTCTAGAACATACAGTGCAATGAAAGTGGATATTCTACCAGAAGTCCCATCTACTATGAAATCCATGGAAGAGATCATTAAATCAACACCATATTTCAACGTGGTTCACCTAGTGTGAGTCTACATCCACCATATGAAGATCAGAAATGCTTAGCTTTATTTATCGTGAGATACTTCAAAGATCGAGAAAGAACACTCAAATTCCAGTCCTCAAATCAAATGAGTACAGTAAATATCTTCTTACTTCCAAGCTTATTGATTTCAGGAATCTTAAGAGATCTCATATGCAGACAACCTGGTCCAGATGTGTCAGACAACGCATTATCAACTTTTGCAAGTTCTTCTTAGCGATTGATTTGTTGTAAACCCTAGCTTTCTGGAGATGTTTTGGCATATCCCTTTATGTTTTGGTTCTTGGTTTGTATTTTCAATCCCATAGGTCATTCTTGGTCCTTCTAAAATTGGACATTAATATCTAAATTAAATTAAATTACCCACACATTAGGTAACCAACGTCAGTTATCCCTAACTGACTGTCAAAGTTCCTCCAAAATTGCATGACACGATGTTGGGCATCAGGTGACTGATGTCAGTCCCTGCAGTTCAACTACATGTGCAATTGACTGTAAATTTTTCAACATTGTTTATCATACTCTGCATCGTTGTATCTGAAGTAATTGTCAAGCTCCAGCTAAGCTCAACAGTGGCGTAACAATGCATAGATATTAGCGGTAAAGGTCACTTAGTGATTCGTCATACCAGGTGGTCACATGCCATATTTGAGCTAAAATTGGGTCCGATCTTGAGGCCCAAAGGTGAAGACATGGTGCTAAAAAGCAACTATATGGTGAAGGATATGAGCCTATGGGCCCATTTTGCATGATAATACTTTTGATTGGTTCGAAGTCCTAATTTGCAACCATTTATGATGCTGATATGTCTGATACTTACTCATGTATGCGTGATGATATAAGGATCTTTAGTAAGCATGGTTTTATGATTTGCTAGTGTATAATTAGCTCATCATTAGTGATGGGGTTAATTGAGCCTTTTTGGTGCATTAGATGAGTGGTTTCTGGCATGGCCAACCTATATCAGGTCATATGTGACAATTTTTACGAACTTATTTGGATGTTATTATGTATAGACATTGGTCTTGACAACTTGGTTATTGGATTACGATCTGCCAACTTAATGTTTGAAGGAAGAGAAGATCTATAAAGCAAGTGTTGCAGAGAGATAGGCGGATTTTAAATAGTGCAACTTAGCAGGGAAAAAAAGTTTGACCCAAGTATACAGTGTTTTGTTCAAGGTTTGAAGGCATGATTTGAGATCTGATCAGTTCCCCCCACGAA
This sequence comes from Taxus chinensis, assembly GCA_019776745.2. NCBI lineage: Eukaryota > Viridiplantae > Streptophyta > Pinopsida > Cupressales > Taxaceae > Taxus > Taxus chinensis. The sequence continues at coordinate 94,670 of JAHRHJ020003543.1, forward strand.
CGTGCGTGAGGAATTTTTTATATGCTAATGTGTGCATATAGGACTTTAGAGCCAAGGCAAGGTGTGGAATTAGTTCAAGGAGTGCATGTTAAAGCGTCAACATGAAGGTTTTGTTTCCAAGGGTATTATGAGATGAACTTAGAGATATCCATCAGCTCTGTGGCAGACTCAACAAATTTACTAGATCATCTTGGCAATTTCAAGTGGATGATAATAGTTATTGATCATCTTGGGGGGTTTTAGCCTTCATTGTAAGTGACGTGAATATGCTTTACAGAAATTATGGGTATGGTGGTCACATTGTAGGGTTGTATTCAATAATACTAAAACTAGGGGTAATAGGTGCTCCTTGTAAAAAGTAAACCTGCTTCAAGCTAAATCTATTCTGATGTTGAGTAATATAAGTAGATTTAACAAATGGGTTTTTTCCCCCTGAGGGTTTCCCACTTATATATGAGAACAGTTCATGTGTCCACGATTTTCTTTATTGCATGTTCTTGTGAATGCGTTAATATCACAACCCTAATATCCATAGCATGTGGTTATGAATAATAAATGGATCGAATGAACATGATGAATATATGGATTTGTAAATAGAAATAAAAAAAAATTAGGACTGATTCAAACCTTTCCTCCCTCAAGAAAATCATCATCCCTTTCTTACAACATGGAAGATAAATCGCTTCATGAAATTCAACGTTTTCAGTAGATATTACTTTATATGATGAAAAAAATGTAAGAATGGAATGATACAAAATTAGGGATTAAATTTGAGCCACCTATGCATGTCTAAATTTTTTGGGTGATGGTATTTTTTCAACATTGTCCTTCAAAGATATAATATTGTGTTATTTATACGACTATTTTATATTTCAATAATTATCTTTAATATATATTTATATTATTTAGTATACAAATCATTGTATAAAGCCAACTGTTACATTTGTAATATACAGGTCTCATGTGATAGTATTTCAAATATTTGTAAATATTTTATAACTAAAATTGGAAAAAACATACATAAACAACCATCAAATTTAACCTCTAAAATAAAATGAGTGAGAGCAGTTGCAAATAGAACCGGGTTAGGATGGGGAAGGTAATAAAGAACATGATATGCCCATGATTTTACCATATGCCCAAGGTGTTGTATAAGTTTAGACTAACGTTGTTGTATTCTAACATTACTCAGTCCATATGATAATCTAGATAATATGAATCCATGTGGCTTCCAAGGTGTCAAATGCATTGAAAATTTCCTATGACCTTTCATACTTGTTGTAAATGGACACTTCACAGTTTCCTGGAGGACTTCATTTTCTAGGCATGCATCATTGCAAGGAAATATGACCTTCACAACATGACATCAAAGTAAATATTGGAAAATTCGAAATACTATTTTTCTTCTTCTATCTTATTTTGTGGCAAATATGTTAAGAAGGAATGCATTACTGAAGTCATAATTGATTTAGTGGTATGAAATACCAGATATGGGCACCAAAAATTTCTCTAATATTCCTTGAGCCCATCCTACTAAAAATGTCACTAAGATGCTCAAAGTGGATCATTTTTCTGTAATTTTCACATGTAGTTATTCAGTCATTCCTAACAAAAGGACCATCCAATAACTTTTTGTTTTATATTCAATGAAACGGTGTCATAGTTTTCTATGTTGAGCCCAAAACAACCGAGACATACATTGAGTTTCACATCAGCATGTTGAATTCCTTGAGTCAAGGGTAAAGGTGTGCAACATTCCACGATGCAGTGTAACTAAAATTTTTATTAATGTATCTCAATTAATTTCCTTTTCATAAATGCGATAAACTTTTAACAGCTAAAGGAATAAGGATGAGGTGGCCTTGTTGGATGAAGGGAAACGACCAAAAAATTAGGCTTACTTAACTCATTGTCATTCTTATTGTTTTCCCATCCTTGATTAGGAGCTTCCATTATTTCAAAGAGAGAACGAGAACATAGTATAAGTTAGATGTCTTTGCTGATTCAAGAATACAACCCTCTACTCGCTGGTGTATCAGAGACGTTGATTATTAAATGGTCAGTTTGTATGCTTTCCTGAGAAGAATGTGGAAGTATAGCACATTAAACTTCTTTATGATTAGCCAATCTTGTGAGGACATTTAGAGCACTACTAGAGTGTGTAGGATATGTTAAATAAACTTCTAGAGAATGCCAGATGAGAATCTTATGTTGGTTCGTCACATTTTCATTCAGTTGATGAAGGAAATAAATAATGAGACAATGGATCAAGACCAATGTTTCCAACTACTAAAGTTGAAGAACATCAACCTTTGTGCTCAATTCACGAGATACCAAGGGATTTCATTATGGAAGTACAATAATCTCAAGACAAATCTTTAAGAATAGTCCACAATGAAGACATTCAATTTAAGCATATTTTATTTTGGCCCATTTGAGATTAGAATAATGTGAGCAAGATCACCTTTTTTTATTTTGGCCCCTTTAAATATAACAATTGTGGGTGTCACTGAAAAGTGAGTTTTAAGGTGAATAAAGTGGATAAGCAATGTTTAATTCCCACTGATTTTAATAACTTTCCTTACTCATATGACCAAGCTAGAGGGGCTCAATTATCGATAAAATTGGTGAATGCATGATGATTTTATAAATTACTCAAGCTTATATGGAAAGGTAAACTATAAGGTGCTACAAGAATTAAGCAAGGTGGTCGCACACAGTTATTTCAACCTTGAGCCTATTGGATTTTCCCCATTTTTTATTTTATATCCTTTGAGCTCAAATGACGTTCACTCACATGAATAATGTGAGATTGTTTTTTATTTTGATCCCTTTAAGCTCAAATTGTAGTCACATGACTGGATGGAAGCGAGATCTGAACCAATAAACGTGGGACGTGCAAGGTTTTTATTCCCACCTTTTTTTTCCAACTTTCCATGTCTCATATGACTAGTTTTTTTGGAGGGGTTCAATTATCGATGATTAGGTCTCACATGGCATTGTATTTTCCTACAATTACTCGAGCTTAAAATGAAAAGTAAAGGCTATAAAGTGCTACAAGAATCAAATATGAAGTTCTTAAGTTTTAAACCTAGAGCTTATTGAATTTTCCCCTTTTTTATTTTGGCCTATTTGAGCTCAAATGGTTCTCGTGTGAAAAATGTGAATGCGATTATTTTTTATTTTGGCCCATTTGAGCTCAAATGGTCGTCACATGACTTATGCAAGTGAGATCAAGCTGATAAAGTGGCTAAACATGGTTTTAATTCCCACCTTTTTCCCCAACGTTCCCCTCATATGACTAGTCGCTGGAGGGGCTTCAATTATTGATGATTGGTCTTGCATCCCCTGTTTTCCTGCAATTACTCGAGCTTGAAATTGAAAAGCAAGAGCTATTATAAGTGCTACAAGAAGCAACAAGGATGGTCAAGTTTCAAACCTAGAGCCTATTGGATTTTCCCCCTTTTTTATTTTGGCCCCTTTCAAATGCTCGTGTGAATAATGGTCAACATCATTTTGATGTTTTGGCCCCCTTTAAGCTCAAATTGAGATGACGATCCGAATGAGATTAAGTAGATGCATAGGGTTTTAATTCCCACCTTTTTCCCAAATTTCTCGCTCATATGGACCGATCGTTGGATGGGCTCAATTATTGATTATTGGTCCCACATTTTCTGTTTTCCAGCAATTACTCAAGCTTTGAACTTCTAAAAAGGCTATATAGTGCCACAAGAATAAAACAAGGTGGTTGGGTTCCAAACTTAGAGCCTATTGGATTTTCCACATTTTTTATTTAGCCCCTTTAAGCTCAAATGACACTCGTGTGAATAATGCTAATGACATCAAATTTTTTTTGGCCCCCTTTAAGCTCAAATTTTGGTCTTGTTATTGATGTAAATGAGATCGAGCCAATAATGCAGAAAAGTAGGGTGTAAATTCCCACCTTATTTCCCAACTTTCGTACTCATATGGCTAAATGCTAGAGGGGCTCAATTATAGATGATTAAACCTGCATCACCTGTTTTCCATCAACTTCTCAAGCTTTAAATTGAAGAACAAGTCTATAAAGTGCTATAAGAAGTAAGCACTAGGGTCAGGTTTCAAACATGGACCCTATTAGATTTTCCCCATTTCTTATTTTGGCCCTTTTGATCTCAAACGATGCTCACATTAATAATATAAGTAAAGATTGAGACAATAAAGTTGAGCATATATGGTGGATATTATTTTGGGTAGGAAAGATCTAAGTCGCAGAATATGTCCAAGAGATGCATGTATTTTAATTACAACCTTTTTATTTCCAACTTTCCATTCATGTCTTTGTCTTATCTAAAAAATTAAACATTGTCCAATAAAAAACCTTGACGTTGTAAAAAATAAAATAAAAATTTAGCAAAGTTCAATTGGAAAATAAAATCTACCCATTTCTCATATAAACAAATACTAGAGGCTCTCAATTATTGATTATTGTTCCCACATCACCTGGTTTCCTATTATTGCTTGAGCTTGAAACTAAAAAATTGGGGTTGAAAAGTGCTATAAGAAGCAAGTAGTGTGGTTTGGTTTTGAACCTGGAACCTATTGGATTTCCCCCATTTTTATTTTGGTCTCTAATGTGTCCTAAGAGATACGCAAGAAAATTCCCCTTACATTTTCGTGTTTTATAGCTACTCAAAAATACATAAGAACATATATTGCATGCAATAGTTATTCACATCGAAAGTATTGCTTGACCACTTCAAGGGTTATGAGATATCTTCAAAATGCATTTCCTTGACAAATTGCACATTGCATACCCTTTATCCTTCAAACTATTGACATAAACAGGTGGTTGTGGAATTTATGAGTTTCAATACTTCCCCTTAGCACTTTCCTATCCTAGGAATTCTCCTCCCTCTAACCCCTTCTTCATTGTCTCTCTTCCTCTCTATTTGATTCATTCCATTCATTTTAACCTCATCACTGCATCACCTTCGGGGTTTCCATCGTACATTTCATGTGTGATTGTTAGTATTTAATGTAATATAATTGTAAGTTTAACCATATACAAAACCAAACTTGTTTGAAAATGGAAATCCTCCTTTCCATATATTTATCTCATGTCCCCTCTTTTCCAATATTGAGCTAGGTTTCAAACCCAAAAATGATATATCTAAATTTTACAATATTAATTTAGTTTGCAAACCGAATAATATTAGGTTGAAATGGTGGTTTATATTAGTAGAAAATTAAATGGAGTCATATATGTCAAACAACAATAGAAAAGATAGAATGCATTGACATATTACACGGTCTATTTCTATCTATTTTATATTTTTAAAAATATGTAAAACTCACAATAAACATATGTATTTATGTTATATTAAAAATATGTATAAATAAATATAAATATAGAATTTTATGGGATATTAAAAGTAATGTGTTCATACATTAAATTGCTTTTTATATAGAGTTCAATAATAATAACTTAACTAAATAAATAGGTATATCAACATGATATAAAATACGTATTTAAATTATTTTTTAAATATTTATATTTATGACTCTTAAAATAGTTTCTTCACCCACATTGAAATGGGTCTGTGTTATGTAATTTATGAACTTGTTATTTATAATTGTTATATTTGTGAAAACAATTTACGGATTTTACTTAAAGCTAGACTTTTGAGATAAATTCACCTATTAAAAAATGAAAAGGAAAAATTACATTTAATATACTTTTTAAACAATATACCCAAACGAACAGTGTCACTTGTTATACATGAAAGATAATTTCTCAATTTTTCTTTTTGTATGCTTATTTCAAAACAAAAATTACAAATGAAATTTAAAAATACCATTTGAAGATATATTTTTAATTTTAATGACATTCAACAATATTTTTCGGAATGAAAATACGAGTCTTATGGTTAAAAAATATAACTAAAGTAGATCAGATAAATTATTACTATTTTATAAAATATTAGATGATATTCACAATATTGTTATAATTCTTTTAATATAATTTTCATATTTTTCTTACATTTGTATATAAAAATTGTTAAATGTATAGAACAATCCAACATATATTGAAGAGAAACTATTGTCAAATCCCCTTGGCTTTCCTCCTTTCAACTCTCATTTTGATACCTAGTCGAGTCTATTGAAAGTTAATTTGATCAATGTTAAACCCAAACTTATTTTCCTAATTAATTAAGGAGACACTTTTTCTGGTTGTGTCGAAGATGTGCTCAAAATCATTGTTCACACATATAGAGCAGGTATGTGTGCATTGAGCGCACTCGAGGGCGACCTAAGTGTCTTCGTACGCGCATTCCAACAATAAGTAATGTTGCTTAAGCACCCTGAGGGTGACCTCCAATTTTGATAATTTTTTGACATCATCATCACGTATTTGTATATTCCTACAATCAAATAATGACATGTATGCAAATTGTTGATTGAGTTCTACATTTTATGATGATTGTTTGACTACACTCTACAATTTCTTCCTTATCATGTGCGTAGACTTGGGGTAAATTCCCATTGACGTCATCCAAAATGCGCCTCCATCCGCCCTCTCATGTATCAATATGTGGGAGTTATACGTTTATAATGGAGGGAACCATGGTTCAAATTTGAGCCCATTATAGCCCATCCCAAGGCCTCAAACCCATCAGAAGAGGGAAGGTAAAATTTTGCATGTCAAAAAAATCAAAATGTAAAAATCATTTGACAATAGGGAAGTGCAAGTTACTTTTAAACTTTTCAAAAGAAGGGCCTATGCTGAAAAAAATTGTCAACTATTTTTGTGAAATTTGTAAATATAAAAAAAAAAGGATAACTTTTACAAACACCGCCTCAAGGATTTTCCATATAGACTATGTAGTGACTAGTAGATACATTAAACGAGACGTATTGAGTAATTATATGGAGTTTAATAAAAATATACTACTATTAAGGTCAAAGCCAAACTTTTTAGAAAGTTGGTGGAGTCAACTCAACATATACTTGAGTTCAAAAAACTAAAATCTAAAGCTTTCAAAATTAATGTTTAGGGTGTTTTCCTTTGTGTTTTCTTGGGGCTTACTTCAGATTTTTGATCAATTTCCTTTTATGTTTCTGTCACTTCTTACTTCCAGGAGCTCGCCATTAGAGATAGAGAACCGGCCTAGGATCATCTTATACACAAATATATGCCTGCGTGGGAAATTACATAACGTGATTTGAACAAGATTAAACGTGCAAATCCGTCATGAGTTTAGATATGGGTTGAGTTGGGTATCTGAGATCATAAAAAGTCTTGGAGAAATTTGTGAAACTTATTTCAAAGGGAAACTTTAATTCACAACTCGCAATGTAGGGTTTTGAGTAGGCTCTATGGGAGCTCCATTGCTTCCAAATAACAAGATGAGATCGTAATGGTCTTGATGCAAATCGTTTAGATCCAATCGAGCTCGGTGTGTAGACAAGCTAGGGGCAAGATGATTATTCTATCTCGATCTGCATGTAATAGAGAGGGAGCTTGGGGTGGATGTATCTAGGGATTGCTTTTAGGAGAAATAAAGGTTGAGTCACTTGAGGAGCTCACCCATTTTGACCATTGCAAAGAAGAACCAAGTTAAGTGCCAAGTTACTCCCTAATGCAAACGTTGATTGGACCTACTCTGGCTGGTTAAATGCAAGGAAGAGAAGAGGAGATCGTTGTAGAGGGGGCAAGCAAACAACTGAGTTTTTGTGTCAATTGAAATTACCCTTCCATGTCATCATTTGTATATTCTCTCTAACCACTATTCATACCAGTTACATGGAGGCCAACAAAAAAATTATATTTACAGTTGTGCTTAAGACAATACTGCTCAACTATATGCCTAACGGTTTCAGGAAGAGGGTTGTGAATAGATTTATGGAGGATTATGAAGGGGGTGTGTATTTAAAGGATTCATCGAGGGTGTGTATTTAAAGAAGTCGTCGAATCTCATAATAAATCATTTTTGTGGGGTAGATTTGAGTTCATATTATGCACAAGGTGAATCTCTTGGCCCTGAAATATGACCGAGAAGATATCACAAGAATCTATTGGTGGCATAGTTAGTGTGGGTGTTTCAAGGTATGGATGCACATTTCCTTTTAATCAACTTTTGGGTATTTTATTTTAAAAATTGAAAAAAAAATCTAATTTAAATAATTTTATTGGTTAAAGTTGATATGGGTTTTACTTTTAGTGGTTAAAATCCGAATGGATTTTTTATAGAAGTTGTAAGAATCTAAATGGGTTTTAATTTTAGCACTAAAATCAAGTAGAGTTAATTTTAAAATAGTTCAAATCCAAATGGATTTAACATTGTAGCAATTTTGTTTTTTAATGTTCATTAATGTCATCAAAACTTTTGTAGTAAACTACAAATCGAAATTGTGACGTTTTTCTATTGATGTTGCAAATTTGGTAAATTGGTAAATCTTTTGTAGTTTTAAGGAATTTATTTTTTGATGATGTAACTGCAGATCACTTGATATTGGCATCATTTTGTTTGTTTCTTTTTTCCTATTAAAAATGATAAAATATATGGTTATCTCGTTACAAAAGTTAAAATTTTATTTATTTATTTTATTAGTTACAAGTTTTTCTTAGTGATTTTGATAAGAGATCTCACATGCAATTTGGTAGTTTTTATTGTGTGTATTGTAGTCTAATTTCAATTGTTTGTTCATTGATTTATCTGTTAAATATATGCTTATTTTATTTATGATAATTATTAAGAAATTAGAACATTAAAAAATTGGGGCTTTCATCACATCATAATTTAATTGTTTAACCATTCTAAATGCATATTGATTTCACTATTTTTAAGAAGTGAATATTTCATTCATTTTTAAGTTTTTGAATACCTTTCTAATTAACATACATAAAAAGGGTGAAATATGTTATAGGTTGATGAATTCTGATTTAATTCACTTCCACCATCAATTGTACAAATCAAAATAACGATTTCCAAAGTGACTATTGATATAACAAGTGCCAAAACAAGATGGAAGAATTGCACTAGTTGATTCTGTGTGGATTTGGGAGAGTCTGGATGGTCTAAGTGCAAAAAAAGAAGATCTAGAACTGAAAGTGCTTCGTTGTTAAAACTGTGACCTAAAACTGAGCCTGGTCAAAACCACACAACTCGGTCAAAAGCGTTTGTATGGTCCTGGCCCTTTTGTATGGCCTTGGACCTGCTTGGAATTTAGGTCTGTAACTTTCTTAGTGCTTCACTTGCCTGGAAATGTGTTTCATTTTGTATCTTTCTTCTTCACTCACCTTCAGAATGGCTCTGTAAAAAAATTTCAAACCCTAAAACCTTTATAGTGCAAGGAGTCTTATAAAAAAATTAGGTAGGTTGCGGGAACCCTTGTGCACCACCAACATTGTCACTACTCATAAGAGGGCTCAAACTGCACATCGTTCTCCTAGCATGTGATATCTACTATAATACAATCAGACTTGACAATTTTGCTTTGACAATACTTCACTTGAGTTTCACACTTTCTCAAATACTTGGGAACGGTCACTTTGCTTGTTTTTAGAATGAAGATGGAAACTCTAGACCTGGAAGGAGACTTCAGACCTATAGATGGTGCTTCCTTAATGGATGTGCATGAGTTATTTTGCAGTTAAGGGAGCTTTGGATGCCTTTAGTGCTTGCTTTTACATGAGGAGTTCTTAAAGTGCCAAGTTACCAAATGAGGTATGATTTACTTGTTTGTATATGCTTCCAAAGGTTATTATGTCATGAAAGGGCAACCAAGGGGACATATTTTCTCATAAGAATGTGATTAAATTAAAATAATTAGCTCAACACATGTCAGTACAAAATTGTACAATAGGATCAGGATTGACATTCTCCAATTCCGACCGAAACCTATGGTTTTGAACAAGATGGGAAAATAATATTTTAAATTTTAAAACCTGAGAATGAATGTTTTTTTTTTTGTTATTGGCAAATAGTTTTTTGAAAGGGACTATACCCTTGTACACAAAGGCTCAGAAGCCAGAATTGAAAGTTAAAGCACAAGAGAAGGATCAAAATCCCGATACAACAAATAAGCCCAACTGCATAAAACAAACTGCAAAGCAACGACAAAACAACAGCAAAAAAACAACTGATGCACAGCAAACAAATAGCAATGGCCTGTCAACACCATTGGAAGCAATATGCTATCCGGCTAAGAAAAATGAGACCAATAAAACCCAGCTAGCCAATAGCAGAAATGAGAATCATCAAGGTGAAGTGTTACCCTTCAGAGTGTTAGATTTTTTCTTTTTGTTGACCGTAATCCACCCTGATGGAGCCTTCATGGTTGGAGAAGCAGACAAGGGAGGAGAATTTTCCTTAGTCGCATTTGTCCCATTTGGAACAGCCACGTTGTTATCTAGAGAGAGATATTTATCATTTTCCATGCTACCCTCAACAGCTCGTGTATTTTTTATGTTGTTAACAACCTGAGTTTCGGATAAAGGGGTTTTCCTTGACTCTGGTTCATCTACTGCTTTAGATTCAAGATCCTTTCCATCCACAAAAATCAGGTGCTCCGGGAGTGCATCTTTCCACCATTTGCGCTTCTCATGTTGACGTTTTTCCATCCCACAAGCAGTAGAGGTGTGTCCTAATCCAAAGCACCTTCTACATCGGAAAGGTAGACCTTCATAATCAAGAGTTTGTGACCAAGTTCTATTTTGCACTCTAAGGTCTATGGTAGCAGGAAGATTTTTATCAGTGTCAAGCTCCACCAAGATCCGGGCATAAGTAGTATGGGTGTAATTAGTTGTTTGAGAATCTATGTGGAGTGTAGTACCCAAGGTATTGCCAATTGTTGTTAGACATTCATGACTCCAGAATTGGAGAGGTAAATGGGGCAGCCTGATCCAAACAGGTTTCCATGAGAATGACTCTGTGTGCGGGTTAAAGGATGGGAACCAAGGTTTCATGATCAAATATTTTGACTCGCAGGTCCAGAGTTTGGAAGCAATGATGTCTTTATCAGCTATTGAAGAGAAAACCATAATGAAGATGCCTTTAGCACATGGATATAAGTCAATCTTACCAGTTAAAGATGGAGTCCAATGCTTGGAGATCCACGCGTGAAGAACGGGAAGGCTGGGCCATAAACCCCCGAATCTACAAATCAGAGCATGCTCTTTATAGTAGATCTCAGATGAAATGACATCCACCCCAAAAGTAATACATGGTGTGATGTCTGCAGGTTTCATGGAGGATTCCTTGTTTTTTAAGACATCCTTGAAGGAGGTTTCAAGAGGCCTGTACTTAATCTCTTTATCCTGCAATGGAATAACAGGTAGATCTCCTTGCTTCAGCTCACCACGAACCTCGCCTTTCCCAAGAACACCCCCAGATGGTCATTGAATATGGCTAGGGTTTGCAGAACCGTCTGAAACAGTCGCAGCATTGGTAAAGGCGAGGTCGATCCATGACCTAGGAGAAACCCCTGAAACAAGATTCGAGCCCCCACCGTCTGACTGAAGAGCTCCAGACTGATCTTGCAGATCTACATGGTTCGCAAGCTTGCGTGAAGCAAGAGCAAGGGCGCGCGTAGACACCATTAGGGCAGGGTAGGGCGCGAGTGTGGAGGGGGCGCGAGGGCAGGCGCGAGAGTTATTCTTCGAACTGAGCGCAGGGTGCGAGCAAAGGCGCGCGCAGGGGCGCGGACAGAGGCGTGGACAGCGGCACGGGCTGGGGCGCGCGCAGACAGGAGCGAGCAGAGGAGCCGAGGATGACTCAACCTTGGGTCATGAGAATGAATGTTTCTAGATGTGTTTTATGCAATTAAACTTCAAAAATTGACGACAAAGAGGTGTGCAAATATAATCAAGTGTATGAAGTGTTATCAGGGTGTGCTAAGCAAAGTGAGGAAAGCACATTTGTCCATGCAAGTGTGCAATATCAAGATCAGCAGTGTCAAAAGATAAATTTCCAAATTTAAGTGTCTACACATATTGATCCTACATCATTCGAGGGGTCATTTTGTTTGGATTAATAAAATTTTCCTTTTATTTAAGGTGTCAATCAATGTGTACTTAATTTACAAAAAAATAATCTCTCACATTAAAAAATTATTCTCAAATTTTGTGATGTGTGTACTTCATTTATTCTTGTCATATGAAGTGTGAAATATTTATATTACTTTTCATTGGTCCAATATTCACCCTTCACAATGAAGTTTGGAATATCCCTTCAAATTTGATCCTTGGAGGGAAACTAGCCAATTCTAACATCACTATAGGGGAGAGGAGCCAATTATCATGAACTGTGCTTTACGGTTCATAATTATATACATAGACATTAAAATGAAAATTTTTTAAACACCCTTTTATACATTGGCATGTTTTCAAATTACAATTTTTTTTTTGAGTTGTAGTGACCACCCACCCATTTTCTAAAGCAAATTTTCAAAGGTGTTGAAATTGCATGTTAAAAAATAATGTGCTACCCATCGACAATTTATCACCTAATAATTGATGCAAAATAAATATAATAATATTCAATTTTAATTATATTACATTAAACATTGAAACTAATTTTAAATATAGAATTTCGAGTTAAATATAAAAATTGGCAACGTTTACGAAAAATAGTGTGGTGGATGGTTTGCATTAATACCACTTTTGTGAAGGGGGATGTCAGCTACTCTAACGTCGCATGTGTTGTCTTCCATTAAATCCCCCATTTACTCACCACATGCATGTGATTTATTTCTCCTTACATCTAACCTATACAACATGTTATGGTGTTTTAAGATTCCTATGGACATCCTAGTATGTGTTTTATTAAGGATGACTATATTGGTTGAAGGCTCCTACAAAATAGAAGATGTCTTTATTTACAATATTGAGTGTCGTTCTTGGTGATGGAAATGTCTTTACTTATCATATTGAGACACGGATGCCCATGGGCGAAGGCTATTATCCCAATAAAATGCATCGCCCGACATCCATGACTCATCATCAATGCATGCATACCATGCATGGGAGGGCCCCGCCTAAACCTAACAAATCATGGGCAAAAATTTATGCAAATGCATAGGTTTCGAATGATGCAATGGCATGTGGGAAACAATAGTGGAAATAGTGGGCACGTGTGTTGTTAATTGACAGGTATTTAGTTCAAATCATAGAAGAAACTGTACGGAGTTTTTACAAGAATGTTGAAAACACGTGTTTTTCAACCAAATTTTTTTAAAAAAACTAATTGTTGAAATGTTTTTCACATATGCATGTCATGGAAGGATGGAGGCATCTACGCCCATAGGTGCATTTTATCGGGAGAACAGCCTTCGACGATGCCCATGACCCACCAATCAGCGCCCTCGACAATATAATAATTTTGGTCCTCAATATACAAACTATGGATACATGGGTAACATTTGCATTTGGATTCAACCACACATATAATGCAATTAAAGATATATGATTAGTATATTATAATCAATGAGGGTATCCACACTTAGTATCCATTGTTAGATATTAGGTATGTTAATAATCCTTTCATGTTGTATCTAACATACGTCCAGTCATATTGTGATAAATGACCATTGATAACCAAAGGAAATGTTTTGTGATGACAGATGCAGACTTGTATGAACTCAGGGATTCAAAAGGGAGGCATGGAAAGTATATATAACATTTTCTAGTTCTACAAAGTTTTTTATATAGATTTGGATGGTGTTAATGGTATGAAGTTTAACTTTTATAAAGTTTTAATTCCCAAATAGAGTTTGAAGAGGACTAAATGAGTTATAATTTTTTATAGCTCTTCCAACAAGATGAAAAGTGGATTGTTGCCTATGTAAAATTTTCATCTAGATTTTTAAGAGTAAGAGTTAACTTGCAAATATTTTACACTTTTCTTGCATCCCTAATCAACCCTCAAATGTTCAAATATAAGAAAGGTGTTGTAAAATAGATTTGTGCTTGTCAACATTGTAACAAGCACAAAACGACATTAAAATAAGAAAGAAGGGAAAAACTAAGGTTTTGTGTGAGAAATAGCGTCTCACGCCGCTTAGAACTCCCTTTCTGCAAGGTTGTGGTGGACGCACTCATTAGCTCGCAAGCAATAACAAGAGTTTGATTACAAGAAAAAATGACTCCAAATGGAGCCAAGGGACCTCCCAAAATACAAAAGTGCCTCTGGAAAATGAAAAAAACACCCCTTCACAAGCACATGGTTAGAAACATCCAATAACGCTCATTTCCAAATATTTTTCCCAATTAATTTAATTATCAAAAAATGATTTAAAAAATTAAAATGGGTTAATTAAAAATTAGAAAGCCCTAATCATTCATTTAATGACCTACTTAGAATAATTAATTTCCTTCCCTTTAAATTAAATACCCTAACTTAGTTTAATTAAATATATGCTAAGTAATTAAATTTATAACCTAAATTTAAAATAACGCTTATATTAAAACAAATTGCGGGCAATAGTATTCAAAATAGGGAAACAAAATTAGAAATTAGTCAAGGGGCCGCAGGAGTGCCACTTGGCACGAGGTGGTGAGGGCTCGAGGCGAGCTCCTCGAGGTTAGCTTGCTAAGCAAGACATGTGGGTAGGACAGAGGACAGTTTCCAAAAAATGCAAGGGAGTTTTTGACATGGCCATTAGGAGGGTAGACGACATAGCAATTAGAGCTCAAGTTTGCAGGGCCAAGTCAAGTTGCAGCAAGGGCATTATGACAAGCCACATAGAGTGAGCTCATAACGGGAGACAACACGGCAAGGGCGGGCTTGTGACGAGTTTGGTAAAGCAAAGGAGCTTGCATGACGAGCAATATTGTCACCAATAATACGAGCCAAGCCAAGCATGGATCTCTAACACTAGTAGCAGGATTTGAAATAGGGGGCACACTGATGCCAAGTTCAACACGATATGCGAGGTGGTCGAGAGGTGATCTCGGGAAGTCCAAGACAAGTCTAGGAAACTCAACTCACGGAGCTAAGGGAGAGGTCAAATAGGGTTCCAAAATGGACCAAGCCCAATGTAAAACCACAAATTGAGTTTGAGAGATCCGGCACAGAGCTCGGGGAAGAAGGGAGTCAACATGACCGAGTAGGAAAAAAATAGCTCGTTAAACGAGCTAGAGGAGTTCATAAAGGAGCTCGGGGTTGGAGTGAGCCAAGGTCAAGCCTGAGGAGGCTAGGTCGAGCTGGTTGTGAAGGAAAAACGAGCTCGAGGAGCTCTGTAGGAAACTCACCAAGTTGGGAGAAGAACAGGAGCAACTATGTGAGCAAAACACACAAACAACAAACTCCAAAACAAAGATTAACATAGATTAGCACAAACCAATAAATGATTAATGAAACCTTGCATGCGAAGTTAAGAATTTCAAAACTGGAAGTAATTAGAAACAACCAATATCAGGTACATGTTTACCAATACAACATATCTCTAATACCATGTGAGAGTGAACCGCGAGGATCTAACAAATCCCGTGAACATCAATATTGTTGCACTCTAATGGAAATGAAAATGTGATTCAAGTAATTAGCAAGAAATTAACCATAAGCCAAAGATTCATGCATAAGAAAAGCATGTCTACTCATTCTCATAGATCGAAAAGAGAGGTATAAGTAGGAGTGTTGTGCAATTCTCATGCCTAGACAAGTCATACTCCCATGATGGAGTGAGGATTTAAAATGCTAGGTCCCATATGACAATGACGCATATGACAATATGACAGATTCTATGACGGAATCTGCCATATGTCATATAACTCCCTAAAATACCTATGACTCGCCTAAGTGAGATGACTTTCCATGTGTGAGGTGGAAAATTCCCTATAAATAAATAAAGCCAAAAATAATACCTCACACCAACGAAGCGCCTAAACATCACAACCCTTTTTCAATTTAGCTCTGTAGTTGTTTTGATTGACAAATCAGGATGCTTATTTTTTAACTCTTTCCACCATGACTTACTAAGAACCCTATTTATGAGAGGGTTGGTCTTGGTTTTGTAAATCTTAACAACTTACACTTTCAAATGTGAGATGCCAAACCCATGACTTGTTACACGAGCTTTGATTCCTCTTTTTCTGATTAAATAGTGGGTGACCCCTTTTATTTTTTATGTAACCCCTTTCACCCACTTGAACAAAGTGTTTGTTTTCATGCCCCACTTATATGTTGCAATTTTCATGGGGTTCCCATTATCCTCTATTTCTCTCATAGCATTATCTAGAATAACTTTGGTCCATCATATACCATTGAAAGCCTTTTTGTGGTAGCAAAATTTTCTCTCACTTCGACATTTGGTTGATTTTCTATTTGATTGGCATACATCTCCTCTTAAACAACTTCTTCATCTTCGACATAATCCAGCTTTACCCCCTTTGTTCTTCATTGTTGCATGAAGCTTTCTCCTAATAAATTGTGTCCTCTTATTTTTTTTCCTCATTTTATAACTGTAAAATTTATATGTGGGTTTTTAAGTCATTTTTTGTTAGCAAAATGTGCACACTTTGAAGTTTATGCAATGTATAAGCTCATAGGCAATTTATGCACGAATGTTCACTTCAATTTTTTTTACAATGCATAAGTTTTTCAGTAAACCATGTAAAAGTAGACACAAAATGACCATAAATTCTCAATTAGAACATGTAAAAAAACATCCTTGCATTAGGATGTATAAACAAAAACTAGTAAAGAGGAAAGAGTTGCAAAATTCAAGTTAATATAACATATTAAAAGATAACGCATTCACTTCACTAAAAGCGAATGATAAAGCATTTAGTTCCCACTTATGGGTTTTATCTCTAAGAAAATAGACCTCATTTCAAACATTTTTTTCCAATCATACAACTCAAATATGCCCTCATTATTTTAGAAAACCAAGCAAAGACTACAATAACCCTACCCAAATATTGAACTCAAAGAACGTAAAGTAATATTGAATTGGTATGACAAGCTAGCCACGTCAAACTTATGGGTTTCATCTCTGATAAACCTCATTTCTAACATTTTATTTCAATCATGCAATTTTAAAAAAAACAAGCAACACCTCAAGCGTGAACCAACATCAAATAAGGATGAAAAGAAATTCGATGTAAATGAGGTAAAACAATACTAAAATGGTGTGTTAAGGAAGCCACTTCACACTTATCGGTGAAGGAAGGTGGGCATCTAATGGTGGAAACAACATTAAACATGTTACATGCAACATTTAAGGTGCTTAAATGTTTTAAATGTGGTGGTGCTTGTTGCTTATTTTAGGCATCAAATTTATTTTATTTTTTTGTTATCATTTAACAGAAACATCCTTGCACAGGTATCTATAAGTAGAAAGTAATAAAGTGGAAAGAGTTGTAAGACAATGTAAATCTAATAACTATCTCCTCAACCCAAAAAGTTATAGAGACATGTTTGTGATTTGTAAGTTGAAAAAGGAAATAGTTGCATTATTTAAATAAAATCTTAGAAGTGGGGTTTGTGTTCATTTAATTTGTTCTCTTGCAATGTAATATTATTCCCATCCATTATTTAAATAAAATGATTTATTTTTACTTTACAAATTTCATCTTTTACATTCCAGTGTAAAATGTTTTTATTTGATGATCTCTTTCCACTTTAGTAGTTTCGACGTATAGATTTCTATTAGATAATCTCTTTCCACTTCAGTAGTTTCCGTTTATAGATATCAATGCAAACATCGTGATTTCTACGTTGAAATTACAAAAAGTGGAGAGAGTTACAAGAGTTTCAATCATGGAACTTAAAACAACCAAGAACACCTCCAAAATAAACTCGCAACAAATAAGAATGAAAATATTGTGGGCGCAAAATTATAACATTACAAAGCTTTGAGTACATTGTAGCATTTATAGTAAACCCTAAACCATATTTTCGCATTATAGAGCTTGTATTATTTGATTATTTTTTCCAATTTACAAATTTATAAAAAACTATGAAAATTTTAGTAGTTTCGGCTTATAGATCTGAGTGCAAGTATTGTGATTAATAAGTTGAAACTACTAAAGTGAAAAGAGAAGATTCAATTAAGATATAATAAAATATTCAAAGACTGCAATAACTAATTGGGGTTTACCTATAATGGTAGCTTTGAATCTTATTCATAAAATACGAAAAGTGTTCTACTTGGGATGTTGTTTTTATAGATACGTGTTTTATGATATGTGGACTTACAATGGATTGAATTGTTCACTTAGTCATGTCATTAGGCAAATTTATATTTCAAATTGTCATTTATTATGTTTGTTGATAGTATGATGAGGGTTACAATTAATTTTTTCAATTTTCATGTACACAATTAATAAAGTGAGGAGTGCATTAAAATAGAGTAAATGCATTATGATAATGCAACAATTGATGTACTCTAAATCTCAAGAATATATTTAGAATTTGAATATAACATCATGTAATAGTTGTGAATGCATGTTTATGTAAAATTACTCTTAGAGATTTAAATTCAATACATGGTAGCTGAAATGTAATATTCGAAAGATATTAATATTTTTGAAATGATGTAAAAAATTTGTCAAATATCTTAATATTTTATCAAGCTACACACTTTTTTGAAATATATGATATCTAATCATTTTATTAAAGGTTAAATAATTATATCTAAATATTTTTAATTTTTGATTTTTGATTTATTTTCATTTACACTATGGATCTTGAAATTGTTTTTAGGATTCTAAAAGGGTGGTCCCATGTCGGGGGCTAGTGCTTCTATTTATTTGAAAAATGTGGTCTCATGCAAAATAAAAATAAAAATTATTGTTGCTAAAATCCAACCCCATAAAACAATTGGGGGCATAAAAAAAAGTTGCTCCTTAAAAATTTTAGGGATTTTTTCTTGACACTTCAACAAACTCTCTCTACATAATATTATAAAATTTAGATTGACAATGGATGGCATTAGCATGGGCATTGGCATTGGCATTGGCATTTATGTTTAAGTTTCCCTCCCTATTTTTCCTTCCAATAGCTTATTCGAAATGTATGAGACCATACTTTTGTTAATGCTAAAGATTCCTATTTTTTCTCTCCCACACCTACTTAAAAATTTTGCCTAAAATCCTCATTCATAATGGATCTTGCACAAGCTAAAATTTGCATTTATATTTATCCGAAGGGTGCATCCATTTTCACCGTCAATTTGGAGAAAAAATTGTAGGATGTTAACACAAATGTTTGTGGTGCCAAAACCGGATAAGATAAAAACAGGGGCAAACATTATTTTCCCGATTCACCCACCAAAACAATGAAGATCCATGCCACTTCACGCTTCATTTACAATGGCAATGCCCATTCCTTCTTCCCGTCTGAACTACAATTACAAATACAAATACAGTGGGTCATTAAAGCCTCCAATCCCTCCTAAATTGTGTATGACCAGAAGCTTAAAATTAAGTAACAGAGGAGCCTCAGTCTCGGCCTCAGCTTCAGAACCCGTATTAAGCAGCTCTATCTCTAGCTCTGCCCCTTCCTCTGCCGTTAAGGACGGGGGAATATCTGTAACAGAGTCCGGCCAGTTTTCCATCACTGATTCTCAGCTCAATTACCGCGGTTTTGAGCTCCATAGGACTGCGGACAATCTGGATTTGGACCAACTCAATGCGCTTTTTGTCAAGGTGGGTTTTGTTCGGCGTGAGAAGAAGAAGCTCCAGTTGTCTCTGCGCAACACGTCGTCGCTTGTGTGGCTCGAATACAAGAAAACAGGCAAGGTTGTTGCATTTGCCAGGGCCACCGGAGATGACGTGTACAATGCAGTTATATGGGATGTGGTGGTAGACCCTTCGTTTCAGTCGTGTGGATTGGGCAAAACTGTTATGGAACGCCTGATGGCCGATTTGTTGGCGAAGGGCATTACAAATATTGCTCTGTATGCTGAGCCTGGTGTGTTGGGGTTTTACAGGCCATTGGGATTCATTGCTGACCCCGATGGCATCAAAGCCATGGTCTTTTCTAAGAAAATGGGATTTGTTTCAGACTCTGATAACATATTGTGAGAAAAATCGAAGATAAAACAAAGAAACCCAATTTGGGTATTTGCTTTTAGAAGAATTTGATTGTGGATTTGTTTCAGCCCCCTAATTTTATCACCATCATCCTTGGAATTGGTATGTTTTCTCTCTTTCTCACTTCTGCTGAATTTGTTAAGAGGGAACTGAAACTGAACAATATCACTGATTTATTCCTGCCAATTATAGCCGGCATAAATAGTATTTTTAAGAATATCTCGTCTTTACAGACCTGGCATTTTCGAGTAGCTAGTTAGATATTATAGTGGAACCAGATCTTCAAGTGATGGGATATACCACTCTGTTTCAAACAAACTTGTAATTTATAAGAATGCACATTGACAATAATCACAATGCAAGGGACACACAAACTCCTCTCAGCAATGTTCATACCTGAGAAAAGGAGGATGCTAACACATCAACCCATGGACTTGCACCCCAAAATGTATAGTCAATTCAAATTAGCAGAAAAGAATAGAAATCAACTGGCCATTTTGTATATTCACGGTAAGTTTCTTCAGTTTAAGTAATCTTGACAACAAAAGTAGTGTTTTTTAGTGGATTGTAAACTGGTTGTGGTGCTGCTAAATGAAGAAATGCCATTTCTATTACAAATATAAAGAAAGGGATCCATTGACTCTTCTCGTTCCCTTTGAATTAAATTTATTTTATTTTATTTTCAAGGCTGTTTTAAAATTTTGAACAATTTATTGGATAAAATTGGTGTTGGAATTCGTGAACAAGGAAGAATAAATAAGAAGGCAGATTGCACACTTTGGAGATTGCATCCTTCATTTTATAATGCAAAAGATAGTTACAATGTGGTTGATGGTTACAATCAAATATTGGTTAATGTGTAACTAATAACTAATTAAGTAAATCCTTATATTCTAATACCCCCTCTTAAGGCTTACCTTACAAAAAACAAAAACAAACATTCTTACAAAACTAGAACCAAACAGAACTACGTAATTTTCAGAGAATTTCACTTTGAAATGCAATGCTTTGACTAGGTAGGGCTCCATCAAGATGCTTCGTGACCTTCGTAAAGGTGTAGCGCCTGAGATGAATTCCTGAGTTCCTGGATTCCACCTCCCCGAACTCCTGAATCACAAATCTCCCTAATTTTTGGACAACCAGCTATGTTGAGCCATCCACAAGCTCCATCAAGTTGTCTCATGACCCTTGTGAAGGTATAATTCCCAAGATCCACAGTCTCCCGAACTATCTGAGCAACCATCCAAATTGACCTTCATCTACCCTCTATCCTTTCTTGCCTTCAAAGTTTGGAGCATCTTTATAATATGTATTCGTCATTGTCATCACTTCCTTCAACATGCGGTGGGTCTTCAACCATGGCTATATTGGCTGCATTTGATATGCCTTTGCCCTTGGGCACATCATTGGCTTGAACACAACAATCCCACGCTAGTGTGACCTCTTTTCGTGCAATATTGACATTCAATCTTCCGTTTATCTTTATCTGACCTTCTACGAAAGTTTTTGGTCCTGGAATAAAATGCACTTTTTTGTTGAGGATCACCTTTTGCATCTTTTGTAGTTAGCTTTTTCTTCAGCTAGAAGAGCTGCAATCATATCATCTAGAGATTGAGATTGAATTTGACCGAGGGTAAAAATTGCATTGTTGTATTTTGAAGAAAAACTATTTAATAAGATAGCTTTGGCATCCTCATCCTCTATCGCAACTTGGACTTCTGCTAGTTTTTTTATTAGGGACCTTCGATTGTCAATGTGGCTCGACATAAAGACTCCATCCATTTTGAACCTATATAACAGATTTTTTAGGGGAGATTTGGCATAGTGGACTATCTTCGCTCCAAATAATTTATGTAGAGCATTCCAAATTTCCTTGGATGACGTTTTTCTAGGTGTAAAGGATGTAGTTCAGATTCATAGAGAGCAAGGCCAATAATAGATATAAAACTCTGTCTACATCATAACTTCGCTTTGCCATATCTTTAACTTAGATGGAAGTCAAATGAGCTGAAATTTGTGAGTTTTGGCTATTCCCCATAAATATTTATATTCCATTAAGATACTAGTTTTATCCCAAATTCGCACCCCCGGAAAATTTTGTCAAGACAGTACGCCAGAGCACATATGAAGGGAAATACCCGCGAGCTCAAATTCCAGGAAGAAACGCTACTTGATTCAAATGAAATAGCAAGGTCCCGAGCTCACATTCCAGGACGACAAAGGGGAAGGGTTGAAGATCCAAAGTCTTCGGGCTCAACAGTGGGTCAGCCCTAAATGGAATAGCAGAGCCAACAGAGAAGCCACGTGTCCTAGCGGCGCTTCTCCAAAGATGAATCCAAAAAGAGAAGCTCAAACAAGCATCGCTTCTCCACGTGTCTTAAGGACGAAACAAAGGCAGGGGCAAATGGTCAAACAGATTCAAAAGGCGGAGCTTCGGGGCTACAGGGAGTATTTTGAGTTTTGTGTTTTTTGCGCAAAAGGGAAAAAGATAAGTTACAGCGGATCCCGCAAGCCCGATTTTTGCTCTAATCTGGCTGCCACGTGTCCCATATCAAAAGGGAAGCCCAAACGAGTGCCAGGCTGCCGCGTGGCCCTGGTAGGTGAAAAATGAAGAAGAGTCTTCCAGGCCATTAACGCAGAATCCAATCTCTTCAACTACTAGATTTGATTTGATTCAATCCGTTGGGGAACCAGAAGCGACATATTGTGGGCAGATTTGCAGAAGGCATTGATATTCAGTGGTTGAGCTTTCAAGGCAGGATTCAATGCGTATCTCATGGTGGTTGGAGTAGGATTCGACTTTTCCCTCTTCTCTCTCTTTTCCTTCTATATATATTGTAACACTTCTCGTTTGAGAAAGAGACATTCGTGGGCATAGAGAAACTTCTGTCAAATTTGTTTCTCGATAGGCCATTTTTGAGAGCGAACCTTCTCCCACGCTTGGCAAATGTATTTGTGCCTCTATTCCAGAAATGTAATGGTCTGTGCACCTTCTAGAGCAATAAAAACGTGTTTTGTGGCGTTCTTCAACCCTTTGCATCAAATTTTGTTGTTTCTAGTGCCTCTCCCTTTCAGTCTTGGTTTTCTGTGCATGTATTTCACATTTGCAGGTGCAGGATGTTTTCTGTGTTTCATGGAGTTTAATGGATGATTTGCAGATCTGGGCTTGTGTCACTTCTGTCTGACCTCCCTCATCTCCATTTTTTTGTTTCTTCCTCCCTCAACAGAATATCTCGCTCCCTTTTCTTGGTGCTATCACCTCTTAGTGTAGGATTTCGCTTTTATGCACTCTCGTCTCTCTCCCTATCTCCTTGGAATTGTTAGATTAGGAGTAGATAGTCGCATTTCCTTCCTTGCTCCAAGTAGTTTAGCATTAGGATTAGGACAAAGAAGCCGGCTTTCTCCGGAGGGCCATCTCAAGTCCGCAAGTCCCACAGCTTGAGAGATGGTCCAAAAATGTTATGCAAATCACACCAAATGACCCTGCCTTAGAAAAGCAGATCCATAACTCATTTGGGGGGTACAATGCCCCACACATTTTGTATTCAACCTCTCTGCATTTGTATTTTCATTTTCCATGTATGAAAATTTAGACCAGAATATTTTTCTACTGGACAGTTCCATATTGAACGGTAAAATGGAGTTGCATCTGGTATTTTCGTATTGCACAAATGTGAATAGAGAATAGGTGTGGCCGTGGGAGTCTTCATGGACGTAGGAATGGACGTCGCTAGGGCCACTACACCATCGTGAAGGGAGAAACACATTCGACTACCATGTCGAGAGGGTCTGTCATAGTTGCCGCCATGTCGAGGGACATATGCTTGGCATGTCGAAAGGTAAGCCTTAGAAACTTTAAGAGTGCTTCCTATATATTGTATTCACTCTACTTTGCATTTTCTAAATGTATTTATGGCTGTTTTTACATGACTATTATAGTGGCTGTCATAACAAATCATGTAAATACATGACTGCCTCCTGTAAAAAACATCGTTAGGCTTTTATAGACTGTAAAAACTGTTTTTTAATGTAGTTTTTTAATTTATTACTTCCAACTATTACTCTATCGTGACCCCTGTAATATGTTTTTAAGTTAATTAAATTAATATAATTCATTTTTATAAATAAAATGCTTAAATCCCTCGATATTGTGATGTGTGTATTACAGTCCACTTAACTGTTTTTTTTAACATGGCCCTATATTTATTTTTTATCAATTAGGGCTATATGTAACATATACACGAACTTAATGCCCTTCGATTTTTTTCACTGATGACCTTATCCATTGGGCGAACATGAATCAAAATTTTATCCTTGATTTCTGGAACTCGAACTTGCAACCTGCAATGACTTCAAAAAGTCTTTTGCATTTTCTGTGATGTGCACTTCAAATTTCGGGCCGTAATAATACTTGTGATTGCAATAATGAACTTATGGTTAGAGTGAAATCGTTACGCGAAAATGCAGTTTGTCTTTCGTCTTCTGAAAAAACGTGACTTGCATTTGGTTGTGAAAACTCAATGTCTGTGAACTACGTGTATTTGCGAAGACATTTATGACTAAAGTTAATGGTATATGTTGGAGCCTTGGATGTCTCGTCATTGTGATGATGCAAAAGATAGGTACAATGCGGTTAATGGTTACAACCGAATATTAGTTAATGTGTAACTAATAACTATTTAACTAATGCCTTATATTCTAATAATTGGCATTCATCCCATTGCATTTTCTAATTCCTAAATAAGGATAAAATATAAAGGCAATGGCTATCATGGGTGCTTAGTTCTGGATTTAGCTATCAAGAAGAAGATTGTCAGAATTATCACGAATCCACAAAAAGGATCTGCTGCCTTATATGCAGGAGATGGAGAAAAATGATCTGAACAATTTCGTAACATAGTGTCAAAATCACACGTTATATCTTATTAGGAAGAGTAGATAACAATGTCATCCTTGATCATGAAGTTGTAAGAGCTAGGTGGACTGTTTATGTCCTTGTATTTCTTCATAGGAAAAAGTTGTTTTTTGTTGCCTTTTGTTTCACGGAAACATTTGCTGTCCCAGTGTAAGCTTGAAATGACCACATATAAAATCAATTTAAATTGCCCCGGCAAATAAGAGCATCCAAGGTTTCATGCAAAAAGGTAGAGAAACTTGTTGATATCCAATGATGCACCCAAAGAGTTGTTAGGAGAAAAAAAAATCATCTTAATAAGTCAATTAGTTAATGCAACATTGACTTTCTGAGTCATCAAAAGTAGACTGACTGGATTGGAATGATTAGAGGGCAGGAAGGTTTAGTCTATTTTTGTCTGTTTTATGGCAACTAGTGAACTAATTACTAGAATCTTCTTATCATCTGAAGCTCTGATAGTCAAACATCATCAAGTGGTGCTGCCTTCTCTATTTTTGCAATTGCTATCTGCCAAAACACTTCAGGACTTCTTCAAATGGTTATGGTGTAATGTTGCTCCAGGAAAACTTCAGCCCTGCATTTCTGTGAAAACCATTTGGGTTCCAGTGCAATGAGCAGATAATTTGAAAATAACTTTAGAGCTGATGAATGGTTGGGGCCAAAACGGACAGATACTCCTGCTTTCCATGGTTTTATTTAGTATTGCCTTTTTAGGGACTAAATTGATTGTATGACTAGCTGTTACATAATAGCTACACATCCAATAGTGGGGACAGAGTGTTCCTCCAGGATCTGCTTTGGAAAAAAATCTGTTTTACCTATTTCCAAAAGAGAATTCAGCTTTTATGGGAACTGTTTATTCTCTTAATACATCCAATAAAAGTGCTTTTGATATTCCATCGCTTGTAATTGAAAGTCAATTTGCCAAAAAGTTGCTATGTGAACAATGGACAAGTTTTTACATTTCTCATTGCTTTTATATCAACTGAAAAAGCTTAAATGAAATTCTGCATGTCAAGCAAGGCCATATTTAATGCTTCAAAGTACATAATGAGAGTCTGTTGTTCTTTTCAGTTGATACAAGTTTTGGTCTAAATTGTAACATGTACTTTCAAGTGACGGTGACCGACTTTGGTCATTCACAGATGTTAATATAATGTCATTTGATTTCATGATTATCTCTTTTAGGTATAAAAACTGTAAATTTGGTACTCTTGAAGGACTACTATTGCACATAATGCCTAAAAAGATTTATAAAAATTTGAAGTTGCAATTCTAAGGTTGTCACTCTTTTTAAAGGATTCTTTCTAACACCAATATAACTTTTAATTTTGGCATTGCCATAGATGATGGTCGTTTCAGGCTGAGATTTTGATGAGCTTTTTTCACTAGAAGGGCACAAGTGCATATCCCAAACTGAGATGTTGATGAGCTTTTTCACTAGAGGCACTATTTCATTTCCAAACTGAGATTTTGATGAGCTTTTTCATGAGAGAGGCACAAGTTCATATCCCAAACAGAGATTTTGATGAGCTCTTTCACAAGAAAGGCACAAGTTCTTATCCCAAACTGAGATTTGTACACAGTTTTTTTTTTCTTCTGAATGTTAAGGGTTGCCTGAGCACGAGTTGAAGCCAAAGATAAAAAATGTGAACAAACTATCTTCCCCGTTCTTTTGGATGTCATGTACACAGTCCATGTAGTCATGTAAAACTATATTATTTAATGAAAAATTTACAAGTCACACCTGGCTTAAGATGCAAATGTAATAATTTTTGTGCCCCAGCTTTGCTACTTATTCAAATAGGAGAGAACTTCACATGGACAATAACATTAAAAGTCTGAGTTAGGCATAGGTGACACGATACTCATTGAGTAAATACAACTTGAAAATAAAAGATCAAGAAAAAGCTAATGCATAAACTAACCCAGAGGATTGTTACTTTTCCATGCAAGTTTCATGCGAGACAACATGTTTGCATATAGGATGTGGTGCTTACAAGTGTTTGTGTCATCTTTTGTAACGATATAGTTCCCCATCATATTCTCCATATTCTTCTTAGAACTTTAGGGTTTTTCTTCGATTTTCCAAATGCTTTCAAAAAATGCTCATCAGCGGTATTTACAAAAAGTTTTTAGTTATAAAAAATTAAATATAGCTCTTCATTAAAGTAACTAAATAATTTTCTTGCAAAATATTATTTACTGCCTGTAGTTACATGCGTCAATGGGCTAGAAACTAGGGTTTTATGTGATTATGGAGTTTGTGTACATGGGCTAGAAATTATGGTTTTATATGATGAATGGAGTTTGTGTTCCATCGCTTTTCCAAGGTGAAATTTTCAATACATTATTATCATTGGTGGTGTTAATTCAAAACCAAGAACCGCCACTTTAAAGTGCTCGTCATTGGAATTTCAATGAGTTCTTTAAAATTGAAGCGTGGAAGTTGTACTAAGGCATTTATTTAGATGGCCATGTCTCATTGATGCTTGGATGTCAAAACACTGCTTGATTTTATTGATAATGGAGCTGCAACTAAAATCTTTTCATTAATTGTGAAATAAATGTATAAAGTTTTTAAAGAGAAGTTTGCAACTTGGAACTTCCATTTGTTTATAATAAAACTAGAGCTTGAAGACTATTTGTATCACGAAAAGAATTTTGCAACTCAGAACGTTCATTTGTTTACAATAAAACTAAAGCTTGAAGACTATTTGCATCACGAAATGAACTAGAAATATTTGAAAAAGAATTCAGCACGTGGATTCTGTAGGCTTGAGCCTTGAAGGCAATTTGTAGTAGAGAGATCATAGGCCAAAGACCAAGGCATCCCACAACAAAGAGATCATACTTGTAAAGAAAAAAATTCAAACGAACAAGAATTTAAAGCCCAATGCTCTAGAATAGATGAAAACATGGTAAACTTGCAGAGTTTAATGCCTGACCTGCAATTAAGTCTTTTGCTGAAAGAAGAGTAGGATGAAAGAGCTTTTTTCTTCCTAGATGGAGAAGCCTAAGGAACACATCACTAAATTTCAAGAATAGAAAATTTCTTGCAAACCTTGGATGATGGTAATCAAATTTGTACAACTTTTAAGGAGGAAAAAAATCTACTAGGTAACAAAGAGTTCGCACTTAAAGAATGAAACACAAAGGAACAAAATTTAA
Organism: Taxus chinensis; assembly: GCA_019776745.2. NCBI lineage: Eukaryota > Viridiplantae > Streptophyta > Pinopsida > Cupressales > Taxaceae > Taxus > Taxus chinensis. The sequence goes on from JAHRHJ020003543.1 coordinate 122,776, forward strand.
AGCCCAGATTTCTAGAATGGATGAGAACACGGTAAAGTTAGAGAGATCAATGTGTACAATTACCTTTTATGCTAAAATAAGGGTAGGATGAAAGGTCATGTTTCTTCTGTGATGGAGAAGGATAAAGTGTACATCACTAAATTTGAGAACAAAATAAATCTTGCAAGCCTTTGATGGATGATAGTAATCAAAGTTTTACACCACCTACTGTGAAAGAAAAATTCCATACTATGAAGGCCAATTTAATAAAGAGAAAATAAATAATTGCTATTCATTTTTATAAGAAATGCATCTTCTATTACTTCAATGAACTACAATTTACATAAAATTTGTCATGAGGCTACATCAAGTTGACAATAGGGTTACTAGGAAAACTCTCCCAACATATGAAAGGAAAGAAAGAACGTGGGCCTTATAACCAATTAAAGTGAATGAATATTCTGATGTCTCCATTTATTCTCGTGTGCCCATATTTTCCCTTAAAGTCTTCAGTTTTCATAGGTTGATGAGAGAAATGTCCACCTGGGTAGGTGCCCGACACCTTTTCTCTATAGAATTTTATAGCACAGCCAAATCATGTGCCATATTGTTTTGCAGTCATTCCCGATCATCCAAGAGTCACCTAAAAGACCTCACCAAGATAGGGGGTGCAATGAAATGAAAATTAGAAACATCATGTAGTTTAGTCCAGAATTTTTTGTAGCGGTACATATTCAAAAGACATGAGTAGTTATCCCTTCTTTTCCACACATTACACAAAGAATTTGAAATACCAATATTGGAAACCTTGTTTTAAGTGTAAAACCTCAATGTACAACTAACCATCATGCTACCATTAGTTTGAAATAAGATTCCACTTTCCATATGGAGTGACATTGCCTTTTCCATATCACTTTTGAATCTATGTTGCCCCATCGACTGGGCAATCTTGAGGATATAGCTGAGGTGTGCCTTAATTTACCATACTAGTCTTTTTTCATAGACTTCTGAAAATATGTTCCGTTAGTCAATTTCCAATCTCTCCAATAGGGGCTAACCATGGAGTTGCAATTTGAATAAACAACTTTCTAGAATCATCTGACAAAGTTTTTGCATAACCGATTATCTATCATAGAGAATATCTAAGCTTCGTTTAGTTCATACCAAGAATGTCATCCTTGCAACTTGTGATTCCAAAGGTATGCTAAATAAAAATTTCCATTCTTTAGAATCGCTTACCTAAAGAAAAGTGAGTCTAAGTTGTCCACAAGGAGAGTGAAAAGTTTAGGTCTTGAAGCAAGGTCCCGTGCATCATGTGGGCCCGCAAATTGCCTATGAAGAAAATTAGTAAGTGCCTTCTAGTCAACTCAAATCCTCCTAATAGATGTCGATCCATCTTTCGAAGTTCTTGGCATTGGAACTAACATCACCCCACTGAAAAGTGTCCTTGGTTCCTTGGAAGTGGTGTGTTGTGACGAAACGATGGTGGAGAAAGAGCCTTTAGGGATTCTCCCAAAATAGGACGACTCAACCAATATGAGAGCACTTGGCTGACTCTAGGGGGAAAGAGGTAGGCACCCTTTTGATGAGGCTTCCCTTTCCACAACTTACCTGCAAAGGCTATTCCTTGAGCCCTAATATTAGGGGGGAAATGCAATGTAAGTTGTCTGTGGGGAAGGCACTGCCTCAAAGAGGCTTTCCATGCCACAACTCTAACAACCAACTTACTTGCGAGGGTTATTTCTTTAGCCCCAATATCAAGGATCAACGAGCCTCCTTGCTCCTTAGGAAGAATGCACAATACATTCCATACCACCAAAGGCAATCATTTCCCCTTCCATGCTTACACTAAAAGAAATTCCTTGGTATCATTTCTAATGATTTATATGTTGTTTTTTAAGGGATGTGGTGAATAGTACATGTGCCCTGCTGCTAGGATTCTGCCAACAACCATAATTTTTCAAGCAAAAGAAGATCAAGGTCACGCAATAATTGCAGTGTTTTTTAAAATTTAGTCGGTATCCATCTTCATTACTTAGATATGGGGACTTGGAAACCATAGGGAATACCTAGATAGTGAACTATTGCACGCGGTTTTAAAAAGTTCCATCTTTCAATCCTATTCAAGAATTCATCTTAGCTGATAAGCAATACCTCTGTATTATTCCTCACCAACCACTACACTAAAACTTCAGAAAAGTTTCCAAACAATGCAATGTGTTCTCAACTGAATATTAAGTGACCTTGGGTGTTAGAGCTGAATCATTTGCAAAGTGTACATTAAGAGAGGTTTACTTGACAGGGCTGTCATCTGACCCGTCTCTTATGTAATAGCTGCAGATGCTCTTGATTACCTTTTAGAGGCAAAGCTTTAAACTAAGTTATTGGTCAGGAGAATTTTGTATTTCCTTCTAGTGTCAAAATTTGCAAGTTATAAACCCATAACTACTAGAGTTTAGGATAGGAACCTTCTAGAATTCATCAAAAAATGTCCTTGACATGAAAAACATTAATGAGGGAAATGACTATGGTTGGTGTTGGACCACAAAGTGATCATGATGCCACATAGAGTGATGTTGCACAAGCTTAATAACAGAGTCATGGTGCACATGTACAGTAATGGTGCTCAATTCCAAACACATGAAAGTATTTTTCAAACTCAACTAGATGTTGCAAATTCTTTTCAGAAATAAATTCAGACTCAGCCGCTACCATCAGTACCATCGTGAGAAGCTGATCCCGTTCAAGTTGTATTTCGGCAGCCAGGTACAAAAACAGCTTTGGTAGAGATTATTATAGATTCAGGTGATGGGTTGCATGCAGTTGGTGGTGTGGATAGCAGGTTCTCAACTTTATCACCAGTTGCAAGTTGGAATCAAATTTGAGATAAGCCTCAACAATGTGATCACCACAGTTGCTATGTTGCCCCTGTGTGGCAGTCAGCATATTTTGTGTATGTGCCATGTCAAATGTCACATTAAGAGGGGCTGTCATAGATAATTAATGTGACATAGCTGAAACATTAATTAATGAAGTTAGTTACCTACGCAGTTGGGGTCGGATGGAGTGGGACATGATTCCATTTTATATAAGCTATTCCGTTGAACAAGGTTGTTAGTTGTAGATAAGTGTTACGGTGCACACGTAATTTGATGTTTGCCTTTTTTATTTGAAATAAAATTTCTGTCTTCAGTTCAGATGTTTCTGCAAGGAATATTTAAACACCTACACTCCAATAGTTTGACCAAATTCGATGAAGTTCTAAGGAGAATTAAATACGATTAAATATGATCCAAGTGGGCTTGGTTATTTTGTTGAGCAGTCAAAAACATAGCATATACCAGGAAAAGTTTCACAATGAAGTACAATGGGTTTTCAGACAAAATAAAGGAATGGATGAGCCTTTAGAAAGAGAAGCCAGTGAATATTCAACTCACCATTGTTAAGGCAAAGAAAAGAAGAAACAGGGAACCTTTGAGAAAGTCGAGCCGGTAAATATACAATTCAGAACCTTGATGACAAGGGGCCGAGAATATCAATTGAATATTAAATAAGAATTAATGAATAGATAAGATTTTCTGCATCCAGGCTAACTTGACTTGGGAAAACGGGGAATTGAGTGAAAGAAAAAGGGCTGGCAAGCAAGATGGTAAAAAATAAGCACCATAATCTTACATGAGATGGCAACAAGAAATCATGTCTAAACTCAATGAGAATCTTCAATGCCACTGTAGCGCTTCAAAAGGAAGTAATGCAAACTCAATTCCCATTTCAATACTAGCTTTCAGTTTTTGAATCATTTGAGGGTGGTCCACTTTTAACACCACTTCGTAGATATTCACAGCATCTTACTATTTAGCATATGCTCCAGAATTGATAAACTGGCATATATTAAGCATGTATTAAGCATCTAAGACCATATTAATTTTGCGTGTAGTGTTATTGGTATAGAGGTGTCATAAAACAGTAGATCTCATCGATTGTCGTCAACAGCTCATGTAAGAGACTGGATTCATCATGGTAGAAAGGGAAATATCCTAAGTTCTGTAATATCATCATTTCTTTTTCATCTTTTCCTGAGTTGGAAAAACAGATTCATCATAATAGAATGGGTAAAACTGCTATAATGTGGATCTGATCTTGTTTGTTTTCTCTCTTGGCAAGAGTTACTATTTTATCATTTATGCAGTTTCCAGATTGAGAGTTTGATGAAAAACTGCTGTAATGTTATTCTTGAATTGAAACACGTTCTCTAGTCATTTTCATGCTAATTCCTACAAGGATCAATTTGCAGCTCAACTCAAACCACGCCGCTTTCTTGTCACAAGCTGCAAATTTTGCAAAACAAGGCCCCTACTCATTAAGCATTCTGTCTTTATCATGATTTGCAAATAAATGACTTCCCAAAGTGGAAATACTAGATCACAAACAATAGGACTAGTTGAGATATGATTATCCAGTAGCATGAGGTGACAGATGCAAGTTCTTCATTTGCAGAAAAAGAGAAGTTTACAATGATGAGAACATTGAGAGACCATGCCAAACACTATAATTTTAATTTCATGGGTCCATACGAAGTTATTGAAAGACATTCTAAAAAATGAGAATGAATCTGTTCTTTTTTATTGTACAAATAACTATCATACATTTTTCAAGTTGCTACAATGGTGCAAAAGCTCGATGCCACTCAAAGCTTGGAAGGAGATTTGCTGAAGATGATATTCTGGCAATTTTATGAATGTGATTTAATAACAATGAACATCAATGTGCCCTATCCAATCTTCTCTTTGCTTCTGTATTCCTGGAATTTCTTTTTCATGTACAAATCATTAGGAGAGGTTTCCCACTTTCTAATGAAGTGGACAAAAATATGGTTTAAATATTACAAATTTACAAGTATGTGCTGGAAATATTATGTTCCAAAGAAATAATCTGCTTTGAGGCCAATCAGATACAATCTTCAACTAGAACTAACTTCAGGTCCTTGCTTAGGTTATTGATGGCAAAAGAGGGGTAATGTCCAATCCAGAAAAAAATTCTCCAGGTTTTGTATTTCGAACTTGACCAAAATGCCTGATATGTCTCAAGAGTCTGGCTAAAAAGGTATTATGACAAATAGTTGAGCTGTCGCATACAACAGCTACATGTTTCCGTGCCCTTGTTATTGCAACATTAATGCGTCTACTGTCACCTAAAAACCCAACAGCTCCCAGAGTATTGGACCGAACCTGCAATCAAAGAACCAAACATTTGAATCACGCGGATGGTTCTTCAGAGAAATCAAGCAACAAAAATAAAATCATGATGAAGAAACAATGGCACTTGCAAGCCTCAAATGAGTTACGAGTCTCACTTGTGCAAGGTTACACCAAGTTTCCTGGAGCAAAGCATGAGGAAAAAGAGGGACACATCTGTGAGGGCTGAGTTTTTCCCCCATATCTTTGGGGATGGAACAGGAAACATTAAAAAAACAACAAAAAACTATACCAAACCTACTATATCTGAAAGCAATTTATTATATCACACTAAATACATTGAAGTATTAGATATTTGGGTACACTCTTCATATGGGAAAAAAGTATTGGATTTCTATGGGTTCACAAGTAAAATGTAACGCATGAACAGATTATCTTATGAATTCTTCTTCCACTGACATTTTGAGTTGAGGAGTTTTATCCTGCCACTGAGGTGTTTTGCGTTTCATTAAAAAAATCATTAAAAGTACCCATAGGTGTGTGGTCTATCAGCAAGCAGCGAGGTGATCAGGCTTGTATTAATGTAGAGACCCGGGTTCAAACCCAACATGGGCACAGATGTAAATAATTTTTGTGTATATATGAGGCCTCTTTCAAAAAAAAGGGGGGATTACATATAGTTCTAAACATTTCCCAAGTAGGATCTTTGAGTAGCAGATATCTTCCAATCTAAAGAGTTGAATTTAGATGAAAGGTTGAATAAAACTAAAGTTTGTTTATTATATCATATTATACAGAAATTTGAATTCACGGCTGCTAGGAAGTAACAACAATGATAAAATGTTCTTAATCATTGCACTTTGTTTTCCAGGTGAATGTCAACAATTGTTTTTTAATGCCTTAATTTTATTGCATGCAATGTTTAATAAGAAAGGCTTATGCGTAATCGAGTGATTTACCAGTTTCAAGGTAGTTGTTTCAGGTTTTGTCACACCTAACTTTGCATCTCCAATGAATTGTTTTGATACTTCATAAATTTAGTATTGCACAAATTTGGGTCGGGGAACACCTAAAAATTCTTAGCCTACTATCCCTATTCTGAGGGACAGACAGATACCACCTACGTTGCTCCACTAGCCACAAAGACATTTGGAGCACCTTTCCTACACATCCCGAACATCCTGAGACAAATCATTAGGGTAGATTGTGTAATGTCCCCTTTTCCCATTCGAAGACCTTTGGCCCATTTCGTCAACCCAACGGCCAAAGGAAAAATATAAGGGTGACTTAAGTCACAATGAATTATTACAAAGTGCAAAAAATATTAATAAAGCACTTGTATTAATTTATTTGACTTAATAATAAATTTGTAATCTCTAAAGGGGTGCATTGGGTCTAATATTATGTTTTATCCTTTCTAGGGAAAGTAGAAAAAAGACCCATGCCATTTTTGTGTCATCCCTAGGTAAGAATGCACCTTAGACAAAAGAGGGAAATAGAGTTTAGAAAAGATAAAAGTTATTACACCTCCCAAGGAAAGTGCGACCTAGTTTGGGCATGTTTTTAGGGTATGTTGGCCCTCTTTTCTTATTGGAAGATGAAAAGGTTATTTTGTAATATTTTTCCTATAAAAGGAGAGGGGGCGGCTTGGGTAGAGCACCATTGTAATCACTTATCATTTCTGAATCTGATCTTAAGCCAGGTGCTTTTGTATTAAAGTATTCTAAGGACGAAAACCCTTAGTATATTGCCTTTGGAGGACGAAAACCCTCTTAGAGAATGTGAGGGATTTCCACACAGGAAATTCTATTGTGCTAGCATGAGTATTTTCAGTATTTTCAGTCAGTAGTTGATAGATCTTGTACCGGGGTGTGAAGAATAAAGATTGTAATTGGGCTGTGCCATTTTGATCCAATGAAGCGACCCATCTTTTGGCCATTTGGAGGTGTTTTGAAGACATTTCAGGTCTGAAACTTATTGTTGTATGTGTGCATTAATTTTTATGGATCAAATGAAGTGTTTTCTGTAATTTTTGGGAAGGTTTATACTGCTGTTCCAGTCATTTAACATCTGCAGATTTCTGTATTAAATTCCAGCCTGCTTTATATTCATAAACACCAGATTTTTATCAGACTTCAGATCTGATTTTCTGGGTTGTATCCGCTGTAATAAAGTCAGTTTCCTGTATAATTCAGTCTCTAAATACCTGGGCGATCATTAGAAATCAGAAATATTACCATTGGGTGTTATTTTTATTAATTTCTCTATTAGACCCTAGTCACATTTTTCAGATCTGCATTAGGGAAATCGCCATATCATACGAAAATCTGTATTTGCTGTTTTGTTTGATTTAAAACTCTTTGGGGTATAAAGAGATCCATTTGGGGATCTTTCAGATTGCTCTTCTGTATGATATATTTTGTACTTGCTTTCCTTGATTAAATAAAATGTTATATGATCAAGCAATGTGCACTTACAAATCGACTCAATGAAAAACAAGTAAAGTGAATCACCAAGGGTCAATGACCCAACAAACTTATAAAGTCACAAACAAACAACTTGGTGCATTTCATGTTAACAAGATTTTGGAGGGGTATAAACTTTTAACTACAAAACATAAGCTTGCGATTAGAAGACTATTCACTCTGACTGCTAGATACATTTTGGAATGCACTAAAAGTTTAAATTCAAGCCTCTTTGGTTGTTAAGAGAATCTAGCCAGCATGTAAACTAGCCTCTAAACATCTGTCATCTAACTTTCGGGGTTTTCACAAAGGATACTCCAAAATATCTGATGCTTTCCTTGACTAAATATATGTTGTATGATGAAGCAATGTGCGCGTATGAATCAACTCAGTGAAAATTCAAGTGAAGTGAATCACCAAGGGTCAATGATGCAACAAACTTGTAAACATTAAGATCACACAGAAACAACCATCTAATGAATAAAGTTATGCCATCAATGCTATATTGATTTTTGGGGAGCGGTTATGCCTAAGCATCGTGGGTCTTTTCTCTGCAGAGCAAGAAGTCTATATCAAACCTCACATTGGATGTTGTTCTTGACAGCTAGTATGAGATCAGTATGAGATACAGAGACCATCAATGAGACACCCTCCTAGCAAGGGATACTTCACATATGTGGTATAATGCTTTTGTTTTGTGTTTTAATATGTTATCATGAATTCATGTATGTTCTTATCATTGTCCACCACCAAACATTAACATTATGAAGCTAAAAATGATACTGTACCTAAATTGATCAAACCCCAAATGGAGGCTACTCCCAAGGGCTTGCTCATCTGCTATCAAGAAATCCTTTGGTATCAAAATTTTTACTAGAGATATGTGGGATTGAAGTGTTTAAAGCTCAACTGAAGGCACAAAAGCGGTATAACAGAGATTCTACTTTATCACAACTAGTCATGTTTATTCTTTTTTGCGCCAGTTTTCTTATGAGACAATCTAGCAAGGATTTTGTTTAGCTATCTTTGGGCTAAACTTGGGGGTAAGGACAGCTTGGACTTGTTTCTATTCCTTACAGTAAGTGTCTTTTCCAGCCAAGTGAGTGGTAATGAATCCTAATCAGAGCTCTTGGTGCAATGTCATTTTAACAGATTTTTGGAGGGGCATAAACTTTTGACTAAAAAAAGATAAGCTTGTGATTAGAGGAGCATTCACTCTGACTGACAGAAACATTCTTTAATCCACTAGAAGTTCAAATTCAAGCATCTTTGGTTCTCAAGAGAATCTAGCCAGCATGTAAACTAACCTCCGTAGATAGTTGGAGACGTGAGGGTACATGTACTGGTAACGAGGACGGGGATGCCATTCAAATCAGAGTAGATGAGTAAATGAACAAGTGTACGGCTATATTGTATATAAATGCAGTTACAAAATATGGGTACGGGGACGGGAACACTGTCTTTGTCCCTATACTAGTGTTTCCTGGTAACTATTCTAGCCTCTAATTACCTATCATGAAACTGTTAGGGTTTTTACAAAAGTGAGAATAAGAAAACAGTAATATCTGATGCCCCAAAAATTCTAACAGCTCTTTGGGAGTGATCTAAGCAATCTTTCCCAAAGCTTGTTTATTATACAATATAGTATCAAATAAGATTATCAACTTATCAAGTGCTCTTCAAGGAGCTCAAACTATTCAACAAAACAAGGTCATGGAGCAATGTTGACTTTCCAAACACTTTCAGTCTTACACAAATAATGATTCGTGAAATAAATTAAAATGATTGTGGTTTTGTAACTTGTTATTCTTGCAGGTTGTGCTGTTATATTCCTCGAAGGAAAAACTTGATCTTTGAAACCCTAGCAAACTTGAAACCCTAATAGGTAGTCACCAAATTCGCAGAGACAAATCACAGAGAAAAATCGCAGAAAAACACTGGAAAATGACCTTTCCTTTCGTTTTGAACATTTTATACATTTTCATAGTGATTTTCAATGATTTAGTCAACAATTAATGATGAAATTAATTGCCAAAAAATCGGCAATCAATTGCCATAACAAAAATCATGATTTTTCAAAAGATAAATCGTTATAGGTTTGAATCGGGATATATCATTGATTTCTAGCGATTTTTTAAACAAAGGTTTGGACATTTTTGATTTGATGAATCAACACTTGGTGTAGGTAATGAAGCAAAAAGTTCATGGCTAGAAGACATACGAGAATGAGAAATGTTCAATAAATGTTTGGCATTGATCCGTGGACAAGAATTGTTGGGTTGTGTTGTCTAAGTTAATAGTCACGTCGAATTTTTTAGGAGACAAAGTGATGCGGGAGAATCCAAGTCCACAAGCACTCTTGCATCAACCAAAAACAGGATTCTTCATTTGTGCGTGTAATGTGACCTGCCGACTTATCAACAATGTGGCATGCATCCAAGATGATTAAATTCGTCAAGACGCATTCCCACAGCTTCAGCACCTTAAATGAATCATGTGGAGGAGGTTTCATCCCATGACAAGGATTGGAATGACCCGTGTGCAGTTAGGCTACGTAACAACCCAATTTACACACATTGCAATTTCGAAAATGCCAGTCTGCGTTAACCAATTGTTACACAACCACTGGACTGCAAAATGCAACATTTTTGCCCAAGTATGAATTATAAGCAGAGAAACAGATCCAAAAACACAAATTTGTCAGTTGCTAAGCATTTCCAAGATGCTTGAGAATGTGAAGAGGCCCCACAAGTTGTCAAAGACAATCAAAAAATATAAGTGAAGATCAATTACAGGAATGAGACTTGGAAGCAGGCAAGAGAGGAGAGCAAGGAATAAAGATCTTGCAGAGAGAATATCCAAGTTCATAACAAAGTTGAGATTGTTTCAAGTCCATTGAGGGACTATATGCGGCGTCTTTCATCTTCAGGTGTGTTGTAATTCAATAACGAAAGTGTGTTTGTGCGTATAACATCTGTGATGTAGTAATTTCTGCAATAAAGACTAGAATTTTGGGTTTCAAGTGCCTGAAGATGTGGTGTTCTAATGTGTGTCCATTTGAGAGAGCGAGTATAGGCTATTGAGAAAACTTTCAATTTTTTGGTCCCCTCTTACTTGAATTACATCATTTGGTATCAAAGCAAGGTTGTGTCTTGCTTGGTTGAGAGTGTGAGGCTCTAGTGGGTTGTTGGAGGTGTGAGAAAGACTCGTGCAAGTGTTGAGAGTTGAGAGGAGTAGAAATGGAACATAAAGGAGTTCCTCTTGGAAGAGGAGGAAGGGCACTAAGAGTTGCAAACTTGGCAGAGATGTGAAGAGGAATCCAAGCTAGATTGGATGCTATGGAGACTGCACAACGTAGAGGAGTTGTAGAAGAAGAGATGAAGATAAAGAAGCAAAGGTTCAACTTGAAGAGATAGTTGATGAATTAAAGATAGTTCTTGAAGGCCATTTCCAAGATGGGAGGAAAGCCAAGGTTGGACACCCCTAGTTACTCAAGAAGTTTATGTCTTGAGGATCTCATTGATTGGATCACTGGAACCTGGAAAAGTATTTTGACTATGAGAAAATGGAGGACCAAAGAGAATGAAGTTTGGTTACACAAATTTGAAGGGACATGCATCCTTGTGGTGGGATCATGTGCAAATGGAAAGAGTTAGAAGAAACAAAGACAAAATCAAGTCTTGGGATAGGATGGTTGCAAAGTTGAAGGGTAAGTTCTTGCCCTTTGATTATCAACTGAGTTTGTTCAAGAAATTGCATAACTTGAGGCAAAAGGAAATGAGTGTAAAAGACTTACAGAGGAGTTTTACAAGCTCACAATTCTAGCTGGTCATGTTGAAGATGATGAAGAGAAGATCTCAAGGTATGTGAATGGTCTTCATATTTCCATACAAGATGAGTTTGGAATGATAAGATTGCATTCGGTAGAGGAAGCATATCAATGTGCTTTGAAGGAGTAAGAGAAATTGTCTGGGAGACAAACAAATACAACAAGAGGTAGAGGAAGGTTTGCAAGAGGAAGAGGTCAAGCAAACACAGGAAGAGGACATCATACTCATGAAGAAAAAGCAAGTAATTCTCACAATAACAGTTATGCCCCAAGAGAAAAGAATATCCTTCAAGAGGAAGAGGATACTATGGTAGAGGAAGAGGTAGAGGATTCATGGGTACATGCTTTAGGTGTGGAGATGTTGGGCATAGAGCTTTTGAGTGCCCACAAGCACAACAAAACAGCTGTAGAAGAAATGAGGCTAGCAATCACATTGCACAAGCAGATGAAGAAAGCATTGCATCACCCAATCACTAAAAAACCAGAACATGGAGAAGCTCTCGTGATGAAGAGAGTGTTGTTAAAACCAGCCAAGAAGGAGAATGAACCGTTGCAAAGGAAGAATATTTTTAGAACCATATGTAAAATCAGAGGTAAGTACTGCAAGGTTATTGTTGATAGTGGTAGCATGACAATTTGGTGTTAAATGAGATGGTAGAGAAGCTTGGGTTGAAGAGGATTGCACACCCAAACCTATGCAAGGTGTCTTGGTTGCAAAGAGGACATCAAATCTTGGTAAGCAAGCATTGTTTGGTGAATTTCAAATTGGGTCATATAGAGATGAAGTGTTGTGTGACATTATTCCAATGGATGTATGTCATGTATTGTTGGGTAGGCCTTGGCAATGTGATAAAAAGGCCATACATGATGGTAGAACAACATATACTCTTGTGAAGAATGGTAGGAAGTTTACATTGAGCCCATTGAAGGGTAAAGGGAAAGAAGTGGACAGCAGTTCAAAAGTGTTGTTGATTTCCGGAAAAAGTTCTTATGAGAGGAGGTGAAGAAGAGAAGGCATGTTTTGCTTTCGTTCCCAAAATCATGGAGTTGGGACAAGATGGATGAAATTCCACATAAAGTGAAGGATTTGTTGGGAGAATATGCTGAAATTATCTCCAAGGACTTGCCAGATGGATTTTGCCACCTATGAGGGACATTAGCCATCACATTCGATCTAATTCTCAGATCTAGTTTGGCAAACAAAGCAGTATAGATGTTGACACCTATGGAGAATGAGGAGGTGAACGAGGCAAGTACAAGAGCTATTGGAGAAAGGGTTTGATATGGAAAAGTTCATGTGCCCATTCCAACAGTTCCCACACCACAAAAAAATGGAGAATGGTGCATGTGCACAAATTCAAGAACCATCAACAAGATTATGATCAAATAGAGGTTTTTATTGCCGTGGATGGCTAAATTGATGGATTGCTTGAAAGTTGAGTGGAACTAGGTACTTCACGAAGATAGACTTGAAGAGTAGATATCATCAAATCCAGATTCAAGATGGTGATGAGTTGAAAACCGCACTTCAAGATGAAGGATGGTTGTATGAGTGGCTAGTTATGCCATTCAAATTGACAAATGCACTGAGCACATTCATGAGACTCGTGAACAAAGAGCTGAAACCATACTTATTGTAAGTTTGTTATTGTGTATTTGGATGATACCTTGATTTTTAGTAGAACAAAAGAGGAACACTTAATAAGTTAATACATTTGAGGTTAGAATTGCAAAAGTTAAAAGAAGTCAGATTTGTAACTTTTTTTGTCGGATTTTTACTTGTGTGTGTTTAAGTTATCTCAAGGTGACCACCATGAGTAGTCATTAACATAATGACATTATTTCCTCGTGTATTTTTGGCAATAATCAAAAGACAAATGAACCCATTTAGCACACAAGCACTATAACCATTTGTTAGGAGGAATTGGTATCCCAAGTTAGAAGAGAAGTTGTTGGTTTACATAAACAAGTGCAGTTTTACAAAGGAGGATGTTTAATAGGATGTTTTGATCTCACATGATGGATCGAGTTGAAGAAGTAAGAGCCGTTGTAGGCAGCCATCACTAAAGAGGATGTTTGAAACAAGAAACTTTCATGTGTTAGCCTATTTTATATGAAATTCATCAAAAATTCCAGTGGGATATGTGCACCAATCGTGGAAACAATGAGAGATGATGGGAAAGAGTTTGTATGGACAGTTGCAACAGAGCATAGCTTTCAGATTTTGAAGAAGGTGACCGAGCAGCCAATAGAAACATTGTCGGACTTCAACAAGGTATTGCAAATTGATTGTGGAGCTAGTGGAATGACGGTATGTGCTGTTTTGAGTCAATGAAGTAAGCCAATTGCTTATTTCGGTGAGAATAAAATGATGCTAAGAAAAAATATTCAATTTACGATCAAGATTTTTAAGCAAACATTCAAGTACTCAAGAAGTGTAAACTCTACTTTCTATCAAGAGAGTTTTTCCTATACACAGATCATCAAGCATTGTAGTTCATAAACAGCCATGGTAAGCTAAACCAAAAGCACATGAAATTCATAAACAGCCAAGGTAAGTTAAACCAAACGCACATGAAGTGCATTGAGTTTCCTCAAGGTTACTAATATTTTTTCAAGCATAGAATTTAAACATGATATAGGTTGCCTAAAACCATATAAAGCGCAGAAAAAATTACAAACATAATAAAGCCCTTATCTAAGTTGTGGATGCTAGAAGTGAGATAATAGAATAAATTTTATCGTTTTATGAATCTTACTTGGAGATGCCATTGTTAATGATGAATATTCTAACTCAAAGGAGCATAAACTTTTCTATGAAAACAAACTGTTCATAATAAACACGACCTCAATCCAAATTTACAATAAACATTGCAAGAATCGAAATGATTTGTTGAACTTAATTTCTAAATAACGCGTGTTCAAATAAAATTCATATACAACCAAGGTAAGCTAAACCAAAAACACATGAAGTGGGTTGAGTTTCTTCATAGTTATTTGTTTTGAAGCATAGAAGTGGGAAGTGAAATAAAGTTGATGCATTGAGTAGGATGTCTTTTGTTGCTTCAGCAGTGTGTAAGAGCCCAACCGAAATCAGGGGTAGAACTCAATGGTTAGATTTCATTAGAAAAGAGGGATTGTTGTTTAGAGATGTTGCCAAGATTTTATGTCGCTGCAGTTTCATTGGTTATTTCATTGACTTGTCCAACAAGCAGCAGCATAAACTTGCAACATTGGAGAAATCACCATGGGGCGGGTGATTTTCCTCTACGTTTGAGAGGGGCAGCTCCCTCATATGATGTGGTATTTTGTGTTTTTTACACCTTTAACCAGAAAATACAATGGAAACAAATTGGAAAGAAAGTGATAGAAAGAAGGAAATGAGTAGGGGTTGATAGAGAAAGGACAGAGAATTATAACAGGATGCACATGCGAATAAATAAATGCAGATTTTATCCCATATGCAGGAAAGTAAACTATAAGAATGTTGACAATTCAATATTGGAACCTTGCATTCAAGCAAGTAAGAAAGACATACATTTAACATCAGAATAAATGTTGTCACCAAAGAGTTTTCTAGACAACAAAGTTCTGCAAAAATACTTGTATTTCTTACAAGGAATGAACACAAAGTCCCTTTATAATGGAATAGTTACCTAAGTCCCCAAGGACGGGAGACAGAGGGATGCGGTATCCGGGATGGCAAAAAAAATCCAAATTTTGGGGACAGCTGGGGGATGGCTATTAAAATAATAAATAAAAATTAATATTTAAATATTTTTACTTTATTCAATGATATTTAGGAATTGTAACTATATTTAATGTATTTTACATACTTTCCAGATTATAATTCAATATTTTTGGTAAAAATAACAGCTTTTTTAAAAGCACAAACATCAAAAAACTTTTGGAACATTAAAAAAAATATGGGACGTTTGAGTCCCCAAAATGTTCGAGACGTCTATGATGTCACCAAAATCTAGGGACATGTCCCGGCGTAAAACTGTAATAATGGTCACTACTATTTATAGAAGAATGTAACTCCTTTAATGAGTCTTCACATTCCTTTCATATTTTTTAGATTTTACATTTACCTTTTACAAAAAGTGATCTTTATATCCCCTCTTCTAATCTATAGAAGAGTTTTTGAGGATTGAACATTTCACATCATTAAACAGAATGTTGATAGAGCTTTCCAATGCTTCGAACAGGAGCCAAAACAAAGTCAAGTCACAGAGGTTATGACTTAAACAAGAAACTGTATTTTTACCTTTTAATCTAGCGCGTTCTTGAGCCTAGCATGTACTTGAGGTGCTCTTCGAACTATGGGCGTGTTTTTGAGATGTCAGCACCACAAAGTTGCGCTTTTCTTTTACGCAAAAATCTATAAAGTTTTGGACATTGCTGCTTTGGACAAAATTGATCCTTGAGACAAGATCTACATGGAGTCAAAATTTTGAAATTTTCAGTTAGTTAAATTTTGGGCACAACAAGAGGGCATCGATTGTAAATACCTCAAGATTCAATGAGGGAAAAGTTGATAAGAGAAAAGCTTTGGATCATTCAGTCATTTTGGAAAGGATAAAACATTGGCACATCTAAGTGAAAGTTACTATTGGCCTAAAATGGGTGTGAGAAAGGATGTGAAGAAGTTTGTGCAAAATTGTAGAGTTTGACAATATTTCAAAGGGGAAATCCAAAATACATGCTTATATCAGCCATTGCCAATACCAGAAAGCCCTTAAGAAGATGTAAGCATGGACTTTGTTCTTGGGTTGCTAAGGCTCGCTACGGTAATGATTCTTTCTATGTTTTTTTTGGCAAAGACAATCGTATTAAAACAAAAAGATGTGATACACAATGAGGAGGTCTCACGGGGCAGGGCTCAAGAGAAGAAGTTAATTACAAAGAGGGGCAAACCAAAATATCTAAGTAGGATATTCACCAAAAACATAGAAAATTGTGAACAATATAAACAGCTTCCATAATGTTAGTATTATTTGTTGTAAGAGAAAATGGAAAATTGTCCTCCTGAATAGGATGTGCAGCCCAAGTTTGGCTGAAGGAGGATGCTTTTATAATGAAATAAGCATTGTCCTTTGGAATGTCAACTTAATAGGTGTTGGCACAAGTATCTTGGCATTTCTTTGGGGGGATTATAAGATCTAGGTCCATCATTGTTGTCTTCTATCATCATTTGGCATTCATTGTTAACATGATGGTGTTGACAGCTCCCATCATTTTCTCATGTTTGGTCATGAGAGCGAGATGTTCCGCGCATGATTGTAAGAACCCCAACTTTTCATGTTGGAGTGTTACTGAGTCAAGGTGGAAAGGACTTCCTCCATTCCAAGATTATGGATTCCTTTTTTCTCAATAACGTCCCCTAGTCGTTGAACCATATATGAAATTCCCAGCAAAGCTTGAAGGACAATAGTATCTTGTGGATAAGTGGCAATTTCAGGTTGGAAGAGGGTGCAGGAGCGAAACGAAGATGAAGACGGTTTTCGGGGGTGTGAGCTGGTACAAGTTTCAGAACAGAGCCTCCATGGACAAGATGTGGTAAATCATTATATGGAAGGTGGGGGAAATTAGCGAACAATGAGGATATGGGCAATGTCCAAGTGAATGCACAACTTTTATAAGGATAATTTAATGCTCGAGTATTCATAAGGGGCTAACAAACAAGTACAAAAGTTTTTTCCAAAATAAGTAGTACTAGCAGGCAGAAAATCCATTACCTTAGTGAGGTCCTTTTCCACAAGCCTAGGACATTGAGAGAAAGGGAAGTGCTTGGGGCTCCCATCCACTTGAGTGTCCTTATTCATACTTGTGACTTCATTATCTTCAACATGACTTGGGTGTTGCTGTGTTCTCTGCGTTGGGAGGATGGTTTTGAGGGTGCTCATGTTTAGGGGTGTGAATCAATTTTCTATGCCTTGGACATTGCTTTTGTAGACCCTAGTCCCTTGGTAGCTGATATTCTGTGAAGAAGAATTTTCCTTAGCCCATCCTCTATTTATATACATAGGATGAAGCCTCAGGTGAGTTCCCATCCTGTTGACTGCAAATAGATTAATTTTGGTAGGTAAATTTTTAGAAGAAATGGCTCGAAGTAGATTATACAAATTCTGGTATATCTCATACACTCTTTTAATTTTGTGCAGCTACGAGGAACACTTTACGGAGGAGTTGAGCAATGGAAGGATGATTATCAGCATGTGGATGTATCGACGAAGGGGGATAGTTAATGCCTAGGATACCGAAACGGCAGGGGGGACCTGAAACCAGTACGAAACATACCGGGAGCGGGTACGACGCGGATACGGGGGTGGGAATGGACAGGGTACAGCTAGTACCCTGCGGATACGGTCAGGTAATAATAAAAAGTATAATATTCTTTTAATTTAAACCCTAAAAGTTAACTACAAACAATAAAACAAAAGTAAAACACAAAAACAAAACATAAAAGCAAAGAAACTTACCTCTCCTTCCTCATTTCATCTTTGGCTCTCTAAAATTTCATTTTGCTTGTCTAGGGTTTGATACTTCAACAAAAAGCATTGCAAGTATTTTCCCAAGCTGCCTATTAGGAGTGTGAGGAGCTGCAAAGGAGGAGGATTTGTGGTTTATTAAGTGAAGGTAAGGTTTTATTTAACTTCTAAGTTTGTTTCTTTTTTTTTTTGTTTTTAATCTTTCACACACTTCATGATTTTTGCTTATGTTTATTATTTATTTTTAAAATTCCCAATTGAAATTTTTATTTTTAAACATGTTTTTTCTTTTTAATTTTTGAAATTTTCAATACATGTTATGCCATTGTTTTCTTTATCTTATGTTGTTGGTTTTGAACCTTGTAGGTACTTCTACAATGGCAACAAGTTCCACCTCTTCTGGGCAATCTTTGTTCAAGGAATTTGACCCAAATTCACCATTATGGAGGCATGTAACAATACTTGAACAACTTCCAGGTGGTGGGTGTTTTGTTTGGAAATGCAATGATTGTGAAATCAGTATTCAAAGGCTCTTATAGTCGGGTGAAAAGCCACTTGTGTGCAATACCGGGTCATGGTATAAGAACATGCAAGGGGAATAATAATGTAGAGGTGCCACCAACACAAGTTTTGGCATATATCAAAGAACAAGAAGATGCAAAGGAAGCTTTGGCTTTGAAAGCGGGTCATCCATTGGCCAAAAGAGGAAGTTCATCTCGATCAGCGAGGCCTCCTGTTGCCCCATCAAGTAGTGGATCCCCAATTGTGACCATGCCACATCCATTTGTGGCTCCTACCTCCATGCATGATAATGATTCACCTCTTTCATGAAAGAGAAATAGGACAAAAAGACCATTGGAAAAGGCCTTTCAAAATGAGAGCAAGGGATATTGTGGATGAGCACATTGCAAGATGTGTGTATGCCAAAAACTTGTCATTCAATGAACTTTTAGGTCACCATATTGGCAAGAGATGGTGAAAGCAATCAATGAGGCCCCAAAAGGGTACAAATCACCAGGCTATGAGAAGATCCACACCACCCTATTGGATAAACAAAAAAATATGTGGAAACCTCCTTGCAACCAATTAGAGACTCATGGGCCAAAACAGGTGTGCATATCCATCGTTTTGATGGATGGAAAGATGCAAGAAACTGCCCTTTGATCAATGTGGTTGCAGTATGCCCTAAAGGGGCAATGTTTTTGAAAGCAGTTGATTGTGAGGGGCAAGTGAAGGATGCCCAATTCATTGCCAACATCCTCTTCGAATCCATTGAGGTGGTGGGGCCTCAAAATGTTGTCCAAGTCATAACGGACAATGCCAAGAATTGCAAAGCCGCAGGGATGTTAGTTGAGGCAAGGTATGGGCATATTTTTTGGACACCATGTGTTGTCCATTCACTCAATTTAATGCTAAAAAAGTTGGCCAACAAAATAGAGTGGATTCAACAAGTGTATGCAGAGGCTAAAGAGATCCAAATTTTTGTGACCAACCATCACCTAGTGAAAGGGCATTTTTAGAATTCTTGCATTTGGAGCTGTTTTGAAGGTATAGTTCAAAAAATCGTTATCTTAATTCTTTAATTTTAATACTCGGAAATGAGGAATCGGCAATTTATAAGGCATTAATAGTGCAACTTAGTTGCTACTTTTAAAAACATTTAAATTCATAAAATAAACTTACACAATTATATTAGGTTAATTGACTTTAATAATTCACAGTTCGTTCACAAAATCTTGAGCGACAAAGGTGTATAAGCAATTAACAATGGTAATAACACTAATGGAGGCAGTCAATATCATTGAAATGACCCTTGGTGGGATCGATGTATAACTAGAATATTTTGGTTTTACTAGATTCCCATTAAATTCTACTGTTTAGAATCGAATTAATCATTGTGGCATTTTTTATATATGGTTGGTTGCAAGCTGTATACTGATGTTAGATCAAAATGCATAAAGAACAGAAGATTATATGTGGCAACAAAACAAATAAATCCATCGATTTATTGATTTTATAGAAATACTGAATTTGTGATTGTATACATTTGATAGCTATACTATTGAATGCAACTATTATAATATACATTTTAAATATCCTTTTTATTTAGACTTTATAGATACGATGGTTGCAAGATCTCATAGTGTAATACTGCATAGTATATGCTCGAATAATTATACCTATATTGCCACTGGAAACTTGGTTTTCAAAGGCCACTTGAAACCTTATGACCACCATGAAATTATTTCAAACCAGATCAAAGGCTTTGAATTAGTCCTTGATCCTTAAGTCAATGACTGTATAGAAGCTAAAAACAATTAACGAAATGCTACGATTTATTTTTTTTGCATAGGCCCAAATTTTTTATACTATTTTTTAGGGTTTTTATCGTCGGAAATGACCATTCGAAAGTCCACAAAAAATTTTCACATAAATGTTTTCATCCCAAAAATCCACTATCAAGAAATGCTTGCAAACCAGCAAAAATGCGATTTAATACATCTTGAAATATCGGATTGTCAGGAATTTGAATACAATGTAATCAACCAAGAAATGTTAAATTGCATTTTCTTGGTTTTGGTCAAAGCATTTTAAAGATTGCACCATCTTGAATTAATGCTTTTGACCTTGATTTTTAAATTTTTAGGAAATTCCCAATTCCACACTTGATGAGCGGAAAAAATAGAGTCAGGCTCCTAACAAGTGTATGAAAACCTCAAGAGATCAAAATGCCAAATTAACCAGATACACGGGATCACCTTAGTCACAAGGTTGATTAATCGCATTTTTAATACAGAGCTAAAGTTAAGGGAAGCTACCTTTTCTTTTATTTTAATTTATAATATAAGTTTTTTATTTTCAAAATATTAATTAATTAGTATTCATTTTTTTTTCAATTTTGTTTCTAAATTTTTTCTAGATTTATTAGGTTGTTGAGACTCGATTCGCATCACACACAATCATCTTGAGACGACTTGTGAAGGTGCGAGAGACACTCACAGGATGGTAACTTCCAACCTATGGTTTATGGAGGCAATCAAACATTGAATTTGTCAAAAAGTGAAACATGATCTTAGATGATACTTGGTGGGATTGATCACAATATTTGTACAAGTTTTACTGAGCCCATTATGAGCATGATCTACACTTTACTGACATGGATCAGCCATTCTAGGAGAGATATATGATGGTATCGACTCAATGATTGAGAAGATAAAAGCCGTCATAAATGCAAAAGAACAAGATCCTGAGGATTTTCATTTTTCAAAGAAGTGCAATCAATCCTCATTGAGTGGTGGAACAAAATGACCACCCTGGTACATCTACTTGCTTTTGCATTGACTCCTAGATTCTACAGCACAGAGATCCTTTCCTTCCAGGGAGGGTAACACCATACAGGGATGTGGAAGTCAGTGAGGGATATATGGCAGCATTTTTTAGGCTATTTCCCTGATCCTAAGGCCCAAGACATGGTTATGTAGAGTTTGGCAATTTCATATTGTTTTATAATGAGAAACAGGTCATAGCCTTCTTGCTCTTCGGAGCAAATACAAGATGGATGCTCATATGTGGTGGTACCTCCATGGTCATTGCATGTTGTACTTGCAACCTCTTGCAATCAAGGTCTTGGCACTGGTAAGTTTTTTATTTTTTCTTTCCTTTTTTTGTTGTAACTTTAGGTTTTTTAAAATTTAAGTTTGAGTGTTTAAGTTTGAACTTTGCATTGACTTTGCGTTGCCTCAATAGGTTGCAAGTTCATCTTCCTCTGAGCGCAACTGGAGTACATATACCTTCATCCACTCACAGAAGAAGCAACAAGTTGGGGGCTAAAAAGGCTTGAAGATTTGGTATACATAAATTCCAACTTGCGTCTTTTATCCCACAAATAGCTGGAGTACAAGGGGTCAACAAAACATTGGGATATTGATCCAGAAATAGTTGACTTGAATGCTTCCACTTCCCACTTGCCATTAGAAGATGAGGGATTGGAAACTTCTTTGGCACCACGAGACCTACATGCACAAGGGGGTGCAACTACAGTGGCCCTAGTGGGAGTGGTTCGAGTCCATGTGGTTCTAATGAACCACATAATGATGATGATGGTTGAATGTTGATCCTCTTGATGAAGAGGAATATGATGAATATTGAAAGATAGTTTGAACTTTGATCATTGACTAATTTGGTGTAATAAAATTGAATTTAATATATCATGACATTCACATTGTGTTTGATTTAAGAATTTAACTTTTAAGCTTTTAAGTTTCTAAGTTTTAACAAATTATGACTTGTTTGTTGTGGTTGTTCACTTATTTAGCTTATAACTTATAAGTTATTATCTTGTCTTGTCTTTCATATGCATAATATGTGGTTAATAACTTAATTCCTATTTAGAAGGCTGAAATTTATATATTTTTAATTTTTATATATTTTTTGTATTGTTGTATCCTGAATGGCATCCCTACATATCCGGGGCCAAAAAACTTTTGCATTCTACCGTATCGGATACTCCGTACCCGAAATGTATCCAAAACGTCATCGGCTAAATGTTACATGAAGGCTTGCTCTACAAGAAATTGACATAAATCATCTTAGTGGAGTCATCAAGATACTGAAATCACTACCCCAAGCTATTTTCCATCTTTTAAAAACTATTATTTTTAAGTCAGAAGTCATGTATTGCCGATATTCGGGTAATCTATGAGCAGATTACGGCAAATTTTGTCAAAACTCTTTTACGGTAAAGTTTTGGGTACGTTGCAAATAAACATTTAGCTAATATATATTAAATAAATAATGCCATAAAATTTGAAGTAAAGAATCCTATTTGCATATTATGCTGAAATTTAAATTTCTCTATCACAGTTATTCATCTTCAGTGACTGTGATAAGATTCAAAAATCCAAGTCTTTGATTGTTCTTCCAGTGACCTTCCTTGATCCATTTCTCAGCACGATAAAATTTCATATTTCCTGAAACATCATAACTAAGCAAGAAATTCATTGGATCCAAGCTCACTTTCTTTTTGGCAGGTGGGACGATTAGTCCGAGCACGGGAGAATACTCGCCGAGTTTTGGAAAGCTATCCAGTATTTTTAATTACTAATCTGTCTACAGGCGATCAAAGCTCATGATTCTTTCAGAAGATTGCAAGAAGTTGCTTGGTCCAAAAAGGTGCAAAAATGGATTTTATGAAAATAAGAAAAATATTGCCATCAATGCGTAAAGCTCGAG
This sequence comes from Taxus chinensis, assembly GCA_019776745.2. Taxonomy (NCBI): domain Eukaryota; kingdom Viridiplantae; phylum Streptophyta; class Pinopsida; order Cupressales; family Taxaceae; genus Taxus; species Taxus chinensis. The sequence goes on from JAHRHJ020003543.1 coordinate 145,970, forward strand.
AAAATATGCACTTTTAGAGAAAACGACACCTGAAACGGAGTCACAGAATGAAAGTTATGGCACATGCAAGTTTCTGCTGCTGCATCTTCCCGGACCCTTTCCAAAAATGGCAAATTTTTTTCTATCCTTGTGATTTTTCCACCAAAAATCCAAAAAAGGAAAGAATTGCCAAAAAAGGAAACAAACAGTCTTTGGCAAGTTTTTTTTTGACAGGTACGCTTGGAAACATACCCACAGGGGACAGGGTACGGTCTGGGTACGGCAGACTTTACCCTGTCCCCTGTGGGTACGTTTCCAAGCATACCCACAGCGTAGTTTACCCCGTACCAGTACCTGGTACGTTTCCAGGCTGGTACGGGGGGGGCCTTAGGCGTTTCCAGACAGTCTAGCTTATTAGCTGATAATGATAAACAAAATTTGGCTTTAAATGGAGAGATATTTGTCTAGATGGTGTGAAATTTGCAAAGATAAGACATTATTTTGAGCCTTTTCATAGAACCAGATTTGTTTGAACCTAATTGGTTAGAATGCCAAGTGCACACTAACCTGTCGTGTGGAAATGGGAAGATGAACAGAATAAAGCTGAGAGATCATTGCAAATTCAAGTTCCTGGAGAGTACTAGGGTGGACATGCTTCAGGCATTGGTGTTGGGGAGGTTACCAGAAGATCGACTAGAGTTGACTTATGGCAAGAAGAGACAGAAATAGGATCAATAATGACCAGATGAATTAATACGAAGACAAAATAAGAAATGGAGTGGATTTACTAAGTTGGAAAATTCACTTTTCATAACCTTTTGTATTGAGAGATGTGCATATTGTCTAATTGAAGCAAGTGTCGACTGGGACATAAAGTGTCACTAAATTTAGGAAGCCACGTTGTAACAATTTTGCTGGTCCAAACTATGAAGCAAGGTAAGCAACAGGATCAAGAAAACCACAAATGTGGATATCTTATGAAGGCTCAACGGAATAGATACTTGTAAACATCCTAATTGGCATATATTTGACATAATAGAGACATGGTTGTGCATCCTAGTAACAACTTCAACACAACGGAAATGGTTTTGAAGTCATGGAGAACGAGAATGAATAGTAGAATGCTCAAAGGCTGCATGTGTTGGAGATGAGTCGGTTGAGACAGTCCGGGGAAACAAAAGCATTAGGAGCATCCTTGACCTGAAGTTGAAAGAGCTGATTGGCCAAGCTTTATCAATGACAATATTACACCCACATTGTTTAGGTGCTGAAAAGAGTATTTGAGTGACAAATATTGGGTGTGTAGAATTGATTAATGAATGGCGTTTTCCATTTTCCAGTTGCATCCAGGAACTTGAGATGCATGAAATGCGATGGTAAAGTTGCACCGCCTAGGAAATCATACGAATGATGAATTGGGTGTGTGATGACTATGAACCGATCAATGGTTGGAGTTGACAAGCCTATCCAGATATTTCCATGTACTGACAAGCAATCAATCATAATCTTCAAAACCCTAATAGTGGGCAAGGCGAACAGTATTTCCTAAATTGTAGATGGATGAGCCTTATACTTGCTTCAGAAGTTTGATATATTGGCAGCCCCATAACAAATGGAATCTACAAATTCAAAGGAGGTGTATCCCATTGAGTTGGTAAAGCATACATTGACTCATCCATTGGTAACTAATTCTGAACCGTAAAATATTCCATGAACAGTATAATTTGCCATGTTGGATCTAATGTCCAACATTCAGAAAGCGAATTAACACTCAAGCCTCATGTTCTAGAATGTGGATGAATGGCAGAACGAACCCTTTCAACATAATTCAAGCTCGTTTGCATGCTTCAGCATGCACAGGTACTTTTGCCATATGAGGTTGAATTCTAACCTTAACTCAGAGAATTCCTTGACCAAACAACATATGACTCAATGAATGTCATCTAACCCACACCAAGGGCCCGGCAATCATTGGCACAAACAATTAATATTTGCATTTTGAACTGATTGTGGTCTTGTTGTATCCAATAGAAACTATAGAGACATGCAAGCCTATTATTAGGACATGGGAGCCCACTGGCACTTTAAATAAGTACTTGACACTATGCCACATGCATTGCATTAATATTTGTACATTTCAAAATAATTAAATTCTAAAACATTTTAAATTAATTTGTACCCGCAGGTTCGTGTGCAAACATTAATACACACTCAGACACAAGCCATTAGAAGATTGCCTTATCCGGGTAATCAGACCAAAGAATCATTCCACTAAAGCATTACATGGATACACAATATCAACATTGATCATGATGACAATATCCTCAATTACATTCACTACAAATTTGCCTTATTCCCTCATTGGACAAAACCCACATGATGCATTTGATTCTAATGCTCTATCAAGGGACCCCTTGAGCAATTGAACAATGATTTAATACGTCTACAACCTAGAGTCTTTGTCTTTACCTTCAATGTGTAAACTGAGTATGGAAAATTTCCCTAAATCAGTAGCCCTTGGAAAAATAGCTCAGGTTGTTCCCCTTGTGAAATTGGGAGGATAACAATTAAGTTGTAGTCTGGAGACAATGCAAATTGGCTAAGAGATATAGGAAAACCACCAATTGAATTCAGTAACAATAAAATTATGTGCAAAACAATGGATCTTTGGATGTATCTTTTTTCTTTTAATAGCATAATATTGTATCCAATCGTGGGCAACTGCCCACAACCACCCTTTGCCTATCCCAATTGTATGGGAAATGAACATGTAGTATCGAAGCATATTGCATTCCATGTATATCCTTAATGGTACAAGATTCTGACAGTGACCTCTAATGAGTTTTATTCATTAACCATTGAAAACAAATCTGAAGAATCTTTCCAATGTTTTTGATGGCACTTGAAATGGAGGTCACGTGAAACAGTTATGAACAAAACACTATTTGTCTTCAACATGGGTTCACTGATTGGTGAACATATGAGGACCAGACATGACTCAGACATTTATGAGGACCACAAGTAGGAGACTTTACGTATAATATGAGCAAGATGGATCTCATGCAAATCAATGACCTTGAGCAATAAAAAAAAAGACATTCATGACATTTGCAAATTTCAGCTGTCTTGGACCATGGACAATTTTGATCCTATGACACACCACTTTGAACAGGTACAAGAAGGGTCCAAACCCCTGACAAGCTCGCTCTTAGTCACATTTTTGAAGAATTGAAGCAGGAGGGTTGGGAAAGGGGGCGAGAATCCGAAAATTGAAGCACTCATAGAAGTACATGAGGGTCATTGGGTCAGGAGAGTCTGATTATCCCAACAGACTTTTATTTGACAAATTTTGAAAATTAGAAAATCAAAGATTTGAAGTATACTTCATGCAAGTCAATCTCACAAGAGGGGCTTATGATAGGGGGCCAATATGTATAGAAATATACAACATAAAAACTTTTCATGCCTTTCTTATTATTGTTGTAAGTGAAAATTTCCTATGGTGAAACTTTCATGTGAGCGCGAACTTGGTTGTAAGAGTTCATTATCTTAAACCCTAATATGATGTGTTGGAATCAAGAAATCAATATGCTTTCCAAGAAAGTAAAAAATAAACCAGATTTGTATCAATGATTAAGATTCATTTCTTCACCTCAGCAAGTAAATCCTGCGCCAAAGTATGTTTAAAGAAAAGCATTTATGTGCAGATGGATGAACAAATCAAGCTGGTTATTCACCTGTTGTTAAAGATGGTCCGCATAAAGTTTAAAAGTGTTAAACTAAACTGTGTACATGCCATTTCATTGGAAATGACTTGTGTCAAAGTGAAATTTTGAATTGTGTAAATAAGAAAATAAAAGATGATAAACAGATACCTTTCTTGCAGGAGTAAGTGTGCCATCAACATCAAATAAAGCGATCACACCTTGCTTTCTCTGTGCCATCACACTTGAGGAGGAAAATGTACCTGCAAGATTCAGAATGCGAGTTACGAACTAGAGGAAACTTGTGGTGCAAAGTGAAGAAATCATTCGCCAGCACTTATTGCTAAAACCCAGGTGTCTCTCTTTCAAAGTTTATCCCCAATTTACAATATGTTTATGCATCAAACACAAATCACCACCACTGACCACGATTTCTGAAAAAAAAAATTCCAATATTTGAAAATTATCTTGTTTCTTGTCTGTACCACCCCAGCTATGCATTTTTCAATCCCCAAGTTCTTACTAGGATCGGCAAGACGTACCAGAAAAAATAAGAGATCTCACATGCTGCACAACAATATCTGCTTCCCCTTCATTATAAAATGAACCGGTTCCTTCAGGATCCAAATGCTCCTCACAGCCAAGTGAGAGACTGCCATATGGCATCCGTGTATCCAACAAAAGCAGAGGGCACTGAGTTATCAACGAAGCCTGTAAAATTATTGTTCATAGGATTCCATTAATTGTAGAATTTAAGCTATTCTATACAAATTGCTACAGTTTGGATGTCATTAACTAGAAAGCTTGCAGAGGAATGTATAAAAAAATACCCAGAAACCTCTTTGAATGCATTGATCAAGAGAGTGAAGACAAAACGAAATATGGAAAATTAAGACTGGGAATGTAAAACATATGCTAATTTCTATGGTATAAGAATTTGTGAACCACAAACCCTATCCGAAAGGTACATGACAAATTTACTATAAGCAGTAAACCAAACAGTTTCAGGTGCAGGAAATGTTAATACATACTTAACAGTGAAATCTGTACTGTGAATCACAAAAGCATCACGTGATAAAGGTCTTTGAAAACATCTTTGCTTAGAAAGTAGCTTTGCAATGGATAAATAATCAGCAAGGGAGATCATAGAGTGCAGAACATCTTCCATCAAAATAAAGGATTTAAAAGATGATACTTAAATGGGTGAACCTTGCCTATGCAAAGCTTGAGGATGCACCAAATGCACAAATAGCTTGTACAATTTAATTCACTCAACAGCAACTAATGATGAGATGACTGAAGATAAGTTGAGGCATAAACATATAAAATTATTATAAAAATGTATATAATTAATTATAAAAATGTTCACGATTATGAATTGTTATAATAACAAGTCCCCCTTGAAAGTTTTTACTCTCATAGCAGATGAATCAATGGACATTATACTCGAATGAATTCGCCCTCATATGATGTATCTCTTTGATAGTCGTGTCTCTTTTCAGTTCTATGATTATGTGGATAGCAATACATTTTGATGATTAAGGGATTAGCATTGTTCACTCAATTATATGTTCTATTTCTCATGAGGAAATAATGTTCAAAATAGATCTTGGAATATTCTTGTTTGTTTATCTATAATATTATGTAATGTTTATATTGGGATTGTTTGGATTGCATTTAAGGACAATTATTGTTGGAAGAACTTATCTTACTATTTTTTCCATTGTAAAATATTAACTGTGTGGGTGATTTCTTCAAGCTTATGATAAACACCATCATATTCAGAACAAACAAAACATTATTTCAAATTTGATGCAAAACTAATGTTCGCATCCATTGGACTCTAATACAAAATCTAGCCCTCCAAATGAAAGAACATGCATATCCAGCGAGAAATTCTTGATTTAAGTACCAGTTTATGACATTTTTATTATAAGTTATTTTTTTTTTCGGATGTCAACCATTACATCAACGTACATTTGGGTGTAAAAATGGGTTAGATCAGGTTGCAATGTTTTGGCTGATAAAATATGGGTGCGACAAAGAAGATAATGCCCAAGATAATTTCCAACAAGCAAGGAGGATTATTTTAAAGAAGGAAAATCCTTGATAGAGTTGATTCGGGTAAAAACAAATAGGCATGAGATAGAAGTGAATTGTAAACTCTGTTCGATGGAGTCTCAGGATGGGGGGATAGGGGACGGGTCTTGGGGATGGCAAGATGGGTCTCAGGGACAAGGGTACCAAGGGCTTAGGTTTGGGGACGACAGGGGGAGGGCAGTGCAAATATATATAGTACTTGAAATATTAGTTTTAAAAAAATGTGTAAGGATAAACCAATGAAACTTTGAAATACTAAAAACACACTGCACTAAACAATGAAAATGCCAAATATCAATATATTTATATTTATATCATAATTTATATTCAAATTGATGATTACATCCAAATTTCAAATACAATTGGCCAATGGCGCAATGCCTCTAATCATTTCCAAAGTCTGTACCAAACTTTTGTAGTTGCTCTCCCCCTTGTTAATGCTCTCAACCTCTCACTTTTGCACTTGCAGCCTTGCCTGCTCTCACTCTTGCACTTGCAATCTTGCTCAATGTTTGTGATTTGGAGTGAGGGTGTGAGGTTCATTTATAAATTTTTTGAGTTCTTCTAGTGTTGGTGGGGCCCCATAAACTATTAGGGTTCGGGTTGGGAACACGCATCTTTAAAAATATGTTTTTAATTTAAAAAACAGTTTTTCGTTGTTGTTCTTGCAGAAGGGGACGGCTGCAGGTCTCTGTGACGACCGAGGGACTTTGACAAGTTTCCATGAGATCTCGGGGATGTCCCCAAGTTTCCTAAATGTACCCTTTGAGATTGATATGTCTTCAATTTAGGGGGACATGCCTTGACTGTTGGGGGTGGCGGTGGGACGACATGGGGATGTTTCCCAGAAGTCCCCAAGTCTCTGAGACATCCCCGTCCCCAGAGATGACAATTGTTTTCAGGGGTGCGTGTTCCCATGGAACACTAGTTGTAAACTAAATATTGTCAAGGGTGGCTAACTATTCCTAATCAATTCCACTCTTGGTTTGTCAAATGACAACAAATGGAAGCATATCTCGATAAAAGAGGGTTGGCCGAAAGCGTAAGTTTTCCGCTCGAGGGTGGAGAGTGTTGTACTATCTTCAAAACAAGTGCAAGGATGTCGATTTGTGGGATTGGAGGACCACTATGGTCCTATTTGGGCTACTAGTAGTTTCTATTGATACTCAAGGATGTAAAGTTTGGGCCAGCAGTATGTTGGGTCTAAAGTGGCGGCTAATTGAGAGAATCCAAAAACATTTAATTACAAGTACCTTCAAGATCGAAGCATCATTCCCATACGAGATAATTCTAGTAGAAATAAGTATTTTCCCAATTGAAGTTTTTGCTATGATTCATCTCCTAGGCTACATAAAAAAGTAGAGGCCATGGAGTTGGATACGTGACCAAAGGCAGTAATAAAAGAAGAGTTGAACAAAAGAAAGAGGAAGTGGATGAAACAAAACAAAATATGGATGGATAAGTGGGACATTAACATACATGAATGCCCAACGACCAACCGAGACTATGCAAGGGAAAAGTTTAAGTTAGGCATGTGGACAAAACAAATAGGGAGGAGAACGCAATAATACATGATTGAGTTTAACCCCGCTTATGCACATGACCAAAAACCTACATAGGGGCAAATATCAAATGGAGAATCAAGATGCTCTCATACTCAATTAAGAACAGGATTACACCAACTCCATTGTGAAACAGGGAGGTGGAAGATCCCAAAAGAAAAGTGGGAAAAGGGGATGTCTTTTTTTGCACATCAGACAGGGTGGAGATGGAATGGCACTACATCATGGAGTGCTCCGCATATGACGACATCTAGGTTAGATACTCGGATGGCCTAGATCGGGTGTTATGTCCAATATTTTAGAAACAGAAAGCATTGGTAAAACAAATAATTTACGACCAAGATTTGTGGTAGGAGAGTGAACTTTTAGAGGCAAAACAGTGGCAGGCTTTTGAACTAGGGTTCGGCCGCTAAATTCGTCTCCCTTTTTTGTCAGCTTCTTTACTCCTTTGGTTATGCTTTTGGTTCGTGGGGTGCCATAGATTGTTTTGATCTTGTGGACATTATTACTAGCAGTTGCACTCGAGGTGCAAGAAATGCCGAAAGGGATAAAGGGGAGGTGGAACATCCCGAAAGACAAGTGTGAAGAGAGGGTGTTTGTTTGCACATTAGGGAGGGTGGAGATGGAATGGCACTACATCATGGAGTTCTCTGCATATGGCGACATCCAAGCTAGATACTTGGATAGCCTAGATGGGGTGTCTATGTCCAATATTTTAGAAACAAAAAACATTGGTAAAAACAAAGAATTTATGACCAAGATCCATAGTAGGAGAATGAACTTTTAGAGGTAGGACAGTGGCAGGCTTTTGAAGAAGGGTTCGGCTGCTAAATTCTTCTCCCTTTTTGTCGACTTTTTCATTCCTTTGGTTATGTTTTTGGTTCGTGGGGTCCAATAGACTATTTTGATCTCATGGACATTATTACTAGCAATTGCACTTGAGGTGCAAGAAACGCCAGAAGGGATGCAAATGCAATGTTTCTATAGATTTGTTTTATCATGTAGTGTGTGATACCAAAAATCTGACGTAGCGGCGTCATCTTTTTGTGCAAAATAAAGGATTACATAAATATTGTTTTAGATAAGCATTAAATAGATATATAAACGTTTACGTTATCATGTGTTTTAATAATATAAACGTTGATTTAATACAGCGAAAAAAAATTGAAAGCACAATAAAAAATAGAATACTTAAGAATAGAAAAATGGGCCAAAACTAATTAGAAATTTAGAATCAATACTTACAATACTGGTTTATTAACTTAAAGGAACAGTGAAATTTAACAGTAGCTAGCAATAAATTAGGCACTCTTAAAAGCCTCAATATGAAGTATATACCCATCTACTTAGTGGCAATGTGGTTGGGCAATAATGGCTAGTCTCACTTTTTAAAATTTTCCATGTAAAGGAAAAGCATATAAAATTCCTTGTTACATATCTCACACCGTAGCTATATGAACCAACTAATTTTGGTTTTGAATACCCTATTGAGATGTGACTAATGTTCTAAACCCTGTTCAATTGTGACTAATGTTCTCAACTCTATTCAGATGTCTGTTTAACTATACCCTTAGCCTGTATATAAATGTTACATTTTTCTATTCATTGCATTTTTTATTGCATGTATACGGATGTGATTGGCGTTCTATACTTTTCCTTTAACTTCTTTTTAATTGAGTTTATTGAAATTCTATTTATTACTAGTCTTATGGGTAGGGAATTTAGCAAGAGTGGTGTAATATATTTAGGAGAAATTTACACTCAAAATGATTGCATGATATTAAAAAAATTAAGTTCGGCAACAAATTGATTAAATAATATAAAAATTATTGAAATGAAATTAAAATATTATAAAAATGTAAATAAAAGTTAAACATTTAATTATTTTATTTTGACAGTTTTCTCTAGCTTGATCTCTCTAAACATATTTCAGATAAATATATTTAAGGTCTCTATACTAATTATTTGTAGCATATTTCAGCTAAATGTATTTAAGATATTTATACGAGTTATTTGTAGAGAATATAACGTGCTCATGGAAACTATCTTATTAGTGGAATCTTGAACCCAAACTGACAATGTTTAAAGCCAATAAGTTACCTACAAATCTCGACAGATTGCAAAAAATTTAGTCTATAGAGCACATCTTTCCAAAATGAACCATCCTAAAATTTTAAATAGGTGTTAGAACTTCGACTACTGGGAGTACAGAAAATCTTCAAATGAATGACCGAGTCCCTGTCATTTAGATGAAAATGGCCTTGTAATGCTAGGATCTTGGATAGAAACAGGTTTTTTCTATCCAAAATTTTTATCGTACTACCATACAGATCTACACATTTGTATGTTGAAGAAGATCCCCATTTCAAAGAAGCCATTGAAAAGCTACTGAACATAGTAAAGACTTTAGGCATTGGTATAGCGATTCCCCATAGTATATATTTTTCAAAATAGTGTATGTTCCTCGACAAAATCAGTCCTCACAAGCTGGTATCTTATGAATAATCCTTATATTATTCCTTCTATGGCCACTTGAAACCGCATCAAATTTCAAAATAAACCAAAGCACCAGAACTCGACGATTAAAAAGGTTCTCCCATGTCTTCAGTAACCATCAAAGAAATCGTACAATTGATGCATTAGCCAATTATAAATAAAAGAGACCTTCAACCACTATATTAAAAATTCAAATATAATAGAATACATATTACAATCTCCTTATGTATAACATCTAACTCTTTTTGGTAAGAACAAGCCATTAAATTTCTTCTTAAACACTATTGTGTAAAAAATTGAAATAGCAGTTGTAAGTCTTTTTAATGAACTATTTATAGTAGTACCAGTTCTGTTGAGTCATTAAGGATTTTAAATCTGCTGCTCTACAGAGATTAATCTGTGATTTGCTCTGTACTTTCAAAGATTCCTCTCTATTTGCAATGACTAATTACGATGGCACCTAGCAGTGACTTTACTATTTTGTTTGTTTCTTGTTTATCAATGTATGGTATTGTGACTGAGACATTCAGATGTCTGTCGCAATTTGCAGTCTTCAGCACCTTGTTAACAACTTCCTCAGTTATGACGACCTCACAAAATAATGATTTGTCATGCCCTTCAATCTAGTTCATTGATATGGGCTTCTTGTGTGCATGGAAATCACCTACAACTAGAAACCCATAAAAATTTAGCACACCCACAAAAGAAAACTCCTAAGAAGATCATGGAAAACAGGAGATGGATAAAACTACCAGAATCACTGATTACATCCATTTCAGGGAACACAGTCTGAATATAATCTATGACATTCTAAACACCCTTCGAGATCATATTCATCCCGATGACATCTCCAGTGAAATAGCAGAATGTCATGTACAAATTCTTGCCTGCAATTGCACATTGTATACCTTGCAGCCTGGTGAATCTGCTAGTCCTGTTGAAATAGTGGACACCCAAAAACTTATCAGCCAAAAGCATGGCCCGATTCTAAAATATCTTCTCTTTAATTTTTATGCCATAATATATCTTCTCATATCTTTAAAAAAGCTTTATGCCATTAAATATCTTCTCATATCCGATTGCTGGAAAAGTTATGACAGGAAAGTCTTGCTGGAAAAGCTTGACACTTTCCGGCAAAGACTCCCACAATAGGGAACGCCTCCGGCATAAAAATCTCTATCTATCTATCAATAGCTTTGAGACAAAGAATTCTAGCTTCACACCAACTAGCTTGCAAGGGCATTGGGTATTTGGGGTTCGCCAGATGCATCATGTGCTTCTTCAACATAACTTTGCATAGGAAATATGGAAGAGTTTTTATAGTCTCTTCAACTAGCAAAGTTATTTTTCGAAATTCCAAGGGAGTTAGTTCATAGCCATAGGTGACGTAAGAATGAGAACTAAGGTGTTAGTGTGAAGTGTAATATTTCATAATTAGCACGATGGAATATTCATCACAAGCAATGTAGAATACAAACACAGCGCAATAGAAATGAGGAATCCACATGACTCCAAGATATCGCAAAATATAATCAGAATCATAATGAAATGAATTCATAACTAATTGGAGGGATCACTTTCCTTGGAATTACCAGTTACATTAATAAAGTTACAAGAGATGAATAGAGTTAGTAACCTCTAAAGCCAACATATGCCTATGTACTTCCATTAATCAGGGAATCAACATGTAGGCCTTTAAGGCGTATTTATACCTATTCTAACATCCCTCTAAATTACTACTTAGAGAGCTTCAAGAATGATGGCATTAATTAAGCCAAAAATAATCTCCCTAAAGGGGGGAACAACTCCCTTCCCCCTAATATCATTTTCAAAAACCCCAAGCAACTTGCACAGCTCCAGAAATTTAGCCTCAACCAATAGCTTTGTGAAGATGTCTAACACTCGTGAATCACTTTGTATAAACTTCTACTACAAAACTCCTTCCTTGATGAAGTGTATATGAACTGCAATGTGTTTGACCCATTGTCCATCTATAGGATTTTCCGCACTAGAAATGGCTCCGAAACTACCAGTGTATACAATTTTTTTCTACAATTTTATTTTGACAAAAGGTAAAATTGTATTATAAAAGGAATTACAATGAAAAGAGGTAAGACAGCTGATCACATACATCAGACTATGTGATTTTAATTACAATGAAGGACTGTACCAAAATATCCAACAAGGAGATTCACTAGATACATAATTACAGTACGAACAATATAGACATCATCATGGATGCTAATGGAGATTCAGTTATCATGAGCAAGAGATCATGGGAAACTTTCCTCCTGAACTGGAAGTAGCCCAGGCTTGGCTTGAAGAAGAGGCCTTTAGAGTTAAGTATGCAGATTCCTTGGAACTTTCTTCATTATAGACCCTAGCTCTAGTTGCTTGTCACTTGGTAGGGGAGGTGGGTTAATCAGACTCCAACATTGTTGCATTAATTCTTCATTTGGAATTTTCCATAAGCATGATGCCATTGATAGCATCCATACTTCTGTCTTGTTTGGCCACAAGGTTTGGAGATCGCCAATTCTTTCATGTGGTGTAAGAGAGATGTGTCAGCGTATAGAGGAAATCTTCTGTTACAGGATTATGCACTCCTTTAAGCTCGATAGTTTCCCCAATATTTTTTCCCATATCAGAGATTTTCAGCAAAGCATAGGAACATTTGCAGTGGGAGTTGGTATGGGGATTATGAATGGAGGGAGATACATGGGTATTACAAAGATGCAGGGGATTGACTGGGGCAAGAGCAGGGATGGGCTTGAAAACAAAGCCACCATGAACACAATAGCACATGACCTTGTAAGGAAGGTTTTGAGTAGGAACAGCGATGGGACATGGCTATGAAGACTAAAAAATATCAGGATTAATGCCAAGCTTGCGGAAAGGAGGATTAAGGATTGAGGAAGCTTTTGGCAATCTTATGGGTAACAAAGCTCCTGAGTGATCCAGAGGGGCAAGCAAAGTATTGGATGGGGTAGGGGGATTTTTCACAAAATATAGGAGTTGCAGAATCAGGGGTGGAGTCCATTACCTTTGGCAAATCTCTTTCCAGAGGCCTGGTACAATGAGAATAAAAGGCTTTCTTAGACCAGCCTTTGAAAGGGAAATTCACACAGGAAAGCTCATCATTATCTAGTTTAATGTGTTGCAACCTATTATTCTTCATGTTGGGAGGTGGATACTAAGAATTCTCCTGAGTTGTTAGACCAGGATGTTTTTGCCTTATTCTTTCCCTTTTATAGACTCTAACCCCTCCCTGACTAGAGAGACTCGATTTAGACGTTGCCTGTCACTTACCCCTGTTTATAGGTGCAGAAGTCCTACTTTGTTGTGTCTGCATTTGGATATTAAGTCTGGTAGGTGAAGATTGATTTGGATTAGATTGTAGCAGGTTGTAGAGATTTGACAGATCTCAGAGCCAGGCCTTTTCGAATTTACTGTTGTTGTGAGAATAGATTTGTGGAGTGGTTCTTTAGGTATGGAATAGTGAAGGGCAGCTGGTGGAGAGATAGTAAGCGGGTGTATTTACACTCCTGGGCCCTTTTGATGACCAACTCATCGCTCTCTTCTTCCCACACTTCAATATTCCATAATCCCAGCTGTGGAAGATCACAATGTAGCTGGAGCAGAGGATATTTGTGTCGGAGAGAATACAATCTGCGTTTGAGGACAAACATTCTTTGTGCCTGTGAAAATATATATAAATCTGAAATCACTGATCGCTTTGCTGTGGAGACTCTATCTCTTTTGCTACATTCACTACAACACAATATTTGGCTTCGGTAGTAGATATTACAATTGCCTTTTGTTTCTTGCACACCCATTACCGATATGACAGGTCCAAATCCCAATATCCAACATTCCATTGCTTTTGATCTACATCTACTCCCTAATAAGAATCTGTATATCTGATGAGGCGTCCCTCAGCTCCTCAGTAGTATATGATGCCCATGTGTGTGGTCCCTTGATGTACCATAAGATTCTTTCAGCAAATTTCAACAGACTTTTCTTAGGCACGTGCATGAATCTGCAAACCATACTAACCACAAAGGACAAATTAGTTCCAGGATGATTTAGATAAAAGTAGATTCCGATTAATTCCCTGTACAAGGTAACATCAACAGATGTAATTGTGCATTAGACCATGAATTTAATTCCAGATTGATAAGGGGTAAAATATGGTTTGCACTCATCCATATTAAACTTCTTCAGCAAATCTATTGTATAATTTCATTGGGGAAGAAAATACCTTGTATGTAGTTGGACAACTTGTATACACAAGAAGTAATGTAATAGCCCTAAATATGTCATCTCACAGGTATGCTTCAATTTGTCTATTAGATCAACAATCAAAAAGGGCTCATCTCCTGTGATAGTCAAATCATCTACGTATGACACTGCAATAAGGATATAATCATTTTTGTGTTTCAAATGCACATTATGATCATATTCACATCTTGTAAACTTCATTGAAAGAAAGAATTCATCAATTTTATCATACCATGCTTTAGGTACTTGTTTTAGTCCATACAATGATCTCCATTCTACATACATGTTTAGTTTCTTCATTGTATTGTACAATTGCTTTTGGCTTTTCTCTGTAAATTTCTCCTTTGATTTCCCTATTCAAAAAGGCACACTTGACATCCATTTGATGGACTTCCCAACCAAATTTTGTTGCTAGGGAAAGAATGGTGCACACTGATTCTATTTTTGCAACTGATGCATAATTTTCCCAAAAATCAATGATTTCTTTTTGAAAGAAACCTTTTGCAACTAACCGTGCCTTGTACATTTCCATGGACCCATTATTGGCTAATTTTGTTTTGTAAATCCACATGCACTTGACTATATTATTTCCGGGTGGATATGGCATGAGCTCCCAAGTGTTTTGCTTTATCAAGTAGTTATATTCTTCTTCATCACGTTCTCCCATTCATCTTTTCCTTTTGTTTTTCTTTTATGACAAAGGATCACAAGTGTTCATTTCCCTTGCACGAAGTGCATAATTGGCTTTCTTATTTTCACTTTTGGTCCTCCAACTACTATTCTCAACGCACTTATCATCTTTCACTTCCTAAAGTGTTTGGCAGCCCAGCTTGGAAGACTAACCACCTTCACTAGGTTTAGATTGTTCTTGGGTAGCATATGTAGATAGTAATTTTTCTGGTAGAACTTGAGTGTTACTGGAATGACCACCAACTGAAGGCATATCCTGGATAGGGGCATCATCTTGAGTATGTTGGCATTTGTTTAATGGTGCTTAAAATATATTGAATAGTAGATCTTATACAAGAGCTGTCTGAAATGTCACTCCACGAGAGAAATGGGATGGAAGAAATTCAGTGATTCCCCATCTTAAAGTGTTTGGAAGTGTAGCATGGGTTCATATTCCGGATGAGAAAAGGAAGAACCTTCATCCAAAGAGTCACAAAGGCATCATGTTAGGATATTTAGATGAGTCAAAAACATATAAACTATGGGATTATGTCGAGCGTGAACTCATAATTAGTAGAGATGTTATTTTTTGATGAAAACAATTCATATGAGGAAGCACACAAATGTACATGTTGCCATGATGATTTTTCGTCTCTACAAATTTCCAATGTTGCACGAATACTTGTCTCCTACCCAAAAAAAAGCATCTCAGAGATTGGTACTTGTTGGCGTCTTAGAGACTTGCATTTCAGTGTTTTTTAATATATATATATATTCTGTACTCTTGACCTTAGATATGATTAGATATCAAAGATAAGTATCAATATAATTACTTTCATCTTATGTCAACATCTAATATCTTAATTTTATAAAGGTAGTACAACTTTGCTCAAGCTATATTAGGTTGTATAATATTGTTTTCTCTCAAATTTACATATACATCTTTTTGCCGTCTCCGAGTACCAATCTATTTTTCTGAAAATGGCATTCCCATCTACATCTCCTTGTACCGGTATTGGTACACGTACATGTCTCCTGGTAACTATGCAAATTTCCCATTTTTTGATGATGATGACAAGGATGAAGAACCCAAGTTCAATGCCCAGGCTCCTTTCTTACTTACGTAAGGAAAAAGGCTCCTAGAAGTTAAATCAGAGAATGACTCGGCCATGAATGTAGCAAAACAAATGGATCCCAAAACATGTTTTTCACAACTCTTTCTTGGAACATGCATCTCGCCATTTCTATCAATGTCTTGTTCGTCCATTCAATCTCACAATTATGAGCAATTAAGGCCTCAGAAAAAACAAGGGCAGAATTTCCTTGTGCCACTTGATACATAGATACTTGCAATGTCCTGATTTATTTCAATAGTAACAATTCTTGGGCCGTCTCCTCATTGATTTTGCTTTGTTGCTTGTCTTTGTTTTGGCATGACATTTGTAGGTTGTCCTCGCAAACTTTGTTTCACGACTCCTTATCAAACCCCTCCTGGTTTCATTTTTGAAAAATCCCTAGAGCCATGTTGCTTGGTGCATGGATTCCAATATTGTGCCAATTTTGAGTAGATTGTCTTGCTCTTGTAGAAGCACCTGGCATAACCCCTAGAAATCATTTTTTTCATTTTCTCTCTATTGGCCTCGTTCTGTAGAAGGTAGATACAAAGATAGCATATGGCTTGCTTAGACGCAAAAGTACTATTTGTCGCATTTTCCCATTGCTCGCTTCCCCCCAGATTCAGTGATTTGATGTTGGAGTTCTTTCAGTTTTGCAAAGTATCCACCAATTCATTCAAAATCTTCTTAGTGGAGATTGAACCATTCTTGTCATAGTTGGAACGTCTTTCCTTCATCCATGACATTGAAAACTTCTAGTGCTTTGCATTTTTCATGAGGACAACCCAATTGCCACGTTACTGAGTTTTTCCTCTGTGTTGGGAGGTCCTTCATGAAGATGAGTTCCATTGAATTTTTCCATCCTTTGTAATGGTGGCCACACAAGACATTTAATGAGAGAGACCATTTGGAGAGCCCCTTTTCAGAAAGCTCCAGACCCTCTTAAGCTCTATACCACTACAAAGAGCTCGAAAAAAGCTTTCCAATGCTTCAAAAGTAGAGTTTGTATGCCCAAAACATGGCATGTTGAAGTTCACCGCAAGCACGCTCAACAAGGAAAATAATGAAATTTTAAAAAATGATTATTGGCAAGTGCATATTTTTGCCACTTGCTGCCTTTAGCTCTGTTATGCTTTCCATTTGTCAGCTTCTGAATCACTGGATTTTTGCTGACGTAGATCTTGTCTAAATAGTTGAAAAATTAGCCCAATGACACTCAAACACATGTTGGCCGCTCTACCCACTAGGGGCTATTGGACGAATCAAAGTGCGCCATGTGACACCTTCAAAATGTCAAGTCAACTATTGACAAATCTACTGCCAAATCAGATGCCACATCAAAAAATCGCTGTAAGCCCCAAGGAAGGGAAAGTTCAGATTTTATATCCTTGACCTATGCTAAGCATAGTTAATGACTGGGTGGGATAGGCCTTGTTCCTATCTCCCTTTAGGCAACATGGGGTTTCATTGAACTCAAATTGTAAATCATTTGGAGGGGGGCATTCTGCTCTGCTTAATGGCACTCTGCTCAAGGTAAAGTCTTTGCACCTCCACACTCCATTGCTCAATCGCCACTTAGCCAGTGCCTCTGTCAATGCACCGCTCACTCTGCTCCATCGTCACCCTCTTTTTGCTTGGTCAGTGGTACCACCTACAATTGTCACCAACAAAATCACCACTGCTGCCTGTTTTGGAGGTGGTCACCATTATGACTGCCTGCTGTAAACCCTTTCACTCCCATAATTTTCCTACTCAATTTTGAGGAGTCAAAACGAAGGAATATTTTAATGAAACAAGAAGTGACCCTTGATTTCTTGCAAGATATCGATATATGTGGTCAGATTTTAGAGTTTTTTCCTAAAGAAAGGAATTCCTTCGTAAGCCTTAAATCTCCTAAATGGACAAATTATTGATACTGGTGGGATAAAAAAACTTTTTCCATGAACAAACTCTCACTCCCTCCAATTTGGACAGTATTCAATTGATCTTGCACAAATAGGTTCTTTGCCCCACCTATGTTCTAAATTGTGACTCCTCATTTAGAAAATACAACTCCTAACGAAATGCTTTAATCAACCGAACTTCCTCTTGTTTGCCAAAACTCCTTCACCACAAATGTCATTGCAAAAGAGCCAAAAAGAGCAAGTTTTTAAAAAACCCTAAGCTTTGTTTGCATGTTAATGTGGAGGGTAATATTCTACAAGATTCCAAAATATCACAATACATGATAAATATAAGAATGAATTGAATTGATAACCAACGAGAGATCACTTCGCTTAAAAATACCCATTTCATTAATAGTAAAAGAGGTAGTAACCTCCAGAACTGACCACATGCCTAATGTACTTCCATTAATCAGGTGATATACATGTGGAAAATTGGATGCATTTTGATTCCTTGACATATCTGGAATGAAAGAAATGCCAAAATATTTAGAGACCAAGGAATTACGGGAACACCCTCTAGATGAAGGTTCACAAACATATTGAAATAATCATGAAGCCCATAAAACAGAGGCTAAATTGTCAAACCAAACCAACCAAAACTCAAATAGAAACCATACCCTAACAATGTCTTAAAGCTAATTTTGACGGAGTTTCCAAGGCAACCCAAGGGAGTTGGGTAGGCAAGGGGTTTATAGGGATGAGAACAGTAATATGTTATTCCACAGTAGCATTACTCCTGAAAAACTTGCGATTAATCGTGAGGAATCCCAACCCACCACATCTATTGTGTCATTTTTCAAATTTTTCCTGAGTTTTTCAAATATCTGTTATAGTTGATTTCTACATATACCTGTCATTTTTGGCTCATTTTACAGAGGCAGAAAATTACCAAACACAGGTAGAATGAAAAGTTTTAGTTTAGTGATAGGGATAAGCATTGTATTTTTTTAAAGTTATACAGTAGATAGATGTATTTTACAAGTTAAATTTTCAATCCTAATAAAGACTTTTTTTAATAATCAATACCCTAAAAGAGGGTATAGGTAAAAAATCACAGGCCTGCCTCTAAAATAGTGGGTTGTGCTCCATGACAGTATGGCCTACTATTTTACTGCCAGCCTTTTGCTGTTTAATAAACCTTCTAAGGTAGAAGTAAAATATAAAAAAATAACCTTGTGCACTTCTTTTTTTTGTAATTGGCATTTTTTATGTGTTATGTTTATTTATATCTCTATTTGTCACTGGCATTTTTTTATGCATTATGTTTATTTGTATCTCTACATGCTATATTTGGAATGCAATAACAAAATCGGTATTTTTAATTTTCCTCTATTTTTATGAATATTACATTGCCATTAGGTTTCCCAATTTTCACCAAGTTTTTCCCATTTTAAACCCAGGTAATTGAATTCCATTTACACTTTTTCCTTGTTGTGTAAAGGGAATGCTAATGTATGTTATTTGCCTAACAACGACTTCAAGCTCTACTATATGCACTTAAATGTTAAACTTAATATAATAAGAGAAAGAAGACTCCGATTTAAATGTTGATGGAGACTAACTTTAGGCAATCATCACAGTTAGCAAGCGCGTGCAACTCTTGGAAGCAAAACAGTTCTATGTGAATTTAATCTCGTCAATGGTTTCCTTAAAGGTGACCTTTGTTCACACCTACAAGGAACAAAATAGGTTGGTGGACATCTTAGGCAACATTGAGATTGACAGAAGTAAATATCTTCCAACCCTATGCCTGGGGATTCCGAATTAAAAGAAATGAACAAAATGTGGGAAGAGACAACCTTACCCCAAACAATAGACAGATGTATCCAATTACAAGTAGGAGAATGGTGCCTTTCATAATGGGGATTAGACATCAGGAAAAGAACCAAAGACCCCTTCTCAAGTTAATCTTAAGGTAAGAAAAGGAAGAATACAAGATATAAAAATAAAGCTTTCTGTACAAAGCATGCATCGTTCCCCTGACACAACTCCAATTTTTTCACTTGGAGAAAATATCTGCTTTACTCAACAGACTTGGTGGAAGTGATAAAATAATATCCCCTTCCCATTCGAAGACCTTTGGCCTATTTTGTCAACCCGACGGCCAAAGGAAAAATATAAGGGTGACTTAAGTTATATTTAATTATTATAAAGTGCCATTAATAAAAAAAAAAAATATATAGAGCACTTATAATAATTTATATGACTTAATAATTATTAAATCTAGGATGGAAAAGGCCCAAATATAAATTGTTATCCATCCTAGGTGAAAAGGCGACTTGCCTTAGAAAGGGGAATGGGAACATAGAAAGGATAAATGCCCATTTTACTATGTATTTCCCCTAGAAAAATGCGACTTGCATTAGGAGGGAAAAAGTTGTTTGGAAAAAGCATTTAATATGGGAAAATATTAAATGCTTGCATAGGGAAAATCCTTGTGAACTAATTGGATATTGTAGAGGTTGTTTTGGGTCTCTTCTTCCTTTATAAGGAGAAGTCGACTTGAGGGGAAGGTATTCCATAACCATTTGATATTTTTTGATTTGTGTCTTAAGCTTATAGCTTTTGCATACACACTTAGATTTTCTTTAGCTTGTGGAGTAAGATCCCACAGGGACCCTAGCTTCGGTGGTGAGAGATCCATTCCTAGCTAGTAGGGCACTCTTCGGTGGTGAAAGATCCACCCTAGTTTGTCATTATTGGAGTTGATTCAAGGCTGATTTGTAGAGATTAATTTTAGAGGAGTTTTTGGCAGATTTTTGTAGCAAGGATTTAAAGAAATATTGCAATGGTTGTTCTTCTATTAATCTTAGTGGAGCGACCCACTTGTTGGCTGATTTGTGTGCTTTGGAGGTACTTAAAAATTTGATTTGTATTGTTATATCTTGAGGTGAATGTTGGGAATCAAAGTACCTTGTTTTCTTAATTTTTGGAGCTGATTTGATGCCTTAAATGTGTTGGGAGACCTACTTTTTAGGGAAAAATTAGGGTTTTATGTTTGCTGTACGAAAACTAATTTTAGAATATTATTATTCATATTTTTGTGGCCCAAGATCCAAAGTTTCAGCACATTTATACTTCGCTAGCAAAAGATATGAATTTTTGAAGTTATGTTGCAGACAGGGTTTTTAAATAATTTATTGCAGCCTTGTTTACATCTGAAATCTGCAATTTTATACATATTTGGACTTTATAAATTAGTGGTACTAGATTTGAGTGGAATGATATAGATTTACGGGCTGATTTGTGGTGGTATTTAATCCTACCCTAGTCGCAATTTCCTTTATAAATTCAGATCTGCAAAAGTAAATTTAATCTTTGTGTTATAAGTTGTGATATGAGGATTGGGGATTGCCTGAAATCCGTCTAGGGGCAAAAATATGTCCATTGGGGACATTACATAAACCCCTTAAATTTTTGTAAGCCCTCATATTTCCAATCATCAGACTCAAAGCAGATGTGTTTTCTAACTAAGAGCAGCTGCAAAGTTAGAAAAACAATTGTAATGCTAAAGCCTAAAAGTGGCAGACACAAGTAAAGCATATCATCTTTTCAAAGAAAGCAAAAACAATTCAATTCTACAAAGAGCACCCTCAAATGGAAAAGCACAAGCACAAGTTCATTTTGAAGCCCCATTGAGCACCAGAAACTTTCAACAAAAAATAAGGATAGCAGGGAGGTGAGAGCTCTTATTGGTGTTCTATATTAGAAGGGATATATGAAAATATAAAAGAAGACTAAATGAAGAGAGAGAAAGATATAATATGAAAGAAGAATAAATGAAAAAGTTTCGATTTTTAAGCAATGACAGATATTCAAATCCAAAAACTTGTGTGGAAGAGGTCTCCTGGAAGAGAGCTGATGCCCAAAGGGGGATCAAACACATAACCCAATCCCAAGCTATTGGTAGGCAGAAATGTGTGGCAAATGGGAAATCGCTATGTGCTGGCACACACATGACCATGTGGAGATGAGACATTAAATTTACATTTTTTTTAAATAATTTAATAAAATATTCTGACATTACCAACCTCAGAAACTCTGAAGCTTTAATGACAGTCAGATAAACCAGTTATATGATAGGTCACTAGGCTGTTGAGATAGCGTCCTATCACTTCCAAAGGTTTTTTTAGTTGTTAATTCCCATCACCCTGCATGGAGGTATATGGACGCCATTAAGTTGCAAGCAATCTCTATGCAAGACATGGACTTGATTAGGACTGGCCTAGAGATGTACTTGAATATTAAAGCTAAATCAAGCCATACAAGATGAGGTGCTGTGAACAAGGAATTACTTCAACCTCTTGACCAACAATTTGTTCCTCTTTTTTTACTTGAGGGGTTAGAGTTCTCATTGTGCCTTGTCAAATTTGCGTAAGAATTTGACGGAATAGGATTTGTGCCTTCCAAATTTGAGTCTGAAGGAAGCAAATTAGTATTTATTGAGGATCATAACTCTGAGCACCAACAGGAGGAAGAGACAGCATACTGTCACTTTGAAAGGTATTTTTATCATCGATTCCCAGCACCCTGAATGGGAGGTATATGGATGCCATTAACATTAAGTTAAAAGCAATCCCTATGCAAGCTATGGACTTAATTAGGAATGGCCTGGAGATGTACTTGCATGCTCACAAATCAAACCATATAAAGATGGGATGCTGTGAACAAAGTGATTACTTCAACCTTGTGACCAACAATTTGCTCCTCTATTTTTAGTCAAGGAGGGATCCGAGGAGTCATTGTGCCTTATCAATTTTTCCTAGGAATCAGATGACGTGTGATTTGTGCCTTCCGAGTTTAAGTCTGAAGGAAGCAAAAAAGTGAATGTTAAGGATCACAACTCTGAGCCCCAACAGGAGTTAGGACATGTAAATGCTGAGAGTGGCGGCTATATCTCTCCTGCAGAGTAATCTTAGGATATTACCAGAGCCAGAACATTAGCCAAAAGCCTAAAATGCCCTTTGTGCCTCTCAATACCACCCTATTGAGGCTGAAGTTGAGGCCATTTGGGATGAAGTGCATCATCCTCCCAAACACTCTTGCAGGTGGTGACGATGATGATTTGGACATACAATCCTTCAAACTGAAATCTGGGAAGGAAACAGCAAGTTGGAGAATCTCATTCTCACCTATCATCAATACGAACTCAGTAATCTCAAGGACGCATAAGGAAGCAGATGTATATCATGAAGTTGAATGTGTGATGCGAGATGCTGCTAAGGTCTCACACCAGCATCCTGCTTGGCTTGTTTTTGGTTTGTGTATGTGGATATGATGCTGCCCTGCATGGTTGGCCATTCTGAGTTTGATCTTAAGATGTCTGCAGTTTTTCCTTTGTTTTTAGGGGTTTTGCTCTATTTTTTTACTTTAATTATGCTGTATGCCTTTGTTATGGGGCTTCCGAAACAGTGGCCTAGTAGTCTAGTTATCTTTGATAGGTTCTGGACGGTTGCTTTCTACTCTACGTTCAGGAGTTTTGTTTGACTTGGCCTTCAGGCTTTGTTGGTGCCTTTGAGTGTTTGCATTTCCTGTTTACACTGCTACCATAATCTTTTATTTTAAAAAAGCAAAAAGTTGTAAATGCTAATTGTTGAGTAGATTCATAAGATAAATTCAAATCCAATCTGCAGTTAAAAGATCTCTTCCAGAAAATAAGCAGACCTCGCACGTGTAACAAAACCTCCAAGTTGAATTTCTCAATACCTTGGTAATTGTAGAGAATGCACTCTCACTCTCTCTAAACCCCATCCCTTTCAAATACACATACAACACATTGACCTACTCACACTAGTATCATTCTACGAAGGCATAAAATATCTAAGATAGAATAGTACCTTAACAAATGGAGAATCTGCAAGAAGATGAGAAGCTACAGAAGGCGAAGACTGCAATAAGCCTCCATACATTTCTTTTGAAGCCCAGCTAGCAATTGCATCATTCATCCTGTATTGGACTGATAGCATATGATTCAACCCACCTCCATATAATTTTGATGCACGTTCCAACAAAGACACCCCGAGTCCTCCTTCCATTGCTTGTCTAGACAGAACCACAGGAGCTAACTGGCAAGTGTCACCTGCAAGAATAATCCTTTTACCTTGCAGTATTGGTATCCAACAAGAGGGTTCAATTGCCTGCCCTGCCTCATCAATAACAACTAGATCAAAAGTGGCCAACTTCCGAATGAAAGGATCTGCTGCACCTGTATTAGTACAGAGAACCACTTCAGCAGTTGATAGTATTTCCTTTACTGTCTCCTTTTCTCTTTGTTTGAGTGATTTTCCAAGTTGCTTGAGCAGCTGTCGAATGCCTGCAGCCAAAGAATCATCTTTTAAACAATGCCTTAGGTCAGTTCTTAAATCAGCTCTTTTCCTAGCAAGTTCCCCCCGAAACTCTGCAAGCCTATCTTCAACAATACTTCCTAGAGATTTCGAAGCAACAGATGGAGACATTCGTACAGGGTTTCCAACTCGCACAACATTTAAACCAATGTCAGTAAGTTTTTCCACCATGTTATCAACAGCAGCATTTGAAGGCGCTGTCACGAGTATTCTTTCACATCGTTTGACGGCTAAACCTATCAGTTCAGCAAGCACGCTGGTCTTTCCTGTGCCTGGTGGGCCTTGGATGACCGATACTGCTCGCTGTCTATTTAATCCTAAAGTAATGGCCCTTTTCTGCGACTCATCAAAGAAGTCGTTTAGTTGGATTTCACCCAATTCCGTATCTGCATCAATAGGAAAATCATTTCCAGTGAGCCAATTGACATCTTCACCTGTTCCAAAAAGAGTGGCTACTATAGTTGATGCAGGATTCTTTTTGTTCAATCCTTGCTTCTGAAGAAGCATTAAAGCCTCACAGTCACGCTGCAACATAGCAGAGGCACAAAATACACAAGTCATGCATGAGTAGTAAAAGCATTGTTGAAACTTAAAAATTATAAGGTTGGCAATATAAAAAAAACATTAACACATGCAGTCAACTGCAACATGATCTCATCTACATTTCATGTTAGAAACAGCATTCGTAGGTCTATGTAATATAGCAAATATATCATTTTTTCGGGAATCTTTTGATCACTTTTACCAAAGCCCTACTGAGAGAAAATCAGAACAAAAAAACGGGCAAGCAATATTAAAATCTGGTAAGCCAAAAAATATGACATACAGAACTACTCTACATGTTCTTAGTGCCAGATAGTATAAGCACTAAATTGAAATTCCAGTTTTACAGCACATAGAATGTTTATTGTCTGATAAATGAACAAAGCAAATCATGCTAGCACCTTGGAAAAGAATAAGTTGTTATGTGACGACATTTTCATTTCACATATTTTTGGAAAGAAAATTAAAATAAAAATGGTGACCTTTGCTAACACTAGCTCATTATCAATGGAGCAATAAGAGGGGCTGAGTTTTCTTTAGCTTCCACAGAATCTGTAATGGTGACTGTTGTGTCTGATTGAGTGGAATGCACCTGTTAAGTTGTGGCGGTTGCCTAACCCATCTCTGTTAACTTGTCTGTTCTTCTGGTAGCATAACCCCTATTGGTTAGGTTGGTCTGAGTTGGTTGCGTAAAGGCAGTGTTTTCCTGTGTTACTGCTACTAGATATGCAGTAGTACTCCTCCTAAGGTGGGTTTCGACTTATTGGAAGCATTATATTTTCAAGGTTGTGGCTGGTTCTGCGTTAGTACTCGGACATGGAACCTTTGACCGAATGGCACAACTATACTTCATATCTCTGCATGGATCAATTGGAGGCTGCAGAATTACATGGGAATATCTGCACATTAATTGATTATGGGACATTCGACAGGGCATGGGGGTGGACAAATAGAGGTTGTCCTATGGTTAAGAGGTGAGTCAGGTCATCTATTACAAGCTAAGTAGCCGATACGGCTAGGAAAAGCTGTGGGAGCGGGAGCGGCGAGCGGGAGCGGTACGGGAGTGGGTAGGGAGCAGCAGCAGGGCGCGGAAACGTCCAGGGTACGGCACATAAAAAAAATGCGGCTGTGGAAACGGCCGGGTACGGCACCATGCCTTTACCCGGCCGTTTCCATCTAGCCCTGCCGGCCGCTCCCTGCCCTGCTCCTGCTCCCACTTAAAAAAACGTGTTTTAATTTTTTTTTTAATGATTTCCATGTTTTAAAAGCACCACTGCTTTAAAAAATAAAATATTTTTCTAATCTAAACCCTAAAAGCTAACTCTAAACAATAAAACAAAAGAACACAAAAACAAAACATAAAGCAAAGAAACTTACCTTTGGCTCTCCAAAATTGCATTGTGCTTGTCTAGGGTTTGAGGAGCTATTGCTAAGCTTGTAGGAGTGTGAGGAGCTGTAAAGGAGGAAGATTTGTGAAGGATTTGTGGTTTACAAAGTGAAGGTAAGTTTTTTTTTAATTTCTAACCTTGTTTTTTTTTTGTTATTTAATCTTGCACACATTACATTTTGATTTTTTGCTTATGTTCATCTTTTTTTTGCTCTTTCTATTTAACTTTTTTAATTTTCATTGTTCAATCACAATGCAATTGCATGCCATTGTTTTCTTTGCTTTTTTTTTTTTGGAACCTTGTAGGTATTTCTACAATGGCAACAACAAGTTCTGCTTCTTCTGGGCAATCTTTGGCCAAGGACTTTGACCCAAATTCACCGTTATGGAGGCACGTAACAATAGTTCAACAACTTGCAGGTGGTGGTTGTTTTGAATGGAAATGCAATGATTGTGATGGACTATTCAAAGGCTCTTACAGTAGGGTGAAAAGCCACTTGTGTGCCATAACGGGTAATGGCATAAGAGTATGCAAGGGGAAGAATAATGCTGGGGTGCCAAAAGCAAAAGTTTTGGCATATATCAAAGAGCAGGAAGATGCAGAGGCAAATGTGGCTATGAGAGCGGGTCATCCATTGGCTAAAAGAGGAGGTTCATCTCGTTCAACGAGGCCTCCAGTTGCTCCATCACCTAGTGGATCCCCAATTGTGGCCATGCCACATCCATTTGTGGCTCCTATCTCCACGGATGAGGATGTTTCCCTTGCACGAAAGAAAAGCAAGACAAAAGGGCCATTGGAAAAGGCCTTTCAGAATGAGACCAGGGCAATTGCAGATGAACACATTGCAAGGTGTGTATATGCTAATGGGCTTTCTTTTAATGTTGTGAGATCACCTTATTGGCATGAGATGGTGAAAGCCATCAATGAGGCACCAAAAGGGTATAAATCACCAGGATATGAGAAGATCCGCACCACCCTTTTGGATAAACAAAAAAAATATGTGGAAACCTCCTTGCAACCAATTAGGGACTCATGGACCAAAACAGGTGTGTCCATTGTTTCTGATGGATGGAAAGATGCAAGAAACCGCCCTTTAATCAATGTGATTGCAGTATGCCCTAAGGGGGCAATGTTTTTGAAAGCGGTTGATTGTGAGGGGCAAGTGAAGGATGCCCAATTTATAGCCAACATTCTCTTTGAGTCCATTGAGGCAGTGGGGCCTGAAAATGTTGTCCAAGTCATAACGAACAACGCCAAAAATTGCAAAGCTGCAGGGATGCTAGTTGAGGCACGGTATGGGCATATTTTTTGGACACCATGTGTCGTGCATTCATTGAATTTAATGCTAAAGAAAATGGCAAACAAAATAGAGTGGATCCAACAAGTGTATGCAGAAGCTGAAGAGATCCAAATGTTTGTCACCAACCACCACATGTCACAGGGCATTTTTAGATCATTCTCGCAGTTGGAGCTACTGAAGGTAAGGAAAAGCTTTCTTTCTTTCTTTTTAATTTAAAATTTAAATATAAGTTTTTTAGTATTCTTTTAGCTTTCAATTTTATTTTTAATTTTTGTTCCTCATTCTTATTAGGTTGCTGAGACTCGGTTTGCATCACACACAATCGTCTTGAGACGACTAGTGAAGGTGCGAGAGGCACTCATGAGGATGGTAACATCCAATCTTTGGTCTATATGGAGGCAATCAAACACTCAACGGGCTCAAAAAGTGAAGAACCTGATCTTAGAGGACCCTTGGTGGGATAGAGTGAATTATCTGTTGAGTTTTACGGAGCCCATTATGAGCATGATCCGGTTTACTGACACGGATCAGCCATGTCTAGGAGAGATATATGACGGCATCGACTCAATGATTGAGAAGATAAAAGCCGTCATAAATGCAAAAGAACAAGATCCCGAGGAAATATTTTTCAAACAAGTGAAGTCAATCCTCATTGAGCGGTGGAACAAAATGACCACCCCATTACATCTACTGGCTTTTGCATTGACTCCTAGATTTTATAGCACAGAGATCCTTTCCTTGCCAGGGAGGGTAGCACCATACAGGGATGCGGAAGTCAGTGAGGGATATATGGCGGCATTGGCTAGGCTCTTCCCTGATCCTGAGGCCCAAGACCAGGTTATGGTAGAGTTTGGCAATTTCATAGCAGAAACGGGTCATAGCCTTCTCGCTCTTCGGAGCAAATACAAGATGGATGCTCATATGTGGTGGTACCTCCATGGTACTTCATCGGTTTACTTGCAACCTCTTGCAATCAAGGTCTTGGCACAGGTAACTTTTAAATTTTTTTATTCTCTTTTCTTTTAGTTTTTTAAAATTTAAGTTTGAGTGTTTAAGTTTGAAGTTGAACTTTGCATTGACTTTGAAGTTTGGGTTGCCTTAATAGGTTGCAAGTTCATCTTCCTCTGAGCGCAACTGGAGTACATATAGTTTCATCCACTCACAGAAACGCAACAGGTTGAGGGCTAAAAGGGCTGAAGATTTGGTATACATACATTCCAACTTGCGCCTTTTATCCCACAAGCAGCCGGAGTACAAGGAAGGGTCAACAAGACATTGGGACATTGATCCAGAGATAGTTGACTTGGATGCTTCCATTTCCCACCATGGAGCATATGATGATGAGGGGAGTTCTGTGGCACTGGCACCACGAGACCTACATGCACAAGGGGGTGCAACTGGCAGTGGCCCTAGTGCGAGTGGTTCGAGCCCATGTGGTTCTAATGAACCACATAATGATGATGATGTAGTTGGTTTTGATCCTCTTGATGAAGAGGAATATGATGAATATTGACAATGAAAGATAGTTTGAACTTTGAATATTGATCTATGATTGAATTTAATATATCATGAGATTCATGACATTCACATTGTGTTCGATTTAAGTATTTTAAATTTTAATTTAACTTTTAAGCTTTTAAGTTTCTAAGTTTTATCGGTATCCTAGCTTGTTTGTTGTGGTTATTCACTTATTTAGCTTATAACTTGTCTTTTATCTTGTCTTTCATATGCATAATATGTGGTTAATAATTAAATTCCTATTTAAAAGGCTGAAATTTATATATTTTTTAATTTTTATATAGTTTTTGTACTGCCGTATCCTACGCCGTATCCGGGGTCAAAAAAAAATTTGCCGTTTCCGCGTATCGGATACCCCGCTCCCGCTCCCGTATCCAAAACGTTTCGGCAACTTAGATAACAAGTGCATTGGATCAGATAGACAACAGTCTTAAGCTTTCTATGAAGCATTTGACACATTTTGAAAGCAAGAACTTCAATGAGGAACATCAAAAAACACTTCTAACTAATGACCTAAAGACAGTATGAACAGCCCTTCTATGTCCTTGAAAAGGAAATAATACCTTCCCCACATCTAATACCAAAACGGTCCAGTTATCCCACAGAAATATCTACGGGAACATCTGCACGTTCCAAAGAGAAAAAAGGGAAAACCTCTAGATATCATGTCCTCAAAAACTAATGCAACAGAAGTCCTTTGTGTCTAACCAATATGATGAAAATTCTGATTTGGCCAAAGCTAAATTGAAGGCCATTGTGGACAATGACTTGACATAATCAATCCATCACAAATCCATTGGAAGTTGCTCAAGCCAGGAACCTCAAAGAGCTTTGATCCAAGTTGTTCTGAGCCACAATTTGGCATGCATCCTTCCTAATTATAGTAGCAATGGCACATTAGTAAGTTCGTGATTGCAACTTAGGATTGCTGGAGCTTGTTTGCAGATAATTATTTGTTTTAGGAATTTATCTTTGGAGATTGATAAGGTCTAGAAGTGTTATTTGTTTTCCTCTTAATCCAAGAATACCTTGTAGTAACTTTACATTCAAGACTCAAATCAATTTTAGTCTTGTAGCAACTAGCAGCTTTGGTTTTCAACTTTGATTTCTGTTGTAACAAACTGAGAATCAGTTGAACATTAACTCTAATGTTGCAATCAGACAATTTTCGTGTGCTCTTCCATCTCCCTATAGGTTGTTGTGCAGGTAATGATCAATCTCTAACAGAAGTCTTCCTAGTGACGATAAAGCAATGGATGAAGAGCTTCACAATGATTGACATGTATCTTGAGAAAGAATATCTACGGCTTTCTGATAACAACAACGATTAAATCTAAATTTTGTTGTAGTTTTTTTGTGACGAAGTTCCAGGATGGTCATTGGCTGGCCAGAAGAATGCCTTCTGAGTCCTCATGTTAAAAAAGTTATTGTTCCGAGCTTTTTGTTTGCATTCATCATTATGTGTAGTAGAATGTTTCTTTTAGAAATTTGAAATAAATTTCAAAAAATATCCAAAAAATTCCATCACTGAATTAAAAACGATAGAAAATTATTAGAGAAGATCCTGTATCAAGATAGTTAAATCTTTCCTTTAGAAACTGAAAAAAAAAACCTATTCAAAAGCGCCTTGAGTAAATCTATAAATGTCATGTTAAATCAGATAAATAATTGTTCCCCTAGTGTACAATAGGGGGGAGACAATGACAACGACATGTTTACTTGTAAATAGACATATCTTAAAGTTTATAAGAAATAATTTCTATTGATTGTCCCCTCCCATATTCTGCCGTCTCCCCCATCGATTTGTTTGTGTCGCTTCAGAGTGGAGGTGACGAACTTTTTTTTAAAAAGCCTATGACACAAAATCCCCAAAAGGGTGCTTATCAAAATTATCATTACAAAAATAATACTCAATTTAATATGAAATAAAAATTAGGGAACCTTACACCCGTAACTAAACTACAAGGTATATCTTAAGCCAGAAAAATATTTTAATGGCTTCTAATGAGATGCCATTAGAATCAATTGTGAGAGAGGGGAGGCAAAAAAACTAAATGTATGTGAATTTATAACAGGGCTGAATAAAATTGAAGCAAGAAAAAAGAAATGAAAATTGTGGAGCTCATACGCACACTTTATAACTGGACAGAATGCTTATGAGGCATAAATGCCACTACTACATTATTATTCAAAAATAATAACAGATCCCACAAACATGTAACAAAAGTCTTTTGAAAAAATCAAAAAATGAATATTAAGATAAATAATCAACTGATTTTTGTGTAAATTTAACAAAATAAAAATTAGAATATTAAGATAGATAATCAAATTCAAAATTAAATTTAATATATTAAGATAGAAATTTAAGTTCAAGTTTAATTGTTGTGTAGAATTTAATAACAATAATATCAGTGAAAATGAAAAGATCAAGATCCTAGTTTGATAGCCCACTTAAATATAGCAATATTTTAATGCATTACTATCATAAATAAAGGTTTTTGGATGAAATGTGAGCAATTTTTTTAAGCTATTTATTATGAATACTCAGAGCCTTAGATCCGTTACTATTGAGGCGTAACCTTTAATGAAAACCAAAGGGGGAGGAAGCAGGAAGGGGGGGTAGGGGGGTATGGTGGAGTGTAATAGTGTTAGATGTCATTAAAAATGTCCCATCTTAGATTTCATGTCCATTTGACTTATTACAGGACATTGTTTCTTTTTGTTCATGCAGTATAAACCCTAATTGAAATGATATTTTCCATCCTTCCATAAGCTCGCTTTCAAGAACCCCTCATTCAATCATATTAAATATTTCAAGATGGTTGACATTTGCTGTTCCCAATACATCTATATCAAATCTTACAACATCCATTAATGATCGCCATTAAATGTTTCAACCCAGTCTAGGAAATTTGTTGTTTCAAATACAAACTCAATTAAATCATAGAATATCTCTTAATGAAATTTTAATGAAAACTAATACTGCCGCTAGTGAACTTCAACCAAAACATCAGGAACATAATATAATGAATTCAAAGTTGCATGTAATCCAAATTTATTATGTAGAGATCATCATCTCCCTTAAATAAATCTAAAGAAATCCCACTGTTGAGAGATGCTGGGATGAACACATTCTACAAAGGAAATATTACCAAATTCATCTCTGGAAAGATAGTTTGCATCCAAGCCCAAAATTCATTTGCACTACCTCCCACATCATTCCTACACATAACACTGCCTCCCCCGTTACTCCTACACAGTAATACTAATAATGGATGGTGAGAATGGATACTAGTTCCCTCCATGGAGGAATACATGGTTTGACTGGCCCGTGCAGGCTGAAGAAATACTGGACATTGAAAAACAGAATACAATTTAGAAAGAATTGTAAAGGTTGCTCCCATGGATTGAAATTTTTAACCTCCGCACTCCAGGGTTTTATTTTAGATCGATTGATTTTTTCTTCACTCTATTTATGCAATAAAAACAGAATTTATGGAATTTTTAACTACAAGATAAGGGAAGAGGTTGAAACAATATGGAACTTTTAAGGGCAGATGAGTGACTATGAATTCCACAAAGTCGAACAATTACAGAGACGAAAGTTACCAAAAACATTCAATTATAAAGGCCTGTCGGCCAATTAGTAATTTCTCCCTTACAAAGACAGAAAACGATTATTAAGTGCCCAAAGAAAATTTACGAGGATAGTGGTCAATCAAGATACCAACTGTTAAGTAATGAAGCCTTGAAAATTTGGCAAAGTGGTCGAATCCAAGTTGATCAAAAGTAATCTATTGGTACAATAGAGTTCCAAGAAATGATGCAGATTTCACCTTAAAGTAGAGTCCAATCATCTCCCCTAATCTGTGCTTTGGAAACTTTGTAGTCTTAGATAAAGAGAAAGTGGGATTTCCAAATTCAGCTTGGATAGTACATTGCTTTGGGCAATTGACCTTGTAACAATCTAGGTTGCCATTAGAAACAGGTGTGGAAACAGGTTAGAAACGCGGAAACGCCAATTTTCAAAAGAATCCTTGGATGTGAAACAGCACGGAAACATCCGTACAATATATTATTATAAAAATATAAATATATATAAAAAATACATAGTACTCATTTTATAATTGTCCATAAAATTTATAAAACACTTATAATATTTTGTATTCATTGAAAGCTAAAAGTCACATTCAACATGCTTACAATTTTCAATATGTCACATATGATTAATAATCTAGATTCTAGAATATATCATCTAGATTTTCCCCAAGTATCACTGAAACAAAGTATCTAGCGTTTTCATTTTTATATCTGGAGTTTAAAAAACAGAAGCACTGCTGAAACGGTACTGAAACGTCCCGAGTATGGCTCAAGCACTGGTGAAATGGTACAGATGTGTCTTGGGTACGGCCCAAGTACAGCAGAACCGTATTGATCTGTAAACTATCTACTTTGGAATTCATTCATTAAATCATAATTATACTATTGTTATACTTTC
Organism: Taxus chinensis; assembly: GCA_019776745.2. Taxonomy (NCBI): domain Eukaryota; kingdom Viridiplantae; phylum Streptophyta; class Pinopsida; order Cupressales; family Taxaceae; genus Taxus; species Taxus chinensis. The sequence continues at coordinate 179,413 of JAHRHJ020003543.1, forward strand.
AAATAGAAAATGACAGTTGAGCTAGTGATTGAATTGTTTATGCCTTAGAAATTAAATTTGTAAAGATAAATGAATTAATACACACACATACGCCAAGGATTTTATCCTCGAAACCTCCAAAGGAGGAAAACCAGTCGGGGAGGGCAAACAGCTCTTTCTTCCCTTTTTACTTTATTGGCCAATTCAAATAATAGACATACAGACTTTACAATAAGTGAGAAAGGAAATTGAAAATGTCTCACACTTCCTCCAAACTACTTGACTGCTTTGTTCTTAAAATATTCCTTCTCCAAACTCAATTACAGTACTTTAGAACTCTTTCACTTACTCCCATGAAGTCTCTTGCTTCCGATAATCAAAAAATCTCCTTCCTACATGTATTTATAGCCTTTCTCATGTCCTCCCGTGCACTGGAGGATGGGAAAGGTCATGGAGGAGAAGAGACACGGACAACCTTTCCAATTCTGGGACTGTTCATTTCGAATTTTTATTTTTTGTCCGAAAGTGACAGGACCGCCGCCCAACACAAACCAATGGTGAACCACCGCCCTAGTTGGGAGTGGCTGTAACCACCCTAAAGTGGTGGTAACCGCCACTCTGCACAGAGCGGGTTCTGTTAACATATAGACAAAACCTATGTTTCTTCATTTTCCTTCTTTGTGTTGACTGATCTGATGAAGTAGAGTCATTTTGATCCCTATGGATCACACCTCCCTTGCTTAGGAGGATTTTGGTCCCACAAAAGCTTAGTGGGGGAGTAGATGAGGAAATAATTCCCTCACTTTCTCCTTCGAGTACCACTAGGCCTGCCTTGGTGTCTTCCCTTTTAGTCCAACCTACCAAGACTCCTGCGGACCTCTTCTAGTCTCTCTGACCTTCTGCTGCAGCACTACATCCTCCTCCAATTTACCTCGTGAGTCCAAGATGCAATCCTCAATGGAAGGTAGCAACTGTAATCCTTCATCTTCATCTAGCATGGATGGCTCATATAGGTGCAAGTTCTCACAGTTTACTACTGAGTACATCCTCATAAATGGTGGCAAATCAAGTCGAAAGGCATTTTCTCCAACCTGCTCCAATATGGTGAAGGGTCCATATCGTAGTGGCTTGAGCTTCCGTGCTTGACCTTGTAGTCTCTCCTTGCTCAAGTAAAGCCAAACTTTGTCTCCAACATGAAGCTTATGCTCTCTCCTGTGTTGATCGTGTCTAGCCTTGTACTTGGCTTGAGATTTCTCTAACTGTTCTTTGACTTTGAGATGGATTTGTTGGATCCTCTCAATGAATTTGTTTGCTCTAGTCACCTTTGTGTCTCGTGTCTCCTCCTCATCCTGTTTCCCAACTGCTATGTCCAGTGGATTTGTAGGTAGATATCCCAAGCATGCTTCAAATGGTGACTTCATAGTGGATGTGTGTACTACCCGGTTATAGGAATGTTGAATGTAGGCTAAGGACTCATCCCAAGTCCTTGGGTATTTGCTATTATACCCTCTGATCAACTGTACCAAAGTCATGTTCACTAGCTCTGTCTGTCCATGTGTTTGTGGATGGAAAGTCGTGCTTCTATGTAACCTGGTATCCATCTTGTCCCACAAAGTAGTCCAAAACTTCCCCAAGAACTTGGAATTTATCAAAAACAATAGACTTTGGCAAGCCAAAATGCACCCATACATTAGCAAAGAAAAGATTTGTTGCCTCATGTGCTTTTATTGTCTTTTTACATGCCATAAGAATACACATCTTACTGAATCTATCAACAACAACATAGAGATAGTCATGGCCATGTTTAGACATAGGTAATCCTCCTACAAAATCCATAGAAATGTCCTCCCATGGACAAGTAGGTACTGGCAAAGGCATATACAAACCCTCCTTCCTAGTCTTAGGCTTGCTGGTACAACAAATGTTTACATCCACGTATAAATTTTGATACTTCTTGCATATTGGGCCAATACACGTACCTTTACAAGTGGGCTAGGGTCTTACCAACACCAAAATGTCCTGCTACTTTCGAGGTATGTGCTTCCCTCATCAATAGAAGTCTTTCAAGCTTTAGGCACACAAAGCTTCCCCCATCGGTAGAGTAGCCCATCCTTGAGATAACAATCTTCAATCCCCATCTTTTCAGTACCATTGGGACTGCAACCTGAAATGTCACCCCAAAGTATTCTTTCTTGAGGCATATGACAACTCCTAACTTCCTTTGATAAATCATATTTGAATGATTTAATAAGATAAGGGGATGTGTAGCTTTAACATGTCGACATCTAGTTCAATACATATACAGATAACTTATATTATGTAAACCTTATACATATAACTAAGGGGATGTGTGCCACATGTCGTAATCTCCATCAACCCATTTATACATTGAAACATTATTCCCAAGGTACATAGAATTTCCTCACTCTTTGACATGTTTCATCCCCGAAGCCATAAGAAGAAGCATTTTAATGAGTGTGCTTTAAATTATTACACACTTGTATACAAGCTCGATAACATCCAACCAACATAGAAAAAAATATCCTGTTTGTAGTTAAGCTTCATTTCAACATCTTCTTCTTATTCTTCTTCTTCTTCTCTGCATATGTTGCTTCTGCTTCTGATTCTTCTTCTATTGGTCTTTTTCTTTTGGTGATTCTTCTTAGATTCTGCTTTGCTAGACCTTCTTCTTTTGTTAATCCATGAAAACTTGTTCCATTCTTGCAAAGACCAATTAACTTTTCCTTTTCTAACTTTAGGGAAAATAAAATATGTGTAGGGCAAACTAATCAGTTGGCAACTTGAATAAGTCTTCAAATATCTGAGTTTAGAGCTAAATTTATCCCTAAATTTGTTCCACCATTCTCTACAATCAACCTACCATCTCTAAAAAAAGCTACCAACAATGCATCCATGATCCACAAATGACTAGGGTTATAGGAATTATGAAAATGAGATGGATAAAAACACAAAGACCCTAACTAAAATTTCAAGAGATTTCCGAAAATATGTAATTTTGCTTAAAAAATAACAATTTGCTTCCTGAAAAGTTGAATTTATGACCAAAAAAAGGGCTAAAACACCATAACAGTCCACAAAACAGGGATCCAATTGACCTGAAATTTTCAAAGATATTTTGACAGAGTACCCTGTTTCCAAATTATGATGCAAAACTTGAGGAAAATAAATGATACCCTCTTCAAGATTTATAAGCGAAACAGAAAAAGAGAGGGTTTTTGCCCTAGATTTTGGCCAAAATCGCTGAACTTCTACCACTTGTAAAGGATATTACCAAATAAATCAGTTACATTGACAGCAGAAGTCTCCTATGAGAGAAGACCAAAAAATGATAAATGATGACAAGATGGCATCCCAACTACCATAGCTTTGCCATTTTCTGATGGGGGGCAACCTTCCAATACCATTCGATTGGTAACCTCCAAACCAAATACTAAGATTTTAGACTAATGGTACTAGGCCATGGACGAAACATGTCAAAGAGGGAGGCAATGCTATGTACCTTGGGATATGATAATATAATTTATATGGGTTGATGGAGATGCCGACATGTGGCACACATCCCCTTAGTTATATGTATGGGACTCACATGGGATATCGATATTATAATGTATATGGGTTGATGGAGATGCCGACATGTGGCACACATCCCCTTAGTTAGTTATATTCCCATAGGACTTTATTATATTGGGTAATGTGAGTCGGCCTACATTGGGATTAGGTGTTACCCATCCTATTTAAAGGATGTGAGTATCATTATGAAGGGGAATGGATGTATGAGTTGAGTCTTCTACTTGGTAGAGGTATATTGGAGGTGTCCCACTCGAAGTGGATTCCCATCTTGGGAGATTGTGGAGTTACTCCTTCCTTAAGGAGCATTGTATGGTGTTGCCCTACTCTTAATATATAAATTTTGCAATATATTGATTTTAGGGTATTTTGGCCATATATCTTGGTTGTGTTAGGTATTACTTTGCATAAATTGATTATTTGGGTATGCTTGCCCCCCATAGAATCTTGTGTTGTGATTATCTTCTGCAATTAGCTTGATTTATTATATGCAATCTTCAATCACCTTTCAACCCCTTGGGACTACAACTACTGAAATGTCACCCCAAAGTCTTTGTCCTAGGAATATGCCTCTCCGTAAGCTTCCTTCATGAAGGGCTCGATCTGAGAGATAGTGGCCAAGTAGGAGAACTTCTCCTATGTAGGTGGCCTAGACAACATGTCTGCCACCAAGTTTGTACTACCCTTCTTGTATTTGATCACCAAATGGAACTACTAAAGGAACCCCATCCATTTGTAGTGCCTTGTCCTACTGCAATTTAGACTGTGCTTGCAAATACTGGAGAGGTTTGTGGTCAGTGTGCACAATAGTTTCTTTACCCAACAAATAATGCTTCCATTTTTTAATTTCCTGAACTAGTGCATACATTTCCTTATCATATATTGAATATCCTTTAACTGCTGAAGTAAAAGTTTCAGAATGATAGCATACGGGTTTACCTCCCTGAAGCAACACTGCACCCATAGCATAATCACTGGCATTTGTCTCTACTTCAAAGGGCTGCTGCAAATTAGGAAGAGCAAGTATTGGAGCATGACTAATCTTGTATTTCAATAACTCAAAGGATTTATCTTGTTCCTTACCCCAGTCAAAACCCTTACTCTTTGTGGCCACTGTGTGTAGAGGTGTTGCAATCGCGGAGAATCCCAGAATGAACTTCCACATGTACTATACTGCTCCCACAAAACTCCTAGTCTTTGTGGCTCCTGTTGGTGTTGGCCAGTTGGTGATGGCTTCCACCTTCTTTGGATCCACTCGTAGCTCTCCTCCTCCAACCACATGCCCAAGATAGACAAGTGACTGTTTGGAAAATTCACATTTCTTCATATTACAAAGCAGTTGTTTCTCCTTGAGAACTTGCAAGACTTGTTGCAAATGAGTTAGATGTTCCTCCCATGTGGCACTAAAAATCAAGATATCATCTAGATAAACAATGACACATGAATCTATGAAATCCCGCAATACATCATTCATCAATCTCATAAATGTAGTGGGTGCATTACATAAACCAAATGGAAGTACTAACCACTCATACAAACCTTGTTTTGTCTTGAAGGCAGTCTTCCATATATCCTCCTCCTTCATTCTGACTTGGTGATAACCTGACTTGAGATCCAACTTCGTGAAGAATTTGGCATGTTGAAGCTGGTCCAAGAGATCATCTATGTGGGGAAGTGGATATCTGTTCTTTATGGTGATCTTGTTCAAAGTGCGGTAGTCGATGCACATTCTCCAAGAACCATCCTTCTTCGGCACCATCACAATAGGAAAACTACATGGTGAGGTTCTTGGATGTATCACACCCTGGTCTAGCATTTCCTGGAGTTGTTTCTTTACTTCAGTACTCTCCAACAAGGATTGCCTATACAATCCTATGTTTGGTAGAGGGGACTCTGGCAACAGCTGAATCTCATGCTCTACCTCCTGTTTTGGTGGTAACCCACTGGGAGCCTGAAAAACTTCCTGAAAAGACTGAATAATACTATCCAAATCTTGTTTTCCTTAGTTAGAAATCTCTGAAACTTCTACCCCATCTTGTTTATCCTTTAACAAAAGTAAACAAAACTGATTATGATTTTCCTGAATAAGTCGTTTTTGCTTGGTTAGCACTCACCATAGTAACTTGTGTCTTACGCTGGTGTGCCCAGATGTTGTAGTTGATCCCATCCTTGACCCATCTGTATCGGTTTTCCCTTCTCATGAATATAGCATCCCTGATATACAAGTAAGGACTCCTGAAAACAACATCAAATGCATCAAGTGGAATAACATCAGCTTCCAATACATCAATATACTAGGAATTTATCCCAAACTTGACCTTACATCTTTTTGTTACCTGAATTTCAACACCCTTCTTCACCCAACCCAAAGGATAAGGGTGTGGATGCTTGTAAGTCTCAAGACCAAGCTTCTTTACAACTGCTTCAGAAATCAAGTTAGACTGAGAACCGGTATCAACCAAAGCATTTACCTTAGTTCTCTTGATCTGGATTTTGATCTGGAATAGTCTACTCATCTCCTCTTCTTGGTTGTCCATGTTGGTGGTCGTGCATCCAAGCCTCTCGTCTACATCAGAGTCATCTTCAATTTCCACCTCCCCTTTTGTCTTTACAGTTGTCATGGACTTCTTTGAGTCCTTGGTTTGGTTCTTCGGATGTAACTCCGGATGCAACTTCCAACATGTAGCGTCAGTATGACCATTGATATCACAGTTCTTGCAAAAATTCTTGGGATCTTTACAAGTATTTAAAGTAGTGGCAGTTTGTTTACCTTTCCCTTTCCACTTACCTTTGTTACTTGTTTGCCCATGTTCTTTCTTCTGCTGATTTGTCGACTGCTTTTCCCTTGGCTCTACTTCTCCTTGCTTCTTTTCATCATCTATATAGTATGCTTGCACACACGCCTCATTGAGATCTTTGGGCTTCGTGGAGATGACTTTTCTTTGAAGGTGAGTGTGAATTCCTCCCAAGTACTTAGTCAGAATATCCTCATCCTCCAAGTCCATATTCAGCAACATGGATTTGCCTCCAAAACTCCGTAGTATAGTCCTGCACACTTTGACCACTGCCTTGTCTAAAATACTGCCATTTAATCATTTGGTCAATCTTGTGGCCAATAGGATAGAAGTTAGATCTAAGTAATTCTTTAAATTCTTGCCAAGATTTCACAATAGGGACGTTTCTTCTTTTCACAAGTGGCTAGATGGGTTTCCCACCAAACCAGAGCATGTCCCTCCATTTTGAGACATGCAAAGGTGATCCTTTGTGCCTCAGTGACATTATGGACACTAAAGTAGACTTCTAATTGTTTTAACCATTTATCAAGCAATTCTGCATCTACTTGTCCTTCAAAGCTTTTAATTTCAACTTTCGTTTCAACTTTAAAAGGAGCATGATCAGATTTTACCTTCTCTCTTGCATTTGAAGTCTCTTCTTCACGCTCTTCCCCATATTCTTCCTCATGGTGGCTCCTCCCTATGCCAAAATTTTTCGGCTAAGCCTCAAACCACTGAGTCCATGGAGTCTTGCTTAACAGAAGTCGTCTTCTGCAAATCTGCAAGTTCTTCTTGTCTTCTAAACATCCTATCCATCATGGTCTCCAGCATCTCGATTCTATGGACCAAGTTCTCTTCCTCCATTTGTCCCTGAATTCTCTGTTTCCACTTCCTTGTAGAAATATCTGGATCGCAAGGTAAATCCTCTTCACCTTTAGATCTTGTCACTGTCATACAAATCCAAGAATGAATACCACAGTCCTAGATACTTGTTAGCTCTGATACCAAAATGATCTGTAAACTATCTACTTTGGAATTCGTTCACAAAACCACAATTATATTTGTTGTTCTACTTTCAAATAGAAAATGACAGTTGAGCTAGTGATTGAATTTTTATGCCTTAGAACTAAAATTTGCAAAGAGAAATGAAAACACACACACACATACGCCAAGGATTTTTATCCTGGAAACCTCCAGAGGAGGAAAACCAGTCGGGAAGGGAAAACAACTCTTTCTTCCCTTTTTTTTATTGGCCAATTCAAATAAAGAGATACAAACTTTACAATAAGTGAGAAAGGAAATTGACAATGTCTCACACTTCCTCCCAACTACTTGACTGCTCTGTTCTCAAACTCTTTCTTCTACAAACTCAATTCCAGCACTTTAGAATTCTTGCACTTACTCCCATGAAGTCTCTTGCTTCCGATGATCAAAAAACTCCTTACTACATGTATTTATATCCTTTCTCATGTCCTCCCATGCACTGGAGGATGGGAAAGGTCATGGAGGAGAACAAACATGGACAACCTTTCCAATTCTGGGACTGTTCGTTTCTAATTTTATTTTCTTTTCGAAAGTGACAGGACCATCACCAATTGGTCATAGAACCACCACCCTGGCGGCGGTTATAGGACCGCCGAGGTTGGGTTACATAACCGTCACTTTTGTTAACATATAGACAAACCTCTGTTTCTTCATTTTCCTTCTGTATGAGGGCATGGTTCATTAATTAAGAGAGTTATCTTGGATCACATATCCAAGACTATTGTGGAATTTCGGTGAACGTTTCATGCACCAGAACCAGTACCAGTACCCGGTATTTTTTGCTGCCCTTATTGTAAATTTTTTACCTGATTTTCAAGGCCTATGATAGAAGGTTGTACATGCGTGACAAGTAGGGTTTGCGCATACAACAAGTTTGTTATCACATTTTCAAAAAATCTCACGTTTGCATGTCTTGCATCCGTGCCCTCTAGTTACACTGATTTTTTAGTCTCTATAAGAAATGTAAAAAACTTTTAAAATCTCTGTCGCGCATCTAGGTTCCTTCACATTCAATGTTGCGCGTTAAAAATTTTCTTTGTTTATTCATCAAAATGGTTGCTTCCTCCACACACTTTTTCATACACATGCATATGAATATCATGTGAACATGAATACAAGTAATCTAGAATGTCGTGCATCACAAAGTCTTTGAATCGCTCATAGTATGATTGAGTATAGACGTTAATGTTCTACCTGGTTAATTACATCTAATTTAACCATAGTTGGAAGTACTCGCCGAGTAATCGCCAACCCCTAAGAGTAATCGCCAAACTATAATGCAAACGAGTGAACATGTCAATTGACTCGCTCTAGAAAATTAACTCGCCGAGTTTTTCAGTATTTTTCAAAAATCGGCGAATATTCACCATATTAAACTCGCCAATATTCGCCACTAAAACTAGCCAAAACTGATATGAGGGAAAACACTGGATAACTACAAAAAGAAAGCATTAATAGCAATGAAAGAAAACACTGCAAATACACAGTTTTGGCAAATTTATGTTTTTTAAAGAAATTTGAGTATTTTTTAAGTTGCCGATGATAAATTCCCGAGTATTGAAATGAAATTGCCAAGTTTATTGCCGAGTTTTTTTTTGGGGGTTTGCCGAGTATTTGCCAAATGCGAGTATTCCAACTATGAATTTAACTATACAATTGAAAAGCTATAAATTATGTTTAAGTATAAGCCACTTGACGTGAGCTGTGTGTAGTTACACATAGAGGCATGAAAAAAAGAAATTAAATTGAGAAGCAATAATGCGTCGAGGTGGACGCACCATGAAGGAATAGTTCAATGCATAAGGTTGCACACATGTATGCAAAAGATTGAGGAATTAGCCAATTTTCTAGACATGGCTAAAATTAGAAAATCAAAAGATGGAGTGCTACTCAAGAAAATTATGAAAATAAAACAAGAAATATGAATTAGAGGCCAAGTAAAGGAAAAGAAAGCACATGTAGAGTAAGGAAGAGGAAAAATGCATGGAGAAGGCTGATAATAGGATTAAATAAGATAAAATCATTGAGTTATTTATAACTTCATCTATTATTAGAACAACTTGTGAATGATAGAGACTGAAGGATCTATTTGTAAGAATGGCATATGCAACAGAGAAGTGTGCATGTAGGTAGTGAAGGGAAAGTACCCACCCTAATGAAGATACTGTAATGCAAAGTTCATATGTATGAAAAGTCCTAGACAAGTTTGAATAGAGTACTAGATCTTAGGATTGTCTATGTAGTACTTGGTATCTAGTCTATATCCAGAGTGCTACATGGTCTAACAAGACTAGATATAATGTTCTGTAATGTATCTAGCTTCTATGTTATGCAATGAAGTTTGGTTATAATGGATAATTTTGTTTAGTAGCTAAGGTAACTACATATGAGTATGGTATTCTTGGTATTTAGATCTTATTAATCTTTCTTTATGCTGAGCGAATTTCCTTATTATATGTGTTACCAATTTTCATGCTATGATGTATCCTCTTGAAAGAATGGTTTCTATGGTTATGAATATGATGTATATGTATGATAACATCTTCATAAGCATAATAAATGAGGTACTTAGTGTCTACACATGCTTTAGCTGAGCTTCCAGGATTGTCTGGATGAAGTGCCAATGCACATAATTGTATTAAGAGATAAAATGATTTATATGTTGACAGATGAATTATGAAGACCACACAGAGGCTTCGATGGTCATATATGTAAGGGAGTGTGAACGTTATCAAAGGAGCTGGTACAGGTAAATTTCCTAGTCATAATGGTCATGAAAGGAATTTACAGATGATGAAGACCACAAGAGGGGTTCCCACTAGTAATGGGCAAGGGAGGTAGCAAAAAGATAAACTACTTGGTATGTGGCACAGAGGAAGATGGGTTACGGTCCATGGAAGTGCACACAAAGATGAGTGTCGCTTGAAGATTAGTGGTATGCCAAAAGGTTATGTCTACCACATGTAGAAGAAAACATGACAAAGCACAAGATAAATAAAAAAGAACATTTAATGATTTAAATTGGTGGTAGGTGAGGAGAAATTAATGCGATAAAATTTAGAAATATATAAAATAAGCACGTGTGGTTTCAATATTTTCATACCTTGTGAAGATTTTGAGCTATTGACAAGTGAAAAAGTGTAAATTTTTGTCCAAGTGTGAAGAGCTAAGATCAAACTAGAGAATTCAAGTGATATAAGAGTAGCCGATGCAGAAGTGACTAGTGGATCAACATTGTTAGAAGTAACTTTGGGTAAGGAGTATTATCAGTTAAGGATATTTGGAAAGGGGAGAAGGGCTCGAACTAGGTTTTGCGGCAGAGTAATTTCTCAGAGCTAAAATTAGGGCACATCGTTGTGGAGAGAAAAACTAGGGCACAAAAATCGACTAGATAGGAAAAATGTTTGAAACAAGAAAGGAGGATTAAAGGATTTAATGATGGGTGTGTACATTTGAAGGATCATTGAACATATAGGGCATTAATTCTCTGTAAGTAAGAAAGTTTAGACATTGGTGAAGGTAAGGGTGAAATTGTGAGCTAAAAATTTGTAAACTTGCGCCGCTAAAAAATGACACCAAAGAAAGCAACCACTATTACACAGTCACCCAAAGGAAAATAAAAGAATCCTTTTGTTGAGGATGCATCATAGGAATGGATATCTAAGATGAAATCCCCTCCTGAGGTCATAGTAGCGTAGACATGGGTTTCCCAACTTACAAAATGTAAAATTAACAACTATAATCATCGCTCGAAGGTGCATGAAGGTGACCACTATGACTATAAAAGGGAATACAAGGATGTGATGAGAAATATGGACCACATGACTATAAAAGGGAAACTAGTATATGATGAAACTGTGAAGAAGGACTTGGAGAGATTTGGAGTCCTCTAAATGTATGAGTTACCCTTCTTTGGTCAGTATGAGTGACTATATAAAGTGACCATGTCGCACATCCACAAGGAATTATTCTATTTTGTAGGAAGAAGAATCGACATTAATGAGTAATTCATTGGAAGAGTTACATGATTACACAACTTGGGTGTGGAAATCGAAAAAGACCTAGAAGATGATGAGGTAATAGAGGCCACTACCACCACACTTACTTATAAAAGGGGAAATCATGTAATGGATGTTGTAAGTATTAATGATCTAGACACGAGATTCGTAGCATGCCTCGTCAGTTGCTAGTTGGGTGCGCCATAGAGGTGGTCATAAGTAAACAAGAAGTGGCTACAAATAACACATAATATGGCAGAATAGACTATGCATAATATTGTGTTGTACATTACTTAGGGGATCATAGATGAAGCAAGGATCTAGGTGGAGAAGGGAGAGAAAATAACCTAGGGCATAATATTTTTCTCATATTATTTTTAGAGATCAGGGTGCCAGATGGACCCAAGGATAAAATTTTGACCTACCTATTCTTATTTTTCATATAGAATCAGCTAAAAGACCGTATATTCTTTTCCAGATTTGGCATCTACTATTTTACAAAAGCTAGTTTCAGTTTGGATATTAATGATATAAGGTCGTCAACCCACACAAAAGAGAAGTTTAAGACCTGTAGAGGAGCTGACTGCATTCAGATTGCAAATTGTATCACATTGTTCTTGCTGAGATTGCCCATGATTGACCAAATACTCTATTGATTTTGCAGAGCCAGAGGTCATATCAGGTGTAGGAGCTGCATCCAGCTCCTCTTGGGTAGCTTCTAATTCTGCATCACGTTCAATTAGAAGAAGTTCTGACATGCGTGTCACAAAATCATCGATTCGTCTCTGAATCTCTGATATCTTTTCTGCAGGTAGACCTATGTCACCATGCACTTGATTTGGCTGGAAGGATTTCCGTACGAGAGCTTTATGTTGACCTGCAATGCTATGACCGTGAATAGTTAAGTTTCAAAAAAGATAAGGCCATGTGTGATTAATGAGGAAACAAATAGCATAGCTAAGTAAAAATAAAATAAAAACTTTTAATCTACGAATAAAGAATGAAACTTTATTGCTGTCAGCAAAACAGCAGAATGTGCCATGAAACTAATCTAGAGTCCAGACATTTTGTATTTGATCCCACTAAGTGTACAACCTAAAGCATTAGCTCAGAACTGAATATGGTAATATCAAGTCTAATGCATCCTTTGCAGGTCTTGTTAAACCAAGTTTGGAGCTTAAACTTTTTGTTGCATAAAAACAAGTATAACCTTTGAGAGAGAGATTTCGTGAGTTTCAGAAGGATAAAGTTCATGTTCTAGCAAGAAATGAAATTGTTTTAGCGAGAAAGAAAGAAAAACTATATTAATGTCTACGAATGACCAAAGTGGCAATGGGATCCGATAGTACAACCAATAATAACAGAATGTTGGAGCCAAAAGGAGCTCCAAAAGAAACAAGCTACAAGGAAAGAGCAACAAAAAAAGAAGAATAAATTATAAGACTGACTGGGGTGGGTAAACCCAAAATGGGTAAACCCAAAAAGGGTAAACACTAAATGTTATTAAAATAATGTCACATATTTCAAATTTTACATATAGTTTATAACCAAAATAAGACCCACAGCCAGAGAAAAAGATATGGCTTATGGAGACCTCAGCTGAAGGCTGGTCCTAGCATATAACAGACTTGGGACCCATATCCCCATCAACCATAGTGAACAAGCTAATACAACATCTAATGATGTCCACTGAAGAATGTCCCAAACAAAGGGGACTTGGTTGGGTGGTCTTGGAGGGGCACCAAAAATGCCTCCCAACAATTCTGACAAAATCGACAGCCAATGGTCCTCTAGTAGTAGAAAGGAGCAGTAGTGTACCCTGTTGGCCGAGGAATACATCCACCACATGTTCTACAAGAAAAGGAGTGAGGAGTTACTCCAGTAACTATTTGCAGAGTGAGGCAGGCTATCATATGCAAAACAGTTGTATTATCCAAACTTCAAAGAACGTGTAACACTACCAACTGCCGGAATAGGTCAGAAGAGAGTTAACTAAATGGGCGGTCCTCAGAGCCCTGGGCAAAACCTGATGCTTCAAGGCGACCACTTCCCAGAGATTAAGGGCCAAGCACCTCATACTGGGATAGTGGAAGAAAGTACTGAGGATCAACAGTCAAGCATAACCAATATACGGTTATACCTCTCTAAAACAAGCAAAATAAAAGTAGGGAGCAACGAACTAAAGATGCAATGTGGCATGACGACCTCAGTCCAGAACATAGACATAATATCAATATATGAAAGTATATGCAAAGCATCTGCAGCCAACTCCAAGCAGTTGAAAGGCTACTCTAACAAATCAAACATCATATAACATAGATATAATTACTATATATGAAGCTTTGAAAGTATATGCAAAGCATCTACAGTCAACTACATGCAGTCATAAGGCTACCTTAACAAATCAAACATAAGGCTTATGTATAGGTCCGTGCTTGCATGTTAATACAATTTTAAAATACTTTATTTATATACTGGCCACCATTTAAAGTTTCAGGGAATGAATTTAAAATGGCTGAATTTGCATATGAGACACGTTCTCAGAAAATGGTGTAAAGGCCATGACTAAGCCATATGGCAGCAAATCATATTGTCCGTGGTTAATTACATGGAAAGGATGAGAGCTGACTGGAAGGAACAATGACAGCAAATAAAAAGAACAAGAAATAGAGAAAGGGGCATGGAGCACTTGCAAGAAAATCCTCCACAATTGAGGTGCAGTATTCTGACAGTTTTTTCTTATATGGGAAAATAAAGGTATTTAAAATAAGATTTGAAAAAAAATGAAGGTATGAACAATATTAAGATGATTCCATGTGGTTTCAACGCATAAAACATGACTAGATAAACTATATTTTCCATGCGTCCAACATTTAAGTAAGCAATGTATAGTTTTTATTTGAATTGTACGCGGATAAGCTTTGTGAGGTCTAAGAGTAGCGCCCTTATCTAGGGTTCCTAGGAGCAGTACCCCTAGGGACGTATCAGAAGAGAGGGCAGCTAATATGGCCAGTGGTTGCTGATTAGAAGGAAAGAAAATTCATTTAAGTAAGCAATGTATAGTTTTTATTTGAATTGTACGTGGATAAGCTTTGTGAGGTCTAAGAGTAGCACCCTTATCTAGGGTTCCTAGGAGCAGTACCCCTAGGGACGTATCAGAAGAGAGGGCAGCTAATATGGCCAGTGGTTGCTGATTAGAAGGAAAGAAAATTCATTGGATGAAAGAATCTTATACAGAATATGGAGCATCCATATGCCCAATGGTTTCTGAAAAGAAAAGAATACGAAATTTATTGGCTCAAAGACAATCTCACATGTGGAAGTACATCTCCTTCAGACTCCATTTAATGTTCCTAACTAGCAGAAAGCTTGCTGTAATTGATTCAAAATGTGTTAGCATTTGTGACCAACATAGCTCGTGTGAGGATAAAACAAGAGAACATATAATTGAGTATTCCAACTAGTATAAAACTAAGAAGGGAAATACGCTTGGATATTCTGCTTGTTTTACAGTCATGTCTAGTAGAAGCAAAGAGAAGTCGTCTGTTGTTGTAGGATACATCTAATGGGTACTTTCTTGCATGTATGTAAAATGATATTCTGTTTTCAGTGGAAGCAAAGTGAAATTAATTGTTAATGTAAAACTACTATAATAAATATGCATATGATCCACCGCTTTGGGCTTCTCACCCTCTAAGAACTATAATTTTCTTTATTTTCAATAATTTCTAAGACAATGGTAGGTTTTCCCAATAAATGTATGCATACTTCTTGCCATATTTACCTTATGCATGAACCTGTACATATACCTGGATATTTATATGTACTCCAATCCTCGAAATGAGACTCCTCCTAGTCCGGTAGACAAGGAATAACAGCCCTGACCCAGAATGAATTAGTCTTCTTGGAACCCATTCTAGTTGTAATTAATATTGAGATGAATGCAGAATGTTATAGAAAAGAGCATACCAAAGAACAGTAAGACGTGTGTGGGAGGCTCAAGGAAACTCCAATTTTGGATAATAATAATATCAGCAGCAGCAGGAGGAGGGGTCGAAGGTTGCACCAATATAAATGATTATGCTAGTATCAGATGGAACATAACTAATTCAATGAACGGCCACTATAAGAAAATCATTCACTCTAGTACCATGAAAAAATAAATGTTTATGCACAAGACATTGACGCGTGAAACCATCCGTTGCTACACTTGATATAAATCCATACTACTAAAGTGTAATATCTCTGAAAAAACACTTTCTAACAAATCTGGATATTTTGTCAAACCCTAGGGCAGCAGTAAAAAATTGAACTTTTATGACAGCAACAACAATCTGATTTGTATAAGAAAAAACAGTAAACCCCAATATGCCAAAAAAATGGATTTTTCTTTATTTTTTTCAAATCAGCTTCAATAAAAAATGCCAAAATGTTTGAATACAATTATTTTGTCACAACTGATGATCTAAATGGAAAGATGGATGAAAGATAAGAGCATGCAAACTAATTTGACTGAAATCCGCCCCCAAATACTAAAACTGTAGTTGTACATGCTGCTCTGTATGAACAATCAAGCTTGAAAAATTTGCCCTAACCGAACTGGTTGAACACTTGTACTGTGATTGGTCACTCCAATCCCTGAATGGAACTGTCAAGCTGTAGATACGAGGGATTCTTATTGTCAAACCTGTATGGTATGCAAATGAAAGATTTCATTCTCTATTGTTGATGCAGAAGTAGAATCTACTTGCAGACAATGAAGGTAGTTGATAAATTTCTAAGGTTTGATGTAATAATAAACCTCAAATCTGCTTTTATAACTTCTAAGGCCTTATCCAAAGTTGGGCCCCCTCCTAAAAATAGCAATAAACAATATAAAATTATTTTATCCTTTCTCTCATGTTGGTGCTCCATCCTTAAAATAGGAATAAACAATATAAAAGCAGTTTTATCCTCTCTCCATTCTAAAAATAGGATCTTGAAGCTTATGCAACACAATATAAAATTGTTTTATCCTCTCCCATGTTGGTGTTTCATTCTAAAAATAGGTATAAGCAATATAAAATTGCTTTATCCTCTCTCCATTCCAAATATAGGATTTTGATGCTCATCGCAGCTCATTCTATCTTTGGCACCCCTTTAAGAGATTGCTTTATTTAATTATTATTCTATCTTGTAGTGCTCCCATGACAGAAGTTCTTCATTCTATTATTATTTTATTCTATTTTTGCTTTTTTTTGGATTAAAAATATAATTTTACTGTCAATTTTCCAATTAAAATATAAAACTTAAAATTACCTTTGAACTAGTTTAATTAATTTATTTCCATTTTTAATTTTCCTCTTAGTCTATGAAAAATAGTAAGAATAGGCTTTCGGTATCCATAATTAATTAATTCTGAAAAAGGGACACTACAGTCTACCCTTGCCAAAATTGCTTGCCCTCAAGCAATTGCAAGTCCCTTCTGTAAATACCAAGATCCCAAACTCATGTTCACACAATTTGGAACTTGTATTAACGGATCTATGTGCCCTTTGCCACTCAAAGTGTTCTTCACTCTATCACCATTTCCACTATGTTGTCCATGATGACCACACATCTGCAATGACTCAATAGGAAGCAACAAATCCACAACACTTGCATACCTTTGGTTGTCCTCATCTTGCTCACCTTCCTTCGCCGAATGAAGCTTGGTTGAGATATCTTCAACATCCTCAACCTTGTGACTCGGAACTTTTGGGTTAGGATCAACATTTTTCTGCAACTTGAACTCTTCACATTCAACAAGTGAATCTTGTTGACGCATGCAAATATTAAAAGTCAATAAAACATCTTCATGATTCTTGTTAAAGTTATGAACATAGTCGATTTACTTTCAATCCACCACATGGGCAAAAGCAACACTTAATGACTGCATTTGGGTTGCATTATTCGCTACATAGGAAAGGCAAATTATCAATCCCATCACACATTATCTTGGGGGCGAAGTAGTTGTAGCCCGCTCTCTTGGTGCGACTAGCACAAGGGCAACCTAGCTTCAAAGGACACAATTCTTCACACACACACACACACACACACAAGAACAACATTGAGTCTTAAATGTAGTGCAGTGCAGTGCTCGGTGACAATCACATTAAAGTGACTGTCGAGGTTAGTCCAACTCAAGCATATACATTTTTTATTCCATCTAATGTGTGTTTGAACCTTGTGCGAATAGTTAGGATTTGTTTTGCAAGTACATGTGCAACAGCAAAACCCTACAGGAAAGTCGGAGCGACACAAAGCAAAGTGAAGGCAACATTAACAGACCCTGAAAGAGCCAAATCCGCACTCCTTACCAAGACACTAACACCCAGTACATGTCACACCCCGCATTTTTATTCAATAAAAGTTGCTAAAATAAATTGTGTAGATGTATACATGACTCTATATGTGCATTTACCACCTAACATTTGTTGGTCTTATTTAATGATCACAATTTAATTTGCTTCGTTGTTTTTGGCTTGGTTGGTGGGACACCACCGCTAATTATTGTAATTAATGATGTTGGTATACATTAATGATTTTGGGACTGTTTTACATTACTTTGCATTATTTAAATATATTGAGGAATTGTACTTTGACCAATTTGCATTATTAACGTTATTGTCATTGCTTGAAAATGGTTTAAAGTTTGAGGGTAGTGTGATTGGTCTTCGACAACCTTATGAAGTAATTGTTTAATTAGAAATTTCTAATGTTTTGCTGAATTGGTCATAGACCACTCTGCAAGGTAATAACATGAATGGTTATTGTCTTAGTTTTGTAACTCAAATTTAATTTTGAACATGGTCATAGTTGGTAAGGCATTATTGTTTTATTGCCACTACTTGGATTAAAGGTCTTGGACCATTAGCAAAGTAAAGGATTATATTGTTTTAAGCCATATTGGGTCATAGACCTTGAAATGGTAAATAATAAGTTTTAATGGTCACAGACCAAAGAGCAATTAAATGGTTGTGTTTGAATTTATTTCAATACTTCTTAGACCAATGGGGAATTGAAATTGTTTAAATGGTCATTGACCATATTTGGTCCTTGGCAATATTAATTTAATTATTATTGATTATTGGATATTTAAATGGTCACTAACCACCATGCAATTACTTTGGAAAATTGGTAAATTTTATTGTTTAATGGTCTTGGACCATTCGAACTCCATGCAAGTTAATTTGGAGGTTATTTTTGAGGGATGGTGAGTTGGAACTGTCAGTAATTTAATGGAATTAATTTGAACGCACATGGTTTTTGGGAAAGTGGAAGCTTTCTAAGAAAGCTAAAACATGCAAATTACCTCCTTTGTTCATTCATTTTTGGTTTGGTTGTTTTTGTTGCATAGAAGGGGTTTAGAGGAAAATGAGAAATTTGTTGATGAAGTTACATGAGGTGGAGATATTGTTGAGATTTGTTGCATGCATTGAGACTTTGTTTAAATGTGAATGTTATTATTTTTTATCTATTTTTGTTGGAAGTTTTTGGAAGATAGTTTTGTTTGGGCATTGAAGATTTCATATTTTCAAGAAGAAAATTAGGAAAAAGGAAAAATAAGGTTATTCAAATTTCACACATGAATATCTATCTTTGTTCTCTTGTTTTATTTTTAAATAAAGGAATATTTTGTGGTTTTCTTATTCTGAATTAAAATATTGGAATAATTGATTTAAAATTTGATAAAAATTTTGATGGGGTAAGGAAAAACATTAGGAGAAAAATAATGAAACAAATGGGTTTTTAGCTTTTGAGAATATTGCTTTTTCTTGATTATGTTTGTTTTGGGTTTTTAAATAAAATACTCTTGGTTGTTTGCATTTAGAATTTTTGTTGGGATGATGGCATTTGACCTGTAAGAGTTTTGGGTTTTTTTATTTTGTTGGTAGATACTTATTTCATTGATGCTATGTTGTACAATTTATTTCCTTCATGTATCGGATATAGCTTTGGAAGTTGAGTTTTACTGTGGAAAATTGCTGAAAAATGTTAACTGAAATGGTTTTCTCAAAATGTGTATATAAATATTGAGCTTTTGTTATGAGTAGAACATGAAATGTAGGAGAAAGTTTTGATATTTGGGTCCTTAAAAATATGGGATAAGGTTTTTTTTTTAGTTTTATGGGTATGTGTATTTTAACTATTATAAAATGGTATCATTTTATCTTGAAATAGGGTTTCTCTCTTGAATTGGTTGATCTATTTAACTCGTTTGGTTATTGTGTTATTGTATTAAATGGTTGTTTTATCCCTTTATAGGATTAATAGTTAAACTTACTACTCATTTGAGCTTCTGTGTTATTGATATGGAAATATTGTTGTGTTTTTGATAAGTTCTCAAGGAGTTTAGTCACTAATATTATTTATTTAGGACTGTTATTTGATGTTACTGAAAAGGTGGAAAAGTTTTAATTATGTGACTTGATGATGCATTTTTAAAAGAATAGACTCTTATTCCTTTACTTATGATAATGAACTTGACTTTTTATTATGTGAATGATTTGATCAATTTTTTCCTTAATTCATTGTTAGATTCGGTTACAGGTGAAAAATTTTTCATATAAGTGTGAATGTTGAGTTCTTGTGGATCATTTCATCTTGTATTTTTGTAACTAAATAATGTAGAAGGTATTGTAAGAGTATGTTATTGTTGTGGATAATGTTGTTTCATTTCCTGTTCTATTGGTTACAAGAATGATATTGATTGAAAGAACCTATGACTAATTTAATTTTGGGTGATTATGGATTGTTTAGTGTAATCAATGTAATTTGTAATTGTTATTGTAAAGGAGAAATATGGAATAAAAAAGTTCATTAATTATAAATTGATTTGTACCTGTGTCATTTAAGCTCATTTAAATGATATTATCTTTGTTAATAGTCTATGGAAGTTATTGCTGATATAAAATTATGATATTGTTTATTCTTTTAATAAACTTTAGTTGAGAATATTCTTATTTTTAACAAGTGTTAATGAAATTAATTTTAGTTGTTAACTTTTGGATTTGTGAAACATATTACATTATATAGTACACATTCCATTTGATTAATGATATGTATACTTAATAAATGTATTATGAAGATTATGAGTTGTCACTTAAGATAACCTCATCATAATTTTTTATTTCAATTTAAAGCAACATGAATATGAGTAGATAATTCATGCTAGTTCATAGAACTGACCATGTATACAACTTTCTCTCTCCTACAGTGTGCAGGATGGAGTGACATTATGAAGTGATTTATTGGATTGATATGCATAATCCATCATGCGATGATTGTTTATAATTTGTTTCAGATTGTTGTATTGGTTGTAATTGCGAATGTATTATCTTCGCAGGGTTAAGAAAGAAATATTGCCTAGCGTATGTACTATCATGATTATTGTATGACATTATTTTTGAAATTAAGGAATTATCCTAATAAGTGCATTTAAATACATGTATGTTTTTAATCATATCTTGTGAGTTATGAAAGTGTTATAATCATTGTTTTAACAACAGATATGTATATTAAATTTATTGATATTTTGTATAAGTAAGTACAATATGTTTTATTGATTCATTTTGGAATGAACAATTATGTTTTATAACAACCATAGTATGAACAAAGCGAAAAACAAAAAAGATGAAACCATGTTGAATTAGTATTGTACCTTAATTAAAATACAATATTATGATTAAATGACGACATATGAGTACATGTATTATTTTCAACAATTATTAAATGGATTAACTTTATGCATGATGTGACTAAATTAACCTATGTAGAATGACAAATCTATGTTATGTTAGTATGATAAGACGTACTTATAAAAGATGGTAACTAATGAGTTACTATACACCTCATCAAGGAATAGATGGTGTATATACGATACAAAATAACTTATCGTTAAGATGAATTCATTTACTTACCTTGAAAGACTAACTAAATTGTTATTTAAGTGTAGATATCATGAATTGACGTTCTAGTCGACATATTCTTATCTCGTACCAACTTAGGATGGCTACGAGAAAGATAGTGAATACATAATGACGCAAGTCATTATGTGAGCGTTGCCTTTCCCATAGGGATCTTAAGATGGGACCGATAGGATCCAATTGATCTGAATATCGAGTCATGATCCCTACAACTTCAGAACTGAAACTTAAATTCTTAAACAACGAAATAAGATCCAGATAACTGTGAAGAGATGGTTGTGCGGTGATGGAGACAAGTTTCGTTGGCTTGTGTGTAGTCACAAAACTAAGCTTGCAAATAAAACACTTGCAAAATTGGCCAAGTAGTGTAACTAGATGATCACACTACTTGTTCACCATTTTCCTTTCTTGTCTGTGTCGGATACAGATGGAATTCAGTTGTATGTTTTCTAGGTTGACACATAGGGAATGCACATGGTTCTTAAGACCTGTTAGAAAAGGTTTAACCAAATGTATACAAGTTATACACACTCGGTTAGAGTGAATTAAGGGGGATCAGGTAGATCTAATTGACCCTTACAGTTGCACATGGTTATATTGTTATCGAATGGATTGTAAACATTTATTATGTTATATTTTATTTGATGTGTGCTGAAATTCAATGAAGGCATGAAAAGTAATTAAGGGGTTTGTTTAAAATAAAATATTCCCTTAATTTGGAGTAATAATAACATGGGTGTTACAATACAGACACTAGCACCTAGGTGGTTTTGTCCCCTTTTGGGCACTACTATCCAGCATCCCTGTAGATCACAATCTTCCAGAAGAAGCATGCACAGTTCAGATTGAGCCAGTTCCACTATCACTCCAGCCCACATCCAATAAAGACAATTAGGAATCAGCTAAGTCACTCTCATCCTCCTGTTACTTGTACTTGCTTGCTATTGCATGTTGAATCTTATATGTTTCTAATATTTATCTGATTGATCTTAGTCCTTTGATTAAAATTTAATTTTGTTAAATCACAAAGAAAGAGTCTCTCTTAGCTTCGAAGTATACTTTGAGCACATTAAAGGAAAGAGGAAAAGAAGTGGGCTGCAGTCCTAAGGTTTTGTTAGTTTCCGAAAAATAATTTATAAGAGAAGTGAGGAAAGACAAAGCTTGTTTTACTTTCATTCTCAAACCCATGCAAGTTGGGACAGCAAGTAAGGACAGTTGATTTTCCAAGTGAAGTGAAGAATTTGTTGGAAGAATATGCTGAGATTGTTTCAAAGGATTTTCAGATGGTTTGCCACCCATAAGAAGCATTAGTCATCACATGGACATTATCCCCAGATCAAGCATTTATCTGAACAAGGCAGCCCATAGGTTGACACCTACGAAGAATGAAGGCATGAAGAGACAAGTCCAAGAGTTATTGGACAAGGGTTTGATAAGAGAAAATTTGAGCCATGTGGTTCCAGCCATGTGTTAGCACCCAAAGAAAGAATGGAGAATGGCACATGTGCATGGATTCTAGAGCCATAAACAAGATTACTATCAAGTACAGATTTCCATTGCCCATGGATGGATGACTTGATGGATTGTTTGAGTGGAGCTAAAGTACTTCACAAAGATAGATTTGAAGAGTGGATATCATCAAATCCAGAATTAAAGAAGGGGATCACAAGAATGACGGAAGCCATTGTTCAAGATAAAAGAATGGGATGAATGAATGGCTTGTTATGCCATTCGGTTGACAAATGCATCCAAGCACATTCATGAGATTCATGAATGAGAGATGCTGAAACCATTTCTTGGTAAGTTTGTTATCGTGTATTTAGATGATATTCTGATTTTTAGTAGAACAAAGGAAGAACACTTGATGCATTTAAGGCTTGTATTGCAAAGATTGAGGGAAGAAAAGTTGTTGGTCAACTTAAAGAAGTGCAATTTTATAAAGGAAGAGCTCATTTTCAAGGCTTTGTGATTTCCCATGATGGATCGAGGATGGATCCTGAGAAAGTAAGAGCCATTATTGAGTGGCCATCATTGAGAAACATGTTTGAAGCAAGAAGCTTCCATGGGTTAGCAAGTTTTTACAGGAAGTTCATCAGGAACTTTAGTGGCATATGTGCACCTATCACAGAAACAATGAAGGGTGATAGAAAAGAGTTTATTTGGACAGTTGCAGCAGAGCATAACTTTCAGATTTTGAAGAACAGGGCGACGAAACAACCGGTTCTAGCATTGTTGGACTTCAACAAGGTATTCCAAGTTGATTGTGATGCTAGTGGGACAGCAGTTGGTGGAGTTTTGAGTCAAGAAGGTAAGCCCATTGCTTACTTCAACGAGAAATTGAATAAAGCTAAGAAAAAATATCCAGTTTGTGATCAAGATTTCTATGCGATTATTCAAGCATTTAAGAAATGGATGCACTACTTGCTACCCCGAGGTGTTTGTTCCTATTCATGGATCATCAAGCCTTGCAGTTCATAACTTGTCAAGGTAAGTTAAATCAAAAGCATATGAAATGGGTTGTTTCTTCAAAGTTACTACTTGTTTTGAAACATAGAAGTGGAAAGTCCAATAAGGTTGTTGATGCATTAAGTAGAAGGTGTCTTTTGTTGCATGAGATGAGAGTGGAAGTAGTTGGGTTTGAATCCATGAGAGAGTTATATGAGGAGATTTGGATTTTAGGAAAGCTTGGGCAACGTGCAAGAGTCCAACCAACATGGATAGAATTCGATGGTTGGATTATTTCATAGAAGAAGGTTTGTTGTTCAATGGGCAGCGTTTATGCATACCTCAGGGTTCAATGAGGGAGAATTTTATGAAGAGAAAAGCATAGTGGAGGTCTAGCAGTCACTTGTGGGGTGGACAAAACATTGGTGCAGCTTTGTTAGAGTTACTATTGGCCAAGAATGAGTGTGGATGTGAAGAATGTTGTGCAAAGTTGTAGAGTTTGCCAACACACAAAGGAAAAATTCAGAATACAAGTTTGTATCAGCCATTGCCAATACTAGAAAGACCATGGGAAGATGTGAGCATGAATTTTGTTCTTGGGCTTGCCAACAAACTCAAAAAGGTAATGACACTATCTATGTTGTTGTGGATGTATTCTCAACGATGGCACACTTTATAGCTTGCAAAAAGACTAGTGATGCCACCCATGTTGCAACTTTGTTCTTCAAGGAGGCAGTAAGGTTGCATGGTTTTCCTAAGAGCATTGTCTCGGATAGAGATACGAAATTCGTTGGCCATTTTTGGCAAACTTGGTGCATAAAGTTGGGTACAAGGTTGAGTTTCTGTTCAGCCTACCATCCCCAAATGGATGGACAAATGGAGGTTGTGAATAGAAGCCTCAAAAACTTGTTGAGATGCTTGGTTGGGAACAAGCCAAGACAATGGGATACTATTCTAGCGCAAGTTGAGTTTTCTTACAACAAGTTCAATAACAAAGTACAGCCAAGAGTCCTTTTCAGATTGTGTGGATACAGCCCTAGAGATGTTGATGAGTTGAGAAACACGACTGATTTGAGAATTTGTGCGATAGTAAGATTTGCCGAGTACATGCATGAGGTACATCAGCAAGTGAAGTAGAATTGGAAGAAGCACAATTGAGATACAAATCATGTTGATTTCAAGAAGAAAGAACAGAACATTGAAGTTGGAGAGCTAGTTTTGGACCATTTGAGAAAGGAGAGAATCCCAAAAGGAATGTATGAAAAACTAAAGGGGAAGAAAATTGAGCCGTGTAAGCTTCTGAGAAAGTTTGCAGTAAATTTGTAAGAGATAGGACTGCCGGAAGAGATTGATATCTCTCCAATATTCAATGTGGCGGATTTGTACCCTTAACATGAGGGGTAAGCAAGTGATGTGAATGTCGATTCAGATTCTTCAATGGCAGATTGGAGACAGCACCCTTGGAAAAAAGACTTGCCAAACCGTACCGTCAGATTCTTCAATGGCAGATTCTTCAAGGGGTAAGCAAGTGATGACCGTACCCAGACCGTACCCTGTCCCCTGTGGGTATGTTTCCAAGCGTACCCGTCAAAAAAAACTTGCCAAAGACTGTTTGTTTCCTTTTTTGGCAATTCTTTCCTTTTTTGCCATTTTTGGAAAGGGTCCGGAAAGATGTAGCAGTAAAAACTTGCATGTGCCATAACTTTCATTCTGTGACTCTGTTTCAAGTGTCGTTTTCTCTAAAAGTGTATATTTTCTCGAGCTCTACGCATTGATGGCAATATTTTTCTTATTTTCATAAAATCCATTTTTGCACCTTTTGGTACCAAGCAACTTCTTGCAATCTTCTGAAAGAATCATGAGCATTTGATCGCCTGATATGACAAATTAGTAATTAAAAATACTGGATAGCTTTCCAAAACTCAGCGAGTATTCTCCCGTGCTCGGACTAATCGTCCCACCTGCCAACTTGGATCCATATTTTTCCTGCTTAGTTATGATGTTTCAGCCACCATATGTCAGACAATACTACAATCGTGCTGAGTGGATCAAGGAAGTGTCACCATGAACAATCAAAACTCCTTGAATCTTATCACAGTCACTAAGATAAATAATTTTGATAGAGAAATAATAAATTTCAATGAGTATGCAAATGCTTCGTAGGTAAATTTATAATTTATATACATATTTATATATTTATATACATGTATATATAATATATATATATATAAAACGTACCCAAAAGCGTACCGTACCCAAGATTTTTAAAAATTTGCCGTATCGGCGTACCGTACCCGTACCAATTCCCGTACCCGTACCCGTATCCAGACTGTCTAGCTTAGAACTGAGGTAAGCAGAGGCTGTAGAAAGGATGATCAACTCCAAAGTCATCAAGAAGACAAGAGGAAGTGAGTATAGAGAATACTTGGCCCAAGAGGAAAAAACAAGATCAACTGAAGATTGCAACTTGGATGAGTGCATACCGAGCTTTTGAAAAAACATGACGATTGGTAAAATATTTCATGGAATGTTCAATAAGCAATGGTCTCATTGGTATGAAAGATCCCCAAGAGATCTTTTTTGCCCAAAATGATTTTTCTCCTATCACAAATATAAACACATACTTTTTGATAGCTATGACAATAAAGCTAGGGCAAATCTGATTTAAATAGAGGAAAAAGAGACTACGGTTTTATATGCAAACACACCCAAAATCAGCATACAATAATTATTTTTACTCCCAAACCCTTAGAACAACCATGAAGAATTTATGGCAAAAATCAGATTTTACAACAGCTGGAAAATAATTATATTTGAAACCCTAATTGTTGCAATCTTCAAGATAGCATAACTTTCTCTACACAACTCTGATCTAGGCAAATGACATATGCCCGAAGTTGGAAAAATACAAGGAACAAGATGATGTAAACCAAATTATAACAGCAACTACCAAACATGCAGATCTGGCCCTCCTACTATTTCGGCCCACACATTTAAGGCATCAAATGAGCTCCAAAAATTATTTTCTCTATCCCAGATGCTTGCCTATATTTTTAGGAACTCATTCATATAAAAATCAGAATTTTTGGATGCCAAATCAACTCAGAAATCAGATTTGAGATCTGATTATAAAACTGGTAAATAACCCTCAAAAGAATTATGAAACTTGGGTATTTTCATTCACAGAAATTATGAGATATTAGACAATGATTTGCAGATCTAAATACCTCAATAATAAGGCCCAAACAATCCCAAAGTGAGTCGATCCAATATTGAAAACACTGCTGCAATTTTATTCACCAAAATACTTTGAAAAGTCTTCAATAACACTGCTGGAAAAAGCCTGAAATAAACTGAAAATCTGATTACAACCAATAGGAAATTCTGAGCGAAAATAACTCTCAAACTCTTGGGGTTTTCGTCCACAAGAGGTTTAATTCACAAGGGGTTTCGTCCTTAGAATTTTTAATGCAAAAGCTGAAGCTCTATGCAAGAGAAAATATCATATAAAAATTTGGATTATGGAAGAGGCAAGTCGACTTCCCTTTTAAAGGAAAAGGGCCATCAACCAACCTCCAAACCAGCCAATGAGCTCACATGATTTTCCCTATGCAAACATTTAATATTTTCCCATATTAAATGTTTTTCCCGACAACATTTCCCTCCTAGTGCAAGTCGCATTTCTCTAGGGGAATACATAAATTAATTATGTTTTTATCTTTCTTAGGCTTCATTACTCCCCTTTGGCCCAAGTCGCCATTATCCTTTCTAGGAGGAATAAAATATAATAAATCCCTTTACAATGACTTTTGCCCCTTAAGGCAAATCGTATTTTCCATAGGGATTACAATTTATTTTTATTAAGCTAAATAAATTAATATAAGTGCTTTAATGATTTTATTTTATTTTTTTATAGCACTTTATAATAATTTATTATAACTTAAGTCACCCTTATATTTTTCCTTTGGCCATCGGGTTGACAAAATGGGCCAAAGGTCTTCGATTGGAAAAGGGGACATTACATTGGTCATTTCACTTACCCGACGTGCATGATGTAAGAGCATCCGAGTCCACAAGCAATCTCGCATCACTCAAACACAAATTGTGGTTTGCGTGTGTGGGATTGCAAACTTGCAACTATTCGCCTTTCCAACAATGACATGTGCATGAAGGATGATCTAATAGGGCTTGAAGCACCCCTAGCAGTCCAACACCTCACAAAATGCCTACAAAGAAGGTTTCAGTCATCCACCAGGATCAGAATGATCCCTTTTTGGGCAGATGGCGAAACCGCAAGGTTTATGTAGGCATCAACTACAAAACCACCAACTTACATTAATCAATGGTTATGCAAACATCCGACAGCTAAGCAACAGTCAAACTGCACAAAGTGGCACTTTCAACCTCAGTGCTTGTGCGCATAGAGTAACGACATGAAATTTAAGATTTGGCAGTTTCAAGCATCTTGGGAATGTGAAAGGCCACTGTGGGTTATTAAAGAATGTCAGAAAGATCCGAAAGAATCAAGAGAGACTTTTCATTTTTGCAAAGGAGTTGGAAAGGGTGTGTACTATCCCTGATAAATAATTTCTAACAAATCTAAATATTTTATCAAACCCTAGGGCAGCTATATAAAGAATTGAACTTTTAAGACAGCAGCAATAAGCTGATTTTTATAAAAACAACAAACCCCAATTGCAGAGATAATAGAATCTATTTATTTATGTTCAAATCACTTTCAGGGTAAATATCAAAATATATATTGGCTAAATTTTGATGATCTAGATATGTAGAAGGTTGCAAGAGATAAACATGCAAGCTGAAACCTTGCAAAAACTCTCTAGATGTGGCGCCCAGCATAGAATCAATCTCCCAAGGGAAGTGTCCAGTATGCCTTGAAGATGTTTGTCTAAAGAAATCCTTGGCTGTACTTTGTTGTTCTGGATGCTAAAACAGCCATGAATATGATGCACTAGCTGAACAAAATGAATATTTGTACTCTGAATTGTCACTACAACCCTTGAATGGAATTGTCAAGCTTAGATATGAGGGTTTCCGTCCTCTATTACTGATGCAGAAGCAGAAGCTACTTACAGACAATGAAGTAATCGATAAATTTCCATGATGAATCTAATAATGAACCCCAAAATCTGCTTTTATAAGTTTTAATGTCTTCTCCCAAAGGGTGGCGCCACCTTTAGAAGTTCATACATGCTCAATAAAAAGTTAAAAATTATTTTATTGCATCTCCAATTTTGGCGCCCCATCCTAAAATAACAGCTTGATGCTCATGCATCGCCTCTATCTTTGGCGCCCCATAATAGAAGTTCATTATTTTATTATTATTCTATCTTTGCTTTTTCACCGCACTGATTAAAATATAATTTAAGTGTCCTTTTTCCGATTAAAATATAAAAGTACTCTTGGATCACTTAAATTAATTTTATTTCCCTCATTAATTCCCCATAGACTATGGGAAATAAAAAAAATAGGCTTCGGGTATCCATAATCAATTAAATCTGAAAAGGGAATATTACAGGAAGAAGCAAGTAAAGTTGAGAGCAAATGAGCGAGTTGAGTGGACCTAGAAATCTTGCAAATTGTCCCCAGAGTCTAGAACAGAACAGGATTGTATTCGGGTCAATTTCAAGGAACTGTTGTATATTTTTCATCTTCATATGTTGGTTACTTCAATAAAGCAAGAGAGTTGTGTGTGTAATCTATGTCTTCACATTTTTAATTCAATAAACAAGCTAATTTTGGTTCAGAATCTTCATGTGTGTGTCGATTTGTGCAAGCATGTCTAGGTTGTGGGGAAAGGTTGTCATCAACTTGGCCCCTTCTTACCCGGCCTGCATCAATCATGAAGAGGAAACCCCGGCCCCTCGGGAACTGGAGGAATGGCAAGAAATGAAACAGAGACTCCAATATTTTGGTTTCTTGAAGGCCTTGGTATACTAACATATAATAAAGTAGAAACCATAACCATTCAAGAAGGTCTTTGCAAAGCTCAATAATGTCAGCTGAAATAGATTGTTATTGAATATGATTCCCTTGCGCACACGAGCAGTGCGATGTGAATGCCGAAAGGGATGCGGTGGAAGAAAGATTTGTGGAAAAGGGAAGGAAAAGAAGATGCGTAGTTGTGTTAATTAAGGTATTTGATTTGTCAGTTATATGGAGGAAGAGAGAGTGGAATAGAAATTAAAATTAGTATGATGGGTGGTAGTGTAGTGTGTGGTAATGTTAGGGAGGAGTAACTATTTATGGTGATTGTTTAAAGGAAAGTACTTGAAATGAAATTGAAGAGAATGGGAAAAAATCAATAGTCCTATTGATGTCATCTATCAAGAGGCATCGAAGTCAAGGATTGCAATTGGATGGTGTTCAATTTGTTAGATAAGACAAAGACATGAATGAAAAGTTAGAAATAAGGTGGTAATTAAATACCTACATGTTCCACACCTATTCCATGGCTGGAATAGTTCTTATCAAAATAATATTTGTTATTTATGCTTGACATTATTGTCTTCATGTCACTTGCATCATTCATGTGAGTGCAAGTTGTGATTAAAGAGTCAAAATAGAAAATGTGGGAAATTCAATAGGTTATTCGTTCAAAACCCAACCACAATGCTTGCTCCTTGGTTTCCCCCCTTTCAATTGTAAGGTTGAGTAAATGTAGGAAAGAAAGAAATGTGCAAACAACCATCTCTGAATAAAACTTACGATTCTTGTCCCCAGTTGACATGAGAATGTGAAAACATGGTATTGGGTGGTCATGAGCCTCCTCCATAATGCAAATGTACAAGTAATGGAGTTGGTTAGAATTCAAACTTCCATGGCTGACGTTTCCGGAATCGGTGGTGTCATCTCTAGCCATCGTTACTCCCGGTGGTGCCATCCATCTACGAGCATTGATGTTAAGGATCACAAATGGGTGGGCTTCAATTTGTTAGATAAGACAAAGACATGAATGGAAAGTTAGAGAAAAGGTTGGAATTAAATATGTACATGTCCGACACCTATTCCATGGGTGAAATCATTCTTACCAAGATAAATTTTATTATATACAACTAGTAGGATAACGATAAGGGTTTTTATCAACAACATTTCTAGCAACGACGCTCATAAAAATTTGCTAACATCAATGATACAACAACATGAGTCATGATCATACATGGGGGGAATTTGACGGAACGGATTGTCTTCAGTCCTTGGTAATTAAGGCCAAGAAATATGTGTAAGCTCCATATTGGATTAAAAAAGACCTTGTTTATAAAAATCTTTATGTTTACTTTTGTATATATATGAATTTAGGAATTGGTATTTTTTTTAAAAAGGATAAGATATGTGAAGCAATACATATTTGTAAAAGCAAGAAAGCGGTTCAATATATAATTTGTTAGTGGTTGTGATTGTATGATCCTCTCTCTATTAAATAGTAATACACAAGTAATTGCCATGCACTTTTCTCAGCCAAAAAAAGTTGTTGGACCAAGTTTGTCATCAAAAGATAGAAACTATAAATCAGATGCAAAAAAATGATGCAATGTGAAAACCGAAGGGGATGGGCCAAAGAAGGGAAAATTGAGGGAGAAAAACACTACACGAGGAAGAGGGGAAACAAAGAAGGGGTTTGAGGGAGGAGAAGTTCAAGGATGGGGAAAATGTTGGGGGGAACGTATGTGAAACATTGCTTTGTTACGACCAGGAACATACAAACCACACACTATTTTTGGCAATCGTTTAAATTGGAGAAAATGGGGGTGAAACAAGTTACTGTCAACAATGACATCCCTTGTGATTTGAGGGTAGTTAGAACACATTTCAATTTAAGGGGAATTATATTCTGTGTTCTGATACATTTTAGAGATAGGGACACGTGGAGTGGACTCATCATCCCAAGTCAAGTGGACAGTTGTTGAATTTCATAACCACAAAACAAAGATCATGTGGTTTTGTGTCATCTTTATAGACCATTATCTTATGTCATTCTCCAATCCTAGGAAATAATATCATTTGTAAGAGTTTTCCTTGTGGATTTGTAACAAAGACTTTATCCTTAACATTCCAAACACCGGATAAATTTGAAGTATTGTCATATGTATCTATATTAGGAAAGGTTTTCACAGTGACTACTCTTGCATCAAATTAACCACAGCTAGAAATTTTATCACCAAGGTTTGAACACATGACCTAATACTACTCTTATCACGATTACCCTGCCAGCTTGTTCGACAAATATATGAAAACACTAATCATTCTTTGAGTGGAAGTCATTGGTGTATTGCATGGAGAGGTGGGTTGGTTGGTCACATTGCAAAGTTTCCATCGTCATCACTTGTAGATAGGGAACTTGCATATGTTTGACTTCCAAACTCTACATGTGTTAGATATAGAAACTATATCTTAAGGGTTCCTTTTATCATCGATTTCATGCACATTTTTTAGTTGGGTTTTTATTTAGCGATTAAGGTAGAAACTATGGTTTCCCATTCAGTTGATTGGTTTGAAAATTATAATTTATTTTATTTATCATGGCAATTTATATTAATGGTGCAAGCCTTCATAGATCATTTGTTTCCTAGTCCATTGTTGAGGCATGATACAAAAACTCTATGTTACGGTTCCTTCTATTGTCAATTTCATGCACATTTTTAATTAGCTTTTTTTATTTTATGATAAAGGTAGAAATTATGGTTTCCTTCATCAACGGTCTTAACAACATTTTCCGTGAATGACCACCAACACAAAACTTTGTTGATCCATTTATCCTACTCGATCGTGCAACCATTGTATTTCCCCAACGCGTGTCAGACACAACCACTGAAAATCATGTCTGGAAATGATTATCGACATAATTAATGTTTGAGGCATTGTAAAAAGAGAAAAAATGTGCTCTTGGGTCCTCCTTCAATGCTTTATCTCATCGAAGATTATAAATAGGGAATGCTTTAGTTTGAAGATTATAATTCAGTCAATCGGCTGGAAGATTATAATTTGGTTTATTTATCATGGCACTTAATATCAATGGTGCAAGTCTTCATAGATCATTTGTTGTCTAACCCATTTCTAAGGCATGAAAAGACATCTGTAACGAAATATAAAAAAAATGCTCACTACTCAGGAGAGCGTAACACTCAAAATCTTGACAAAAATGATGGATTGGAAATTTTCATGAAAGATGAAATGTTTGGAATTTTTTAAAAGTAAATTTTTTTTTGCATCCCCAAAATTCATGGGAGAAATTGTGCATACCTAAGGAAAATTGGATTATCTTTAATGAAGGTGAATTTTAGATTAACAAAGCTATACGTGCAATTATAAAGTGTAAAAAAAAGTGAAGAGAGGTCGTTTAGGTGGCGATAAAGAAAAGGAGACATGAGCCTGATGGTGAATGAGATATTTGCAGTGGATTTGAAGAAGATGCAACTAATGCATTACCTTTATATATGTTGTGTAAGCATTGAAGGATTTAAATCCACAAACCCTATGCTCAAATGGTAGTGGAAATAGTCACTAGTGAGGTTGAATTATTGGTGTGTGAGTGATGTGGGTTGAAGGAGGGATGGACACCCACTTACATAGCTCATATACGTGACTAGTTCTATGGATGTTATTCGGCTACATTTGTAAAAGTGGAGATGTGCAATTAACATAATCATTGGTACAAAGGACACACTGTAGACACATATAAATTTTGTATGCAGTTTAGGTCTGATGTAAACGCTAACAAGTAAAATAACGTTCGGCAAGCCACATGCATGGGATGTGAAAACAATAAAAGAGGAGATGTGTAGGGCCAACATAATTATCAGTACAAAGGAAGCGTTGCAGACACATAAGTTTTTTGTATGTAGTTTAGATCGGATGTAAATGCTAATAGTAAAAATAATGTTTACTAAGCCACATGATGGGATGTGAAAAGAATACATCAATGACCAAATAGATATGTGTAGTTGAGCTCTCTCCCACCTTTCAAATTTAGCCACCTTCACTCTAGTTTGGAAACTTTATGTAATTGGATTAAAAACCTTGTTTACACAATTATAAGAGACATTAATTTAATAAAAATTTAAACAACTCAACCAAGGGCCAAGAAATCCCCATAATAGTTCAATCATACTTTAATCATAGTTAACAATCTCAAGTTAAATTTTCCTTTTCACACAGAGATTTGATGGTTGTTTACAATTTTTTCATGATATTAATTGTAAAACACTTGCAAATTTTCAAATTAAAATCACATGTTACTTGAATATTTAAAATATGACCGCCATATTTTATATAAAATTTATAAACATAAATAAATAAACACGTATATTAAATATATATTAAAAACTTAAAAAAACACATATCGAACCCTATCTCTTCGACATTCAACAAAAGTAAATGGTTGTCATAAGTAATAAATACACAAGAATCAAACAATGCCAGAGATCCATACTTGCACATTCCAGTAATAAATTTACTTGAACATAATATCTGCATAGCAGAAAAGCAATTGAATTACCCCAATATTTCGTCCCAGAGAGGGCCTTTGTGTGTGGCTTCATGAAACTTGGAATCCATCTATGATCTAATCTTCAACAGTGAAAGGGTCTTCTGTCTCGGTCAACGTCTATTTCTAACTGCCACCATTTCTATCCCCTTTGTCGAAACCCTCGTCATTATCATAAAGATCCCTGCAACACCAATAATACTAACAGATTGCAGATTGCTCATAATCCCTGGCAGCGAGATCCTCCACTTTAGCGACCCACTTTAGCAAAAACAAAATTAAAAAGAAATATGAATGCACCATCAATTTGATTCCACTTTTTTATGATCCTTCTTCTTTGTTTCTTCTCCTCATGTCGTCTCTTCTCTTTTGTTCTACTCTTTGTCTTTGTCATTTTCCTGCCTACTCATGATTGTTATTGCTATTTTTATTTTCACATCGGCTAACATGCCTCGCTGCGAGTGTGTTTCAAGTTTCAGCATGGCCACGTGCATTTGGATCGGTAGGATTGAGGAGATGAGATGGAAATTTGAAACCCTGAAGATCAATTGTTGGTCATTTTCATTTCTGTTTGGTGACAAATCTGGTAGAAGGTAAGCCCCTGACTCTATGATCTAAACAAATACCATGGGGTAGTGCATCTTGTCTGTGAAAAAATACGTCAAGTCACCATTCATCAAGCCCCTGGCCTAATCCTTGATATACCACCAAGTGGTTAGAGAGCGTTGGATGACAGATTCCATAAGTTAAATAAACCAAAAATAAAAAAAAAAAATAGGGGATTTGTTTATAGAGATTTTTTGGGGTTTTATGCAGAAATAGATATAAGCAGATTTCCAGATAGTGCTAGGTGATATTAATTGAAAAATTATGGAGTAAAATTGTTGAGAGCTTCGCCTTCACAAAAATTAGACGTCCTAACAGATTCAGATAAGGTGGCAAGCTAAACAAAATGTCTCGTGGGAGGAGCCGCTTTAAATTTTTCAAACCCTACCATATTTTTAGCTATAAATGCGGTTGCACTATGTTAACCCCATTCTTCCATGATCACCTTCGTGCCTGCAAACTCCTCTCTTTTGCTAAACACATATTATACGGCCCCTGCACTTATTACACAGGCAGGCAAAAGACCACCCCAAAACTTATCCACATCCAAACCTAAACAAGGGGAAACCAAAACCAAGTTGAAAAATGGAAATCCAAGTGCACATTTCTCACACAGAAAAGATGTCATTTTGTTCAGAAGCAACAGTTTGGCATCCACATACACAACTCTTCCTCTAAAAGACACTGATGCTGCATAAATTGAAGTTGAACGCCAATGGTTCAAATTGCGAAAAGTTGCCGCGAAACCCTTGAACTGCCTTGATAGTCCCGACAATTTTCTCCAATTCAATAGTAATAATGACAAAAACAACAATAATGGAAGTGACAATAGCGATGATGATGTTATCGTTTCAGAGAAAGATTTGCTCAGAGAGGCAGAGGAGCTCGCACACTTGGATAGAGTCCACATCCCTTTACACGACAATTTCTTCGCAAAATTTGTCAATCGCTTGACTACTCACGTGGGCAGTGGCAATTTATTTGATCGACATCCTCGTACTCCTTGTAACCATTGTCACCAATTTTTTACTGTGCATGTCATAGAGAGCTCGGGCTTTCTAACTTAGACAACATCTTTTGGCGTAAATACACGGCGATTGCAACCTCTGCACCAGTGCAATAAAAAAGCGATTACTGCCCCGAACTTTCTTTTATTTTCATTTGAACATTTGACGTTTAATATGGCTACCTCTGGGTTGGGTTCTATGAATGGGTGGATAGATGCTTGTAGCAATGGTTCCCGTTTTGATTATTATATCAATGTCGTCTTCACATTGGGGAGCTTGTCATTCAAGTGCCTTCTGGTGATTTTGATAGGAGCAGACGCATGGATCGCATTCAAGAAAAGAAAGCATTGAATTCCAACAGGCTCTTTGGTTGTTAGGGCACTTGCTCTTCAGCTCCTTGCGCTCCTTAACAATGATATCGACTTTTCTGGCAACATAGATTTTTCTGACTACGACATGCATGCTATCTCAGAATCTCACATATCTAAAAAAACAGTTAAGGCATGTAACGATTTAAAAGTTTTCAAAGCTAATTGGGTATCAGTTTTGGGTGGAAGAGTGAGTGTGTGCATGTTGATGGGGTGTTTGTTACCTGGAGTAACACACCCATTTTCCAGAAATTTGCAGAGTGATACGGCCGCACTCATAATAAGCGCTTTGCTATCTTTCTTCCAAGTTTCTTACGAAATATACATGTTCGCTACAGCTTATCACAATGCAGTTTGCATTCTTGTGTACAAAACTTATGAGAATGTTGTTTATGGTTCCATGAACAATGATATTTACATTTCTAGGTATGAATTTGTTTAGTTAGAAACGTGGAACATCACGATTTTCGTTTCAATCCTACTTTTGGTTCTCTTTCTAGACTTTGCTGCTCTGGCTAGTGTCGATATTAATCTAACTATATCTCACAATATACCCACCATATTTTCAACTCAGTATTACAATACTCAATTTTCATGGGCAAAAGTCAAAGAGCAAGCAACCAAGTATTTGTTTGTGGCTCGCGCTGTCAATCCTCAATATATAATGGACAGATCGATTCTCAGTTCTTCCATAGCATTTGTCGTTACCATTTGCAATGGAATTCTGATTTGTGAAAGTACATGAACATTCCTATAAGAGATTTTGTTTTTGACATTCAGTTAATGTTTCCTTGTGGGAACTATTGTCATATACTGGAGATGCATCACAAGAGTGGCCTACTACCCAAAAAAATTGGAATGGAAATGGTCGAGTCTCACTCAATATTTTGAGATTGAGGAGTTTTGCAGAAAGCTCCAATGCCCAAGAAGAAATTAGTGGAAGAGCCCTACAAAATTGATGATAAGGTCGTACAGAAAAATGAGATTACATAACTTGCTACATGTGCTTCTTTGGCTCCAGATGTTTTTCATTTTACTGACCCCGCACTTATCACATAGCGATGACGATGTTATCATTTCAGAGGCCGAATTGTTCAAAGAGTTGACTGCTGATGTGGACAGTGGCGCTTTATTTGATCGACGTCCATGTACTCCTTGTAATCACAGCCGCAAGTTTCCACTGTCCATATCAGAGAGAGCTTGGTCTGTCTAACTCTACGTTGCCAAGATACGGATACGAGTATCCGTTTGGATACGGATACGATACGCGGATACGTCAATTTTAAAAAACCCTTGGATACGATATGTCTTGGATACGTCCGTACATATATATGTGTGTGTGTGTGTGTGTGTGTTAAATGTGTATATATATGTATGTGTGTATATGTGTTTGTGTACATCTACTCATTTTACTCATTTTTTAGTCCATAAAAAACTGAAATAGTAATACAAAACTTGAATCAATGTTCAAAACATTCAATATACTTAAGACTTTGCATTTTTATTGATCATGTGGCTGCCATACATATGATATACGAATATCATGTTAACATGAATACGAACAAAACTTGAAATTTGAAAAATATACTAGTAACTAGATCCATGTTCAAATTTTCAAAACAAACAATATACTTAAGATTTTACATTTATGATTTCATTGTTCATGTGGCTGCCATACATATGATATAGGAATACAAACAAATCTAGAATATATCATCTAGATTTTCCTCAAAATCAAGTTCATGTGTGCCACTTGCGCTAGCTCCACTCTCATTAACTCCACTCTCCGCTCCTTGCGAACTCCCTTGAGCGTCATCTTCGCCATCAAATAATGAAAGTTGGGCAAGCGTGGCTACGGAGGCATCCAAGTCTGTGGTCTCTGGAATAAGATCCCAAAGTTTGTGAGGCCCTTTAGCATACTCCTCAGACTTGTGTGACAAGAGGCGCAAATTGGAGTGCACATATACCAAATCCTCAGCTTTTTTAGATGCCAACTTGTTTCTTTTAGCTGAGTGGATAAAGCTATAAGTACTCCAATTCCGCCGTGCGGAAGAATTACTAGCCACCTATTACAACAAAGTTAGAAAATTGAAATTCAAAAACAAGTTAGTATCCTAAGTTTTAACTTAATAAAATTTAAAATATTCGAAATGATTCTAAATTTTAAAATTTATAAATGTTATACCTGTGAAAGAACTTTTATAGCAATAGGACGTAAGTACTTGGCATCATGGCCATGTACACGCCACCATGTGGTTGGAGTCAAGTTACTCTTGTCGAAAAGAGCCTCAATCGATCCCATGTTGCCTTCTGAACCAGTAAACATGCCCATTTCACTTCTGACCACACTGGCTATAGATGGATCAGGAAAAATTCTTCTAAATGCTGCCCTGGTTCCATTTCCAACTTCGGAGTCAGAAAATGGTGCTTGCCTGTTTGGTAGCCCAAGTACATCAGAGCTATAGTACTTTGGGGTCAGTGCATAAGCAAGGAGATGTAATGGGGTGGTCATTTTATTCCACCTCTTCATGACCACAGTCTTGACCTCACCGTAGAAGGTCTCTTCTGGATCTAGACCTTTTTTTTGTATTATATCTCTGATACGCTCAAGCATGGAATCTATGCCATCATATATCTCTCCCAAGCATGCTTCATCAGTATCTACATATCGGATCATGGAGAGAATGGGTTCTGTAAAACTCAACAAGTACTCAACCTTGGCCCACCAATCGTCATCAAGGACCCATGATTTTACCCTTGTAGCTTTCTCTGTATTTGACTGCCTCCACACTGACCAAACACTGTTGATCACCATACTGCTTAAAGCCTCTCTCACCTTCACAAGCCGTCTCAAAACAAGCGTGTGAGAGGCAAATCTAGTTTCTGCAACCTTCAGCAACTCTAACCTTGAGAATTTCCTAAAAATGGCTTGTGACATATGATGGTTTGTGATAAACATTTGAATGTCATTTGCCTCAGAATAAATTTGCTCAATCCATGGGATTTTCCCAATCTTTTGGAGCATCAAGTTAAGGGAGTGGACAGCACAAGGGGTCCAAAAAATGTGCTCATATCTACCCTCTATGATCATTCCTGCTGCTTTACAATTTTTAGCGTTGTCCGTGATGACTTGGACAACATTCTGGGGGCCCACCGACTCAATTGCCTCTATTAAAATGTCAGCAATAAATTGTGCATCCTTGACTTGCCCTTCACAGTCAATGGCTTTAAGGAACATTGCCCCTTTAGGGCATACTGCAACAACATTTATGAGGGGTCTATTTCTAGCATCTTTCCATCCATCTGAAATGATGGAAACCCCTGTTTCCTTCCATGAGTCTCTGATTGGCTGCAAAGTCTTGTGAATGTGTTCCACTTCCTTTCCCAAGAGTGTGGTTCGAACTTTTTCGTAACCTGGGGATTTGTACCCTTGTGGAGCTTCATTGATACCCTTCACCATTTGATGCCAATATGGAGATCTCAATACATTAAAGGGCAGCCCACATGCATAAATGCATCGAGCAACAACCTCATCAGCAACCTCCCTCTTTTCAATATTAAATGCTTTCTCCAATGCTCCTTTTGGCCTTTTTCGTGAGCTCTCTGGACTCTCTTCATCAAATGGTTGACTTTGAGTTTGAATGAAAGGATGAGAAGTAGGTCTAGGTGTGGGTGGTAGTGATGAAGGCCTTCTTTGCGAAGGAATTGTTCTAGTTCTATTTCTTTCAGCTTGTTTATCAGCCTCCTCTTGCTCTCTTAGGTACTCTGCCATTTTTTCATTTGATATTTTTGGGCACCTCTTTATCCCCACACCTCCAACACCAGTCAAATGGATTTTCACTCGACTATATGAGGATCTGTACTGAGCTTGGCAACCATGACATATCCATACCCGACACCCACCACCAGCAATGTTGTCTACCACTGTCACATGTCTCCAAAGAGGGGAATTAGGATCATGTCTCACAGGAACTGATGTGTTTTCAGCTTGGCCTTGCACTCCACCCGAAGCAGAACTTGATGCCATCCTAATCTGTTTTTGATCACCAAGATCACCATAACGGCGCAAGGTGAGAGCATACACAGAGTTAGGATGTTTAAAAAATTAAAAACATTTTGCCTTAACATAAATAAATTAGTTATGTCATCCTAATCTGTTTTTGATCACCAAGATCGCCATAAAGGCGCGAGGTGAGAGCATACACAGGTTTAGGATGTTTAAAAAATTAAAACACAATTTGCCTTAACATAAATAAATTAGTTATGTCATCCTAATCTGTTTTTGATCACCAAGATCGCCATAAAGGCGCGAGGTGAGAGCATACACAGGTTTAGGATGTTTAAAAAATTAAAACACAATTTGCCTTAACATAAATAAATTACTAATTAGTTATGTCATCATAATCTGTTTTTGATCACCAAGATTGCCATAAAGGCGCGAGGTGAGAGCATACACAGATTTAGGAAGCTAAAAAAAAAAACAAATACATTAACATTGAACAATGCATTTAAAATAAAAAAATGATTTTTTACCAATTAATAAATTAAATAACCCTAAACTATGCCATCTTAATCTGTTTTTTTTATCACCAAGATCGCCATAAAGGCGCGAGGTGAGAGCATACACAGATTTAGGATGTGTTTAAATTATAAACTTTAAAAAAATGCAACATAATAAATAAATAAATAACCGTAAAAAATAAAACGAAAGGATGAATTCAAAATAAAATAAAAATTAAAATACGGTATACCTGTAGAGTGTAATGTAGAATCGTAGATCCTGGTTGCCTCTAAAATTTTAAAACAATCTCTTCCTCTCTAGTCTCAACAATGGCTTCTTCTCCTTCTAAGTTCTCCTCCTTGCAATGATGGACTCCAAACAATAGAAGCAATCACTGCCCCTCCTTCAAATCTTTGCCTCCTCTAAGCTCTTTGCAAAACCTCCTTCCAATCTTTGCCTCCACTAAGCTCTTCACAACTCTTCTTTGGCTCTTTGCTCATTCACTTGCAAAAAGACAATGAAATTGTTTGTGTGATTTCAAATGAGAGGG
Organism: Taxus chinensis; assembly: GCA_019776745.2. Taxonomy (NCBI): domain Eukaryota; kingdom Viridiplantae; phylum Streptophyta; class Pinopsida; order Cupressales; family Taxaceae; genus Taxus; species Taxus chinensis. The sequence continues at coordinate 220,724 of JAHRHJ020003543.1, forward strand.
GTGGGTGCTTTTTATAACTTTTTGTGGGGGAGAGGGTGTATTATTTTATTCATTGAGTGTTTAGGGTTCGGTTTTTAGGGACTAGAAAAGTCAAACATTAAAAAAAAATGAAATAGAACTTTAAAAAAACGTTTTTGAGCCAGATACGCCCTGGATCTGTACGGGATACGTTCGGATATGTGGCGGATACGTACAACGTTTTTGAGCCGGATACGCCTTGGATCCGTACGGGATACGCCCGGATACGTGGCGGATACGTACAGACGTATCTGCCACATATCCGAGTGTATCCCGTACAGATCCGGGGCGTATCCGGGGCGAATCTATAGATTATAAATGATATAATCTACGTATCCTGGCGGATTCGGGGGGCGGTTTCAGGTATCCGTGCGGTTTGTTTTTTTGGTCATTGACCAAGTCAAAATAATCAGGTAAAAATGGTTTCCTAAATATCCCCACCGTCCCCAAAAAAACAAAATCCAACATAAAAACCTGTGGGTATGGTTGGCAGTACGTCATAGATGTCCACCCAGAGGTTCGTGGCTTCATGGGTAACACTACCCGGGACATATCTAGTACTGGGTACGTAATTCAGGGGGTTCGTGCGGTGTACCCATGCTTCCTAGGTTTTAGCAAGAATGAAGAAAAGATATGCAATAGTATAAGCAAATATAGCTTAATTTATGGATAGTATTTCCGGGGCTTATAAATATGTGAAGATCGTATTCGTAATAAGGACATGATTATCCTGTAATGAAATTATGTGACTTTACACTTAATTGAAGATTCAGGTATCCGTGCTTCCAAAATCTAACTGGAGTGACAACACCTTCGCGAGCTTGGGCTGTTCTATCTGTCTTGGTTGTAATCTTAACAGAGCCATACTATTTAGCTTCCTCATTAAAAGTTTACGTGGCTTAATTCTGTAGCACTACATGAATATCTAGAAATGTATATTTGTAATTTTATAGATAAATGTTGTGGGTATCCAGAAATTTTGCCTGCCAATTTCAGTTGGCAAATATGTCTAGTGCTCATGAAAGTTTATAAGAATAAATGGGTAATGTTGAAATCTTCAAAGTCCTATGCCAATCAGACATTGGGGGCTTCAACTTTTATTTCAATCCCATGTAAATGATGTTCTTGTGTATTTCATGATTCCTCAGCACAATTTTTTGGCTGTTAGCTTTTTATGCTCATATGTCCTTAATTTCTTGTGTAGATTTGCATGGAATATTTTAATCTTTGCATTGCTAATTTACCAAGCTCTTGAAAGAAGGGCCTCTGTGAAAGTTCTATTGCATGGATGTGATTTTTTGTTTGTGTTCAATTTGTCCAAAAGAACCTGTAAGCTGAATGCCGTTAAGTATCAATTGAAGGCTTCTCACGAGTCAAGTTCATAATGCACTTGGTTAGCCTCCTACCCCATTTTTGTGTGATTTTCCTCTGCATGTGTTAGTCATCTCAAGATGACCTCCATGAATAGAGCATTACGCTAATGACATTTTTGTATCATGTATTATTTTTTGGTAAAGCAATACAAGATTGTAGGGGACCCACTTAGCACGCAAGTACCGTAAGCTTTCTTTTTAGATTGCAGGGGGATGGAATGGTGTGAGTAGTAATTCTACCACTTGTAAGGGCTGTCGCTGGACCCTACAAAGATTTCTTTCCCCATTGGATCACAAAGCTGTGGTGTGAGTAGAACCCGCAACTGTATATTACTTATGACATCATCTTTGTCTCAGCAAGTTCTTACCAGTATGGGATATGATCACTACCCAATGACAACCCAATCATGTCACTTGTGTTAAGTAATATGAAGCCCTTCCACAAGCAAATGTTAATTCCATATTATTATTTTCTGCAAGACATTCTTATTTACTGTTGTAGGCAATTTACAAATCTCAACTAGGCTTAATAATGCTGACATGAGTATGTCATTAACTTAATGACATTTTTTTGCAATGTATTTTTTCTTTTTTGGTAACTATTCAAGGCAGGGGGACCTACTTAGCATGCAGAGTCGGACCTAAGCATTTGTTATTAAGGGGAGGAATGGTGTATGTAACCTTAGCCATGTGCTTCATAAAACTTAAATATGTTACCTTCGTATGAAAGCAATAGTGCCTGGTTTTTTAATTTTATCTGCTACATGCATAAATAGCTTTTTTAGATTGAAGATTTTCACAATCAAGTATATGAAGTCAAAAAATATTGCATAGAACTTCACCTTTTAGGAAGATCTAGGTGTAGCTTTTGCATGTATCGTTGACCATACTCAAAGTTGCAACGTTGTATACAGTGTACTTCCTTTAATGGTTATCCTGTCTCATTTGGGTTTTAGATTGCTGCAGATGGCTTCATAGATGCAAGCAAGAATTGGAGCTTCAGAGAAGTGGACAACTTAACGGAGTCTTGTTCAGGATCTTGAAAGTATGTCATGTTTTTTCTAGCCTTTAAGGCTGGAAATACTTCAAAGTCTTTCAGTTCTTGACATTAATTGATTAGAGTGAAAGTTATTTGCTTTTACAATCTTCGTCCATTAAATCAAATTTGCAATCATTCATATGCAAGGAGAGAGAAAATGTTGGAGCCATCACCTACATGAATTGACTCCATTTCCTACATTTATCTAATTGTGGATTACTGTGTGAGCAGCTAAATTTTCATTTAGAAAACTTCAATCTCTCCTGGATGTAGATATGAAGGAGTCTGCTATGAAAAGTCACTTTGCATCTGAGATTGCCTCCATTCAAATTATATGCCATCAGGACTAGTTCAAGAACACCCTTCCCTTCTTGGCAAATCATCCAAGATGGTTCCAATCTCACATGCACTTTCGCACCGAAGGGCAGTCCAGCATACAGGGTATCTAGACTTGTTTTGACACAATCCAATTCCAGAAAGCCGTTGTGAATGTACATGTCTAGAATACAAAATCATTGTTTGCTCCATTTGGAAAAGTACACAACATTGGCTATCAGCCCAGAATTTGCCATTCCAACCATTAACAACCAGATTTTGATAGATAAGTAGGCCAAGTGATAAGTTGCAATTTGAATGCAACTTCAGCTTTAGTGAGATAGCCTTAACGTTGTTTCACCTGGATGCAGTCAATCCTTATAGTCTTGCAGTAATACAGTCGGATTGCTTTTGTTTGCCCAGCTTGTAATATTACTAGTTTTTTAATTCGCGCTGAGCCACTGATCAAAGATCAGTGGGATCATGTTTACTGGCTTACCTAGATCCGAATGGGACTGTGTCCCTTAAGTACAGCATGGGATTGGTGGCCAGAAAATGCTGAACCTAGCAAACTAAAAAAATGAAACAGGGACAGTACTGACATTTTCAATGAGAATTGAGCATCAAGGGATGTCTGTCCGTCGAATGGGTTTAACATTGATCACCATGTTTGACTAGAAATCCTATTGCTTTCCTCCCCAGTGTTTGCTTATATATATTTTGTATACTACATGTTTTTTCAGGTTTTTGTCTGAACCATATCTCTATGCAGTATCCCCGCTTAAAACACTTACATTGAGGACTAATGATTTCACTTCTACAGACGGTCGGCAATATGTATTCGTAATTTGGCTTTGGTATTTGAGTTCTCTTGGTAATGTCTTCTAAGCCAGAGCACTTGAGTAGATTGAGTGAGTAGATTCTTCCTTATCGTGACCTGTTGCTGGGACGCATTTGAAAAGTAAACCAAAAATCAGGGACAACGATGCCCCAACTATAGACGTCGATAGAAGAGAATTTTTTACAGACTCGTCGGGTTGCATGATATTACGGATCAAAAGCATGAGGAAACCCAGCAATGTTATAAGGCTTATATCTTCCAGGAAATAAGACATTTAGCCCAGGCAAGACCCTCATTAGCATTTGAAAACGGAAGCATCAGAAGCCTGAAAGATTAATGAAGTTTGCTGTCATTAGTCTACACGAAATGTTTTCCCGCGTGTGTTCATACAGCTTGTCTTTAAAACTCAAAACTACTGATTTCTTTTTAATTTTCAAGCATTACTTACTGACACAAAATCCATGTGTCTTCTAGCTCATATTACGGAGGAGCTGATCTCTTAAAATTGTTGCTATTGTTTGTCATCAGATGATATCATTGTACGGGTCTGCAGCGAGAACACCAGTCACTGATCCAGGCGGGGTTAATGAGTTGTGGAGCAATCGGCAAAGCTCACCGATTCGCTCATCGACATCATAACTTCAGACAGCTTTCCACAGCGCCCATGTATGTGTCTATAGCGAATTAGTAAAAGTAAAACCTATCATCTTTTGTGATCATCTTCAGAATCACTAACCTTATCTGGTAAGCTAATACCATTTCAAAATATGTAAGCCAAACCTCTCGAACCGTTGATATTGGGCGGCGTACAATGGTACTTGATAAACGGGATTCCTGTATCGAAGTGCAAATACAACCACTTATTCAAACCCAGACACCTCAGAACAGGGCCGTTGCACTTGGGGATCGAAGGTCACTAAAAATATCTGTCACAAGGTCCACAGGTATTTTGACATAATTATGGGATTATGTCAAAACTATTTTTGTTGACGGCATATAAATAAAATAGTCCAATCATACATCAACAACCTTCCAATATTCAATTCCCTGTAACATAGGGCCAAAATTCTTAACTTAAAATGGTGCACACCTTGTCAATTACCAACCATTAATTACTTCGAAGTACCATCATCATATCAGAGTTTCTTTAATACCTCAACAAGGATATAAAGATATCAGTGTCGTAAGCAAGAATTTACAATTCGTGCATTTCTGGTACTCCATGGATTAAGTCACAGTTAGTCCATGTCCAAAAACAACCTGAAATGTTAGTTTTAACGTGTAGGGATTGCTTATTGATTACAACATTCTGAAATAGAGACAATTCCTATTATTTATGAGGGACAAAACAACAATTGGCCACTCACAATTATGTACACCCATTGGGTTTCTGAGGGAGGGACCAGGTTCGTTGATTGCCAAGAAACAGTTTGCAGTCGTTCGATAACCCTACAGCGGATTGGCAACCAATGCAAATTCTCACTTTCCGTCAATGTGCTTCATACGATGTCAGAGGATACATACATGACCAATAGGAGTAAGTATGTGTGCAGTTCAGTAACAAATTCTGCGTCTTAGTCGAGTCCAAGCCGTGGTCATACCCAAGGGGCTGTGGATGTTGGGAGCTTTTGGAAAGGGGCCACATGGTTCTAATATTCAAGTTTTGCGTTTGGGGGTCACTTTTGGACCAAGGCGACTTAAAAGGAAAAAGTAACTTTAGTTACTTTTATTTTATTGGCCCCTCCATGGAATGAAATGCGTCTAGGGTTAATGGGGCTCTTTTGTCTTGGAGAAGTCTATAAGGAGCTGGGAGAGAAAGGAAAGGACTTTTGGCATACATTTTATTCACCTCCTTCACGTGCAACTGTTGTTTGCGCATCTACAGCTTGTGGAGTGAAATCCCACAGGGACCCTAGCTTCGGTGGTGAGAGACCCATCCCTAGCTAGCAGGGCATTCTTCGGTAGTGAGAGATCTACCCTAGTTTGTCATTTTGGAGCCGCTTTCAGGGCTGTGTTACAGAGATATTATCAGAGGTTTCAGAGGAAGGATTTTGAGGGTTTTGGGGGCATTTGGGGAAGATAACCAGAGGGCTTTCAGATCAGATTTACGGCAGCCATTTGGGCAGGGCTTAACATCACTTTGAAGGCATCTTCATCAATTTCCAACCCTTTTCCAAGCTAGGTGACTTGCAGCCTTTATTTGGAGGGTTTCCAGTTGGCCATTTTCAGATCTAAAGGTTGAAATATCATTTCCTATATTTGTTAATGTTATTTCCAAAGACTCATAATTTTTGCTCTTGTATTTGGAGAGTTACGAACCTCTGAAGTTTTCCAGCTATCTAGGCACGTTGTAATTTCCTGACGGAATTTTAATTTCTGTAAAATTCCAAAAATAGTTTTCTAATGTCCTTTATAATAATATCAAGCTCTCTTTAAATTTTCAAGTAATTCGAGTGGATATTTTGGGAGATATTAATTTTCTTTAGTTCGCTGTCCCTACTGTAAAAATCTGCAAAAATCAGTATTTTATTTGGCTGCAAGTTTTCAATATTTTGTGCATTTTTAAGTGGTATCCCACAAGGGATATTTTAGTGGTATCAGAGCTGTTGTTCCTCCAGTCTGTGTGGGTTAAATATGGTAGTTTGGAAAGATCTCAATGTGGGTTTTATGAAGGAAATGTTCACCAACATGGTGAAACAACAGGAAGCCACTAACCTTTATTTGAGCCAGCTCACTCAGAATTTGAATCAAAGCAGATCTAGGGACAATAAGGAAAATGGTGAGAACAGTGATAAAGGGCGGCCAATAGAGGTGATTGATGAGGATTCTTGTTGGAGGAAATACCAATCTTTGAGTAAGGGTTTCAGAGATAATATGCCATTTCCAGATTATTGCATGATGAAGATTGGTAGCAAGCCCAAGCGAGGTCATCATATGCCGGTACCTGAATTACAAAAGAACTCATTTGAAGAAGAAGCTTCTAGAGAAAAAGGTATGATTTCCATTGAGAAAAATAATTGCATTAGTGAAACTTTGCTTGTTAGAGAAATTATTCCAGCTCAGGAGAAGAAATTTGTATATGCAAGCAAGGAGGATGTAATGGAAACTCTTAAAAAGTGTGAGGAATGGAATAACAGAGCTAGAGCTGCTAGTTGATAGCGACTCAAGCAAGACAACACTTACAAGAGTTCAAGGAAAAGATGAGGGCAATTGATGCAAGGAAGTCTACACCCACGAAAGAAGACTCTATAGAGCAACTGGCACATGAGGAGGAGCCTCACATGGACACTTACCAAAATTGCACGTTGTTGCAATTTCCAAACTAACAACTCATGATAAGCTGATTTATGAAGAATTTCAGCCCATTGTAAACCAGAATGCTCAAGATTTGTGGCAGAAAAGTCAAGTCATTTTGGAGACCAATCTTGACGAGGATACTCCAAGGGATGGTGTTTTGGAGGTTTCTAAATCAGCAATAGAAGGTGAACCTTTTGATGATATTCTTTATAAGGAGGTTAGTAGTAGCACGGATTTATTTCATCATCTTCATCCTATATCATTACAACAGTTTTATCATGATGGTATTCAGCCTATTGTCGATAAGAATGCTAAGAATTTGGTACATCAAAGTCAATTCATCATGAAGACAAAGAGTGATGATCTTCTTTATGAGGAGATACAAGAGAAGCAAAGATGGAAGACCTTACATGATACAAGGGTTCATGGGCATTATAAGGTATGGGATCCTGGTAATATGTGGCAATTATCCAAAACTATCAATTCTGATTTTGAAAACTTTGTGACTGATTTCATAAGCAAAAGAAGGAATTCAAATGTGTCTTTTGGGATTACAAGTGTTGGCAAGCATGATTTCTTCATTGGAGACTCTGGTGCAAGAAGGGAGAGTACCTCTCAAGGTACTAGCGTTGGTTTTCTGATTGCTAAAAAGGGTAAGAGAATATTTTTTAATCATCTTCAGCCTGCTGGACTGTGTATAACAACAAGTCATAATGAGAGGAGAAAATAGCAATATGGGACAACAAGGTCAAAGAGGCGAGAGTGGACATTCAGGGCAACGACCTCCCCATTTTTCTACCAGGCCTTTGGGGCTTCACGAACCTTCTTTCTTGAAGGATCCAAGAGTTTCACAGGTACAACATCCAGTAGATATTTTGGATGAGGAGTCTTGTTGGGAGAGGTACCAGACCTTGAGTGAGGGCTTTCGTAACAACGTGCCATTCCAGGAATATTGCAAAATGAAGATTGGCAGTAGACCCAAGAGAGATCATCAGATACAGGTACCAGAGTTACAGAGGAGATTGGGACAGATTTCCATTCCACACTTCGATGGTTCTAAGAAGTGTACTGCACAGTCTTGGGTTCAGAAGTTGAAGACATACTCCGACTTGAATCCTATGCGTGAGGAAGATGCAATTAAGTTTGCAATCTTACATCTTGAGGGAGACGCTCATGATTGGTGGCATCATGGGTTGATTACACAGGGACACATACACATTACTACTTATGCAGAGTTCGCGCAGAGGCTGGTGAGCAGATTTGATAGGAGGGACCCTGACAGGTATTTCAGGGAGTTGACTCATTTGAGACAAACCGGTCCCCTGGATCAGTATATCGCAGATTTTCAGAGATTATCAGTCATGGTACCTGATGTCACAGAGATGAGGTTGATTTCACTGTTCATAGCAGGTTTGACAGATGCTCTCGCTGGGTTTGTGAAGGCATTTGAACCTTCTTCTTTGCACGAGGCTGTTAGGAGAGCTCGGGACTTGGAGTTATCCACTCCAAAGTCGAGGGTTCCACCTCGCGTTCAGCAAAGGGAACCTCCATCTGGATCAGATGAACTTCAGCAGAGGGAGCCTCCACCGAGGCAGGAGGTGGCTAAGAAGCCAATCATTTCTCGAGAGGACAAAGATGAGTTGAGGCGAAAGAAACTATGTTTCGATTTCCACACACCTTGGGTTCCAGGACATGATTGCAGAGGTAGAGGGAAGGCCCAATTCATTGAGGTCTTCGAGGAGAGTGAGGGTGACAGAGGTGAGGAGTTAGAGACTCGCGAGATGGATGATGGAGATGGGGTTGCGTTGGATAGTGCTGATGCGGGGCAGGAGGAGGAGACTTTTCCTCGGGAGATTATAGCCACATTGTCTAGTACTCTGATGTACAAGGCATTTAGGATTAGAGGAGTTATGCAGGGTCAACGAGTTGGGGTACTCATTGATAGTGGGGCAACCCACAACTGTATTGATGCCTCATTGGTTGAGAGGCGAGGATTACAGACAGAGGATTTTGAGGGCTTCAACGGGGTTGTAGCCAATGGAGAGTCTATGAGGTGCACACGGCGGGTTCCCCAAGTGAGCATCACGATGGGTAACTATACAGTTACCGATGATTTCCACATGTTGGTATGGGAGTGACCAACATATTGCTAGGAGTGCAGTGGCTTCACTCTCTTGGTGAGTTTCAGACTAACTTTCAGACGATAGAGCTGAAGTTTAAGTCTGAGGGCAGGAATGTGATTTTGAGGGGATTATCTACAGGAGCACCTAGGGTGGTTACAGCTGAGGGGATGGAGAGGACGTTCCGGCATGGTGAGGAGTTTTATTATTGCGGATCGATGTGGAGTATGATGGATGTGGATGTGACCAGCAATGTTGCACATGAGACAGTTACAGAGATTGGGGTTACAGGTTCAGATCATCTGAGTTTATCATTATGTTGGTTATCTAAGGGGTCGGTAGACTGGAGATCTCATTTTCTTGTTGAGTACTCCAAGAACCGACACACTTGTGAGATTCTGGATGGTCACATACAGGATGACACCTACAGATTGGAGGATGAGATGATATTCTATCATGGCAGATTATACCTTGTGTCAGACTCAGGGTTGAGGATGGAGATATTGTGACATGTGCATTGTTCTTTCGTGACTTGGACACCTGAGCTTCGATGAGACCTACAGGCTCATATCAGAGAGGTTCAGATGGCATGGGTTGAGGGAGGATATCCCCAACTTCATACAGGGATGTACGGTTTGTCGTTATAACAAATCGGAGCTTACAGGTTCATCATGTTCTGAGTCAACATGGGATAACACTCCTATGTATTTTACTGCTTCTAGGCACGGTGGGCATTTCACCCATGTGCTAGTCAGTGGAGGGATGGAGTTGACTCAGTTACCTGGTTATTCAGTAGGTTATCACTCATCACAGGAGGTGAACTATGTGGAGTTGACATTGTCGGTTGACCATGTACTGGAATCTTGGGATTTTTCCCCCACGGGACACATTGAGATACATTATGAGGAGTTGTACTCTCACACCAATGTGGGTCATGTGGGAGAGTTGGCACACTTTGTGCGTATACAGGTTATTTCACAGGTTGATCCAGGGAATTCTACAGGATTCAGAGTGGACTTTCATACCCAGGAGTTGATTGGAGAGAGAGTGAGTGAGTCCCAGGATGATGGCATCAGAGTGGCAGGGATTGGACAGATTGGCAATCTCGATGTGGGTACCAGTGGAGAGTCGGTTTGGGTATCATTCTACTTCATGGACAACATTGCTCTCGATACAATATGGAGGTCATGATGACTACATGGGGTTTCTTGGTTACTTCGGATTACACCGATCTTTGGTTGACGGCAGGGTGAGGTGGAGAAACTTACGGCGTGGTATTCAGCTTCTGCAGCATGACAGGATAATGCTTGGGGTCAAGCATTTCTCGGGAAGGGAGGATTGTAATGTCCCCTTTTCCTACGCCTAAGGCCTAAGGGCCAATTCGAGTCCAAGCCGTGGTCATACCCAAGGGGCTGTGGACACTAGGAGCTATTGGGAAGGGGCCACGTGGTTCTAATATTCAAGTTTTATTCTAATTTTTTGGGGGTCACTTTTGGACCATGGCGACTTAAAAGGGGAAAAAGTAACTTTAGTTACTTTTATTTTATTGGCCCCTCCATGGAATGAAATGCGTCTAGGGTTATTGGGGCTCTTTTGCCTTGGAGAAGTATATAAGGAGCTGGGAGAGAAAGGAAAAGGACTTTTTTGCATACATTTTATTCTCCTTCACGTGCAACTGTTGTTTGCGCATCTACAGCTTGTGGAGTGAAATCCCACAGGGACCCTAGCTTCGGTGGTGAGAGACCCATCCCTAGCTAGCAGGGCATTCTTCGGTAGTGAGAGATCTACCCTAGCTTGTCATTTTGGAGCCGCTTTCTGGGCTGTGTTACAGAGATATTATCAGAGGTTTCAGAGGAAGGATTTTGAGGGTTTTGGGGGCATTTGGGGAAGATAACCAGAGGGTTTTCAGATCAGATTTACGGCAGCCATTTGGGCAGGGCTTAGCATCACTTTGAAGGCATCTTCATCAATTTCCAACCCTTTTCCAAGCTAGGCGACTTGCAACCTTTATTTGGAGGGTTTCCAGTTGGCCCCTTTCAGATCTAAAGGTTGAAATATCATTTCCTATATTTGTTAATGTTATTTCCAAAGTCTCATAATTTTTGCTCTTGTATTTGGAGAGTTACGAATTTTAGAAGTTTTCCAGCTGTCTAGGGCACGCTGTAATTTTCTGGCAGCATTTTAATTTCTGTAAAATTCCAAAAATAGTTTTATTATGTCCTTTATAATAATATCAAGCTCTCTTTAAATTTTCAAGTAATTCGGGTGGAAATTTTGGGAGATATTAATTTTCTTTAGTTCGCTGCCCTTACTGTAAAAATCTGCAAAAATCAGTATTTTATTTGGCTGCAAATTTTCAATATTTTGTGCATTTTTAAGTGGTATCCCACAAGGGATATTTCAATTAGGATTGAAGGGTTGTATTTATTGAAGTCATTTGATTATTTGATCATCTTCTACCCAATGATTTGAAAACTGTAACTCTACCATTAATCGGAATCTGAAAGAAAATATTTCTGGATTCACACGAGTTGGAAAATGTAATAATTGCAATCATAGAACCGGGTAAAAATCGCCCACAATATTCTTTTGTTCTTTAGCTATGCTTGAGACTCAGAGGGATAGCCTAAGGACACCTGTGATGTAATGCCCCTGGATTTAGTACTTCGGAAATGACCAATGATTCCCAATAGTTCAAAATTTAAAAGTACAGAGTTATGTAAAGATTGCATGTACATGACAACACCTTAGTCATCATGCAACATGCAAATTTGCCCTTTAGGGCAAAATTTCTAATTGTATCAACACAGTTATCTTACTCATGATCAAATATCGGGTCCCAATCAAAATATTGTAGCTAAACACTTCTTTCTTATGTTATAAATATATTCATGAATAAACTTTCCCTCCAGATTCAACACAATCAAATTTTGGAATATGAATTCTAATTTTTTTTCAAATATGAGCTTGGTGAAAAAATCAAGTTAAATTTTATGAATGTTATTTTAGTACCACCTGAACATTCACCACTAGCTTGGAACTCGGTCCGGTTCTAGTTGTCATAACCTCCAAAATCCTTCAAACTTGAGTCCGGTTGAGTCATTTTAATTCGATTTGGAGAAGTAAGTCATAATTAATTTAGGACTTAATAGGTTCAAGTTCATAGGAGTTAAACATACTGAATAGTTAATTCCCAAGTGGGTTTAGACACTTCAGAATATTTGATTAGTGCATTGAGGAAGATTAATCCCATTTTGCAAGGAATTGACAAGGTTTTATTAATTGACTTGTCAAAATAATTGCTTGTCATGGGTTTTTACACAAATGCCCTGGGAAAATTAATTGGTTTTAGAGAGGTGTGAAATTTTGGTGGTGACCCTTCGCTAACATTTGCCCCTCTTTAGAAGGGTACTATGAAAGTAGTGTCAGTTTCAAAACAAAAGATACAAATGGATGAATATGCCTCATTGCAGTGGGATTTAAGCGTTTTGAAGAGATTCTTCTTAAGGTATCAAGGTGTTCCTTCAACGTTAAGAAGATTAAGGAAGAAAAGAGAGAATTCTTCTAAGCAAAGAATTAGATTTTCATTTTGCTTGTGAGAATGGGGGAAGAATTCATTCTACTTTTTAGGTTTTAAATTGTTGAGCAGTCATTTGGTGACCAACGAGAAGGTGGTAGATGATGAATTTCTATGGTATCAACCAAGACAAAATTATACCATGATGAAAGATGTGATTAAGGGATAACTGTGATGCCATAGCCCCCTTGAGAGGGAGGATGAGAATGGACTTTGAGACGACAGAGTCTCTCAAAAATAGGAGAGGTTAATAGTTTTGAGAGGAGGAAGAGACATGGCATGTAAGATGAATGGAGTGGCTTTGTAGTGCGTGCAATTGGGGAAAGTGTTTTAATCTGGCCTTGAATGCTTAGGTGTGAAGATTTTTCTGAAGGCACATAACGATTGATAGTGGAAAGTGAGTGAAAAGGAATTGACACGAGTAGTGGTTGATTTTGGGTAGGTGAAAAATGGGAAAGGAAAAATCAGAGGTGAAGGAGATGATCTCCTTATGGAATAGAGTGGATAGAGATGGAGGAGGAGAAAAAGGGAATGAAAGCAGGTGGAAGAGAATATGAGACAATAGGTAATGATAGAAGAAGGGAATGAGTAAGGATAATACAATGAATAAGACGAGATGAGATGAGAGAAGATTAAGCATAACAGTATTGGTGAATTTCATAAAAAAGTGGCACGAGATAGTTGCTAAAAATGAAGGTATTGGAATATAAAAGATATAGTGAAGAGGTATGGATGAGATAAAGGTTTGAGAAATGATCGGAAAAATGAAGGAGATAGAGGAAGATGAAGAATTTAAACAAGATTGAAGATGCATGATATAACGGGGACCAAAACTCCCAAAGAAACTATAAGAGAGCTAGGAAGATGTGGAGAAGATTCTAGAAAGGACCCTGAGAAACTTGGTACAAAATGAATGAAAAGGGAAAGGTGGTAGACTTGAAAATAAGGATATGGGATGAGGAAGGTGAAAATTATGGGGGTGAGAGTTGACAGACGTGGATTCAAGGAGAATCTTTCGATTGAAGTAACCAAGTCATCATGGGGAAGACCAAGGTAGACTGAATATTGGAACAGACCGCATGGAGATGCTCATGCTTGGAGGATGCAAGGGATCGTTATAATACTAGCCAGCTGAGACAAGAGTAATAATGGGGCAATTATGAAGAGAACATACAACCAGAAAATAAAGTTGAAGCTCCTCATATATAAGATAAAGGTTTACACACACGAAGAGTGGGAATGGAAGACTCAGGACAAGAGAGGAAATGATGCAAGTTCTAAAGAACCTTTGGAATCAAGAATGGGGGTATTCCTTTTTGAAGAGTGGGTAGGCATCATAAATATTGTGAGAAGAAAGACTTTAGGAATGTTATGGAGTGGACCATTTTTTTATTTTGGAGAATCGTGAGATGAGGATTATGTGGACTTATGTAGAAAATTTATAAATCTGATGTATGATTAAGATAGTAAAGATATGGACAAGGGAGTATGAGGGGACATGGAGCTTCAGTGGTTTCCTGCCTAGAAAGAAGTTAAAAGAAAGGGCCTTCATTTGGAGAAAAGTGGAGGGTAGGAAAGAGAGAATCTCATGGTTGAGAAGAGGATACCCTTATGGTAGTGAATCAAACATTCTAGGGGAAGACCAACAATCATTATTGTTGGTGAATGATTCGGAGTAAAATAGTGCCAATGAAAAAGACTTAGCCAAAGGACAAAGAGAGTCGAAAAAGGCAATGCGAGAATGATGATGGAGTGTCCATTTTTAGGGATCGAAAAACAATAAGTATTAAGTGACAAAAGTGTGGTAGATGGGTAAATGGTGAGGAAATGGAAGATGATGATGAAATAATGTTAGAGGAAGATCTAACTAATAAAGGTGGATCACCCGAATAGGAGTGGATATGTGGGGGACATTATATGCAACAAGGTCCTTTACTTGCCCAAAGAGTAACGAAAGGGTGAGTGATTATTTGCTCACAAGATGAAGGTGAGGAGAGTGATATGGCACAATGCATTCCCATGAACGAGATGGAGGAAAAGAAATGAAATCTGGAAGGATGCGCGAGCCTTCCAGGGCGTGGATCTTACAGACAAGATGGACTCCGAGTTCGAAGCAGGGCATAAATGGGTGACAAGCCATATATCACGTATGAGTGATTATAGAGGTACTTATCTGCATAGTACTCTTAAATGCTCCAGGCCCTCCACGTGTCCTAGGCTCGAGAAAGTTGCCCCGACAGGTTGAAAATTCAAAAACGTAAAGAGATGCAGAGACTCCACGTGTCACCCGGGGAAAGGAAGGCCTCAAACAAGCGTACTCCCTCCACGTGGCAGAAACATCATCGACTCAAGGAGCGCCAGTTGGACGAATTAAAGGCAATCGCAAATATCCCAACAAGCAGTTGCGATATTGACCCAAAGGGAAAGATCTTGTAAGGAAATTGAATGTTGTCAGTGTTGGTAGGTCCTATTCTAGACATTGAAGCAAGAGCCAAGAAGATCTATAAAGGAATGTTCCGATCAAGGACAAGAGGAGGAGAGGAAATATAGAAAGAAAACAGACTAGAGCCTGTGAAAGGGATTTTAGACTCAGTTATTTGTATTGGCTAGCCTTAGTAAGACTCTGTCATAGAAGGAAGATTTGTAATCTGTGCCATATCGGCCTTATGTATTATTTTCTCTATGAATAAAGAGTTCTTGTTTATGTGCATATTAGCTTTCAATTTTCTGTGTCTTTCTTCTTTCATTGTTAGTAGTTTTAGATAATTCGAAGATCAATCATGCTTTATGCCCTTGGATTTTCTTTATATATCTATTATCTGCACTTGTTATGTTTTACATCTTCTCGGCCTCTGATAATCTAGATACTTCTGAAAATAGTAGATCATGCTAAAATGCTCTTCGAACTATTCTAAGTAGTTTCTCAGGAGATATCTCTGTGTCTTTTTAGGATCTGTTCGGCGCATCACCTTAGTTAGTTTTATGTTTCTTTCAAGTTTTCTTCTAACCTTATCTCACACAACAAAGAAGATCCAACTTCTTTAAAATATGGAGGTTACCTTAGGGCACACGTCCCACTAACCTAAGGTATCCAATGACTCTGATGGTTCTTCTGCAAAGATAATCGTCAATAGGTTTCCTGGCACGCCTGGTGGGACAAACATATACACATCTTGGTATTTCATCATCAAAATCTATTGATTTTAGCAGTACTAGGTTGGTCTGCTCTAGTTTACAAAACGAATGCGAACAAGAGCGAGGACAAGGGAGGAAGGTGTGTTTGACTACTTACAGTTATCTCCACCACACAACAGAAGAGGTAGACAGATCCAGAGATCTTCGTCTCCTCCAAACCAGACTCTCTCAACACCTCCACCAGGTAGGCCCTTCGTACAGTCAACTAAAACTCTCAGACCTATTTTAATGGCTCACCTTCAAGCTCAGCCTCCAAGGTAGTTTGTTTCATGGAATCAAGGGAGTCTGCTCATCCTACCCACACCCCGGCGGTGGTGGAATCCTATTCTAGATAATGTGCTAAAGGCGCTGCCCAAATTTAGTGGAGAAGACTTCAAAACTCTGGAGGAACACCTCCAAGACGTAGCGGAAATATGTGCAATACATTATATCAGGGAACAAGATGTCGCCTTACGATTACTAGCTACTTCCTTTAAAGGAAAGGCTCTGGATTGGTACCGATCCTTGACTCCTAATACAATCGGCACTTGGGACTAGCTGGGGAATGTGTTGGTAGCAAGATTCAACAAGAAAGGGGATAGATCATCACTCCTACAACAACTTATCAACATCAAGAAGGGCCTACAAGAGCTGATGACTGATTTTAACACCAGGTTCCACAAAACATGGCAAAGGATTCCTGCTCTAGCAAGGCCACTGGTAGGTATGGCTATTGTTTTTTACATAAAATCTCTAAATTTGGATATTTCCATAATGATTCAATCATTAGGAGGGGATTCCTTACCACAAGCATATGATATTACCATCCAAGCTGAGAACAATTTAATAGATGCTGGGAAGCTTCCCCCCAGAGCCCCTTTGCCCATATACCTGAAATAGCTCCCTTTCCACAAGCACAGGTACACCTGAGCTCTACTCAAGCCCCTACGTCCCTGTATAACTACCCATATTCTCATCCCGAGCTCCAACTCCCATTACAATTCGTCATCATCTTCTTCTTCTCCTGAAATGGAGGAAATGAAAAATATCCTTAGAAACTTCTCTAACGAGATAATAAATCTTAAAAGGAACTAGGTCACTTATCCAAGACAAAATTATCAAAATTATCAAGGTGGCAGGCCTACCTATCCCTCCCAACATCAGAATACCCAGAGACCACCACCTACACAACCGTCTAACTAGCTAGTCCCTGTGCCAACACCACTCCAAACTATTCCACCCAATAGTGGAAGAGATATGGTACCCAGGCAAAACCATTTGGCTGAAGACCCCAATGCATGGTGCTTCCCTTATAATAATTTCCACATGCCAAGAGATTTCCCCCAAGGAAATTTGCAACAAAAGGTAGCTGAAGAAAGATCAAAGGAAGGATATGATGTTAGCACTTCAAGACCTTACCAGTCTGCGGGAGTCCAAAACATTGCCTTTGTTGCACAGATTCAAGGGATTACCGTGGAATAGGAAGCAGAGATTGCACCAAAGCACACACTTTTCTCTTGGGTATAAGGAGAGGAATTCATATTTACAAATGAGGCAGTTGCTTCCAAACCGGTTCAATTTAATTACAACACTCACTTCAAGAAAAGGATAATAGAGATGGATGCTCCTATTCCAGGCACAACTAGCAGGGTGCAAAAGGAGTCTCCAACCATCACGGTGTCACCACCAATGGTCGTAAAAGAAGATATGAGAACTGTTTAGAATCAAGATGCTCCCCACCCCGCGGGTGAAGGGACAAAACACCAATCATCATACAAAACATCACCACCTGGACCAATTAATGTGGTCCAACAACTCAAGAAAGCCAACTAATGCATCCTTGTGGGATCTTCTGGGCATCCAGGAACAAAAGGAATTACTCTAAGAAGTTCTTAAATCAAATGATGATCCGACCACCTCCAAGAAAGAGAAGGAACGGGTAAAATCCATTCGAGTCTCAACAGAGGCAGTACTGATAAATCAAAAGGGAGAGGTAAGTAAACCAAGGCCCAACCCCTTTTTTATGACTCTTATCATAGGTAAGAAATTATTGCATAATTCCATGATAGACTCTGGTGCAAGCACTACAGTCATGCCCAAAGCGATTGTAGATGCCTTGGGCATTAAATATGAGCCCTTATAAAGGAGAATCATGCAACTAGATGGAAAGTTCGTCCAAACCATAGGAGCTATCAAAGGACTCCCGTTGCAGCTCTATTCCTGCCTGAACATAACCGTTCCACGGGATATCGTGGTAATAGATGTTCTGCCAGTCTTCAAACTGTGCCTCTCCCATGATTTCACAACAAAAATAGGAGGCTATATGTCTCTTGATTGGTCCCATCTGATTCTGCGAACCAAATACGGGTCTAAGATGAAGGTCTTATCAGAACCCCTTGCCAGGGAGCATATAACGGACCAAGTGGCCTCAGGATTTGAGGCTTCCCATGCTATGATCACCAGAGAAGAGGAGTCATATACGGAGGAAGGTGATCTTCAAAGTAGTGGTCATCTAGCCAATCTTCCCTAGGCGATCCCTTCAGGAACTTTGATTCCACTAGTTTGGGTACTTATGTCATTTTCGATGAGGGCTCCAGGATCCCGAAGATGGTGAAAGAAAAGGGTAAGAGAGATGGGAATTCCTTCAAATATTCCCAGATATGGACCCTACATTTTGATGGGGCCAAAAGCAAGAATGGCTTAGGAACTGGAGTGTGCTTGTTATCCCCAAGTGGAAGGAAGATACTCCAGTCATTCCATTTCCAATTCTCCTACACCAGTAATGAAGCAGAGTATGAGGCCTTAGTACATGGCTTGACCACTAGTTTGGGTACTTATGTCATCGACGGACTCCCGAAAAGAAGGCATCAAATAGTTAAGAGTCTTTGGAGACTCAAAATTGGTAGTGACATGGGTAAGGAACATTTTTGCCACAAAGAATCTGTGGATGAGGTCCTATCGGCATCGGGTGTGGGATCTCATCGATGATTTTGAAGCCTTCAATATCAAGGTTATTTCCAAAGATCAAAATACAAAAGCTGATAGGATGGCCTTGATCGGGTCGCAATTCGACCCAATACAAGATTTGATAGCAAATGAAAATACCATAAAATTGATCATCCGCCCTTCTATCCCTGACAACATTGATCATTGGCAGGTCTTTAATAGTGACCGACAGATTATACACTTCCTCCAGCAATCTGACCAGTTTTCAAACCAACTCCAACCCAAGATCGAGGAAGCATATGGAGATCAGATTATCCAGTTGAAGACGAACAAACTTCTGAAATGGTTAATAACCCTAGAGAGTCTTTTTGACTCAAACAATGCTAGTTCAGATCGAAGGAAGTTTGCAGTGATAAAGGAGGATTATGTCGAGCTGGAAGTGACTAAAGAGAGAAAGCTAAAAGTCGAGATATTAGTCACCCAAAGAGAAAGAGAAAGACTTGTGGCTCTTATGTCATAAGTATGATAAGGTGATGGCTTGGACGTATGATCTGCATGGCAACAAGGACATCATTCCAACGCACCATCGATCTCAAAGAAGGGACTAAGCTTGTGCGTTAGAAACAGAGGCCCGTAAACCCAAAATAGAATCCCTCATGGCAGAGGAACTGAGAAAATTGTTAGAGGCCAACATAATCTTCCTGATCAAGCATACAATGTGGGTCTCCAACCTAGTTCTACTGAGGAATAAAAATGGTGAAATCAAGCTCTATGTAGATTTCAGAGATCTAAATAGGGCATCCCTAAAGGACCACTACCCTTTGCCCTCCATGGAGAAAATATTACAAATGGCAGGCTCAGAAATGTTTTCTCTGTTGGATGGTTTTTCAGGCTATAACCAGATATGGCTCGCAGAAAGGGACCAACATAAGACTACGTTCACAACCAAATGGGGAAATTTTGCATACGTAAAAATGCCATTTGGACTCACAAATGTTGGAGCTACCTTTCAAAGATCCATGGACTCCACGTTTGGAAGACTGATCAACAAGGTGATTCTTATATACCTGGATGATCTCAAAGTGTTTACCAAGACAACAGAGGAGCACTTTGATGCCTTGGAAGTTGTGTTCAAAAAATGCCAAGAATTCAGGATCTCTTTGAACCCAAAGAAATGTGTCTTTGGAGTCCCTCAAGGAAAACTCCTGGGACATATTGTGTCAAAGGAAGGGATCTCCATTGACCCTGAAAGAGTTGAAGCTATCCTGGAGCTGCCCCTACCGGTCAATAAGAAAGTGGTCCAATCTTTCTTGGGAAAGATCAACTTTGTCAGCAAGTTCATTTCAGACTTTGTAGGAACAATCCACCCAATCACTCTCATGCTCAAAAAGGACCTTAACTTCAAATGGACCACTGAAGGTCGTCAGGCCTTTGGGGTGATTAAAGAGGCTATTGCATCCACCCTGGTGCTGTGCAACCCTGACTTCTCAAAATACTTCATCATGTATGTATACGGGGGTAAGCATAGCGTAACATTTGTACTAATGTAGAAAGGAGAGTCACAGGGAGAAGAACATTTGATCACCTTCTTTTCAAAAACTCTCCACGACTATGAAACAAGGTACAACTTTGTAGAGAGACAAGCTTATGCTATAGTTAAGGGTCTGAAGAAATTCAGGCACCTTGTCACTCATAATAGAATCCAGGTTATGGTGGCTCACTCCAGCGTCAAAGAATATATAACAGAGGGTGAGATAACTGATAAAAGAGCCAATTGGATCACTAAGATCCTTGAATATGACATCGAGGTAAAACCTACAAAGCTTGTACGGGGTAGGGGCCTATGTCAATATCTAACGTAGGAATCAGTGCCCCTGATTAATGATGAACCCGAAGAGATACTTTACATCCAAGAAAGTGACTCAGGTAGCTGGGTCTTGGATAGGGTCTGCTTCATGCAGACGGGGAAATATCCAAGCCATCTCCCCTTTAAAAAGAGGAGATACTATAGGCAACAAGGATCTAATTTTACCATCATTGAGAATTTCCTTTTTAAAAGGAATTTTAATGGAATCCTACTCAGATGCTTGGAGAATGAGGAGGCAGAAAGAGTTTTATGCGAGTTGCACCATGGGAGCTCAGGAGGTCATTTTTCAGCCCAAACCACAGCCATAAAAATCCTGCAAGAAGGATACTTTTGGCCAAGCCTATTTACTGACAGTCAAGCAGAGACAAACAGATGCAAGGTTTGTCAAGTTTACATAGGTTTCTGGAGGAACACAACATTTCCTCTCAATCCCATCCTGATTGAGGAACCATTTGCACAATGGGGTTTAGACTTCATTGGAATGGTTAACCCAACTTTGAGTGCTGGCCACAAATGGATCCTCACGGAAACCGATTACTTCACCCGATGGGTGGAGGCAGTTCCACTTAAAGAGGCCACTGAGAATGTGATCCTAGGACTCCTACAGGATATAACTACCCACTTTGGATCCCCCTGCACTATTATATCGGATAATACTAAGGCCTTTTTGGGGGCCAAAGTATCTGACTTTGCGGTAAAGCATGGGATCTACCTGAAGACATCCTCCAACTATTACCCACAAGGGAATGGTCTGGCATAATCTACTAACAAGAACTTGATCAGGCTCATCAAAAGAATGGGGAATGAACATAAGAGGCTATGGCATGAACATATCAAAATATCTTTATGGGTTGATCGGATCACACCTAAGCAGATCCTGAAAGCCTCGCCATATGAGATAGTCTATGGGAAAAGTGTTGTAATGCCAATTTCCCTAGAAATCCCTGCGTTACAACTATTGAAACAAGCTGAGATAGAAGAGAATGGGGTGATGCAAGTAAGACTCACTGAGCTGGTAGAGCTCTAGGAGAAGAGGGAGTCCACTCATGAAGCCATGATCAACCACCAATAGGTGGTCAAAACTTGGTTTGATCAAAAGACATCGGACCGGAATTCTAGGTTGGAACTACAGTTTTGAAATGGGATGCAAGGGCTGCCAAGCCTGGGAATCATGGAAAGTTTGACCCATTATGGATGGGACCCTTCAGAATCAGCGCATGCAAGCAACACAATGCGTTTGAGCTTGAAACTATGGAAGGTGATTCCTTAGCAATTCTGGTGAACGAAATTCACTTAAAACCTTTCCTGTGAGTCCCTTCGTAAATAATTATATCATATGTATATTTTTCTTTTCTTTGTTCTTTTGCTTCGTATCTTTTTGTCCCTTTTAATAAGTGTCTCAGACATGTGTCCTTCGCGGATCCCCCTTGCCCTTTTTGAAATCTTAGAGGGAGTGCACCTTCCTGATATTCCCCTAAAATTAATGATCCAACAAATTCCTAGTACACTTGAGAGGAAAAGATTTAGAATTGATACAAGATCTCTCGAAAATCACAAAATTCGGCGCTTAGGGTCATTAATTAGAAAGGGGCCATTATGTGAAATGACTCTAAATATGTGCGAGCCATTACTCTCCAAGTTGAGGTGGCTATTTAAGATATCCAGGAGCATTCAACAGGCTCATTTCAAATGCTAGAGTCTTCCAAAGTAGTTGTCAAGTGCCAAAGTGAAAGCGCCAGAGCCTTCTCATAGTTCTAAAAATGCCATGGAAACTTCAAGCTCTATGCCACCAGTGAAGTCTTATGTAGGACAACCTGCACCCCCACACCCTCTTCAACCAAAGTTGAGATTCCCTGACGGGGTGTCTCGATCCAGTGACCCTACTGTAGTTTTGGACTTCACCGACGACATTTTTGACCTTGTCCTCAACAAGAAGCCAAAATCCCTAAGAGAGGCGGCCTATGCTAGGTTTCTCAAGCTGGGAAATTTTGAATCTTTCGGCTCAAGAATCCGGAGCATGAAACTCACCCAATACATGGTGCCTCTTGCGCACCCGTGCCCATAGATGATATAAATGTGTGCAGGTTGTTTCGATTCAGGCACCCATACCATCCAGGGAAGAAACATAATGGTGGTGATTACACCACAAGCTATCAGGGACATGTTGGCTCTAACCCATGACCTAATGGCCAGTTTCTATAATATGACCAAACTCCAAAATGTCTGGGCCTAGTGCCATAACAAAGCTTCATTCCCTAATAGGGAGTTGAGGTAGGCAGATTCAGGCGGTTCAGGAACTGTGCCCTTCCCCATTCCACTTGAAGTCACTATATGGCAGATTCTCAGGATGTATGTTCCATGTTGACATTCATCTTCAGGAAAGATTTAGACAGGAACGTCGAGGATTGGTAGATGGCGGCCTTGTTTAGAATGAGGTATGTAAAGAAAGAACAGGACATACCGCTTTGACTTTGCTGAAGTCATTGCAGAGTTTATTTGTGAGTAGCTTCACCGGTTCATTGCGGTAACTCGCTGGGTTTTTGAACTCCACTTTTAGGTATTCCTCATATGTGTTCCACCTGATTATGTATTAGAATGCCCAGTATTTCAGTCAATTCATGACTTTGACCTTATGGGATAAGGAGATTGATCCCCAAAAGATCATTCCAGTGTCCGCATGGACCCATATACTGTCTCATTCATCAGACGTATATGAATTCTTTAATTCTTTTGTGGAGCCCCTCCTACTCGAAATTGATCCTGAAGGGATCAACAACAAAATGAATGATTTTGTGCAATCTATCCTCGTTGACCCCTGCATCCCTATGATTATTTCTTTGCCCAAGGACATTCCATGATTCGGCTACATGGTTTCAGAGATGAATCCTTTATGCTCCCAAGGGTCCTCACGGCTCGGGTGGTGGGTCTCGAGATAGCTAGGCAGCTAGTACTCCTAGACATTGAGTTCAACTCAAGCCGAAAGAAGAAGGTGCTTTATGATCTCCCCTTGAGCAAGGGAGGAATCACTGTACTTAAGAGAAAGGCAGATTACAACCTCTCACAAAATTTGGCTTCCTACAACTTCACCTTAATTCAAGACTCATGGAGATATGACCCAGATGGGACAATGGCTGCGACCCTAGTCTGCAATAAGGTCTAAGACTCTTGCAAACACGAGTCAAGGGAATTTTTTGAAGCAAGGTGGAACCCTCAAGTAAAGTCGCCCAACATATTTGTCGAGCTCAGTGACATACCAATCCCAGACTGGGAGGCATTCCACCTAGTAAAGCACAGGTATGATCCCACCCTCACCATGAAAAAGGGACTCAGGGCAGCCCTGAAAAAGAAGGATTAGAGTGGAGAAAATTGAAGCCTATTGGAAGTATAGGCAGGAGATTGGCCAGACCACCCTCAATTTTGAGGAAGTCTTGAGTGATGAACAATGGGAAGAGTTCTGGGACGAGGACCATGGATCAGACGCAGAGAGTGAGGATACAGAGACAATCATCTCAAAGCGGCCCTTGGGATCAACAATAGAGTCTTTTGGTCCTTCCCAATAGTGATTACCAGTTCCACCTCCACCTTCCATGCCGCAGCAAGGTCTTCTAGTTCAAACACCCATGCCGCATCTCACGACCATCCCCTCAGGTGAGAAACCTGTGGGGGAATCAATATAAAGCCCACCACGCAAGAAGCTGAAGACAATCGCGGCTCCTACTTTCCTCTCGCTCTTCCAACTTCAGAGGCTCCATTTCAATCTCCTCCTTCACCACCATTTCCCCCTTCGGGAAGTATTCCCTCATCTATCACCCTATCGCAAAATCTTATTCCAACTGGCACCCCTCTCTTGCCTTGACCTCCCTCCACCATCTAGACCTTCTCCCCCCGCATGGTGACAAGCCCTTCTTCAGCCATGGTAACTTTAATGCCCCAACCACAAGTTACAATTCCTTATGGTCTGTCACTCAGGTTCCCTTTCGCAGGAGGGATTGTTCCTTCTCCCTTCAATTTTTTTAGTCAAGCTGAGGCTGCTTAAACCGCTCGAGACAATAGAATGGTGAAGTAAAAGAAGAAGGAAATGTTAGTACCAACTATAAGCTAGGAAAAATACACTACTAACAAGGAAGTAAAATACCAATAATCATACCTCCTCCTTCGCGTTCCGTAGAAAACCTCAGAATGGGCTAGGAAACTTGGATTGAGCCCTGATTGTGTGATATGTAGGTGCTTTTCTTCAAGACGGAGCAAGGCCTTCCTGCAACAACAATGATCCTCTTACTTTGCACCAGATGGGAAAAAGGATTATGAGGCTATTTGGGCATTAGGATGAGGCAGAAGGATGTTCTTTGCTCAAAGGATGCAAGAACTTAGATAGGGCATTCAAGCTTATTCTCTATGTGTCCTTAGAGGGGAGGGGTAAGGTTGTATTTATAGCCTAGGGGAGTGATTAACTTAGAGTAATTTAAGTAATCATGGTTTGAAAATGTGGGCAAGATTAGGTGAGTGGGGACCACGAAGAATGGGTGAGGATTTGATTTTGGATTTTTAATTCATAAGTGGAGGATTTTAGGTGAGTGGGGACCATGAAGAGTGGGTGAGGATTTGAATTTGAATTTTTAATTCAATAGTAGAAAAACATGGAGAATAATGACATGTGGTGAGGATTGGGTTATTTTTTAGATTTTGAAATGGATAATTAATCAAATTATATTTGATTAATTCGAAGTGTATTTTTGTGGGAAATGAGGAAGGGGAATTAATTGATTTAGGACAGATGTGAAATTAGGGTGTCTACATTTTCCCCTCTTTGGAAGGGTACTATGAAAGTAGTGTCCTTTCAAAGAAAGTAGACGGGATGGGGGAAGAATTCAATCTACTTTTCTTAAGCAAAAGGTAGAGTGAATGTTTGTTGGGGAGAATAGAAAGTGGTGAGTGACGGATGTCATAGTATCCTCCAAGACAAAAATGTCATGAGAAGATGTGATTATGGATAGATGTGGTGATGCCCCCTCGAGAGGACTGATGAGAATGGAATATACGACAGAACTCTCGAAAAGAAGAGAAATGAATTCTGTGGAGAAGAGGATGATAATGGAGTGGAAGAGACTGGAATGACCACACGACGCAAATGGAGAAAGGATTCAATCGGCCTTGAATGCTAGGTGTGAGGGTGTGTGGGAAAGAGAAAAGGGAATGGATAGGATTGGGGGTTGATTATGAGAAGAGTAAGGGAGATAGGGGAGGGGAAAAAAGGAATGAAAGAGGTAGAAATAAGAGAGAGGGATGATAGGGGAAGAAGGGAATGATGAAGGACAAACAAGGCAAAAATAGGAAAATGACAGAGTAGAGGGTGAAGGGATGAAATAGAGAGATGTGCCAAATGAAGGAAGCAACAGAGATAATAAAGAGGGATGCATGAAAGTGAAAGAAATGATAGAGCTGAGAAAAGTAGGAAATGGGAAAGGATAAATAAGAAGGAGAAAACGAGGTGGGAGTAGGGGGTGAAATGGATGAAAATGGAAAGAGGACGAAAGAAGAAGTAGAACGGAGAAAAAAAGAAACTATGAGGGGCGAGGAAAGTGTGAAAAAGAGTAGAGAAAAGAAGAGAAACAGATACAAATGAACGAAAAGGTAGGGGTGGTAGAGAAAAGGAGAAGTGGTCAGAAGAAACGTGAAAATTAGGGGAGAGGAAAGGAAGATAGAGTGAATACAGGGAGAAGATTGAAGGAATCGTGTCATTGCGAGGAAGACCAAGGAAAAGAATATGGAACAGACCGTATGGAGATGCATGTGGAGGGTGGTATGATAAAAAAGACAGGACAACGCTGAAGAGCCAGGTTATCGATGGGGAAGTAAGGAGGAAACGTGATGGAAAAAGGGGAAGAAGATGATACAGGGGAAGGGAAATAAGACGAGGGGTGGGAGAGAGAAGAGGATAACAAAGAAAATGATGTAGAAGGAAGGGAATACAGAAAGGGGATAATAAGTGGAAAGGGAACAATATAAGGAATGTAAAGAGAAGAAAGAGGGGAGGAATGACATCGATTGGAAAAGATGTGGAGATGCATGAAATGAGGATACTAGGATTACGAGAAAATAGACAAAGGATGTATGATGAAGACAGTAAAGATATTGAAGAGGGTGAAGGGAAGATGGAGAGATGGGTAAGAAGTGACAAGAAAGGGTGGGATTGAGGGAAAAGAATAGGAGAGAAAAGAGAATGGGGGATAGAAGAGGCAATGCCAATGAGGGGATGTTAGGGAAAGTCCAGTAACAATGAGTGGTGGGGAAGGGTGAGAGAAAAAATGAAGAAAAGGAGAAAGGTAATAAGGATTGGAAAGGGTAATGCCAACAAAGGGATGTTAGGGAAAGCCCCCTTACAATGAGTGGTGGGCTTAGAGGAGGGAAGGAATGAAGGGAAACTCTAGAAGGTCCAAGGGAGTGAATGAGGTCATGTGCGGAATGAGGATTGATGATTTTTAGGGAAATCCACTTACAATTATTAGCGCGGGAATAGAAGATGATGATGAAAGAATGATAGAGGAATGTTAACAATAATGGCGAACAAGTGTGTGGGTAGAAATGTGGGGGGGATTTGAGAAGATGAAGTGGAAAGAGTAAAGAAAATGGGAGGGATGAGTTGGGACTAGGTGAAAGTGAGGAGAGGATGCGGGTGATGAGGATGAATGAGGTGAGGATGAAGAAACAAGACATGAAAAGAATGGGAAGAAATGGTATGAAGGATGATGGATCAAGAAGGGGAAAATGGGGGAAAAGAACGTGATTGTAGGTGGAAGAGATTAGATGTATGTTGTAAGAGGATATGTGGAGAAAGGATAATAGTAGGAGGAAAAAGTGGGTAGTAGGAGATACCAGGTGGAAGAAGCGATCAACAAAGTGAATGAAGAATGAGGTGGGGGAGAAGTTCACGATGACAAGTTAAGTGTAGGGAGGACCCTGACATAAGATTGTCATGTGACGGAAGTGGTTAAGTAAGATTGCCAAGTGAGTGAAACTGGAGATGACAAGTGGTCAAGCGAGAAGTGGTGTTTGTGAGAATGGAAAAGGAGGTGAAAGGATGTGATAATGGGGAATGCCGAGAAAAAGTGAAGGGTGAAGGGTGTGTAGTGATGGGGAAAGGCAAGGAGACAGATCATCCTTAAGAGGGACTCTTAAGTGAGATCGCCATGCCGGGTGAGTGGTTAAGTAAGATTGCCAAGCAGAGGAGAGTGATAGTGGTGGTAAAAAGATGTGATGATGGGGAATGAAGAGGAAAGATGGATGGTGAGATTGTAGAGTGATGGGCGAGTGTAAGATGACATGTCATGCTTAAGAGAATCTCTTAAGTAAGATCGTCATGCTGCCGGAGAGGTTTCGTAAGATCACCTAACCGACAGGGATGATATGCAAGGAGAAAGACAAAATGATATTGGGGACAGGGGTGGAATGGTGATCGTGACGAGAGGTGGGAGAAATAAGATGGGGGAAATATGATGGGATGGGGGAAGGCCATAGGGCAGATCAACCTTAAGAGGAAGTCTTAAGTAAGATTGCCATGCGGCCGGAATGGTTAAGTAAGATCGCCAAGCTGAAGAAGAAGAAGGATGATGATAGAGTTGGTGGGAATAGGGTATGACAAAATGGACTGAAGGGGAACCCTCAAGTGAATTTTCCATACTATGAGAGTGTGTAAGTAGGATGACCAGGCATAAGACGGATTTGGGGAAGGATGAGAAAAGAGTGAGTGAGGTATGCCTGAGTGGAATAGGATATGAGATGAGGTGATAACAAGAAAGAAAGGAAACAAAGGAGTGTAACATGAATGGATGAAGGAATATATGTAGTGGAGGGCAGAGAGTGTGAGGGGAATCCTTAATTGGGATGCCCGCGTGGTGAGAGTAATGATGCGAGAATGAGAAGCAGAAGAGGTGGAATGGGAAGATGTGTGTGGTGGTGATTGTTGTTTGATGAGAGGGGAGGTGGTGAAGAAGCTTCTACAGTGGGAAGATCTTAGGGAGAGGGTAAACCTCCACTGAGGATCCCATATAGAAGGGGTTATTAAGTAAGATTGTCAAGCGGGAAGCAGAAGGGTGAAAGGAAATAATACAAATGGGTAAGAGGGAACAGGAAGGGTGAGAAGGGTAATATGGGGATAAGTGGCGGAGGAGTAAAAATGAGGAGCGAGGATGAATGGATCAAATACATGGTGATCATGGTGGGGGAGGAGGAGCTGCTGGATAGTGAATGCTACTTGAGAAAGATCTTCAAGTAGGATTCGCAAACTGCAACGGTGATCAAGTAGGATTCCCAAACTGGGGAATGTATTAGTATGGGTGAATGGATGGGGTGCAAAGTAAGATGTTGATCATGCAGGAAGATACTCACGTGATGAAAAGCATCTTAATTTTAATATAGCACATAACAGGATGCATCGTGATATAAAAGATCAGGATGACTAGACTGTAATATGCGTGATAGCATAGACAGGGGCCATCAAAAAGGTTTGATGCCCCAGTACGATATGCAAATGGAAGAGAGCATAGACAGAGGCCATCAAGAAAGTATGATGCCCCAGTACGACATGCAATCAGATAACATAAGAATATTAGAGAGAACACCAGGATACATAAAATCAAGATGCCCCCTGTAATATATCAAGATACAAGAAAGCAATTAATAATTTATAACTAATAATGCAACACAAGAACCAATAAACATGTCCCTAACGTGTTCCACAGTGAGGATTGATCGGATGTGCCCCCAAGCAGGGGTACGAGGACATAGTAAAGTATTGGGTCATTGTCCTCAAACAAGGAAACAATGAGAGCCGGATTTTCCCCAAGCGAGGATTCATGCGAGGAGAAGTGTTTTGAATTTGGTAGTCATAAAGTGATTGGATCATTCGTTGGGGATAATAGTTCAAAGGTTGAATTGTGTTGGTATTTTTAGAGTTTTTTTACGATTTTACAACATTTTTGTTTTTTGTTTATGAGTTTATATATATATATATTCTATGTTTTTTATATTTTATATTTATATAGATTTTCTAATTTTTGGATTTTTGATAATCGTTTTTTGACGATTTTTTATTTTTTTTTTTTGGATTTTTTTTTTTGACGATTTTCAAATGTTTTTGGATTTTTGACGATTCTTTCTAATGTTTTTGGATTTTTGACGAGTGTTTCTAATTTTTTTGGATTTTTGACGATTGTTTCTATTTTTTGACGATTTTTCTAATGTTTTTGGATTTTTGATGATTTTTCTAATGTTTTTGGATTTTTGACGATTTTTGGATTTTTGACGATTTTCACATTTTCTGTTTGTGGATTTTTACACTGTTATTGGCAATTTATGGACCAGAGTGCAGACTTATTTTTGAGAGGTGATAAACCAGGATATTATCCGTATGTACCGTGTTCCGTGTGGTAACTTATGCTCAGAATAACACAAATTCTCTTTCCATTGGCAGGATATGGTGGTGATGATATGATGAAAAGAAGTCCAGCTCCATTCTTGACTCCACACAACTAGTAAGATGTGTGGGCTCATCACCGAGAATCAAGAAGGACGTAGGAGGTAGATAATGAATATAGAGACAAATGCTAACAACAATCCCTTTGGGAAATTGTGACTCCATTCTTCATAACGGTACTGAACCAGTTTCAAAAATGGCTTTCACTTTATGAGTCACGTGCTAGACTTAGACAGTTATGTGGCCTGCTGATTGGTAAGATATGAGGTGAAGGGATAGTTCTCTCTTCACTTAGGCATCTAAATTACTTCTTTGGGGATTCTATAATTTGCAAGCACTGTAAGATTTTGTATTTTTGAAATGACTCCCTATGCCTTGCCCCATGCTACTAGTGAGAAGCAAGGGCTCATCACCGAAGGCAAAATATAGGCGAGTGAATTCCCTTTTTGTCTTTTTTTTTTTTTTTGTTTTTTTTTTTTTTTTTTTGAATATTTTGCAATATTTTTATGCTTTTATGAGAATGACCCTCTACGCTTTGCCCCATGCCACTTGTAAGAGGCAAGGGTTTATCACCGAAGACAAGACGTAGACGAGTAAGGGCACCTTCCTCCATTCCCAGTCTCACACTACCAGTAAGAAGTGTGGGCTCAACACCAAAGACTATGAAGGATGAAAGATGTGACAATGAATTATTCATAAGTTATTGAATTGATGGATTTTTACAATAGTGCTTTGTATTTGGGAAGGAACGTCTGCCCCCAATCTCAGCCCCACACGACTAGTAGGACGCGAGGGTTCAACACCGAAGACTGAGATGGACGACCAAACGAACTGGGTAAAGAAGTTTAGAGCTTTGTTATGAAAGAGAGAATGTCTTTGAAGGGAATATATTACCATCAGTAAGCTTCTAGGTATGACCATAGGTGAAAGCGACTGAAAATGGGAGATATTATAAGAAGTATAATACTCACAAACTTAATAGGATCTATATTAGCACCTGTCTCATGATGATAAATATGAAGATGTGATTTTGATAAAGAAAATATCTGCCAATGGAAATGAATAAATTTAAATTATTCAGAGATAAGCAAGACAGAAGGAACAATGTACACGTTGTTGTTTCCCAGAATAGTGAACATCTCAAGGATAAAATTTCTTTAAATGAACTGCATTCATTGGTTCATCAAGATCTTGACCATCTTCAGTGGCCAATTTATAGGCTCCAGAGCCAAATTTAGCTGTAATTACATAGGGTCCTAACCAATTAGGCTCAAATTTTCCTTGTTTTTCTCGTTCTTTAGTGGTATTCTTTTGATTTTCTTTTAAAACGAGGTCACCAATTTTGAATTCTCTGGGTCTTACCTTTTTATGATAACTGTGTTGCAGTCGGTTTTGATAGACTTGAAGATGATTGAGAGCATTAAGTCATTTTTCATCGAGAAGCTCAAGCTCTTGAAGCCGCGACTATCGGTATTCATCCTCATTAATTACATCTTTAAGGGAGATCCTCAAGGATGGGAGTTCTATCTCAATAGGTAAAATGGCTTCACAACCATAAACAAGGGAAAATGGGGTGGCTCCGGTAGGCGTGCGGTAAGATGTACGGTAAGCCCAAAGAGCGGGGTAAATTTGAGTATGCCAATTACGTCCATGGGTGTTGAAAATTTTTTCCATGATGAATTTTAAGGTATTATTGGTTGCTTCCGCTTGACCGTTACCCTGAGGGTAGTATAGAGTGGACCATTTAAGTTTGATGCGAAAACGTTGGACTAGGTTTTTTACATCTTGGTTTTTAAATGATTTGCCATTATCTTCAACCAGAGTGGATGGAATACCAAATCGACAGATGAGATTATTAAAAATGAATTTCGATATTTGGCTACCGGTAACATAAGTGAGAGGCATAGCTTCCACCCATTTAGTGAAGTAATCGGTAGCGGTAATGATGAACTTATGTCCATCAGACGATGTTGGTCTGATTTTACCAATGAGGTCAAGTCCCCATTGAGAGAAGGGCCATGGTGTGGTTATCGATTGTAATGCCTGGGAAGGTGCGTGGATAAGATTTCCATGCTTTTGACATGCTTGACAACGTTTGACAAAATGACATGCGTCACTTTCCATGGTGGGCCAATAATATCCAACTCGCAGGATTTTCTTGGCTAAGGCGATACCATTCGTGTGTGCTCCACAGATACCAGAATGGACTTCAGCTAAGACACTCGAGGATTCTTCCTGATTAAGACATCGGAGCAGGGTGCCATCATATCCTCGTTTATAAAGAGTTTCTGCTAAAATGGTGTAACGAGAAGCACGTTGTGCTAAAGCACGTTTATGCATTGGTTTCATGTCGGCAGGAAATGTTTTATCATGAATGAAGGTATAAAGATCATGGTACCAAGGGTTATTCGGACCCACGATCTCACATACCATAGTGTTTTCAGGAAGATCATAGGCAGGCATTAAGAGATGTTCGATGAGAAAATGTGCCTCGGGTTGACTAGATGTGATTTCTAATAGGGATTCGATGGTTGCCATAGCGTCGGCAGATTTATTACGAATTCTGGGGATTTGATCAAAGCTAATTAATCGAAAATAGCTTCGAAGACTATCCACCATGCATTTATATGGGATAAGTTTTTCATCCTTGACCTGGTATTCATCGGTAACTTGCTTGATGATAAGTAAAGAATCACCAAATACAACTAATTCTGTAAGATTCCAAGATATAGCCAGTTTTAATCCTGCGATGAGAGCTTCATATTCTGTGATATTTTTGGTACATGGGAATGCTAAGTGAAATGATTTGGGGATAACATGTCCGCTGGGTGTGATAAGAAAAATACCAGCCCCTGAGCCATGGAGATTACAAGATCCATCAAAAAATAGAGTCCAAGCTGGCGCGATGTCTATGTGTAGAATATCTTCATCAGGAAAAGAGAACTGAAGTGGTTCTGTGCCAGGAAGGGGTGCCTCGGCAAGTTGGTCTGCAAGGGCTTGTCCTTTAATTGCTTCTGCGGAACAAATTCGACATCGAATTCACTAAGTAATACGACCCAACTAGACATTCTTCCCGTGAGAATGGGTCTGGACAACAAATACTTGAGAGGATCAATTTTGGCAATCAACTTAGTTGTGTGATTGAGCAAGTAATGACGTAACTTATGGAATGCAAAGGTGACCGCTAAGCATACTTTTTTGATTTGGGAATAACGTACTTCATGCTCAATAAGTGTTCGACTAAGGTAATATACAACCTGTTCTTTTGCTTGATCGTTATGTTGTGCTAGTAGAGCTCCTATGGCATGTTCAGTGGCAGATGTATAAAGCAACATGGGTTTATCGGCAACTGGTGACATAAGAACAGGTGAGCTAGAGAGGTATTCTTTTAACTTAGCAAAGGAGTTTTGACAATCGTGGTTCCAGTGAAATTGTGCATTTTTCTTGAGTAACTGATTGAAATGATGGCACTTATCAGCCAACTGTGATATGAAACGCCGAATAGATTGTATCTTTCCCTTAAGATTGCGTAATTGTTTTAGGTTTTGAGGAGGAGGCATTTCCATAATGGCTTTGACTTTGGCAGGATCCACTTCTATGCCTCTTCGTGAGACAATAAACCCTAATAATTTACCAGAGGTTACTCCGAACACACATTTCTTTGGGTTAAGATGAACCTTATACTCACGTAATCTATCAAAAATATGTCTCAACACACTTGGATGCCCTATTCGTGTTTTGGATTTTGCTAATATATCATCAACATAATCTTCCATGATATCATGTAACATGTCATGGAAGATGACAGTCATTGCTCGTTGATAGGTGGCACCAGCATTTTTCAAGCCGAAAGGCATGACCTTATAACAGAAGGTGCCCCATGGTGTAGTAAATGTCATTTTATGTTGATCCCCTTCAGCAATACGTATTTGATTGTAACCAGAGAATCCATCCATTAAGGAGAGCATTTCATGGCCTGCCGTAGAATCAACAATCATGTCTATATTTGGCAAGGGAAAGTCATCTTTGGGA
Organism: Taxus chinensis; assembly: GCA_019776745.2. Classification (NCBI taxonomy): domain Eukaryota; kingdom Viridiplantae; phylum Streptophyta; class Pinopsida; order Cupressales; family Taxaceae; genus Taxus; species Taxus chinensis. The sequence goes on from JAHRHJ020003543.1 coordinate 254,795, forward strand.
CAAGCCTTGTTGATGTCTCGGAAGTCTGTGCATATTCTGATGCCGGGAGTTTTCTTGGTGATGGGAACTATGTTAGATATCCATGCCGAATAATCAATAGGTTTGATAAAGTCAGCTTCCAAGAGTTTCTCGAGTTCGGCTTTGACAAGCAATGCAACTTGGGGATGCATTTTGCGTAGTTTTTGCTTTACAGGTTTTGCATCCGGATGTACCACAAGATGGTGTACTACAAGAGATGGGTCCAGGCCTGGCATGTCCTTATATGTCCATGCAAATATATCTTGGAATTCAATAAGGAGTGTTGTGAATTCCATGCATTCTTGGTCAGACAGACTAATGCCAAGTTGTAAAATTTTTGGTTGTTCGGTGGTGCCAATGTTTATGTCTTTTGTTTCTTCTACAAGCATTTTAGATGTATCCTTTTCAGAGAATGATGCTAATGGTTGATGTAGGTCATCGGTGTCGGGTGTTTTGGTGAGTTGGTACAAGATTTTGTGTGTAATGTTGGGATTTTTTATTGACATGTTTGTTGGATAGGGTGGCGGTGAGATTTTGACTATGGGAAATCCTTTGTTTGCGCTTCTGATCCAAATTTTTCTAAGGGTGAAGGATCTGAATATTTTATCTCTTTGCCAAAATAGGCTGATTCATTTAGATTGATTTCAAATCCTTTTCTATGGTCGGAAGTAGGGATTTGGTCACGAGTTCCAAGGAATTCTTCGATGGCTTCATCATTTTGGAACATGTCCATGGCCGCATGATGTGGTTGGCCATGGTCTATGAGACTCAGATGTGTAGGCTCAAAATTGATGACATTAACAGATAAATGTTCAAAGTAAAGATGTGTTTCAGCGAGGTCCTCAAAAAGACTACATGGAGACCTGATGTCATTATCAGAACTGGTGTCATCATTGTCACTTGAAATTATTATGGGAGCAACATCAAACACCTTGAAACCTAGACCATGTTTACCGTGATGTTGTGTGTAATTTATCGGGTCTAAATGACCTTGTTCATTTGGACCGAGTCCTTTACCCTTCCATCGCATGTTTTTCATTATTCGGTGAGCTTTGGTAAATTGAGGGGACTCATAACATGGAGCAAAGTCGTCATTATATAACCAAGATCCTGAAGAACTTGGAATATGTTCGTTGTCAAGATAACCAAACTTTTTCCAAACTGACTGTCCCATTTGGTAAGTGGGATGGATTCTCAGATGTGGAGCGTTAGGTTTTCCATAGCTATGTGGGGATTTGTTGATATAAAAGGAGTCTGCCATCTTTTGAAATTGATATTCACCGCATCCTATGTCAATGATTTTAAATGTGTGGGATGGGGGACCAATAGGTACCTCATGTGGTGGGGAAGTTCAGTTTGGTAGTTTTAAAAGATGAAGAGAATGGGTTATAAGAAGAAGGGGGTGGATTGAAGGATGAAGTTTGGTTATTCACAGGAGGAGGTATCTTAATAGAAGAGGTGTGGTTGGATGAAGAAGGTTGGCTAGGTGAGGAAGAAGATGGTGTGGTGGAAGAATAATTGTTGCTGGAAGAAGAAGCTTGATTAGTGGAAGAAGATGATTGATTAGTGGGAGGAGGACTGGTGGAAGATGGTTGACTAGCGGAAGATAATGGATTGGAAAATGTGTTTTGGTTAGGAGATGATGGTTTCAGATCATTGTTAGGGAGTGTATCAGGATCAATGCGTGTTTCGTTAGGGATTATGCGAGGTGGAGCATATTTATCTGTTGATGGACAATAGTGATCATGTCGATACCGTCCTTCGAGGAATCTACAATACTCAAAAGGTTGGGGATCTGCACGTAATGTAAATTCCTTGTCCAAATGAGGAAACTTAATACATTGGTGGAATGTTGATGGGATGGCTTTCATGGCATGAATCCATGGTCGCCGACGAGAATGTTATATGCAACTTCTACATCCACCACATGACAACCGTGTCTAAGGTGATGGGTCCAACTTGGAGAGGCAACGTGATTGTGTCTTTAGACTTTCTTTCGCTATTATCATACCCACGAATGGTTATGATATTGTTTTGTAAATCATTTTCAGTGTAACCTAGACAACGTAAAAGTTTCATGGAACAAATATTCAATGCGGATCCATTGTCGATTAAGACGCGCTTGATCTTACGATGAGTTACATAACCCTCGACGTATAAAGAATGATTATTAGCGATGTTGGGATTAAGCAGGTCAGTGGGACCAAAAGATAAAATAGGATTGGGGACTGTAAGATGTGTAATTAAAGCCTGGAATTGTTGTGAATTGATGTCCTCAGGGACACGAGCGTTATTCAATGTTTGCATAAGGATGCGTTGTAGTGCGGGAGAAGAATTAAGTAGTTCCATGATGGAAATTTGTGCTGCAGTCTTCTCTAATTGTTTGACAATATTGAATGATGGCGTAGGTTGTGGAGAGGAATTGGTGGTGGAATTAGATGGTGGATTAGGAGGTGATGCGGGGGACGAAGTGGCAGATTTTTTTGTTGTAGGGACCCACATTTTTTTCTGTCTAGTGGTGATCGCACAGTCAGTTATGATCTTTATAGTTGCCACTAAGTCTTGGTCATAATCTATGGTCGAGATGACTGAGTCATACTCGACATTGCTTGATGATTGACCCTTATCTTTTGAATTGTTATCATGGTTAGGGAAGGGATTTTTGAACATGTGAAGTTTTTCATTAGGTGTTTTTGTCTCAGAAGTATTTTCAACTTCTATGTCTCCACGTTCAATCAGGTCTTGGACGTAATGGCGGAGTTGCATGCATCGATCTGTGGAGTGCCCTTTTATGCGATGGTAATCACAATATTCGTTGTCCTTATACCAATTTGGTTTGGGTTGTCCTTCTTCGAAGGGTTTGACGATGGGATATGTAATCATATTGGCATTTTCCAAATGACGAAAGACACTAGATAGACTTTCTCCGAGAGGAGTGAACTGTCTTCGTCGGTCCCGAGAAGGAACTTCCTTTCTAGGGATAATGATTGGTTGTTTGGATTTTAATGTGTTGATGGGATGGTTTTGAACATTTCAGACATGGCGGGAATCAGTAATGCCATCGTTGACGATATTTCGATTCCGGTTAAAGAATTTAGATTTGTCCTGGTTCTGAGGAGTGTCTCGATAAGGTTGGTCCCTAAAGGGTGCTTTAAGTAAGCCCTTAGAAATGAGGGATTTTTCGATTTGTGTGCCCTTTTCGATGACTTCTTCGAAACTATTCAGACAATGCATTTGCATGTGGAATGATAATTCGGCATTGAGATTAGGAAAAAAAATGCTAACTAGTTGTCTCTCGGGTACTGAGCAGCGAAATTGACTTGCAATTCCTCGCCATCATTGTAAAAAGGAGGAAAATTTTTGTTTGGCCTTTGCCTAGTGTTGCAGAGATCAAGCATGGTTATTTCTGAGTCTAAGTTATAGGAAAAATGTTTGACAAATTTCTCTGATAAGTCTGCAAATGTCGTGACCGACCCTTTGGGCAGATGGAAAAACCAGTCTAAAGCCTGTCCTCCTAAACTTTGGGGGAATAATCGTAAAAGGTACGTGTCTCGATAGGAAACTTCCTGACATTGCATGTAAAATTCCTTGACATGTTCACGGGGGTCACCTTTGCTTTTGTATTTATCAAACTTTGGGATTTCGAAGGATGACGGAAATGGTAAGCGTGATATCTCTGTATCAAATGGATAAGGACACAATTCTTCAAAGTTGAATTGTTTTGATTGTTTTTGTAGTCCCTGAATGGTGTCTTTCATAAGTTTCCATTCTTGTGTGAATGGAGAAGTGGGGGATGGTTTATCAAACATGTCGTGAGTATTGGAATCTAGATTGAGGTCTTTTAATCTTTCAGCTCTAGTCGTTGCTTCCTCAAGTTTCTTTGTTAAGTCTTGGATTTTAGTGAATAACTCTTCGGCCGAAGAACCATTTGGATTGTTTGGTATTTCATTGTGATAACTTGATTCACCATTATCGATAAGTTTGTTTAAATTTTCTGTCCCGAAGTCAGGGGGTAGTTTTTCCCCCATGGCTAGGATGCGTAACAGATATTCATTTTTGTTTTGTTCTATCACCCTATTGACTTGTTCTTGTTCTTCATTGGTGAGTTCTGGTTGTGTGACTTCTTCATCGTCATTTTCATGATTGTGACTACGAGTGAATACCATGATGAAATGTGTCTGATTAAGCTGAAAAGTGGGTAGGAATTTTGAACAGGTGTGAGGAAATGAGAACTTTATTATTTTGGATTTAGCTCGAATAAGCTCGTGATGACTGATAAGGAGAGTAACTCAAACAAGTTATCTCAATATGATGATGATGTAACTCGAGACGAGTTATTAGAGGAATTTGTTGCACGTTGTGTAGATTTGGCTTAAACAAGCTTTGGACTATTAACGGGGAGAGTAACCTGAACAGGTTAATCGAGATATGGTTGTGATATAACTCAAAATGAGTTATGAAAGGATTTGTGTTGGCTGTGATTTGGATAAACGTGATGGTGGACAAATAATGATTGAACTCAAACAAGTCACCCAATATTAGTTTGATATAGCTGGAAACAAGCTATGAAGGATGTTTTGACAATTGACGATATGGGGAGTGAATGCTAGTCACTCAATATCAGTTGGATATAGCCGAAGACAAGCTATGACAGATGTATTGTTGGATGAAGCAAGCTAATGAAATTGGTGTGATGTTTTGGTCTGTGTTGTTGGATTGTTTGGATGTTTTCGCTTGGTATTGAATTGGTCGAGAACTGATTTTTTTGTGGAACACAACTAGGGTTTGAACTTTTACAATGAACACATTGATATCAGCCAAGTTTTATGATAAAACAATGCTAAACTATTTTGTTTTCAAACAACAAGAAGTCATGTGGATCCAATTGTTTTGGCTTATGAGGTAAATTCTTCAGGAATGATCATTGTTTCATGCAATCATACAAGTATGTTGTGGATTGATGGATGCAGGCTCTTATTACTCCAAAAAGATGCGTCCTCTGATATACCCTAGTCCTGATATACCTAATTCTGTACGGGGACAGAATTGGTACGGGGAACCCTTAGAGCACTGGAGGAGACTCACCAATTCTTACTTGCCTGTTTCGGAGTGAATCACCACGTCCAAACAGGTTTTGTGAAAAGGTGGAAGGTGATGGAGGGATGAATGTGTATGGTGTCCTTATAACTCCCTGAAGATTTACAGGGACGATGCCCAGGCTTCGTTGTTACAGCTATTTAGGCGTGACTCGCATGCGCTGCATGACAACATTACCTGTAAGTGAAGAGCAGGGGCGAGGTAAATACCGAACGTTGTGATGAGACTAGGTCTCAAAGTGCAATGCAGATGCAAATGTTGTTGGTGCGTGGTAGTCAAGTCCACGTCACCGGTGTAGCTTTGGTGGTGATGAAATCCACCTCGTCTACGTGCAAAAACAAAATGATAATGTGATTAAACGCAGGGTTCTTTCCAACTTGAAATAAATTACTAGCAGAAAATAATTGCGTACCTGAGTGTACTCTTTTTTTTTGGTTTCAACAATTTTCTTTGAATGGTGGTATGTTTGCAGGATTTTTTTGTTTATTTTTGTGTTTTTTTGACAATATTCCAGTGACGTGGTCCTACAGAAAACAAATTAGTAGTTATCCTGCAAACGAAATGTTAGAAAAGTGATCGTGGCTGTTTTTGATTTTCCAGATCGCTCGAAGGCGCAGGAAAAGAGCATACACAACCAACGACCAAACAAATATTAATAATATGACAAAGGAAAATAATGATTGAAATGACAGTTAGAAAACAAAGCTAGAGGATCCTGCAATGTTAGAACAAGAAACTAAAAAATTGTGACCGTTTCTGATTTTCCAGATCGCTCGAAGGCGCAAGAAAAGAGCATACGCGGATACAATTGGAATAGATTTTTTTTTTTTTTTTTTTTTAAATGTTAATAATTATTGCAATTAATCATGATTGTGAAATAGCGATAATGATTATTTTCACAAAAAAGAAAAATGACGAAAGAAGAGTGTGAAAACGTTACCTAGAAGTGTTGTCGTGGAAAATTGAAATGTAAGGCAAAAAAAAAAAAAAAAAAAAAAATTGTTTTGCGGAGCCCGGGTGGCCTCACGTTTTTGATTTCCAAGATCACTTTTAAAGTGCGAGGAAAGAGCATACGCGTGAGGTTGTTACGTTAAAAAGAATTAAAATTAAAATTTTAAAAAAAAACTATAATTTTTTTGTTTTTTTTTAAAAAGACAGGTGTTAGAATAAATGAAACCAAAAATTTTTTCTGTAAGTCTAAATCAAAAAATTATTTTTCCATTGCATAGATCTTTTCAATACCTTTCCGTTAAAAAAAATGAAGTCATTCCGAGTTCGGGAGCAAAAGTTATGGCTTCCGGAAGATGGGCTACGGTAGCACTCTGAATGAAAATTTTGAACGTGAGAAAAATGTCCCGGGAGCTAGTTTTTTTTATTTTCTGACTTCTGTACTTCACCTGAGAAGCTAAAATTTTGACAGCAAGGTTAAAAAAGAACAATAAACAGAAATAAAGAGTTAGATCACAAAATGATTAACTAAAATGAAAGAAAAAAATGATTAACTTCCTACAAAGCAGTTATTTTAGCAAAAGTAAATAAATAAATGCATTTTCTGGATTGGTTGTCCCATGATAGTAAGATGATAAACTAATGACTAGTTCATGTGTTTCTAAAGATTACGAGTGAATAGAAAAATCAGATCAACTGGGAACTAAACACCAAGCACCGAGGAGATCAAAGACAGGATGAGCGTCATAGTTTCATTGTTGTTATAACCTGCAGATACACCACAAGACACCGCACAACAAAAACACTACCCAAAGCGTGAAGGTTAACCAAAGAAGGCCATAAGGAACAGAAAAGGAAATAATAACGAACAATAATAAACAAAGAACAGATAAAACCACTAATTGGGAAATTAATGGTAACAGATCAAAAGTAACCGGGCGTGCCAGAATGTAAGCTAGGAAAAATACACTACTAACAAGGAAGTAAAATACCAATAATCATACCTCCTCTTTCGCGTTCCGTAGCAAACCTCAGAATGGGCTAGGAAACTTGGATTGAGCCCTGATTGTGTGATATGTAGGTGCTTTTCTTCAAGACGGAGCAAGGCCTTCCTGCAACAATGATCCTCTTACTTTGCACCAGATGGAAAAAAGGATTATGAGGCTATTTGGGCATTAGGACGAGGCAGAAGGATGTTCTTTGCTCAAAGGATGCAAGAACTTAGATAGGGCATTCAAGCTTATTCTCCTGTGTCCTTAGAGGGGAGGGGTAAGGTTGTATTTATAGCCTGGGGGAGTGATTAACTTAGAGTAATTTAAGTAATCATGGTTTGAAAATGTGGGCAAGATTAGGTGAGTGGGGACCATGAAGAATGGGTGAGGATTTGATTTTAGATTTTTAATTCATAAGTGGAGGATTTTAGGTGAGTGGGGACCACGAAGAGTGGGTGAGGATTTGAATTTGAATTTTTAATTCAATAGTAGAAAAACATGGAGAATAATGACATGTGGTGAGGATTGGGTTATTTTTTGGATTTTGAAATGGATAATTAATCAAATTATATTTGATTAATTCGAAGTGTATTTTTGTGGGAAATGAGGAAGGGGAATTAATTGAGCATTTGGATCTTAATTCGAAGAATGTTTTCTGTTTGTGATCTTGCTACTGAATCATGAATTTATCTTTCTATTATTCATAGAAACAAGTTTTGATTTATATTGAATCATCTGTTATTCAATCATTCAAAACTTGTTGTAGAAGTTGATGAATTCATTATTTTCTAAAGGCATGTTTCGTGGCCTTGTTCTCCTAAGATTACATTACATTCTCCTTCAGAAAGTATGGATAGAATTTTACTTTTAAACTATATGTTCTTTATGGGATCAATTTGTTATCCATTGACTCGTTGTTTATTTACATAAGATTTAAATTACCTTGTTCTCCTTTGCTAAATATCCAAAACTTGAAGCTTTGTTTCCCTGCATCTTTACATTGGTTTTCTTTGGAACTCATGATACTCACTACTTGTGGATTACTTGTTGAAAAAATTTCACTGAAAATTTTATGTTTTATACCTCTGTCCTTGAAAGATGCAGTTTGTACCTGCAGGACTACTTTGTTCATTGTATGATAGATGCTTTTTCTTGAAATCTCTTGTATCATGATTGATCATTTGATAGCTTGGTGTTCTTTGGATTGTGTAGAGCATAAATGTTCTAGTTCTTAGTTCCAACACTGTGCTTGATAACTTTCTTGAAACATGAAAGTTCACTCTATGAATTTCTTCCTATCAGTCGTTGTTCATGTTCTGTACTGAAGATATCATTTGATCTATTTGTATTTGAATATGTGAACGTTATAATAGATAATTTATGAGCATGTGTACTTCTTTTAATGCATACTTTCTATAGCTATTAATTGCTTAGTCCATGATTGGTGTTCAAAAGACTTTGTTTCTATGTGCTTTGTTACTTTTTGTCATGGTTGAAAACCTTACAAGGCACAAAGCTTTATTTATATAGTCCTACTCCCTGCAAGCTTTGGCTTGTACCATATGTACTTCATGACTCCTGAATGATTGTACCTGCCTCATGAAATGATGTGGACTGTCTTCTCTTTAATATGTAAATCCTAGGATCTTTTCCTGAATCAACTGAACTCATCTTCTATGTATTATTTATATTGTTGTAAAGTGATTTTTTGTTGAACTGTACCTTTTTGAAATATCATGAGATGTTACTTAAGCTTGAATGATCACTTCCAGGTGATGAAAAATGTACTTAATACTTTGATACTCTGTACCTTGATTATTTTGAAAGACATGAATGAATTTTCCTCTGTTGTAACTTATACCTGCATACTTAAATAAATAGTTAGAAAATAATTAGGCTTTTTGGCCTCTCTTATGCTCCATAGTCTTTCTTTTCTTTCTTTTTCTGATTCTGGGGATCAAATGTGCTTCTGTAAGATACTACTTCCTCAATTATGTATTTTTTACTTTGATGTACCTTATGCCTTTTGATCTTAAATGATTCATTTGCTTGAAGCTAGATAACACATGAGTACAAATTAAACCTTGAGCTCAGTAAGTGATATCTTTCTCTCTTTTGTTGTTTAGGTACACTGCAACTATTGGAAGATGTAGAAGAAAATGATGGAGTTGGAAATGGAGCAATGAAGACCAGGAGAAAACCCAAGGCAATGATGGGTTTCTTCTATACTCTTTTGCTTTTATATTTATGCACATGTATCTTTTATTTTAATAATCATAAGTTACATCCCACGGCTTGTGTGGGAAACATTGAAATTTCCTCATGAATAAATGATATTATTTCTATAATTGAGTTGTGTAGCTCTTTTTACTTTCAACTCTTTATGATTTGTAATGATTGTACATTGAATTAAACAACTCAATACATACTTATAACACTTAATCATAGGAAATGATCAAATTGAAAATACCTATAACTTTTAAAAGATGAATTCTCAACAATACAAACAACAACTATGTTTGTTGTTTCTGAGTCCAACTCCTTAGGTTTGCATCTATTTTTACTTCCCTCAAAGTTGTACATCAGTTCTTCGGAGCTCTTGTGCAACTTTGATGAAGGTGAACATGGAAAAGCAACATACTTGAGGTGTTGCATTCTGCAACAACACACATAACTACATTTTGCTTTTCTAATCCACTTACTGCAACTAAAAACATAATGAAAATTGTGTGTACCTTCCTTAGTTAGGTTCATTCATCAATGCCTTCCATTGAAAACAAAGTTTCAAGTTGCCCATTTTTGCACAAGTGTAAAAATTTACAACAATATCTTCTACAATTCCTCTTTGAAAAACAGGGAAACCTTTGGATGTATATTGCATATTTTTTTCTTAAATGGCTTTGCATATTTATGCACCACAAGATTATGAACAACTAGAGATGGATCAAGACTAGGTATATCCACATAGGACCATGTGAATACATCCAAGAATTCATTTAGGAGTGTTATAAAGGTGGATTATTCTTATACTAATAAGGATGCCCCTAGTTTGAGGATCTTTGGGTCTTCTTTTGTGCCGATGTTAATTTCAATGGTTTCTTCAATTAGTGATGTGAAGCCATCCTATAATGTTTCAGGAGCCGGAAGAAGTTGATCCATAACAGATCTTGTTTGGGATTTGGGGAATCTTGGAAGAATTTTGCAAGGGGATCCTCCTCATCAAGATGAAAAAAGGAGTTAGGATGAGGGATATTGGATTGGGATTGAAATGGGTGGGTAATACTCATGTTCTCCAAAGTAGGTTTCAGTATTTAAACATACTTGGAAACCTTTCTTATGGTCCCTAGTGGGTACATTATCTCGAGTTCCCATGAACTCAAGAATATCCTTATTATTTTGAAATGTATCAAGAGAGATATGTTTGGATTATTGGTCTCACTGGATAAGTTACGGGTAAGTGAGAGTGACATTGATAGTGAAGATAACGGTGTCATGGAAGAGATTGGTGGCGATGAGGTCTTCATATTGGCTATAGATGGAACTTGTATCAATGGTGTCTATGGCCTCCTCAGTTATTTCGGGAGTGTCACTATGGTCATCATGGATACTCTCACCAGGTGGGTAATACCCTAGTCCACGACCATCAAGGTTGGGGATGATAGCATGAGGTTTGGGGATGCCTTGCTTGTTGTGGCCTAGTCCTCATCTAGAATATCCCATGTGGGGCATCATCCTTTTGGGGATAAAATATTTGTTGTTTAAGTAGCAAGGACAATATAGAGTCATCAATGAGCCATGTGGTGTTAGATGGTTTGAGGTACTCATTAGAAAGGTACCAAAAATGGATAAAAGTGGAAGAGCCCAATGAATATTTTTGCTTTTTGACTTGACACATGTCAGGCCTATAATGTTGTTTAGGTGATAGTGGTAGTTTTTCAATTATGAAAGTTTGATATTCCCCTACACCCTGTGGATTTTAGCTTGAACAGAGTAGGTAGAAGAGGAATGGATATGGATGGAGTGGGTAAGAGAGAGGTAGATGATGATGAGGTGTTATGTGAGGTGGATGGAAGACTGTCATGTGAAACGTATGAAGTAGTGGATGATGATGGAGATGGAGATTGTGATGGCACAATTTTGGTGATAGGACAATATGGTTCCCGATAACCTTGTGCTTTGAGTGCTTGGAAATATTGGAAGGGTTGAGGGTCACCATGGATGGTGACCTCTACACTGGCATGCTCAAATTTGAGACATTGATGTAATGTAGATGGTACAACATACATTTCATGGATCCATGGTCGACCAAGCAATAAGATTATATGGGAATTGGATGTCCACAATGTGTACTAGGGTGGGGAGCATGACATGCCCTACATTGATAGGAAGATATAAAGTGCCCATGGATTTTCACTCAGTATTATCATATGCTTTAATGGTAATTATATCTTGTCTTAGATCTAATTCATTGTACCCTAATTGTTAGATGAGAGATATGGTACAAAGGTTAACTCCAGATCCGTTGTCCACTAGTACTCTTTTTATGCGAGTATGTTTGATATACACCTTAATATATAGAGGGATATTGTGTTTTGGACCATGTAGTGGAAAGTATTGCTGAGTGAAGGTGAGTGAAATGTTAGATGGGGTAAAGATGAGTGACAAGGTGTTGGAATTGTGTGGGATCGATGTCATTTGGAACACAGTTTCTTGAAGGGTGCGATAAAGGATATCTTTGTGTACATGGAGGATGTTTTGAGAAGATCCATAATGGATATTTTGTGGGGTCTTCTCAAGTTGTTCAATGATATTATACTGAGCTTTACAGTGGTGGATTTGAGGTAGATGGAGTAGCTTCTTAGACCACTACACGGATCCTTTGGTAACTGCACACTGAGGGTTTTATGAGGGGCCTTTGACTTTGATTATTGTTACTTGATATATGGAATGGTGGATGTGGCTAATAAGAGATTCATACTGAAATGGTATGTGGTGGTAGTTGATGTGGTTATAATGATGGGTGGATGACTTAGGGTTCTTTTCAAACTTCTATTGACCCTGATTTGAAGTATGGGTCTGACCATGATTAGGAAGCGGATTCTGATAGATCCCAAGCTTTTGATTTTGAGAGGAGGAAGATGCATTGTCCTCGCTTTCAATTTCACCTTGATCAATCAAATCTTGGATATAATTCTTGAGTTTCATACACCTATTGGTAGCACGACCCTTGATTTCATGAAATTTTTAGTACTTGTTTTCCTTGAACCACGAGGGTTTGGGTCGAGACTCATCAATTAGATGAGTTTGGGGGTAAACCACCATATTAGCAGTGACTATTTTGTCAAGGATGGCTTTGATAGACTCACCAAGGGGGTGTATGTCCTTCGTTTTGGGTCTTGGGTGGACTGAGGTTGACCTTTGGGGATGGATATAGTAGTGGCTTTGTGGACATGTTGGACATGTTTGGTTTCCATTACTCCATCGCCGATGACATTTTTATTCTTATTGAAGTATTTGGGATTCTTGGATGTGGAAGGTTAAGTAGATTGATTGTAGTTATCATAGGAATATAACTTAATGAGGCCTTTGGCAACAAGGGATTTTTCAATTTGCATTCCCTTCTCTATGATGTCATTGAAGGTATTAGTGCAATGGACCTGGAGATGGAAAGATAACTCTTCGTGGAGATTGGCGATAAAAATGGTGACCAATTGTTTTTCAGGGATGGGCCATGGAATGCGACTGGCAAGGGCTTGCCATTGTTGTAGGAAGGATGAGAAGCTTTCTCCATTACATTATTTGGTGTTACATAGGTCGATCATGGTGACATCATGTTCCACAATATAGGGGAAATGTTTGACAAACTTTTCAGACAAATTGGCAAATGTAGTGACAAAACCTGTAGGTAGATGAAGGAACCATTCAAGTGTGGGACCGCCTAGACTTCTTGAGAAGAGTCTTAATAGGTAGGATTCGTCATAGGCTACTTCTTGACATAACATATAAAACTCCTTGACATGCTCACGAGGATCACCTTTTCCCTTATATTTTTCAAATTTAGGTGGTTCAAAGTATGGTGGAAAAGGGACCCATAGGATATCACAGTCAAATGGATAGGGACAAAGTTCCTCAAACTTGTATTGTCATCCATGTTTTCCGAGTTGCAACCCCTGAAGTGTTTCCTTCATAGACTTTATTTCTTTCTCCAAGGTAGGTTCTTGAGGACCAGTGGGTGGTGGATTGAAGTTGGGTTGTTGGGAATGTTGTGATCCATGGTCATTTGATGGTTGTGGGCCAAGTTGTGAGGCTAATTGAGTAATTTGGTTACTCATTTGTTGTAGTTGAGACAATATGACTTCCTTTGATACATATGGATTATTGGTGTTCTCTATGTTATCATCTATGTGCAATGTGAAAGTTATTTAGATTATGATATGTGGGGATGGTGGTCATTGTCCAATGCATCACTTTCATCATGGAGGAGACTATGAAGTTGGTCATGAGTATAATCAGAGGAATTTTTCTCCCATATGATATAATTCGATTAAGAGAACATCTTTGTTTATATCGAAAAATTAATTAAGCATATCTCATCTTCTCCCTCCATGAAATATGTACTTGAATCATCATCACTACTGGTGTTGACCATTGTTTCCTCATCTTCTCCTCGAGTGTGGTTTTCTTCTGCATTGGCATCATAATAGTTGTGATTAAATATGTCATGTCCTATTTCTTGGTGGTTGTTTTCATCATCATTTCTTGATTGGGATCGAGTAGTTATTCTCCTAGGTGTCATTAGACCTAGTGGTATTGAGATGTGTGGATGAGATGAGGGTGTGTTAAATTGATGAGAGATGTGTAGATGAGGAAAATTTAAGATTTCTTATTTGACTGATGTATAATCTTAATAATTGAACCTTGTTTGTAGGATGGAATAATTTGAGGAGGTATTGAGGAGATAGAAGAAGGATTTTTATTAGAGGGCTTAGGATGTGCCTTGATTTAAGTGCTTAGAAGAATATTATAAGTGATAAGGATGTTTTTTCTGTATGCAAGGTGTTGATTAACAAGATTAGATTAGTTGTGTCAATAAGAAATCATAGATGGGGTGTTTAAGTACGAAAATGTATGTGTAGATTTGGGTGAAGATGTAAGGATGTAGTGAATGTTGTGATTAGAAGAGATACATGATATGATAGGTTTTTAATTTTTGGGGGATCTAGGACCTAGGTAAGTATGGGGATACGAATAGGAAATGTTAAACTATTAAGAGGGGTTTTGTGATGATGAGAGGATGGATATGTTTAGTTGGGTAAGGTGGTATGGAATAGGTTATGGATAAGGATGGGGATGTATTAAGTGGACTTTGTAAATGTTTTTGTGAAATGGAGGGATGTTTATAAATGTCCTTTTTATAAATTTATAAATTTTATTGATGGGGGGAAAGGTTTATTAGTTGTTTTTTTTTATTTTATTAATAGGTGATGTGGTGTGGAGTCAAAATGACGATAGGATGGTAAAGAATTGAAGGATAAAGGTGTGTGGTCAAATTTTTTATGGTAAAAGTTTTTATTATTATAAGGTTTATTGATTAGGTGGAAGGTTTATTAATTATTTTAATTTGTATTTATAGGATGATGTGAAAAGGTGTGAGTGATGGTAGGTTGAGATGGATAAAAATATGGATCAAAGGTATATGGTAAATGATGTGTGGTCAAAATTGAGGTCAAAGTTCATAGTCAAAATGGATGGATGATAGGTGTATGGTTTAATTAGAAGGATTGGTGTGAGGGTTATACACTGGTTTCAACAAAAACACTCAAATAAGTACAATCATGCAATCACAATCCTAGCTAGTCAAGTGGGATTGCAACCAAACTATAGCTCACTTTCAATACCACACACCAATGGTGGTGCCACAATTGGCTCTCCACCTATGTGCCAATGTGGGGTTGGCTAGCGAGTGATCTTGGGAAGTGTGGCCTCCTTGCACTATAGTTTGATATGCGGCCAAAAGGCTACCTAGTCTAAGATAAAGAGCTCACTAGGGGAGTCCCCGATATACCTTGCGGTACGTGGGGACCAAGTCCATGTTGCAAGGATGTTGTCTAAGGCCATGGTATTGGGATGTGGAAGCCCCTCACTTCACACCACTCTTAAAACAAGCAAGCACTTAGCCAATAATGACAGTTGTCCTTGAATTTATATACCCCACCAGAACATGGGGTGTGTCTACATGCATGGAGGTGAAGCCCACAGTCACGAGACCCCTAGGACTATGGTAAGTGCATGGATGTCACTTCCATGTCACGTTACCCCCTAAAAAATAAAAAAGGGAAGGAAGACTAGCCACTTTTGATCCTCAAGATCATCCTAGGATGCGAGAGGAGAGCATACACGGTGTCGTCTTTAGGATAAAAAAAAGCAACAACACGTAATACAAAAATATGATAAACACAATAACAATAAAAATTAATAATAAAGTTTATACAATGGGGCCTTCAAAAGAGGTCCTATACAAAACAAAGGATTAGTAGTTTGTTGTTTATGCCCTAATATTCCTAGACCGTTTGAGCTGCAAAAAAGGATGGTTAGTAGTTTTTAATTAATCAATATCCTGCAACCACAAATGTTAGGTAAACACAAAATGAGTATTAAAATGGGGAGTTTCCCCTTATCCCCACAATATTTCTACAAAAACAGAATGTAAAACCCTACAAAACACCACCAAAACACCAAAAAATGTGATTAGATTGATTAGTACCAACGTAAAATTACAATACAACAAAGGCTAATTGTCAGAGCAAAGTGCTACTACTTCAGGTCAAAGCACCTTTGGGTCACCCTTCAACCTCTATGTATACTTTATTTACATTTTTGGGTCAATTCTCTAGCCTCAATTTAAGTATCTTATATTTTTGGTAGTACATTTCATACTTTTTGGGGTTAATTATGAAATTCAAACAAGGGAATCATATAAATACATTGTTATGTGTTCAAAATCAAGGACCAAGCACTAAGCATTACATAACATCACCTAATATTGCCTCATCTAAAAGGAACCTAAAGCACTCCTAAGGCATCCATCTAGAAATTCAATCATAGGACAAGAGGCTATAACTCTGGATACACAACATAGAAAGGGGAGGTACATTATTGTAGCCACACATTATATTACATTGCTACATTTAACTACATCCCAGTATCAATTGACACTTACACAAGGGCATCATCAGGAAAAATTATTACACACACTCACAAGAACTACATGGAGTTTGAGATGTAATGTAAGCTCTGGGTCATAATTTCACTCTCGGGGTGACTGTCTGAGTCATTTTGACTCCCTTATATTGCATCTTTATTTTTAGGTTTGATGTTGTTTGTGGATTTTTGAGGGTGACATTTTTTTGTAGGTTGTATGTATCCTCGATGATCATTGTGTGAATATTAGGTGATCAACACAGATGAAATTACAACACTAAAAGACAAAATTTTGAGCATCTGAGTAGTCACAGACACACAGAAGAGGTCTCCAGTAACCATGCACACCTGCCCTACAATGGGCACCCGTGTCTGGATTTATTCTTGTAGTCCATAATTTATAGACAGTAATTTACAACACTTTGTCCTTTCTCTGTCATCACTTTTCCTAGCTTAAATCAACCCCAGATCAAGCGTAAATCAAGTAATTCCTCTTTATTTCTTATTTTCTAAGGGTTTTACATTATTATATCTTAGTATTTATTATGTCATTTATTCATTCAAGCATTCATACATTATTTAGTTCAGTAGTGACTCTGAAATATATAGATATAATTCAAATTAAATTAAATCATTTTGGTTAACCCCGCATTCAAACACTCTTAGCCCCTTCTTTCCAGCCATTTTAGTATATCCCAATACTAGTATTTCCTTTCAGAAATGCCTTCATAGAGGCCAATCCTGAATGTGCAAACAAAATTCAAGGAATAACTCCCTTTTATATCAAATTTCAAGTTAATATTATAACAGTTAAACGAGATTTACTTGATAATGGCTCTGACCCTAACATTTTTAGTCTACTATTTCTTCAACAACTTGGCTTTTCTGCACCATCCTCAACACCCTCATCTATCCCTTGCATTCATGGATTTGAAAATATTCTTAAACAAGTATTAGGTACAATCATGCTTCCCATTACTGTTGGGCCATGCACTTTGTCTGCCCCATTCCATAATAATGCCTAACAATATTAATTATAATCTTCTTCTCGAATGACCTTGGATCCATGAAATTCATGCAGTCCCTTTCACCCTTCATGCACATATTAAATTCTTATACCGTGATGTGGTATATGAAGCCTTAGTAGATACCTCTCCTTTTCCCTAATACAACACTATCAATCAATCACCTGAATCCCCTACTTTGTCCATGCATTCTCCCAATTTCAAAAGGTATGGTTCTTGGGTATCACTATCTTCTTCTTTACGGTTTCAATGGATTCAGATTAGGAAATTATGCAAAAGGAGTCAAATAACCTCTTAACATTCTAACACAATCCACCAAACTTATCTTCAAATATCTCCGTGAAGGTCACTCCTTTTATTCCTGCCACATATCCTCTTGGGGTTAACACTATTTCACATACTTTCCATCACGAAAAGAAATTTCCATTAGATCTCAATGTTATAACTTACTTGAGAAAATATACTCTTCCTAACACCAATAATGATACTCACTCACACATTTCAACATTTTCCATCAAGGCATGCTTACTCTTCCATCCCCGGATAGATCTCCATCACACACTTGGGGGCATCACACTTTCTCCGCCCATTTATCATCATAAGTTTTCTATAATGAGATCTCTTATCATGATTTCTGTTTCACACTTAATTTTTCACATTACTCTTATGCCATTCATACACGCATTTTATCATCATTAACCTATGACACCTCTAGTTCAACTATTCATACTCCACTACTGAGGGTCTAAATCTGAAATGAACCATTGATCTATATTTTTAGCACACATTTTCAAACCATTTCTCAATGATGAAATATAGTTCTATGGTTGATACTCAACTGTTGAGGGTGTCTTATTTATGGAATAAACTTCACCATATTCATTAGTGATGCTCTATTCTTCATGATCTATCTTTCTAGCACACAATTTTCATACCATTTCCCAATGAAGCCATCTTGTTATATGGTTTGTTGTTGATTGTTGTGGGGTATTTTATAAATTAACCTCATCTCATCCACATTTGCTGGGGGGCATACTGCATACCATACCATCACACTCACATCATTTGTGTATCTTGGTTGCATTTACTCTTGCTTGCTTATACTTACATGTACACTTTGTTTCTCATGTTATATGAATACTTAATATGTAAGTATATTTTCCATATACACATGCGCGTTCACTTAGTATTTTTGATTCAATGAATATTTCTTACACGTCCTTACATTCTACAATGATGTTTGGAACTGTAACTCTTACCAGTACCACCGAGGCTCTTGGGGGAATCTAATTTATCACACATTACAAGTGTTATCATTTCATTGTATACTACTTCTTATTCTTATTAACCACATTGAAATTTAGGCAATGATACATACATACTTTGACATAATTTTTATCTTTCTTACATGCTAATGGGTGCTTCATGTGTAGCATTTTCTTTGCAATAATATATGCCACCATGGTTTTTTGATACCCTTGGTTTGACATTGTTTACTATTGTACTCCATTATTTCTGGGAAATGGCCTATGTCTTGTTTGAATTCATTGTTTGTATGCTTTTAATTGCTTCGGCCATGATTTTCTTATGAAATTGTGAGTGATGTCTAGTTTTTGAAACCCATTTTTCACATTCTATCTTCTATGCACATTTGTTTGTTACATTGTTTTTGTGTGATATGTTAATGCTAGCGTTTTCTACTGACACATAGGGTAAAGAAATTTTTTTTGCATGTTCCTTACTTTCTACCATGCACATCACCTTACCCATTCGTTGTAAGGTATCTACATGAAATTCAAAACATTAGGGCCTCTCTTTTTTTCTGTATTCTTCTACCGATGTCACATTCACCTCGAATAGGGGGCATACCTTTGGTGAAAAAATCACACCATATAGTAACTTAGAGCCACAGAACAACACAATACATCACATAATGACAACATGAACACAATTACATAATTAACCAAAATCTAAATTAGGTCCTTAACACAACATAGAAACTGGCACCTAGTCTCAGCTAGAGCACTTGGGCACTTGTGTCCTCCCTTGGGCATTAATGTCCTAAGCATAGATACAATAAGTTTCTCAGAATAGCAGAGTTCACATAAGTCTCAAGAGTACATTTTTAGTTATAGGCACAATCCTCCAACAATAGAATATATTTTACCTCATATATTGAATTTAATTAGTACAACTTGGAAAAAATACCGAAAACTATTGAAAACACAATAAAAATGACACACCATCTACAATGGTGTTTATTGAGAAAATTCATAAATGAAGAGTAACACTATACCTCTCTCCCAAACAATTCATTTTTGGCATGAGATCTCCAAAAATATTGTACTTGGCATGACTGTAGACACCAAATTTTGGTATCGCTACGCTTGTTTCCCCGTGTTTATTTCTTTTCACCATGGTCACCTATCTAGACCCCTTTATTTTAATTCTTATTTTTATTAATATTCCCATCCTCCCCATCTATTTATCCCATTTATCTTAAAATATTCTAATCCCCATTAATTATCCCTTAATCCTCATCTCATTATTAATCAATCCTAATCATCCCCAATCAACCCTTAATTCTATTCTCTAGGTTGTTTATCATCCCTAAACTACCAAGTTTTCTCATCCCTAGGCTCCCTTAGCCTTTATTTACTCCATTTCATCCCTCACCTACCCATTTCATCTCCCTATGCAACCCTAACCTGCCTAAGCCTCCTAAAACCCTAATCTCACTTCTAATGGGCTTGATGCCTCGAGCTAGGCATCCTCCCATTGCCCAAATGGATGGTTCCCATGGTTGGTGGTGACCCACCTAGGTCTTTGTTGACCCTATAAAGCCACCCTCACCCCTCCTTCCAAAAGGGATGCAAAATCAGAATTTTCATGCAAACTTGTGACCTTTATCTTCGTGCTTGAGCTTCTTCTGCAGTTATTTCAGTCTTCTTGGAGTCCCTTTGAGCTTACTTGCATCATTTGTGGAGACTTTGGGAGATAATATTTTCCTTGTGTTGGTTTATTCCTATTATTTGCATTATCATTATTGTTATTATCAGCTACTAAAATTTTGCAGGTCCAGTTCTGCCATAAGAGATTCATAGATCCATCCTTTCTTTTATCCATCTTGTGTGCAGGTTGTCAATCCATCCCACCCAATTTTGGTCACACCTAGGTCAGCCCAAGTCATTGTTGTCACCCTACCCCAGGTTCCAACCATCAGACCTAGCCTACTTATTCTGTATCACTTTTCTAACATCCATACTCCATAGTCTAATTATCTTTATTTTGTTCTCAGTTATTTGTCTACATTTTCCTAGATCATCATACCTCATCCACTTTTTCTAGATCCAGTCGCCACCAACTCAGCATATTCACCATCGACCTGAGCCATATTTCCATCCTATCTCCCTAAGATCCCCATTTTTTGCATCATTTTTGTTTCTCCTATTTCAGATCTTCTCTGCAGGTTCATTAGTTATTACAGGTCTTCATCATATCTTCAAATCTACATACAAATTATTTTCAGATCTACATTTTTTTTTGTTTTGATTCATTTTTTCCAGTCATCATCGAATAGACCTTTGCATCCTAGGTCAATTGACCACAAGCCAGGTATATTTAATTTTGTGTTAATCTAGATCATAATTTTCACTTTCCTTTCATTTTTGTAATTTCAGTTTCTGTTTAGTTCATATTCTGCATGTTATTTAGTCTTTATCATTTATCTTTATCCTTCTTTTATCAATATGGGGGTTGACATCCACATAAGGAAGTTCATGCTTCTTGGAACCAAATTCCTTCAGGAAACCCCCTCATCTACCATCTAATCCATTTTCTTTCTAGTTGTCTTTTTTCAGATACATCAAGCTTGTTGCAAGGAGTCTACTTTGCATATGTCCATCATCACCATATTTCCAAGGTACCTTAAACCCTTGCATTATTTGAGTTGCTTGATTTTCTTTAGTATCTAGCTCACTAATCTGAATAGGAAAGATAAAATTTAGTCCAACATTCTGGCACGCCCGGTGGGACCACCCTTTTAGGTGAGTCTCTTGCATTTTGTTTCATTTCATTTTCCATATTTCTTCTATCTTCCACTAACATTGCAGGTAGAGGCTTTTCTTTTTCTTGTTCGTGTTGGGATTTTGGATTACATGGATATTTGATTTTTCCTTGCTTTATTTTGAAGATCAGATAAAAAGGAAAAGTGAAAACTAGGTATTCCCCTTTTTGTCTTAGTTTTCTCCTTTTTGCATCACATTTTCCATTCCTTGTGTGGTTGTTCTCATCAAATCTCCATATTTGGTTTTGGGTTTAAAATGAACCTCTTTCATTCTTGCTTGCAAATCTAGTGTAAGTAGGGGTTTAATTGGTTGCATTTCACACTTCTTCACACACATCCAAACACACTAATCAAATTCACACATCAAAACAATCCCATACCAGGTGGACCTAATTGGGATTTCATCACCCAATAGGAAATCCATCGCACGGTGTTCTCCATCGTGTTATAAATTCTATATAGACTTGGGCCTCACGTACCTTTGGGTATATCGAGGAATCCCCATCCAAAACTACCTAAAACCAGCCTTAGATTGCCATTTCTTAGGTACCCTCATTATCCACTTCCCTTTTTCTTTTTCACATCTTCTAATTAATCAAGATAAAGAAAACATTACATGCTTGACTTGTTTTCTTTAATTAGTATAGTCATTTTTTTCTTTTTCTTTTCATGCCCGTTATCACTTGCTCTTTATCTAGGAAAATAGAACAAAATATTGCATCAAACAATCCCATCACTTCATCCCAACAAACTTCTGCTTTGGCCATTGTCTCATCCATGCCTTTGGTTACCTCTTCCATGGTCACCCAACCTTTGATCATCAATCCTACCTCATCAAGAATCTCTTGTTCAAACCACCACCCATGATGAGACCAATCCCTTTCTACATCATCAATCCATCCCATCTAGGCCAACCACACCTCAATTGGCTACATCGGTTGAAGATTTTGGGCCTCCCATTATCCCTCATGGAAGTGTGGAGTTTTAAGAGCTCCTCGATGTTAATCCCATAGCTCTCCATGATTACCTTCTTAGGAAATCAACCCAACTTCCTATTGATGGGCCACCTCTCCAACAAATCTATGCTTATCATTCCAATCCTGAAACAACCCAAGTTCTTTCTTCACAACTTGCAGTGTTTTTCCCTAGAGCCATGAATGAGCTCGTTATGGCCCAACATGAGTTTGATCCATCTTCTTCCATAATCCTCAACCTCATCAAACCACCCAACTAGTCACACCCATTCCTCCTAATCTACCTCCCATTAATATGACTATCACTATCTCGATTCCTATCACTTCTTCATCTACCATCGTTAGTAGTATCCCCATCCCATCTTTTCAACAATCACAATCATTACCACTCGTATCTAAACAACATGGTAAATATTTACCTCTCACCTCCCACATTCATGAAAATGTCATCACTTCCCAACCTCCTTTATCACACTAGGGGTCCTTTTACCATTACAAATGTCTAATCCACCTCCCCAACAATCTCAACCCATCAACACTCATATCCCCACTCATCATATACCTCAACAAGTCCACATCCCCATCTCAACAAAAACCACTCAATCTCAACAATCATATCACATTCCTATTTCTCAACATCAACCATTGCAATAACCCATCCAATCTTTACCAATGACCTACATTCCTCCTCATCATGCAATCCTTCAAACACCCACTCATTCACAAGCCTATCAACAACCCTATCAAGCCACTTCTCACATCATACAACCATAACCATTTACCTCTCATCCAACCACTTCAAATGACCCCATGCATGCCTTGATGAATAGGTTGGCTAGCCTTGAAGCCACTACCTTGGGACCCAAGGTCACATTCTCTTATGAACAAATTTGCAACAAACCTATCCATCCATCAGTCCCAATCAAACCCTATCCTCCTCATTGGGAACTTCCAAAATTCACAAAATTTAACAGTAAGGAGGATCCCCAACAACACCTTCATGTGTTTAGGCATGCATGCTATCTTATTTCCCATGATCAAGACCTCATGCTTCACACTTTTCCTATATCATTGGTTGGTCCCCACATTGGATTGGTACAATGACATTCCTTAACACTCATTGTTATCATTTACCAAAATTTCACAAATCTTTGTAGAATATTTCTCAATTAACATTACACACAAGATCACCATTACAAACTTATATGCCATTCAACAATTTGATGATGAGTCTATCACAAACTTTTGTCACATGATGGTGTGGAATCATAAATCAATTATCATTTTCCCTTCCATAAATAGAGCTCATTAAATTATTTTCATGCTCTTGTGTGAAGCATATCTCATCCACCTTACAAATCCAATCATTTCAAACATTTGAAGAAGCCTTCACTATGGCTCGTAAACTTGAGACTCATGCCCTTGAGCAAGGCCAACTTAAGCTTAGATCAAACAAGCCAAAATATGAGTTTACTAAACCATCTACACATAATGAAAAATCCAAAAATGCAGCCAATTCCATAGTGGTTAAGTCTTCTTCCACCTCCACTTCTAATACGGGGCCTCAACAAGGAGCTCCTAGACTGCCACCCAAATACACTCCTCTTGGAGAATCATATAGCTCTATATTTGATAAATTGATGGTGGTCCATCTCATCACACTTCCCCCCATTTGACCATTTGATGAATCAAGACCTAAACCAACTTGGTATCGTGAAGACCACTATTGCAAATACCACCAAGTTTGTGGACATGATATAGAAAAATGTCGAACCTTCAAAGATCTTGTCCAAAAACTCATTGACCAAGGTGACCTTCAAGTGGATAACCCTAACACACCTCCTAATCAACCACTTGATGTTTTCAAACAACCATTTCCTAATCATGCACCAAAAAATCAAACCACCCCTTCTACATCTCAACCACCCAATGCTCACACCATTAACACCATTAACACTATCAACATCATTGATCAAGATATCACCCCATCAACAACTCCACCTACTTCACCAACCACTACATCTACCCCTTCCTTAGACATTGTCCCTATATCTACAGTTCTACCAACACCCATCCCCATCTCTACACCAATCATATCCACACCTATATCAACTTCTACCATTGATCCTACATCCACATCTACTTCATCACTTGTCACATCTACATCAGATTTGACTATACCCACTACCTCACTTACATCTATTCTACCCCCACCTATCACATCAGATCCATCCTTAGCATCTATTCCAATTCCCTTTTCTGCACTTATACCTACACCCATCACATCAACTATTGTGACCACATCTACACCATCCTCTCCTCCTACATCTTCTCATCATTTGAAGAGTTTTTGAAAGCACTCCAACTCACAATGACTTCAAATGATCCCCTATCTCATCCACAAAATCAGACATCCCCACATCAACCCATCTACATCACCTTCTTTAGACCTCATCAAACAAAAGTTACTCCCTCCACCAATATCAACCCTACACCAAAATATTCAGACTCTCTAGTCGAGATCATTGTCATCCCTACCAAGGGTACCTCTTCACAATCAAAATCTAAAACCCTTGGCATGATTCCTCAAAAGTCTCTTTCGCATCCTCATAAAAAGATAGACATCCCTCCACCTAATATTAAGCAATAAAATGCCACATCATCTATCTTAGGACCACCCCATCTCTCTTAGGGCCACTCCCTTCATCTAAAACATCGTAATAAACCAATTAATCCAAATCAAAATATCCACCTTCTCCAAAAATTTGATCTTCTTCTAGAACATCAACCATCAGAAAATCTAAATCTAATACATCCAAGCCTCAAAAGACTAAGACTCAACCTTCAACATCCAAATCATCTCACACATCCACACATCAAACATCCACATCTTCTTCTAAATTCAAACACAAATCTAGGACTCCTATTACATCTCATAAAGACAAAGTACCTCTCAACACTTTGGTCAAATCATATGCGGAGGTCCTTCAACACTTGCTTCAAATTTCCACCATCACACTCCCTCCTATTAAGGTCTTTGATCCACATAGTAAGAATCCATCATGGTTTGACTCCAACCTCATTTATGCTTATCATCACACCCCTGGACATGACACAAAACATTGTAAAGCACTTCAAACCATTGTCCACAACATTATTGAGGAGGATGACCTTCTTCTTGAAACAAATCAATCTCCTCCTTCCACCTCCTCATCCATGACCATTTCAACATCTACATTATCAACCTCATCCACCAAAGTACACAAGTCCCCTTATTCATCACAAATTTTGTCACCATCCCACCACCTAACGAAGATTATTCTAAGGATGGTCCCCCATTTTTCATCAACATTGTTTGGATAACTACTTTTTCTAGTCCATATGACTCCAAATCAACAACCCAATCAAAACCAAAGAATTTTATTGCCATCCCTCCTCTTAAGGAGCTTACCTCATTCACACCCCCATAAAAACCTAACGTTTTTGTCATCGTTCCTTCTAGTGAGCCCACTTCATCTCCACCATCATCATCAAAACCTAAGGTTTCTATCTTAGCCGTCCCTCAGCCTATTGAACAAAGCATTGTCAAATAACTTCATCAGGACCCGATTAAGATGTCACTTTATGAGCTTATCCAAAGCTCTCCAGACCATAGGCAGGCTCTCACTGAAGCCTTGAAACATATCCCAACATCTAGTGATGAGACTCAACCTTTTGCATCTCTTGTAGGAGCACTTGTGGCTTCTACTTCCATCTCATTTGATGATGTTGAGATCCCAGACATTCCACCCGAGGACCATGACCTTCCCCTTTTCATCATGGTTAGAATCAATGACACCTTCATTCGATGATTCATGATTGATAATGGAGTAAGTATCAACAATATTTCATCACATACCTTTTATCATCTCAAGATCCCTAACTCCACTTGTCGCCCAACACCCACGGTCCTTTGTGCATTCAATGATGTCTATCACTCCCACCTTGGGAATGGTTTTCCTTCCTATTGTTGGTGAGAAGCTCCTCCATGAAGTCTTCTATATCATAGAAGGGGAGTTTCAATACAATGTTCTTCTTGGATGACCTTGGATTCGTGCCATGTATTGTGTCTCCTCCACAGTTCATCATTGTATCAAGTATGAACATGAGGGAAATATCTTGACTCTCCCTAGGTGATGCTCCTCCCTTCAAAGCATGCAACATGACCTATCGACCCAATGATGTCCTCATTCCCAAAAATGATCCATCTCAACCATCCACTAGTTCATCCATCTCTTCATCCAAGCTTCCCAATGATGATTCCTTAGACAAGGTCATGGAAAACCTTATGCTGGGGGAGTATCATCTTCTCATGCTCAACACCTTCCCCATGCCTCATCACCTTGGTAGACCTAACAAAGCTCCAATGTATCAACCTAATGTCAGGGATATCATTCCTTTTGGCCCACCTCATCTTTTCACCAATCTCATCTATGGTGGTGTTGATTCTCCTTCTTCTCACATTAATGATAATCCACACTCTAAACCATATAACAGTGGTTTTGGCTTCCTCTACAAACCATATTTCACCCACACCTATCTTCATCATTATGCATGGAAGGGATTTGGCATGGGATGTTATGAGCATGGTGCACATGACCTTATTATTGATCAATGTCACAAACCTCATGAAAATTTTGGACTAGGTTATCAAGAACAATTCATCGATCTCATCCCACCATTTATGATGCTTATCGACATGACTTCTCCATATTCTCCATCCCATGAGGCTATGGATATGGATGACACCATGTCCATATCCTCTAGATTTTTTTAGTCTCCATGATCACTTTGGGACTGATCATTTATCAGTGTGAAAATGAAACTAGGTCCCTTCCCCTTCGCATCCAATATGGTAGAAGAAGACTCTTCTACCATTGACATTCTTCATTGTGTTGATGATGATTCCATTCTTTCCTACATGGGGGTAGAAGATTCTTATCTTCATAACACCTTACCATCTGACTCATCTGCTCTTCTCAATGATAACACCATCGATATCAACATTGAGACTCCTCAAGAGCCTCACATCCTCAAAGTGGGTCAATCCCTTGATCCACACGAGCTTGATTCTTTCACCTCTTTTCTTTCCAAACATAGCTAGGCCTTCGCATGGTCATACTCTGACATGTTAGGCCTTGATCCTTCTATCATTGTCCATAATATCGTCACCTTTCCCAATGCTAATTTGGTTAAGAAGAAGCTTCACCACATGCACCCTCGAGTTTCCCTCCTTGTCAAAGAGGAGTTGCAACACCTTCTTTCCGTTAACTTCATCATCCCCATTGACTATCCTCAATGGGTCTCTAATATTGTACCCATCACTAAATCATCTGGCAAGCTTCACATTTGCATTGATTTTTGAGATCTCAATCTTGCTTGTCCTAAAGATGACTTTCCCCTTCCTAACATTGATCAACTCATGGACCTTACCACAGGTCATGAGATGCTTTCTCTTATGGATGGTTTTCTAGTTATAATTAGATTTTCATCACACCAGAAGACCAACATAAGACCTCTTTTATCACTCCTTGGGGGACCTTTTGTCTATCGTGTCATGCCCTTTAGTTTGAAAAATTCTAGAGCCACTTATCAGTGAGCCATGACTTACATATTTCATGATCTCATCCATAAGACTATAGAGAACTACATCAATGATATTTTGGGTAAATCTAAACATCTATATGATCATATTATGTCCTTAAAATCCTCTTTGAGTCTTATTTTCTTCCTTCATCTCAATCTAGCCAATTGTGTATTTGGAGTGTTAACTAGAAACATCCTTGGCTTTATCATATCCATCAGGGGTATTGAAGTTGACCCATGCCAAAATCAAGGCTATCATTGAGATGCCTCCTCCTTCCAATCTTAAGCAACTTCACAGTCTCCAAGGCCAACTTCAATCAGTTCGTCACTTCATCTCGCAACTTTAGATCATTTCCAACCCTTCCATCATCTTCTTTGAAAAGACACAGACTTCAATTGGGACGATAACTTCCAAAAATATTTTGATGATCTTATTCAGTATCTCTTGTCCCCACCAATGCTTACACCTCCACATGAGGGGGAGCCCTTTTATCTATATATCTCTACCATTGATCATGCTCTAGGGGCTATGTTAGCACATTGTGATGACCAAGGTCATGAGTAGGTTGTTTATTACATCAGTTGCACCCTTCAAGACTATGAGACTCACTACACTGAAGCTGAAAAGTTGTGTTGCGCTCTCTTCTTTGCCACTTCTAAGCTTTGACACTATCTTCTCAATCACAAGACTTATGTCGTCACTAGCTTTCATCTTCTCAAAATGATGCATTCTAAGCCATATCACAATGATCACATCACTCGATGGCTCATGCTCATGACCAAGTTTAACCTAGAGTTCATCTCTCAAAATTATATCAAGGGCCAAGTATTGCAGACCAATTAGTTGAAGCCCCTCTTCCTAGTACTCATCTTCCTCATGAGAAGTTTCCAGATGAATCCATCAATCACTTTCATCATGAGTATGTTACTCTTAAGATGACCCCCTTATTTGATGGCTCTAAGTGTCAACAAGGGGGAGGTGTTGGTGCCATTATCATTCCTCCTTGGGATACTCCTATTCCCCTCACAAATAAGCTTAATTTTGAGTGTACAAACAATATGGCAGAGTATGAAGCCCTTATCTTAGGTCTTGAAACCACCACCTTCTTAGGTGTTCAAGTTCTTGACATCTATGGGGATTCTGAGCTTATCATCAAACAAGTTACAGGTGAGTATCAATGTAAAAAGACACCCTTCAGAAATATAAGATATCATCCTTCTCCTTGAGGCTTTTGATTCTTACACTATCCAAGTCGTCCCTCGATCATCTAATCATTTCACTGATACAATGGCTTCTCTTGCATCTCTCATCCCATGGACAACAAATGAATCCAAACTTTTTGTTGTTGTTCATCATCAGTGATCAACCATCTCATGAGTTACCTCATGTTAATCTTGTTGACTCTAGTTCATCAGATCTTTGGTATTCTCAAATCTTGGATTATTTATCCAAGTCCATCATTCCCTCTGACCTATCTAAGAATGGTAAGAGGTATTTTGTTCAATGTGCTAACCACTATGTCATCCTTGTCGGCATCCTTTATAAACGTGGATTTGATGGTATTCTCCTTCGATGCCTTAAATCCCATGAGTCTTCTTGTGCTATACAAGAGGTCCATGATGAAATTTGTGGTGAAACATTTATTAGATTAGCTGTCACTAAGCGTGTTCTTCATCTTGGTTATTATTGGCCTTCTCTCAATCATGACTGCTGTGAATATGTTAAGAAATGTGAAAAGTGTCAGCAACATTCCAATCTTAGCTGCATTCCTAGCCATGCCTTACAGCCAGCTCAGGACCTTTGGCCCTTCTCGCAATGGGGCCTTGATCTCATCGGTACCATCAATCCTTGATCTTCATAATACCATCACTCTATCATCACTGCAACTGAATATTTCACCAAATGGGTGGAATTAATTCCACTCACCTCAACCAAAGCTAATCCAATCATTAACTTCATCTATCAACATATCATTTTCCACTTTGGCGTTCCTCACAAAATCATCACGAAAAATGGAAATTCCTTCAAAAACAAATATCTCAAGAAGATTTGTGACTCATTCAATATCAATCTTAGCTTCTCTTCTCCTTATTATCCTCAAGCTAATGGCCAAGCTGAAGCAACTAATAAAACTCTTCGTAACATTCTTTCCAAGACTATTGATAGATCAGGTCGTAATTGGCATCTTCATATCCCTTTTCACTCTTTGGGCTTATAAGACTAGCATTCGTACCTCCATGGGTGCTACTCCCTTCTCTCTTGTTTATGGCTTTGAATTTTTTCTTCCCCTTGAAGTTTAAATTCCATCCTTACATGTGTCTCTTCGTGACTTCATTTCTGATGAAGATTATTGCCAGGAGCATCTAACACAACTCAAATTGTTAGATGAATGCCACCTTCTTGCTCTTGAGCATCATCATGTTTATCAAGAGTGCATCAAGCATGCTTACAACAAGCACCTCAAAGAATGTGACTTTAATGTTGGTGACCTTGTCCTTAAATAAAATCATAATGTTACTACTCTAGAAAGGAGCCAATGTGGAAAGTTTTCCCCCAACTAGATTGGACCTTACATTATCATGCATAAGTATGGGTTGGGAGCCTATCATTTGGCCTCCCTTGATGGTAAACCAGAAGTGGAACCACTTAATGCATTGCACTTGTGACCATTCTATTGTTAGCATACCTACCAGTGAGCACTTAGTCATATCCTTAGATCATTCCTCCATCATTAGCCTCTTCCATCTATCATTGTAATGATTTGGAATTATGTGGTCTACCATCACTTTCCTAGTCATGACCTTAAATATGGGCACCATGACTCTTCCATAGCATTTTCCTTATGGATAGGTTCTCCCTTCTTGGTGAGAACTCCATGATCATTACATCCATCACCCTCTTTTTACCTATTGGAACCATGCTAAGGTTCCAAGGGTGTCAATTGTACATTCATCATCCCTCCCATGTGGCCTACCTAGCTATTCCCAACTCTTCCCCATGTAAAAGTCAAAATTCATGGATGCTCTTATCAAAAATTCAAATTTATCTAAAAAATAGATTGCTCCCTTGAAGGACAATTGTTCATGTAAAAAAAAAAATCAAATAAATAGACTGATCCCTCAAAGGATGACTATCATGTATATCTTTTCCATTTAAAAATCATAAATGTATAAAGTAGACCATACCCTCGAAGGATGGCTACTCTCTTATATCATGGCATCAAAGGCTTCCGCATTGATCAACCTTCTATATTATCATAAAATAAAAAAAAAATCAAGCATCCTAAGAAAGCTTCCCACATTGATCAACTTTCTCATATACAAACTTCCCGCATTGATCAGTTTTCTCTTTCCCTCCTACCCAGAGCTGGGGCATAGACTTAGGGAAAACCACTTATGGAGAACCCTCTTTCCATGTACAAGTTACATCACAAACCCCTTTGTTGTGTTGACATTAGGTTTATGAGCTCATTTCATCTATATTTCCCTCATGGTCTTTTGATATAACTAACTATCGTTGGTTATGTGTTAACACATGTTTTGGTCGCATGTGCATTGCGTTACTTGGATCCCCTTCTTGTTTACCTCTAATGCAGTTGGAGGCATCATTTCCTCATGTGCATTCCTTGATATGATGTAGCATCATTCATACCCATAGGTTGTTAATCATCAAGTTTTGTTCTATTATAAGTTTTCCACATCTATATTTTTTTCTTTTCTTTAATCATAACATATATTTTATCTAAATCATCTATATGTTATCTATAAAAATAATCTCACATCTAATAAAATATTCTTATCTATCATCATCTATGTTTATAATCCATCACATCTATTTCCAAACAACTTTATCTTATCACATCATACATTAAACATAATCATGTATACATATTCACCATCATCATCAAATATAAATAAAAACATATAATCATCATCATCCATTCACATCAACATCATCATCAACATAAATCAAATAATAAACATTATACAATTGACACATGAAATAATATGAAAAAATAAAAGTCATATATATAAAAATAATTGTCTCAATGCATCATTGGCCTCTAAGGGCCCTCTCTCAAATTTGAGATATCATCAAAATCAGTAAATTATACATCAGAAATCCTCAAGTCTTGCTCCCCTGGGGAAAGTCCCTCTATCTGTCTGGCCTCATCCCCCACCCTGGCCCTCCCTCTTGATGTGGTTGAGCCACACTCGTTGTGCTCCCAGATGGCTCTCTCTGCTCCAGCCTGCTCACTTGTCGCTGCACCTACTCCCAATATCTCAGAGTTCGTGGTAACTTCTTTACCACTATCTACTCATAGTACTTAGCCTCTGTAGCTAGTGCTCTATATTAGATCCATGGATATGGTACCAGGAGGTGCCATCTGTCCTACTCCCTGTGATGTCACTGGTGCACCACTCTTGACTGAATTGAGGCTATAATCATGCAAGATCTCCAAATCAGGCTCTATATGCCTCCCTCTGCCTCTTGTACCAATCCCTATCCTAGATCGTATCTCTCTCCTGAGTCACTCGATCCCTCTCCTACCGAAGGGTATGGGCCTCCTGTATCTGTATCTCACTCCTGTTGAGCATATCTCTCTCTGTGCTCACCCAATCTAACTCAACGTGTAGCTGTGCACCATCTCTACAGACTCTCCTCAGTCCCCATCTCTCTCCACCTCTAGGAGTAGCCATCTCTCCTCAACCTCCATCTCCTCCTCGTCATCATCATCTCCTCTCTCTCTGGCCATCTGTGCCACCCAAGTAGTGGTCATCCACTATGAAAACCCTACTCCAACTCCCACATCATCATCATCATCCCATGGCTCTGGTGCCTCCTCTATGGATCTACCATGTCAGGACTAGGAAAATCTCCCTATCTATCTCCTCATGCCTATAGATAATGGGCTCCCTGGGTACTATCTGGATGACACCAAACTATCATCAGACCCTATCAAACTATATCACCTCAATCATCTCTGTCTTGCGGCCCTGTACCCACCTTGTCCTCCTCATATCAACTCTGCATCTACTCCAGGCCATGTAGGAAGTCTCTATATGGACACCATCTGATATGCTCTCCCTCAAGCTCTACAAATCTATCACTATACCAATCGCATCTCTGGCTCCTTTATCCCCATGAGCCTGATCGGCTCGCCATCTCAGAAATCCCACTGTGAGCTCTATGTGATCCCTTGTGACCCATGACATCCCTAGTGGCCTAATAACTATAATGTGCTCATAAGCCCAATAGTGAAGGAGGAATCCTACATCCAGTCTTGTCCTCCTCCTAGATCTATACATTGCTAGCTCATGATACACCTGTGCTAGCAATGTTGTCCCAAATGAAAATACGGTCTGTTTGGTGATCCACAATATCTGCCAAGAACCCCTGCTAGTGTCCATGGAAATCTGGCTCCCCTTGAGTCAGGAAGTGCATAACAAGAATATCACCATCATCAACAAGGCATATCAATTGGCTCCGCGGTACCCCATGCTCATATCTCATCTCATACGAAAATGCACCTAAAGCAAATGTAATATGGGGCATCAGCTCCAAACAGTCATGTCAGGACCTCTAATCTACTATCACTGTAATGGGAACTATATGCTCCCCTTGTATGGAAATCTAAGAATATGATACACATCCTCTAGGGTGATCGTCATCTCACCTGTCCTGAACCAAAAGGTGCATGTGCACAAATCCCATCTCTCCACTAATGTGATCATCAAACCCACATCTCGTGGGATCCTCTGATAATATCTAAATATGCCCAATCCCACCAGTGCTAAGTGATCCCACTCAACATCTGTTATATCCCCCTTGATATGATCATATAGGGTTGGGAATCTATCTCTCAGGTACAAGGGTCTCTTGGCCTGCAATCATCAATAAACCAAGCAATCATCATTCCTCATCATTCATTTCATCCAATATTTTTCAAAAATAATAAATTATCAAAATTATCCATCAACATCCCTTGGTCGATGCCGACCCAGGTTGGGTTGACGCCCTAGGTCAGGATTGATGCCTTTTAGGGCTGGGTCAATGGTGACCCTATTAGTCGCCGACCAACCCCCTGACGCCAATATCCAAAATTTAAAAAAATGTAAAAAAAAAATAAAACATAAAATAAATTAAAAACAAGCTATCAAGGTTTTTGTTACTCACCATCCTGCATACCCTCTGGCGCTTTCCTCAGCTCCTCTTGGCAGTTCCATCTTTCTCCAAGTCTCAATCTCTTTTATAGCTCTTAGAGCTCTCAATCGTCACTTCAAGCGTGTGCAAATGAGCTTAGTCAGCCAACTTTTGGGCTTATATAGTAACCATAGTCACCGACCCTTGGGTCATCACTGACCCCCTTGGGTTGACCGTCGACCCATGCTGGCCTTAGTCATTTTCATCGATTTGCTTTATACCATCTTTCCTTCCATCTTATTTTTGTGCGTGTAACCCATAACACCTTCTATTGTTTGTCATCATTTTCTATTTTTCCACTTTTTGGCCATTGTTGTGTCCTTTTGTCTGGGGCACCATATCATCATCCATATCTTATCTCAAAGTCCACTTTTGTGGCCATGTTTATTTCCCCTTGGGGCATGCTATACCATCACTTTTTATGTTTTTCCTCTTTGGCCATTTTTGTGCCCTTTGTTGGGGCACCATTATTTCCATCCTCATCCTTTGTGGATGCATACCTTTCATCGATTCCTCATGTATGAAGGATTTCACATTATTCTCACATTTGGTTGCACATAATTTTGATGTGTGCCTATGACCCATTGGTCCCCACGGCTTGCATCCATTTGAGTGGTTTCCCATTGGATTCCCTCCATTTCTAGTGATTTTTTTGACTCACAAGCCCGTAGGACATTTTCGTCTTCTCCCTGAAGACTGTGACCTTTGTTTCCTACCGAAGTGACTCCTAAGATCACCACCATTTTTAAACCTTTTTTGAATCCTTCTTTCTTGGGGCATCTTGCCTCGCCTTATCATTTTCCCCATCCTTCTTTTCCCACCCACCCTTCTTCATCTATCTCTTTCAAACTCGTGATTAATTCCCCTTTGTGTCATCGATCCCTAGTTTGAGGGGGAGCACATCATCAATCCTTTATCATCCTTCATCTCACCTCCATCTCTCATCATTTTTGTCTCGGGCTTGCTTGTACAAACCACTTGACAAAAAGGGGAAAATGTAGACACCAAAATTTGGTATCGCTACCCTTGTCACCCCACGTTCACTTCTTTTCACCATGGTCACCTATCTAGACATTTTATTTTAATTCATGTTTTATTAATATTCCCATCTTTCCCATCTATTATCCTATCCATTCTAATTTATTGTTAATTCCTCATTAATTATCCTCTAATCCTCATCTCATTATCTAATTAATCCTAATCACCCTCCCAATTTCTAATTCCTCTCTAGGTTGTTTATCATCCCTAAACTACCTAGTTGCTCATCCCTAGGCTCCCCTTAGCCTTTATTTACTCCATTTCATCCCTCACCTACCCATTTCACTTCCCTATGCAACCCTAACCTGCCTAAGCCTTTAAAACCCTAATCCCACTTCTAATGGGCTTGATGCCTCGAGTTAGGCATCCTCCCACCACCCAAATGGATGGTTCCTCACAGTTGGCGGTGACCCACCAGGTCACCATTGACCCTATAAAGCCACATTTCCCCCATCCAAAGGGATGCAAATCAGAATTTTTGTGCTTTGATCTTTATCTTTGTGCTTGAGCTTCTTTGCAACTGTTTTCAATCTTCTTGGAGTCCCTTTGAGCTTATTTGCATCATTTTTGGAGACTTTGGGGAGATTTATCTTTCCTTGTGTTGGTTTATTCCATTATTGCCTTCATCATTATTATTATTATCAGACTACTAACATTTTGCAGGTCCAGTTGCCATCAGAGATTCAGATCCAGCCTTCTTCTTTCATCCATTTTGTGTATAGGTTGTCAATCCAACCCATTCATTTTTAGGTCACACCTAGATCATCCCAGGTTCACCGTCAACCCATGTCAGGTCATTCGACCCTTCCTATTGCATCACCTATTCTTCCATCCATATCCACATCAGTTTTTTTTTGTTTTCTTCCACCATTTCCAGTTCAAATCCATGTCATTCTTCACTCTGTCAGTCCAGATCCACTCTGTCAGTCTTTGGTCACCACCAACTCAGCCCAGTCACCATCAACCCGATTCATTTTTCCATCCAATCCACCTAAATCCTTATTTTCTTGCATCCTTTTTGTTTCCCTATCTTTTCAGATTTCTCTGCAGGTTGTCAATGTTTACAAGCCTCTGTCATCATCATCAGATCTGCACACAGATTTTCAAATCTACATTTTTCAACTTGTTGTTGATTCATCCATCTTCCCTCAGGTTTCCATTGACTAGACCTCTGTAGCCTGGGTCGTTGTCGACCCAACCAGGTATATTTCATTTTGTGTTAATCTAGATCATATTTTCACTTTCCTTCCATTTCTGTAATTTCATATTTTGTTTAGGTTTCAGATTCTACATGTTATTAAGTCCTTTATCATTTATCTTTATCCTATTTTATCAAACGCAGGGGTTGACATCCGCATAAGGAAGTTCACACTTCTTGGAACCAACTTTGTGGGAAACCCCCTCATCTACCATCTAATCCATCCCTGTCCATCATCATCATCGTATATCAAGGTACCTTAAACTCTTGCATGATTGGATTTTCTTCATTTTTTTGTATCTAGCTCACTAATCTGAACAGGAAAGAGAAAATATTAGTCAACACTCAACACTACACACACGTGACATACTCAATCTTATTGCACCTCTAAACAAAACAAAATCAAAACACATGCTTCTCATCACTCTACAATCAACACATTTGCGACAGTTTCTTCCCTCTACACCTATTCAACACAATACAAAAAATTTACAATGCCTACTTCTCACAACCCTTCATCAATACATAATCAACACAATAACAACACATACTCTCCTTGCATCTACAACACAACATACAACATGCCCAACACATTTACAATATCCTTCACACTCGGTGATTTCATGAAACATCTCTCCTACATCACACAACATACATTTCCTACATAACATAACACGTCTCTCTTTCACGCAATAACCATATTATACAAGCTACACACCTACAACAAACTACACATTCGACGCTCTCACAACATATTTGTCTCATGCATCCTACTATATAATCAACACATTTACAACACCTTTCTCTCTTGCGCAACCAACACAACATGTAACACATCCAATACTTTCACATCTTGATAATCTACATCACACACGTAATGATTCTACAATAAATCTCTTTCACAAATAATTGACAAGATACACTATATTATCAGCATATATCTCAACATAAACAACATGACACACTACCGTATGACACACTCTAGTTCTACGGTCCATACTCAACTACTGAGGGTCTGCATTTCAAATGGATCTCACCACACTCTTGCATTCAATCAACTCACTCATTCACTCACATGCTCACACTCTACTCTTTACACTTTGACAATCATATCTTTTTAGTACACACATTTAAGACCATTTCCTGATGACACACTCTTGTTATACAGTTCATTCTTGACTGCTGAGGGGGAATGTATAAATGAACCTTTTGCATACTATTCCATTCATACTCATTCAAGGGGCACATAAATCCTATCACACTCACTCTACATTCCATTCCATCTCATCCATCCATAACATGCTGCATATCTTGGTTGCACTTAGTCTTGCTTACATTTAAATGTTACATGTACATCTTATTACACATGTTAGATAGATATCTTATATGTCATTATATTTATCATACACAAATGTGCGTTTACTTACTTTCTAGTTATGATCACATATTCTACATGCCCATACATGCAACACAAATTCTTAGCACTTACCTATTACCAGTCCCACAGAGGCTCCTGAGAGCTGTCGACACTAAAATTTTCCTCCGTAATTTCTATTTCATTAATGTATGTATTAGGAATAGGATGTTGTTAAGTATAATTAGTAGTAGCGTCCAATAGAAGATAATGGCACTACCGGTACGATGCTGCCAATAATGTATAGTACAATAACAGTCAAAGTACAATAGGAATGTTGTGGTAAAAAGTAAATATTTGTCGTAAGTGGTTCGGTAATGTTAAAATGTCAAAGTTAGGGTAAGTAGAGAAGTAGGGTCTACATGATTAGGAATTATAAATATTATATTAGTAATAAGGACAAGGAGTGATGTCATAAATATTTTGTGTATTTTATTTGTAAAAAGTCTAAAAAGGTGGAACCCATGTGAAATGATAAGGTTTATCTTATCTTAAAAGATAAGCTTACATGTAAAGATAAGAGTTAAGGTATGGAATATGATTCGTCAGATTATATTTCTTATCCTATCTTAGAGATAAGGTGGATAAGCCTGCAAGTTCTATAAATAAAGAGGCCACCCCCCTCATTTAGCATAAAAGGAAGTAGTAAGAAATATTGTTTGAGTAAGTGTGTAAAGGAATCTCCATCATTTAGAAGGTGTGTTAAAGAAGCCATTAAGAGGTGTAATTGTGAAGTTTCTCCCATAGTTATTGTTGGAAGGCAAGTGAAGTCAGTAACACTTGAAGTACCTCATGGGTGAGATTGTAACAATTTCATGTTGATATTATAATTTACACTTATATTTCAGATTTGTCATCATTCCTTTGTATCATAGTCTATGGTATTCTTGTGTTATGTTTGTAGTTGTGTTTCCAGATTACATCCACCAAACTAAAAGCTGTGCATTAGTAAATAATCATAGCACGAGGAGTTCCTAGTGGAGAATTATCATAATGCTGGATTGGTGATGACAGAGCATCCACTTTCATACACTATAGGTGTTATTATTTCATTTTTGTTTCATAACACATTACTATATCAAATTATACATGTTTTGACATGATTTTTTATCTTTCTAACATGCTAACGGGTACTTCATGTGAAACATTTGTTTTTTAGAACTATTTACTACCATGGTTTGTTACATTGTTTTCTCTTGTTTTTCATTATTTACCACTGTTTTCGGGATTTTTCATTTGTCTTGTGTGCACACTTGTCTACTTTTGGCCTACTTGGCCTTGATTGTCTTGCAACATCGTGAGTGATGTCCCCTATTTGTAACCCACTTTTTGTAGTCTACATTGTCTTCTTGTGTCTTAGATTACATATTGTCTACTAGATTACATTTTAAATGCATGTTTGCTTGTACTAACACTTGTCTCTTAGCCACTTATTTGCATGTGCCTTGGCTTCTACCAAACACACTTCCCCTCCCCCACATGACATCAATTTTAACACAGTGTTCGGTCCATCTTTGGGTCATATACTCCTTCAATGACATCACATGCACCCCAAATGAGGTGGGCATCATTTGGGTGAATTAGTAATTCCATACAATAGTTTATAGTCATAGTTCAACACATCACAATATTGGTATAACACAGTAATCAACATTAGACATGGCTCAAATCCTGACTGGGGTTCTTGACACAACATAGACACTAGTGCATAGACCCAAACAGTAATGCTTAGGTGCCTCTGAACCATCTTGGACACCTATGACCAGGGGGTAGTTACATATATTTCTTTAGTGTAACACAATCTACAACACTTCATATAATAACTTTTACAGGGCAGATAATTCTTAGCACCTACAACACATTCAACATTTTCCTTTTCGACATTTCATCAGAAATGGATCAAATTCTTAATCACTATATGTAGTGGTGTTCTATACTTTAAAAAGTAGTTAAATGTTGGAGGATGACATAATAATTTTCTCCCTACACTTATTCTAGTTCTTGACATGAGATCACCCGTAAAACTTGTAACTAACACAATTGGCGTGAGATTGCCCAAAAAACTCGGTTATCAACAACATCTACATGATCCTTTCTACACACTTTCCTCATCACAAATTAGGTACACATGTTACTTTTTTCACAATTTTTATTTTATATGCTTCGTTACATAGTTTTGACACATATACATGCATATTTGACTACTTGTTTGTTCTTCTCTTTTACAGGTTCATCCATATGGGAAGTGGTAGTTAACATCATTCAACATCATACTACATCAAAAAAATCACATACATCAACATTGACATCAAAAACATGCACATTGGAAACATCTACAACATGCATTTCTGCCCTAGGGTCATCATCTCATCACTATTTGCATTATTACATATCTAGTCTCCATGTTCCACCTTTTTATCACTCCACATTTTTCCCTGTCTCTCGGAACGCTTTTCACCATCAATCTACATGGTTAACAGGTACGCATCTCTAACTAATTTATGTTATCAAGCTTTCTCTCAACAACATAAAGTGGGGGAAAATGTAGACACAAAATCACACACTTTGGGTAATTATTTAGTCCTAATTACATACTACTATTCATATGATTCCTAAGCAAGAAAAGTATTGATTAACCCATGTCCTTTGGCCACCTTAGCTTAGTATGTATTTCAGTCTTACCTTTTTATTATATTTCATCCTGGACACTCAACGACCCACACCAGGACGCTAGCGCCAGGTGCTCTCGTCCCCTTTATGTGCCCCTGACCTCTTTATACTTTGTTCACATATTTTGGGTTATTTCTAGCTGTTTGAGGTTCTTATATTTTTTGTAGTCAACCTTTTTGTTAGGTTGAAAATTCAAGGAAATCATATAAATATAAAGTTATGTGATCATAATAAAGGACCAAACACTAAGCATTAGCT
The DNA here is from genome assembly GCA_019776745.2 of Taxus chinensis. Taxonomy (NCBI): domain Eukaryota; kingdom Viridiplantae; phylum Streptophyta; class Pinopsida; order Cupressales; family Taxaceae; genus Taxus; species Taxus chinensis. The sequence continues at coordinate 295,524 of JAHRHJ020003543.1, forward strand.
ATCACCACCTAAGGTTGCACCTAAAAGGCTATTCAAGAGTATCAAAACATCCATCCTAACATCCATTTAAGGGAAAGAGACTGTATTATTCTACATACACTTCATAGGAGGGGATTCTATTTTATTCCATGCACTCATCTATTACATTTCTTTACATCTAGCTACTTTACTCGTTATCTAAGTGCGACATGCACAAGAATCACCTAGTGCACAATTTCACACACACTTACACAGAACTACATTGGGTCTGAAATGTAGTGCAATGCTCAATTATAAGATCACTTGTTTGATAGCCAAGGATAGTCGAGCCCCTCATTTTGCATCTTTAATTTTCAAGATTTGATGTCTCTTTGAGGGTTTTACAGGCCATTATTTCATTGCATGTTTCCAGCAACCTTGACGATTATTGTGCAACCTCATAGCGACCAAAAGTGAAGGAAAAAAAATAACTTGCGACCTACAAAATATGTTTTTCTCATCATTTTTGCGGTCACAGGTGCCCATTACCATTATGTAGCTCCCATGGGTACCTTTGCCCCTTTCTGGGCGCCCCTGTCCAACATATTCATCTAGATCTGCATTTTCCTGGGTCTCGGTATGACGCTTCTACCTCTATGTTCATCGGTTTAGTGCTTCAACATCATCCAAATTTATTGCGAACCAACTAAGGATTTCTTTATCATCTTTACAACTAGGGTTTTACATTTACTAGCTTAGTTTTCTTGAGTTAGTTTTTGTACTTAATTGATTAATCATTTACTACTACTATAGAAATTAGATTAGGCATATATTATTCATATTTCGATTAATCAGAGGTGTTAAACTATCAACAAAGGTGCTAAAATGTCAACAAAGGCACCAAAATAGAAAAATACAATATCAACCGAGTTTGGTTTCAAATACTAAGCATAGGTGCTGAAGTACAAAAAAGGCACCAAAATAGACAAATGCATCGATCTTGCATAAAAGAAAGTCACAAAACAAAGGCACTAAAGTCTGTTACAAAGGTGTCATGGGTTTGAAAAAGGTGCCAAAAGACAGACAAAGGCACTGATCATGTACAAAACAGGGTTAGAAACAAAGTCACTAAAGCATGGCATAAAGGTGCCATAAGTTTGAAAAAGGCACCAAAGTATAACCATGTAACCACAAAAGTCAAAATATTGTGCAAAAGTGCTATTTCAGGTCAAAGGCATCACTTCTTTGACATAGGCACTAAATGACATGGAAAATGTGCCAATACAAAAAATTGTAATGAAAATTCAAAATTTCAGAATAATTTTTTTTCAAATTTGAGCAGCTTGTTTTAAATATGAATATTATTAAAAACAAAAAATATTTTTTAGGGTAAGCCCCACGGTGGGTGCCAAAATATAGATTTATAAAAAACTCATATTTTGTATTTTGATCAAGCCATTGTGGTTATTTCCATGTATTTTCCAAGTGCACTACTAAACATTATCATTACAACCTTGAACTTATGGCATAATTACTAATTATTATAGTTATATCTAGTTATCTTTATTATGTGGTATTTTGTGTGCATTTATATTTTTACTATCCCAATAATTTGTTTGAATGATGATATGTGTGATGCCACTCTTGGTTGTAAGAAATTTTCCATATGTAACAACTCATATGCAGCAAAGGAACCATCCATAACAATTCATTTCCATAGCCAAAGGTCCCAGCAGCAACCCGTCCGTAGCCAAAGGAGATCATCTACAACAAAGAGCCCACATTATGAAGATATTTTGGAAGGCATGAAGAATGAAACTCAAGTCTGTACATGCCACTGAATAAGTAGTTACAACTGGAACATGTAGAACCGAGAGATAACTCAACCTTTGATTTGATCATTTATTACAAACTAGTGAAGAGCTGATTGATTGAGTTAACACGTGATTTAAGGAACTGGTTGATTACCTAAAGTTTGTTATGTGTTTTGTTAGTTGAACACATGTTATGAGTTATGTAGCATGTGTTGAATCTCTCATTATTCTGTTAAATATATTTCACTTGTTCTATCAAATATCTTTCACTTAATTTGTTGAAAATATTAGTCAAAATCTTCTTCTTCTCACGTATTATAGTAAATGAGAAGTATAAAAGAAAGGGTTGGTGCTGGATAACAATATATAATTTCAGATAGATATAATAATTCATATACATTCATAGTATGAGTTAGAGAAAGGGGATTACTTTGATCCTTGGTTCCTTGCTGAAATGTTCATGCAAATTCAATAAAGATTTGAGTTTTTTTTATTAATTTCTAGTTGCAGAATTTAGGAGGGATTAACACCCAAGTCAGGCCCACTTTTGGTCTACAAAACCACTCCATTTTATTGTCTTGTTTCATTGCATGTCTGTTTACCTAGGAACAATTTACTTTTGTATCTGCATTCTGAATCTATAGCTTTGTCTTAGTAATAACATTTAGAAACCATTCATTTTCAGTTCTAAGTTTTGTTTACTTTCAACATTGTTGTGACAGTTATTTATTTCCAACCTCCTAGATCTACTGTAACTTTGCATACAACACGACAATGTTTCAAGTTTATGTCCCCTGGTTTGATAATTAAATGACTATATTTCAATGAATAACATATTAATTACTGCAAGTTGATTTGCACCACCATTATTGGCATTGTTGCCAAGGGATATTTCAAGTTATAGGAGTTTTTGTGAGGTTTTACATCTTTAAATTTCTTAGAAACATGTTAGGTTTTAGAAATTCCACCTTCAAACCCCCACTAATGAATGATTGATTGAGTTGACTAGTTGATGTATGCACCATCCAAGAGATGCCCATGGTAGATTCCTACCCAATCCTCAAATAGCAGAAATTGCTTCTGATTTTGAAGAAGAAACATATTCCTATGTACAAGGTTTGCTCTTAGAAAATCCCCCTCTAAGTGAGATTTCTGAGGCTATTCCTAAACAAAAAATCATGGTAGAAAAGGTGAATCAAAATGTTGAAAACGGGACAACTACATTTGAGTTCCCAATCTCTAATAACAAACAACATGTTATAATGAATAAAATTTCTCCCTCAGCCCTTCCTAAATTTCATGGATCTATAACTGAAAACCCAAACACTTTCTTGTTTGAGTTTGACATTTTATGCAGGAGTTATGACTATACAAATGATGCACACAAGCTAATTTGTTCCTTCTACACTCAAAGATGTAACCTTGAGATGGTTTATGGGCCTATGAAGAGATGTTGTTACTACCTAGCCATAGATGAAGGATAAATTTCTGATCCAAGTACCAAGACTACTGTAGGCCAAGTAGTAGAGGAGGAGACAAACTCTTCAAGATGGCACAAAAGGAAGATGAGCCACTAGAAGATTACCTGAAGAGATTCCTATTTTATGTTCAGAATTCAAGACACACAAGGTTACCTCCTGAGTCTCTCAAGTTACTTTTCTTAAAAGGACTCAATGAGGAGGATATGGATGCTTTGGACCTGATAGGAGCTGGAGATATCTCAAAATCTAATTTTGATGAGATTTGTGAAGCCTTACAGGAATTATTCTAGAGAAACTATGAAAAGAATAAGAAGTGTTAGATCAAAGGGTGGAGCAACTACCAAAGGAATTAGGGAAATATATAAATAAGATATTTTAGACATGTTTCAAGAACATGAAACATAGGAAATAGTTAATGACATGGCCACCCAGCTTGATGCTCTACATGTAAAGAAGAAGAGAGAGGATGCAGAGGAAACACTTACAGAGTTCTACCATGCATGCAGAAGAAAGAAAGTTGATTGCAGATGCAAGGGATTGACCAACATTATAGAAGGAAAGGAGGCTTACACTTGAATTCAAGATTATAGAAATGGATGATGAGAAAGTTTTCTACTTTTCTCAAAGGAATCCAAGACTCCAAGATAAATAGGTATGTCACAAGATCCTATGCCATATTTTCAAAATTGGGCTAATAGTTCATATATGTAACCCCCACCTTGGGCTAATACTTAGCAAGGATGGGATCCATACCCTAGCCAATACCAACAACCTTGAAAACCTCAGTTTTCAGGCCAATAGTGACAAAAACCCCTTATTCATGGCAAAACCTTAGAGAGGAGGTCAACAATGGATAAATCAACCTCCTAACTACCAATAACCTATACAACAACCTCCTTACCCACAATAACAAGCTTTGATGTCAAACCCCCAATCTGGATCTCAACCAAAGGCTACTCTAATTACCAGCTCAACCATCACCTAACCCCAACAATAAAGCTGCTTAGCTTACCTACACCACTAAATCAACCCAATACTCTTCTTATTCAGTTGATGTCAATGATATCCATCTTCACTCAGGAAGAGCACTTCTCCCACCAAGTAAACCCACCATCACAGAGATTGCAGATGAACCACAGGTGCTGCAGACTGATCCAAATCAAATCTAGAAAATGTTGCAAGCTGATCTGTAACAATGTGAACAGAGTTCCAGTAAGGATAAGATGTAATTAAATGAACCCCCATTTCTAGAGAGATTACAAGAGAATAAATTTGACCCTAAATCAGATTCTGATTCTAATTTTGTCAATCAGATGAAGGATATTTGTGTTAAGATTCCACTTATTCAAGCCATCAAGGATGTGCCTATCTAAAACAAGATGGTTAAGGATCTATGTATCAAAAAGTTAGGTAGAAAAAGGAAATATGCATCCACTATACAAGTCATTGGATAGTTGGTTGATATCATGCTTGGAAATTTTGTTCTACTAAAGTACATAGATCCAGGCAGTATGTTGGTTAACGTTACTATCAATGGAACTACAATAAAAATAACCTGATTGAATTAGGGGCAACAATAAATTTCATTACCAAGAAAATCATGGATGACCTAGAGTTGGAAGGACTAAGGCCAACAACTACAGTATTGTAACTAGTGGATAGATCAACAATGAGGACTGAAGGAGTCCTTGAGGACATTGTTGTGGTGGTAGAATCTTGGGAATACCTTGCTGATTTCATTTTCCTTCAACCAAAAACAAACTTAGGAGGTTTTCTTATTATACTAAGAAGGCCATGGCTGACAACTACTGATGCATTCATTGGTTGCAAGTCTGGTAACATGATCATCTCAAATGGATGTAGTACCAAGAAGCTTATGCTCTATCCTCCTACCCAACCATTAAATGATGAAGATCAAACAATCTGGGTTGAAGAACTAGAAGTTGATCAGAGCTCTATACAACAACTCATGATGTTGGAGAAGTCTTGTACAATTGAAGATCAAGAGGAAGATGTTTTTCTCTCCAATATCTTACAGAATAACTATGGAAGAAATGAAGAAGTTGATGACAATTGAGGTGTTTGAGCTGTCCTTTGAACCAAGCCTTACCATAGCAGAGCACCATGCGTATTCCAGTAAGAATTGTATTCTTCACCAACTTCTACCCCATGAATGCATAAGAAAATTTGTTAATATAAAAAATTGTGCAATGATGTATCTCTCGAAGAAAGCATAAATAACACTAGGAATACCACTCAATGTAAACAAGATGTTGAGTAGACAACAAGAGCAATTGTTGATTTCTCTTCTTCAAAAACATAAAACAAAATTTTCTTGGGATTATGGTGATATATGTGGGATTCATCCTAGGATTTATACTCATAATATCTATATCAAGGAAAATTGTAAACCAATCAGGTAACCACATAGATGGATGAACCCAATAGTAAGAGAGATTGTAAAAGGTTGAACTGAAGAAATTGTTGGATGTTGGATTTATATACCCCATATCAGACAGTCAATGGGTATCACCTCTTGTAATTGTGCCAAAGAAAGAATGGGAAATGGAGGATCTTTGTAGATTATAAGGAGCTGAATTTAGCAACAAAGAAAGATCACTTCCATTTCCCTTCATTGATCAAGTGCTTGACACTTTAGCTGGTAAAAAGTACTTATCTTTTCTTGATGGATATAGTGGCTATAATCAGATCCAAATTGCACCAGAGGACCAAGATAAAACTACCTTCACATGTCCATGGGGAACATTTTCCTATTCAGTTCTTCCATTTGGCTTGTGTAATGCACCTACTACATTCCAGAGGGTAGTCTTGAGTATCTTTTTGATTTAACAAATGACTGCATGGAAGTCTATATGGATGACTTCACTGCACATGGCACAATTTTGAAGAAGCCATGAAAAATATGGATAAGGTATTGGAAAGATGCAAGGAGCACAATTTGTCCTTGAGTAATGAGAAGTGCTACATGATGATGTCTGAAGGTATAGTTTTGGGGCACTACCTTTCATCAAAAGGAATTCAAGTTGATCCAGCAAAGGTGTCTATTATAGTCAACCTTCCAACACCAAGGAAACAAAAGGATGTTAGAATATTTCTAGGCCATGCTAGATATTACAGAAGGTTCATACAAGACTTCAACAAGATTGCAGCGCCACTTTTTGCATTGCTAGGAAAGGATGTTGATTTTGTATGGATTGAGAATTGTGAAGGTAATTTTCAAACTTTGAAACATATGTTTACTAATGCTCCTATATTGAGAGGACCTAATTGGAACCTACCTTTCCACATCCACATAGATGCATCAGATCATGCTATTGGAGCTGTCTGAGGACAAAAAGATGGAATTCTGAATTATGCAATAAACTATGTTAGCAAGAACTTGCAACATGCAAAATTAAACTACACAATAACATAAAAGGGGTTCTTAGTATTTGTATATTCTATCAAAAAATTCAAACACTACATCACAGGATATCCAATGTTTATTCACACTGATCATGTTGCAATCAAATATCTTATAAACAAACTAGTAGTACACAACAAAATCATAAGGTGGCTTCTCCTCTTGCAATAATTTTATGTCACCATAGTGGAAAAACCTAGAAAGGATAATGTGGTAGCATATTTCCTCTCTAGGATGGAGACCAACAGTGAGGAGCAAGTAGTTGATGATTCCTTTCTAGATGAGCACTTATTTGCTATTTCTATAAAAACACCTGGTATGTAGACATAGCCAACTACTTGGTCTTAGGTAAAACACATCCACATTACTTATACTTTGAGAAAAGATACATAGTTGAAAAGAGTGTACATTTTCTTGGATAGCTGGATTTCTATTTCATACAGGACAAAATCAAATAATGAGAAGGTGTATAGATGATGAGGAGATATTTGATGTCCTCAGAGCCTACCACAATGAACCTTGTGGAGGGAATTTTGTTATAAAAAGAACAGCGCAGAAGGTGTTGACTACTGTCTATTATTGGCCAACATTACATAAGGATACAACACTATACACCAAGAGATGTGATAAATGTCAGAGAATGGGCAAGCCCACCAAATCTGATGATATGCCATTGTAGCCTCAATTGGTCTTGCAGCCTTTTGACAAGTGGGGCTTAGATTTTATTGGCCCTATAGACCCTCCATCTCAGCAAAAGGAGTATATCCTGGTATGCACATATTACCTAACCAAGTGGATAGAGGTGAAGGCATTTCCAAACTAGAAAAGTGAGAAAGTAGCCAAGTTCCTATATGAGCACATCTTCACTAGGTATGGAGTTCCAAGGGAAATTGTAACAGATCAAGGTACACATTTTACTGTTGATGTAATTTTTGATCTGGTTAAAGAATATGAAATCAGGCATAAGAATTCTACACCATACCATCCCCAGTCTAATGGCCAAGTAGAGGTTACAAACAAAGAGATAGAGGCCATATTGACAAAGACCATTGCACTCCATAGGAAACATTAGGCAGACAAACTTCTAGAAGTAGTCTGGGAATTCAACACAACGTGGAAGACCACAACTGGATTCACACCATTTGAACTCTTATATGGTAAGACTATTGTTTTTCCAATTGAATTTGAGCACAAAACATTGAGGATTGCACTTGAGCTAGGCATAGATTTATCATAAGCTCAAAGACAAAGAATTCTCCAACTCAATGAGTTGAATGAATTAAGAAGATATGAATATACATAACACAGAGGTAGTGCAAAAGAAAAGAGTAAAATGGCATGACTAGTACATCAAGACTAGACAGTTTCAGGAAGGTGACTAGGCACTCTTGTTTGATTCAAAATATAAGGATCATATAGGAAATCTCAGGACAAGGTGGCTAGTCCCATATGAGATTGAGAAGATATTTCCTAATGAAGCTGTAAAAATCACTACTATAGATCTTGTGAGGTTTAAGTTATTGGTGAATGGCCACAGGATGAGATTGTACAAAAATTCAGTTGATAAAGATTCATTCATGAAACTGTTAAGAGGAGGTCAAAGAAGAATGGAAGTAAGGACATCAAGAGTTAACCTTAGGGGTTGAGAATATTAGCTCACCTTTTGAGATTACAAATAATTGAAGACATTTAAGTGGCCTTGGTGCATTCATATTGTTGAATATTCCAAGGTCAAATAAAAGTGTTGTGCTCAACCTTTAAGGGTGATTTACAACACTCTAATAACACATTTATTTTATGAGGTTTTTATTTTGCAGGGTTTGATGCCAAGTAATTGCAGGAGGGCACGATCTCCATCACAAGGAGAGTGTGTAATGACTAAAATTTCCACTTGTAGTTACATGAAACAAGCCCCTATTTTGAATTTTTCATTTGGTAGAAATCATGGTTGCATGACAGAGATCAAGGATGCATGCACATGTGGGTGATGAACAAGAAATTATTGGCACCCCAACTGATTAGAGTTCCCTCTTTGGGAATTATGTGTTTGCAGTAAGGAGCACCAATACCAGTTAAACACACACCCATAATGTCACAATAATTTGCATGCAACCAAGACTCAAGTTTAAATAAGCATGCACAACCATCATTAAATGCAAGCAACGAGATAAGTGCACTCATCTATCATTTAAATAAAGTATAATTAGTTTAATCATATTTAATTAACAGTTATCTCGAGTCATCATGCATGTACAACATTTAAAGACCACTACCTTTCAGAGAAATGATGTGTCCACATTACCACCTCCACATAAACTAATTTTATCACATTACTTTTCTTCATATACTCCATATTGTCACATCTATTAATGATTGATTACCCATAATAGTGTCACTTGTCATCTTAGTAAAAAAGTGTAAAAAATTTGAAAAACCATCAACATAACTCGTTTATGTAAAATTATTTCAAGGAAAAGTTGTATTGTTATGTAGTGAACCCAGAGGAAGTTATGTATCCACCATAGGACGTGACTTGATCAGAAAAGATCCCACTGTGTGTTTTTTACTTTCAAGGCATCCTCAGATTGTGCAATATTTTGAGGATCATTGTTGAATGAATTATATCAACAATTTTGAAGGTTTTGATGAAGAAATTGTGATAAAATTTAATGAAACACTTAGCAATGGAGAGGCAAGGATGAAAGCCTTAACAGTTAGGTTAAATGCTGAAATTCTGGCTAAAGTTACTAGTATATCAAGTCAAGGAGAACCGTTCCTAGAATAGACCAATCCAAAATATGTAAGGAGGGAGTTCATAGATGATGATCACAAGTTTGTCTCATACAGACAAGGTACATATAGAACATCTCTTAAACCCATATGGGCACAAGTTGCCACATTTTTTAGTCAGTAATTTACTTATGAAGGGAGGTATTCTAGATTAAACATAATACATTTCAAGTTGTTGAATCATATGAAGAACAACCATTAAGTAAATGTCCCAAACTTCTTACATGAAATGTTGAAGAAAATGAGTCGAGAAGTACAGAGGGGTAGGGTAACATTATCACATCATTGTCTTATAACCCTACTAGTTAAACACACCCTACGAAGGGATCATCCAAAAATAATATGGGAAGAATATGTAAGGGTAAAAAGTCTTGAAAATTTGTTGAGACATAGAAGAAATAAAAGAAGCAACACTGAGAGCTCTTCTGCACATATGATAGAGGCTGAACCATCCACCTCCTAACCTCAAGAACCCCTAAATTATGAAGGTCTAACTCTTACTTATAGTCATTAAATCATGCACTTTAGACATTATTTATCTCAATCTCATACTACTATTTATAAGGTTCTTGAGTGAAGAAAGTACTAATTAATCCCATTTTTTGGCCATCTTATTTTACTTTTATTTTGTCATCCCCACCCATTTTTATATATATGCTCAATCTATTTTGGTATTTTCCCATCATTTTATCCTAAATTGGGGTGCCAATGCCTATACTGGGGCGCTTCAATCCTTTTCAAATCTTCTTACCACTTTTTGGGCCTTCTCTAACCATTTTTCATCTTTGTCTTTTTCCTAGTCAACCATTTCGGGGTTAATTATGAAATTAGATCGAGAGAACCCTATAAATATAAAGTTGTGAGACCTTAATGAGGGTCTTAACGTCATCTACTACTATCACTCCATCTAGATTTTCATCCATTGCATCACTTGCATCCACATAGTTCCATGCATCAAGGTTAGGATATCTGCATCAATACACACTTCATAGGGGGAGGGATTATATTATATTCCATGTACACATGCTATTATATTTTTTACATTTAGTTATTGCTTATTATTTCACATAGTGCAACTGACACAAGAGAACCTAGGGCATGACATGCACACACACACACACACACTTGAACTACATTTGGGTCCAAAATGTAGTGCAACACTCAATTTAGTAAGCCCATTGTTGTGGAAACTGAGGACAATCCGAACAATTCATTTGCATCTTCTTTATTAGGGTTTTGATACTTCTTTTGTCTTTTTCAGGTATTCAACACCATCTTTCTTCATTTGATACATTTGGCACAGTTCAAAAAGTCAAGTGCAACAACCGATGAAGGTTACAAGTTATCTTATGACCCTAAAATAAAAAATTTCTGAGATTTTTTAGAGACCCGAATGGGTATGCATTAGTAACTTGGTAAGTTATAGTATAGTATTCGATTTTGATCAGAGGATGACAATCTCCATGATGGGTTTACATAGTCTCTTAACACACTATTGAGGGGGGCATAACACACAATCCCCCCTCTCATTCATCATAGACATCATACCTCTGCTATCTGTGCATTTTTCTATCTATATTTTCATCACTCATTTTGGCATCCTCATTACCTGATGACGTACTCTTCTATTTTGGTTGACACTTGACTATTGAGGGAATACCATTACACTGAACCCCACACACTACAATCTAGGCACTACACATTTTCATTTCATCACACACATCGTATATCCAACCTTTTGACATTTACAAATTCCTAAATCACACATTTCTACTATTTATCCAATAATTCTATCATCTACGTCTTTATGACCATATGTTATTCATCTTACACATTACATACATTATTAGGCCATCTACGTACATAACCACATCATACAATGTGCATATATTATACATACTACGCTAGTATACATTATATATGAGCCTAGCTTTACATTTCATCCATACATTCTACATTACTAGACTCCCTACACTTTTCAGCTAGGATGGCATGAGATTACCCAAAAAACTCGCAATAGTACAAGATATCCTTCTACACCCTTCTCTCTTGACATGGATCAAGTGCACATGTTCCATTTACATTTTCATTTAGCGTCTTTTACATTTGCATATTTTACACATTTATAAGCACATGTGTAATTTACATAGTGCTTCTTACATACATACATACATATTTGACTACTTGATCATTTTCTCCTTGCAGGTCTGACCGTATGAGAAACAAACAGTCAAATTTGGGGCAACAACAACAACATCAACAAAAACATTTCACGACAACACATGATTTACTAACCATGTAGGTACACTACACACCGTAACAACTACACACGCATTCCACCCTAGGTTCACTCTCATCACTTTTTTTATGCACATTTTTCATCTTTAGATTCCATGCTCCTCCATCTTCTTTTTTTCATTCCATGCTTGAGTATATTCCTTCGACATGTTTATACTATACTCTCCATGGATATTAGGTATGTACTTCTATCTACTTTATGTTACCGAGCTTTCAGCTCACCAATATAATAAAGTAGGGGAAAAATGTAATCACAAAATCATGCACTTTAGACATTATTTATCATAGTATCATACTACTGTTTAGAAGGTTATTTAGTGAAGAAAGTACTAATTAATCCCATCTTTTGGCCATCTTATTTTACTTTTATTTCATCATTCCCACACACTTTTATATACATTCCCAGTCTGTTTTCGCACTTTCCTGTCATTTTATCCTAAACTGGGGCACCCAGGCTTGTACTGGGGCGCTCGATCCTTTTCAAATCTTCCCGCCACTTTTTGGGCCTTGTCTAACCATTTTTCATTTTTTTCTTTTTCCTAGTCAACTATTTTAGGGTTAATTATGAAATTAGATCAAGATAACCCTATAAATATAAAAATCTGAGACCATAATGAGGGTCCTAGCGTCATCTACTGTTATCACTCCATCTAGAGTTACATTCATTGCATCACTTGCATCCACATAGTTCCATGCATCAAGGCTAGGAGATCTCCATTAACACACACTTCGTTGGGGGAGGGATTTTATTCTACATTTATTTATTACTCACTATATCACATAGTGTGACTGGAACAAGAGAACCTAGGGCATGACATCCACACACACACACCAGAACTACTTTTGGGCCTATAATGTAGTGCAATACTCAGTTTAGTAAGCCCACTATTCTGACATCTAAGGTCAGTTCAACCCATTCATTTGCATCTTATTTTTTTAGGGTTTTGATACTTCTTTTGTCTTTTGTAGATCTTCAACATCATCTTGCTTCATTTGATGCATTTAGTGCAATTTAGCAAATCCAGTGCGACAACCGGTAAAGGTTATAGGTCATCTTCTGACCTTGAAAAAATCAAGTTCTGAGCTTTTTTAGAGACCAAGGAGCCTGTTCTGCCACACTAGGGCACCTCAGGGTGCCCCAATAACCTCCTAGGTGCTCTAATCTACTCAGGTCTTCCATACCCACCATGTTTGGGACCTCTGTGCAACCATTCCTACTTCGGAATTTCCAGTGAGACCCGTGACACTCTGCGAAGGTCATCTACAACCAACTGAGTTCTTTCCTTGCCTTGTCCTTACATATTAGGGTTTCACTTCTATTAGTTTAATTATTTAAATTAATTTATATTGTTTTAGTGCATTTATTTACAAAATTTATGTCCTCTTAGATTATATTAACTATTATTATACTTTTCCTAGTATAGTTAATTTTAGTTAATCATTACTGAAGGGAACCTTGTACCTATCTCTCAGAAAGAATTTTTATAGCTGAAACCCAATTGAAGTTCTCCACTCCCAAGGGTGAATATAAATATTCTCATTCTACTCCTACACCACCTAGGCGTTCCCATAGGATTAGAAAAAAAGGCCAAAAATCTCTAGACCAACACAGTCACAACCCATCTCACTAAATAGTGATTTATAAGCTACAGATGGAAAATTTGGACCTCAATAATTGGAGACAGAGCAAGGAGATATTGATGCTAAAGCTCATGAGAAAGAATACCCTGAACAACCCATGAAGGAGCAAGAAGAGGTAGCTCAGAATGAGGAGGAAATTCATGTAGTGGAAGGTCATGAGGAGAGACAAGAATAAAAGGAAGTTGGAGGAAGAAATTGAACAAAGAAAAATTCCTTTAGTTGTTGAAAAAGTCATTGAACAACAAGAATAAGAACAAGAAAAAGAAAAAGAACAAATTCCTGTAGTTGTTGAACAAGTCATTGAACAACAAGAATAAGAATAAGAACAAGAACAAGAACAAATTCCTGTTGTTTTTGAGCAAGTAATTAAGCAAGTTGTAGAGAAAACACAACATGATAGTGTGCAAGAAGGAAATATAACACCATTACAACCCCAAATTGTTCTTCATGAAATTATAAGGGAACCAACAAAACCATCTTGTAGAGAGATGGAAACACAAACCATGGGACTAGATATTGACTATTTGATGCTGCAATTACAAACCTACGTTAACAAGCTCAAAGGGAAATGGGAAAAGGAGAAGAAAGCACTCATCTCTAATCATAAGGAAGAACTGGAGGAAAAAGATAAAGAGATTTAGAGGCTGAAGCATAAAAAGGAAGAAATAGTTCAAGTAGCACATGAAATATTTAAATGCAAGCCCCCATCAAGTGTTTATGATATCTACTTGAAAGAAAATATGTTTCAACATAAACTTACCTGCATCAATTATGACATGCTATATGATATCAGCTCAACTAGTAGATCCTTTATATTATATTATATTAGAACAATACACATGAACTCCAAAACTTGTTATGTGAGCTTTATTTTCACAACTTTTCCCTACAGTATGACAAATATTGGATCCCAATACTATACATTGGGGATTTACAATTTAAGGCCCTATGATCTTATTTTTTAAATGAATTGGATAGATCCAAGAAAATGGAAGAGTATAGACATTTAAAGAAGGTCTACCCATTTTTTGTCAAGGTTGAGGCCAAAAAATATGAAGAAATTGCAGAGTAATATGAAAAATATATAAAGAAAAAGGTGATAAAAAAGAGAGTGTTGCAAATGAGGACAAAAACCCACATAGAAGTTAGAGAAATGACCAGGGAACATGGGATTCATGTCGTACAATCATGGAAAATGAGATGGAATGAGCTATCCCTTGAACTATAGAGGAAAGATATTCACTCCTATCCAAACATAGTGCCAAATTTTAAAAGAGTGAATGCATACATTGAGATAGGTAATGAATGTGTAGATAATTGGTTTCTTATAGGCTATCACCCACCAATATTTCATTTTCCAATACCACTATGGACATGTGACTTACCACTCAGTCATAGGATACAAAATAGAGTTTGGATCAGATTCATGAGAAATGATGGCTATGTCTTGTAAGAGGATGTAGGAACAAATACCCCAATTGATTTTAGGCGCAAATGTAGTTTTGAGCAGCAAAGATATGAAGCCCTTGAATGAGGACATTAAAGAGACTAAGTCCAAGGGTGTGATGAGTTGTGTCAATTTCCTTTATAAATAACTCATCTTCTATATTTTGATCAAGCCATTGTAGTTATGTCCATGTATTTTCCAAGTACACTGCTGAACATTATCATTACAACCTTGAACTTATGACATAATTAATAATTAATATAGTTATACCTAGTTATATTTATTTTATGGTATTTTGTGTGCATTTATTCTTATTATCCCAATAATTTGTTTGAATGATGATATGTGTGATGCCACTCTTGTTTGTAAGTAATTTTCCATATGTAGCAAATGAACCATCCACAGTAACTCATCCATAACCAAATGATCTATCCACAACAACTCATCCGCAGCCAAAGGATATCATCTTCAACAAAGATCCTACGTTATGAAGATCTTTTGGAAAGCATGAATAATGGAACTCGATTCGATACATGCCACTGAAGAAGTAGTTACAACTGGAACATGTAGAACTGAGAGACAACCCGATATTTGATTTGGTCATTCATTAAATACAAGTGAAGAACTGACTGATTGAGTTAACACGTGATTTAAGGAATTGGTTGATTACCTGAGTTATGTGTTTGTTAGCTGAACACTTGTTATGAGTTCGATAGCATGTGTTAAATCTCTTGTTGTTCTGTTAAATATATTTCACTTGTTCTATCGAAAATCTTTGTTGAATTCTTCTTCTTCTCATGCCTTGTTGTAAATGAGAAGGTATAAAAGAAAGGGTTGGTGCTGGTAACAATATAAATTTCATTAGATTCATTATTCATATAAATTAATAGTTTGAGTCAGAATCAGAAAGGGGTCGCTTTGATCCTTGTTTCTTAATGTAATGTTCATGAAAATTCAATAAAGATCTTAGTTCTGTTCATTAGTTTCTAGTTTCAGAGTTTAAGAGGGATTAACACCCAAGCCAGGGCCCACTTGTGGTCTTCTAAATCCCTCTATTATTTTATTTTCTTGTTTCATTGCATGTTTTTTTTACCTAGGAACAATTTACTTTCTAATATGCATTCCAAATCTATAGCTTTTTCTTAGTAATAACATTTAGAAACCATTCATTTCTAGTTCTAATTTTTTTTACTTTCAACATCGTTGTGACACTTATTTATTTCCAACCTCTTAGATCTTCTGTAACTATGCATACAACACTGGAAATGTTTCAAGTTTCAATCCCCTGGTTGGATAACTAAATCATTGTAACTCAATGTATAACATACTAATTACTGCAAGTTGATTTGCACCACCAAAATGCTTGATGATTGAGAGCTTGCTTAGAAGTATTTTGGTAGCATATAATTGCAATTTCATGAGTTGGTTGCCATGGAAGGGGGCAATCCTATTTATAGTTAATGGAAGGAAGATGGAGGGTTGAGATCTTTCCATGTAGATGGAAGATCAATGGCAAAGAATTGGTGAGAAGGAGAAAGATTTAGAATTGGAGAATTCAATAAATTAGAAAAATCCTCCATTGAATTAAAAATTTAATAGAGGGAGGGAAATATATTTAAATTTTTAAATATGAAGGAGGGAAATTTGGAGAGGCTTCTAGAAATAAAAGCCTCTAGATTCAAAGGATTTGGTTAGCTAAGGATTAGGTGAGATTAAATGTGATTAGGGAAGTGATTAGATGGAGAGATAGGTATTGTGTAATCAAGATGGAATTAGAATAGTCTTCTATTTTAGTAATAGTACTTGTTGTATTATTAAATAAAGAAGAGATCCTTTCATTGCATATATGTGTTAAATAAAGTGATGGATAAATTTTATTTGTAACCTTACAATTCAACTGTATTGTAGAATAGTGTATTTAGCTAACTGTGTTGAATCCTCATAATTTTGTATATTGTTATGGTAGTGAGCTAAAACTTGAAAAGTATTTCTGTCATAAGCATGTAAAGAAAAAGGTTGGTCATTGATAGTATGAATTGTGATGGTTCCTTGAAACGTTTTTTACACCCTTTCCCGTCTTGAATAAGAAATCATGTGTTCCCAACATAACATAGTTAGTGCACTTATCATCTTGCATAGCATTTTTAATAGTAATTGGTAGATAGGAAGGCTAATATTTAATTGATAGATGTTGCAATGACATTTAGTATGTAGTTGTCATGGTTGTCTTATAATGCACTCAAATCGTGTTTCCTTGATAAAATAGCTATGGTCAACCCTTCCTCTTCCCAAGGTAAAATATGTTTCCTCTAGGTTATTTGGACATCTTGGTTGTACACGAGATGGAAAATTTGTAATAGGAAAGTGGTTATTCCATTGAAGGGTGTTATAACTCCATTTGAATTGTAAGTGTGCATGGTTATCTTAATTTCCACTTAAAAAAAACATTCCCTACCCACCATGGCCATGAACAAATCCCAACCTTCACGAAATAAACCACTTTCAACTCTGGAGAAAGATAGTGGTGGGTTATAGGTGTTGTGAGAAAAAAGTGAATATTTGTATAAATTTCACCACAAGAAACAATGGGTGAAGAGTTAATCCTAAGGGCCTTTTGTCTCTTCAAATAATTAATAAAGGACAACCATTAGGTGTGAAACCTTCATGAGGTTAGAATACCATTTATGCCCTACTGCTTACCCATGGAGGGTCATGTTCCTTTTGAATCAAGATGAATTAGTCTCTAGACCTCTTAATAGGATTTCAGTGGATGAAACCTCGATGTATATTTCCTACCGGTTGGAATGGTGCCCTAGGGAAACCTTACATCACTATATGTGGATTTTCTTCTCTCTTGTAATATGTCTTCTAATACTTGGGTGGTCAAATATTAATGAAAAAAACTTCTTATGTGGGACTATGCCCTTTGGAGCTCCTAAATCTCTAAATGGGAAACTAAAGCTTCATCACTTTGCATTTGTCTTTTAAACAATGTTAATGGGTGACTTAACTACACAATGTAAAGGTAGAAAGAATACAAGTTAAAGAGAAGAACCTTGGAAATGTATGGTCTCTTAGAACATAAGCACCCTGAATGTTATCTAGTGAATAAAATGCAAACATGATTGTAATACAAATAAAAGTAAAGGAAATTACTCTTGATGAGCTAACACAAAGATGAGGAAACTCGTAAATTGTAAATGATAATGGATGGTTTGATGATTGTTATAAGTGGGACAACATGGTGTGTTAACACAATGAAATCTAATGAAAAATATAAATCTTGAGACCTATGTGAATGATTGTTAAGAACTCAATCTTTCCTTCTTGTAGTCCTTTTTACTTGTATTAGACTATGCTTGTATGAGTGATTGTGGTTGACAAGGTCACCTCGTTCATGGAATGAATGTGCTCATGAGGCTTGGTTATCATTAACCCTTGTTATTTACCAATCTATTAGAAGAATAAAATGTTATTCGTGATATAGGTGCATAGTTATGGTTGGAATACCTTATCTCCCTCTTCTTTGAGGTTGTGCTTATTGCCTTCACTTTAGTTCAATGAATGTATGAAATGCATAGGGGCTAGTGGAACTTGCTCAATTGAGGAATCTAACTAATGGGTCTAATTGTGACAGTAGTGGCAAATGGTTGTAGATACCTGATATGTGTACCATCCTAAGGGAATTGTTATGCCACACTTTGGGAGGGATCAAACAAGGTAAAGTTTGTAAGGTTGCAATGAATATTGGGTGACAATGACACCTCAAGGATTAAGGGATAGTACTTTCATACTCCTAAGTAGGGAGTTAAGCCTTCTTATCAATTGATTGTGGAATAAATATCCTTTAAAATTTATGTGAACTATTTTTTCACACATCTTGAACAATTGAGACATGCGCACATGTTATTACATGATTTTTTTTTCGTTAACTGTTGTTGTGGAATGACTTATAATTTTATGTGAGAAAGGTAACATAAACCATGTTTGGTCTTACCCCGAGAGGACTTCCTATATGAATCCTTGTGGTATATAATTGATCCTCTCTTCAACCTTTTCACATGTGTTAGGCTTGTGGGAAGGATATCTTATGGAGGATTGTTTTGGTTTCTTCATGGAATTGGTGGACTTTTCCCTACTTAGTGTAGGTATAGTGTGCTTTCTGGTCCTATCAGATTGGCTTACAGACTTGGACTTGACCTTTGTGTTGTGAATCTAATTGACTTTCTGATTTGAAAGGGGTAACATGAACAAATTATGGAATGTAATACATGATCAAACCCTAAAGCAAAATAAACCTCCTTTGTTGTGTGGTATTGAGAGCCATGATGGATGTAACCGTGTTTCTGCAAGGATATTACTCCTGAACTAATAACATGTGATGCATACAAAAGTATGATGGTAAACCTTGGGTACATTGATTTATTGCAAAGGAAAGTGTTAGTGTTATTTGTGTTTGGTGAGTTGGGCTAGTGTCTTTAGTGTTGCATTTATTAATGAAAAAAAAATTGCCAGTTTTTCATATACATTTTAAGTGGTAAAATAGTGGGTTTGGATATTAAACTCTCTGCTGATGATAACCTTGATCGAAAATTTTATTAGAATATTTCCATTAGTTGAAACTTGGGTAATTCCTAAGTATCTGATCATGTTACCTCTTTAGAGGGATAAGTTCTTCGATATGTTCTATGTTCTTTTCCTAGGCTCTACGATCATCACTATCATCTTTCTTGTGAGAGGAATAAGATGTGGAGGTAGATGATGAGGCAATTGGCTCAGGGATAAGAACAAGATAAGGCTATAGGAAATAGAGGCATATGAAATCTAGGGGCTATTTTTCTAGCTTGAATTAAACAATTTTGAATCCTAATGGCTATTGTATATACATAAGATAAATTTGTAACACTCATATAATGTATCATAACTACAATATAAAAATTAAGAGCTCTTATAAAATAAAAGAAATCACATCAAGGAGTTTGTCTTAGAATACCTAGAATCCTGTCTCAAGTTTTCTGGAATCTGAAGTTGAAATCTTCGATAAGCTCATTGAGAACTCTCTTGAAAGTTGAGATATTATCTATATTTTCTTCAAACTATTGAAAAATTACATCTCTAAGCTCATCCCATAAATGGATTGAAGTAGGCTATAAATCTTGATACCATTTAAAATAATTTTCCTTTTAGAGAAGTGGCTAAAAGTCTAATTGTTATATCATCCTCAGTTACAAAATGGACTAATCATACACTGGA
Source organism: Taxus chinensis (assembly GCA_019776745.2). NCBI lineage: Eukaryota > Viridiplantae > Streptophyta > Pinopsida > Cupressales > Taxaceae > Taxus > Taxus chinensis. The sequence continues at coordinate 315,630 of JAHRHJ020003543.1, forward strand.
AATATATCAAATATGATCTACGAGGATTATAAGGTTTTCACCAGTAAAAAATGGATTTTTTTTCATAGTATCTATTGGGATATCATTATGAGATGTTAGGGCTAAAGGACTACCTCCATTAAAAGTTACAAAAGGAAAATTTATTTGATGGATCATGAAGGGAATAGGTCTTAAGTTTCTAATGGAGAAAGAGAAAGATCTACTAAGAGGAGTGTAAATACTTATGCTGGGTGGGGAAGGAAATTTGTGAGTGTTGTAGGTATTTAAAATAATCACCTCTTGCTACACTCTCTCTTGTTTGTATCATTATCATGAAACAAGGTAGTTGAGTACTTGAAAACAATATATCTGAGCTTGGGATTCACTATATGTGTAGAAATATGCCTCCAAATGTTGAATTCCACTAAGATACACACCAATATTAAGGAAAAAAATAAAAATGAGCTATAAGTGACTCAAATTGTCTCATTAGGCGTGCCAAAAATTGTTGTCACTTGAAGTTGCACCATGTTGAAACTAGTTTCAACACCTCAGGGAAACATGGGATGATCTCTCAATATGGGACTTGACTTTATGAGATCAACCTTTAGATAATTATATATTCCTTTACCTATCTATCTAACTCTAACGTTACTCCTAAGGTAAGCCTATCCTAATAATTCTAAGGGACCATGGTTGAGAGAGAGAAATACATGAAATACAACTAAGCTAAAAGAGTGGAGATGTCGTCAAAAAAGAAAGATGATCTCTTTTTACGAGGGTAATAACATAAAAAACATAGGATGAGAGGGAAGCTACATTCTATGGATTAAAAATATGCAAACCATTCCATTTCACACATTTTAAACACATGGAAAATGAAATCCATGCAAATATAATCCATAAAGAACATGAAATCAAAAAATCATAGAGGAAAGAAGACAATAATCTAAGACAAAGGGAATATACGATCCAAACTCAGTGTCATATTATTGCTTATGAATATGAATAGTTTATTAAAATCAATTGGAAGGCTTTAGTTACATTGTAAAATCTCATATCGAAGGTTTGTAACTCATGAAATATAGGCCACTATTTGACACAGTGACTTTGTAGTTAAGAGAGGGATATTTTACATATGTTACTGAGTCAATTTTTATAGAGAAGGGAAATAAGAGAGGGAGAGAAGATAAAATCATTCCAGAAATGAAGAGGGCCAACCAATCGCCACCCATCAAAGACCATTCACAATTCAATGCTTGTAGACATGCATCGACACTTGACATTGCTCTATGACACACCATTAGGCCAATTAAAAATGTGGACTTTTTAATGTGGGATTTAACTATGGTGGTTGGGACTAGTTCAAAATGTTGAACTAACTTTGTGTGACTTTGTTATATTTTACAGGTTTTACATGATCCATTATCTTCCTTCTGTCTTTCACAACATTTGATGTTCTTGTTGTGATTTGCAGCCTTGTTTTGATCTCTTATGGTCTTTCACAAATTTTATCAACTTCTGTATGATCTGCGAACTTGTTTCTTTTCTTCTCCTAATCCACAATCATATTTTTACCTTCTACAGACTCTTCTTGTACTACGGTAAATTATTTTTCTACTCTTCTACTTAACCTCTGCCACCTTTTTCCATGGAGTTTAAATCTTTTGCATAACTCCATGTTTGATGGGTTCCATTTATTATGTGGATTTCCTTTGATACATGGATTTTTTGTGTTCTATAGATTTTCCTTTTTTGCTCGTCTTTCTTTACTTTCCTCCACACTCAAATTTTCTAACATTCCCACTCCCCACTTTTCTTTGTCCCATAGTGTATGTCTCTATTGCTTTGTTCCCTTTTTATGCAAACTTAAAAACCTGTAGAACAATATAATTTCTTCATTCCACAAATAATGAATTCTTCAATTTCGTGAAAGTATGATATTTCCACTTCCATGGAAGACTCAATTTCGAACTTCTGCTGAAGACTAACTTTTGAACTTCCACAAAAAACTAAATTTTTAACTTCTGTGGAAGACTAACTTTTGAACTTCAGTGAAAGACTAAATTTTCTATTTTTTGTGGAACACTTATGTTATCCTTGTAATGATATGAAGTACTCAGCATTTGTTCTAAAACTTAGGTGAACCCGTGGAACACTAAGTTTAGGATTTTTGTAGAACACTAAGTTCTTTTGTTCCACAAATTTTAAAACAAAAAGAGCCCAAGTCTTTAACTTAAATTAAGTTGTCCAAATATCATGGGTGCTATTTTGTACAATATTAACCTATGGTTTAGAATCAAACATAATGGAACTATCACTATTGGATTTGAGAGCATGCAATAGAATAAAATCTAGAAAAAATAGATAAATTAACATTCACCCTATATGTAATATCTAACCCTAAAAGGGTGTATGAGAGCAACGATGCAAAAAAATATAGAATAGATAAATCAATTCAATTAAATTGCAATATAAATACCTATACATTTTAATCAAGTATAAATAGTTATATAATGATAAATCAAAACTTGATTATTGATCTCTAGCACAAGTAAACATAAATGTGACATATAAGGGTTAGAAGTGTATCTTGAATATCATGAGATGTAGTGAAATTCATTATGATTTAACAATGGAAATGTGCATCCAAATGTGAGGTAAGGATTTAACAAATTAGGAGAAACAAGAAACCTTTTTGGAGTATTTTGTATAATGTACTCTAACAAAAAATGTTTTAGGAAAAATGGTCGATGAGTCCAACTTTTTTTTGGAAATTACATTTTATTAGTTTTATTATCCAAATTATGTGTTCATAATTTTATCCATTAGCCCCACACCTACATAATATGAAACATTATTTTTCCCTAATTGAGAAATAATATCTAGAAAAGTGTAAGGAACATAAATATGTTAATTTGGGGCATTTATTTTAGGTTAGATAAATTTTAAGCATCATCTAATTTTCAGGTGTATAGAAAATTATGGTATTAAATACAAAACCATAAATTATAGTATTAATCCATTAATGATGTAAACCGATATTATGTAGGGTATAATATTGGTGCAATATTCTATATGCATAAATTTTAAGTTGGCTTATGTTATCTTAAGTATGTTTAGAGCTCCTTGTGCCTATATCTAGGATTAGATTATGTGAAGTGTACAATTAATGCCAAAATCATTAATTTTCACGAACATTAATATATGTGGCCAATAAGTGGCCAATAGGGAAAGGGGAGTTTTCTCATGAAAAATCTATCATTATACTCCCTTATCAATTTTTACTTGTATGGTGTTGAAATATATCACATATTTTACTATCCTTTTCTCATTTGCGTAGTATTTTTCTTGGAGTGAGTTATAACTATGAAGATATAATCCAATTTTTTTAACCATTCTTACATGGTAACAAAGATTGGTTCTTTATTGTATAAGTCATGAATTTTTTATGTTTTCATTGAGCTTAAAATTCTCACACTACTTCCCAATCCCTTAAGTATATTTTTTTAGTCAATCTAAATCCTAGGATTTCAATATCTCCCTCTAGGTATTTTTCATTTTGGTCTAAAGTTCAAAATTATTGTTTTTTCCTTTTTCTACTTTTAGAATATTTCATATTTGAAGGAGCAAGGAGCAACATAGAAGAATAATTATTTTTTTACTTTGACAAAAACATGTGTTAAATAATATATCATTACATCCATGTTTTCAATAGCTTTGGAAAATCCTAGTTTGCAAAAAAATGTAGCATCGATGTACCTACGGAAAGCATTTTAAGGTTGTAGGATTTAAGGAGGACCTAGGAGCATCATGTTGATTCGTGGATTTATTACAAAATAAAGGTCACATTATACATAATTTCTTCCAAAATATTGATTTTTTCCCCCCAAAAAGTACTTGTTGGGAAAAGTAAACATTTTGGACACTTGTGGTAATCATTTGAAGGTCACATGTCATTTTATGGGTCATTTGGTGAAGTTTACTATCCACTAGCCGTTGAGTACTCAACCCCTATTCATCTATGCAACCTATTTCTCCAGAAAACCATTATAACATTAGTGATAGTCACCTATGTGATATATTACTTGAGATATGTGAGCCCCCAAGGGCTTGACATCATGAATGGGATTCTTTATTTCACTTCCAAACATTAGAGGGACATATATTTTAATTTAGATGGGATAAAATGGTATTTTTCCCCATTCCTATCTTTTGACCTCTTTAAATGGTGTGGTTAAATTTTCTTTATGCATAACCAAATTTTTAATATTTTAAAGGAAGATAACTAGATTGTTACAAACTACAAAGATCTTAGGTTTCAATAAAACATCACATTCAATAAGCTGAAAGCTTTAACATAATAACCTTACAAAAATCTTTACAAAAAAAACAACAATATCATATATTATATCTCATGGAACTCTATGTAGTACAATAAAAAAAAGGGGTCTTGCTTATACAGGCAAGGAAGAACAATCTAAGAACTAGTCAAGGCCATAGATAAAGCCATAAATAAAGGAAAGAACTAGTCAAGACCATAGATCAAGGAAGAACTATACCTAAAAAGTAGATAATATCCTACTAATATATAAAAAAAATAAAAAAAATATCCAGACATAAGTGGGTGTAGATAAATAAATAGAATGTAAATAAACTACCTAAGTGAACATGAGATAAGGTAAACAACCTACTATAACATCCCCCTCACGTGAAACTAGGGGCCCAAAATAAAAGTGGCATATCCATAATACGAGTCTTCGTAACAAGGCCTAATAAGATACTCACATACTATATATCCATGAAGAAATATTGAACCAAATGTAGGAAATAAAATCCTCCTAGAAGAAAAAGAAATAAGAAGGAAGATGTCCTCATGAGCACCCCCAAAGGACAAAAACCCCAAGCATGTCATGCAACTCAAGGTAGCGAGGTAATACAAAAGGCTTCATAAAGATGTTGACAACCTGTTGTTGAGTTGAAATGTACTCCAAGCAAATAACTCCATCTTAAGTGTGTTTAAAAATGAAGTACATGTGGAGATCAATATGCTTGGTCTACTGGTGCTTAATAGGGTTGTGGGAAATGTGAATTGCAATTTTGTTGTCACACCAAAGTACAATCAATGAATCATGTGGGAATATAAAATCTTTTAATAAATGTCAAATCCAAAGAACCTGTTGAATTGCTATAACCATTTCCATGTAATTTACCTATGTATATGGAAGTGCAATATCATGTTGCTTCTTGCACACCTAAGCAATTGGAGAAGAACAAAGATAAAAAGATAGCCAAAAGTGGATTAGACACCTAAAATCCACTTACGCAACCTTTAATGCTAAGATTGCACTAATTATCCTTTTTCTCATCATTTCCGTAATAATTAGCATTTTTCCGCTAATTAGCTAACATTCCTCTTCATATTCATTAATTAACGACCTTTCGTTAATTAATTAGCCTTCTTATCATTAAAGATGTCAATTAATGACCTTTCGTTAATTAATATCCACTTCTACTTGGGTTAATTAATTATTATTAATTAATTACACTCGCAACTCTAAATCAATAAATTACCATTTATTGGATCAAATTCCTCTCTTACATCCCACAAATCATACTAATTTTCCTCTAATTAGCTTCTATAAGCTTACCTCTACCTATTAATTAATCACCTTTGATTAATTAAAACATCCCCCAACTCCCATGACTTACTCAAATTAAAATTCCCCAACTCCCATGACTTACTAATGACAAATTAAACTCTTCTAAATCAAGATTACCTTTTATAAAGCAACCTTATCCATTCCTAATCTTGTTTTACCTTTATCCCACATTCATCAATTTGCTAGCCTTGCCTCTTCAGGAAAGCTATATAAAGAACCCTCCTTCTTACCTTTCTTCTTGCACCATGCTTTGAATAGTGAAAACTATAAGCATTTTGATCTTGAGCCATTCTCCATTGTTGGAAATAGCTTCTCCATCTTGCATCCTTTCACTCAAAATTGAGTAATATGGGAAGATCCAAAATGGCCTTGTAGCCATTCTTGGTGAGATTCCATTCTCAATCCTTGAGATCAAGTAAACAATCCACTTTGATTGCTTATGTTCTTCATAGGTTCATAGTTTAAGTTAGCAATCATATAGAGTAGGAAATAGCTTAGCATGTAGTTTCATTTATGCATTGAAGAAGCATTTCCTTTAAGCTCTTATCTTGATGGTTCATTGTTTAATTAGCATTTTCTTTTGAAGCTATGTAGATATTAGTTTCAATTTATAGCTTAGTTAATAAAACATGAGCACATTTGGCATGCCCGGTGGGACTTACTCCATTGTCCTTTGCACTTAATTTCAAGTTTTTGTAGTTAAGTTTCATTTTTGGTTACTAACCCTCTTTTACACATGTTGATCTAACTTGTTTTTCTTAACTTGTTTTGTTGAGTTTGCATGTGTTGAGTCTTCCTTGTAGGTATAAAGGAGGTGAAGTGCTGTCAAAATTGGAATTGATGGGAAAATTTCAAGATTTCTCCATGTTTTCATTTTTAGAGCTTACTTTTTCAACATTCTACATGCTAGTTTTGTCAATTTCTTGAAAATCTTAAATTCTTGAGCATGTAGGTTAGTGTTTGATAGTGTTGAGTCTTCTATTTACATATTAATGTGGTGGGTTGCTGTCAAAATTGAATCTTGGTGAGAAAATTTCAAGATTTCATCATGTTTTCATTTTTAGAGCTTACTTTTTCATCATTCTACATGCTAGTTTTGTCAATTTCTTGAAAATCTTAAATTCTTGAGCATGTATGTTAATGTTTGATAGTGTTGAGTCTTCTATTCATATATTAATGTGATGGGTTGTTGTCAAAATTGAATCTTGGTTGGAAAAATTTGACCATTTTACAGATTAAGGGACATTTTTTTTGACATTTTTTGAGTGCATGTCAAGTGCATACCCGTGAGCATAAGAGCATATGCGTAACCCATCTTCCGAAGGCCATAAATTTTTCTCCCGAACTTGAAATGACTCCATTTTTTTTGCGTTGGAAAGGTATTGAAGTTAACTATGCAATGAAAACATAAATTTGGGATTTATACTTACAGAAATTGTAGGTTTTCCTTTTATTTTAAAACTGGTCATTTTCTAACATGTCTAATGTTTTGATGAATGTTGTATTTCCATGCTTTACTTGATTTAGACCAAAGTGTGTGTATGCTCTTCTCTTGCACCTTTTGGTGATCTTGAGAATCAAAAATAACTTTGATCTCTATCTTTTTAACATTGGGATTAAACTTGGAAATTTGATTATTCATTTTGCTTAAGGGAATGAACCTTTTACAAAGCATTTTTCAATGGTCCTTTGATTTGAAGTTTTCCATTTCTATATAGTTGGGATAAATTTTGTGTATGCTCTTCTCTTGCACCTTAGGGTGATCTTGAGAATCAAAAGCAACTTTAGTCTTCATTTTATAACATTTGGTAAATTGGAAACTTCATCTTTCACTTTTGGTTTAAGGGAATGAACATTTATCAAGATTTTTGTATGGTTCATTGATTGCAAATATTTTCTTTACTTTTTAGTTGGATTATTTGTTATGTATGCTCTTCTCTTGCATCCTTGGATGATCTTGAGAATCAAAAGCAACTCTTAATCCTCTTTTAAATAATGTGATTTTCTTGGAGAACTACTAACGCTTGAGTGCAGGACCTAAAAATGCTTGTCAAAGAAAGGAGTTCAAAACAAAATTAAACTACTAATACATTTTTTGTGCAGGTTGCCAAAAGGTGTTCAAGAAAACCACATCCAATTAAAAAAGATAAAAAACACACCACAATCAACACACTATATTTGCAGGTTCGGATAAGGGTACGTCCCGTCCGCTTAAAACTAGGACATAACCCCTTTGGCATAAGCCTTAAGCTACAACAATGGGGGTGGTCCTAGGAACCCCAAAGTAGTCCATGCAAGAGGGAACCTTGTGGATGAAATGGGAAGTGCTCCGCACAACCTACTTGACTAGTACTACCATTTGTGAGATTTAGCGTCACAAGTTATCTGTATGGCGACCCCAGTGAGAGTACATGATGGACGCATTTATTTCCCACTGTGCTTGAAGGGGGTAAAGTAAAGCCGAGATACTCCCAAATTAGTCAGTGTAACTTTTTGGTTAAATCAAGCCCACTTAAGACTGCTTATGGCACCTAGTTGAGTGAACCACCTAGGAAGCTATCTTTGACCAGGAGCCCACTTGGACCACATCAAAAGCCAATTTTGAGTTGAGAGCCATTGTTCATCATGAAACATGTGAAGCATTACTTTTCTTAGTTTTTAACTTGCCCTAAGGCAAGACGAAACTCTACTAAAGTGAGGCCAACATTTTTCAACCCCAATTGATCTAATTCCTTCACTTTCTTTTGAAACTTTGTTGATCAAAAGAAGAGTGACTACCTTGTGTTATCAATTGATTGTTTTCACCACTTTTTTGTCTGTTTACGCCCATCCATGTTTGTGGCTGGGTTGTTAAATGTCTAAAGTGTGTGGAGATGTTTTTATATCATTGGTAGCCTTTTTGATCTTGATACCCAAGTCAAGATCATCATCGTAGTTAGGCTTGGTTCATCACTTTGATTCTCCTTTGAATGGTTATCTTGTTTATATCGTGTCACTACAATTTTGGTATTTACGTCTTGTTTCTTGTAAACTTGACCTAAATATCTATATTGTAAGGTTACGCTATATACACTTTAACAATTCCTAGGTATACTATAGCTTTAGTTTGATTTCAATTATTACCTCTATTTTGAAAAGTGTTAAGTGTTACCACTTGTGTGTGTTATATCAATATCATCTTGATATCAATACCTTACTTTCTCGTAAAGTTTGGTTAACATATCTTGGTGAAATTGTTGTGTCACTCACAATCGTAACTGACACTTTTTGGAATATAGGTCTTGATTGGATTTGGGCATGCTTTTAGTATACTTTGTTTGGGGATCATTAACTTCTTGTTATTACTTATGCCTTGTTCATTTCTTTGAACTTGACATAAGTGGTGACATTTTGTTAATCATCTTGAAACACCAACTATCATTTGGAAACAGACTTAGGAAGTAATTTGATGATTGATTGGTTTAAAACAATCCTTGAGTGATTGTGTCTCATTCATCATTTTGACTTATCCATTTAGGATAATCACTTTAATCCATTGATTCTTTATCATTCATTATTCTTTGGTCATTAATTTGGCTTTGTGTTTTGAACTTTGCATGATTGTTCCTTGTGTTTATCCATCTTATAAACTCATTTCTAGGACAATCCTTTGGGTCTTTGATCCTCTTGATCTTCTTGTTTTTTCCTAATTCATGGTCATTTTTGAACATATCTTTCAAACCTTAGCAAAAACATTTCCTATCAAGAAACTTTTGCATCAATCAAACATTGGAAATATTTCCTTTGTATCCTTTATGTTGCTAAAATTTTGATCAATCCTTTGACATTTATGCCTCCAAACCTTGTTGGATTATCAATCTTGAGTCATCACGATATATGTTTTCCTTAGCTTCCCTTTTGGAAAATCACACAAGCATCCCCATCTTTATGAAATGTCTAGTTGGTTGTCGTTATGCTGCCCAAATCAACATGAAACCTTCTTCACTTTGAAGAAGTTTGATCATACAATCTAGGTCTAGACCTTTGAACCCAACACATGCCAAAAATGACTGATTATCGCAAGGTCCCTTATACATACAACAATAAGGAATCAAATTTTGGTGTTCACATCAAAATATGCCCATCATGACCAAACCTCGTTTGGTTCTTCGTGCTAGAGAACCCAATCGGGTAACTCGTTCCCCACCTTCATCTCATAGTCGGTGGTATGGTTTGACACTTCTGATCCAAATTATTATTCGAGTTCCCCCCACTCTTCTTCTAATTCTAATCCAAACATTTCCTCTTCTTCTGAGGATTCCAATCCAAATATTTCCTCTGACTCTTCTGATGATTCAGATCCAAACTACTATTTGGATCCAAACTACTATTCAGATTCATCTAATTTGACTCCTAAGTCATCTAATATGACTCCTATGTCATGGTCCTTCTAAATCTTTGCAGGACCCTCTTCATCATACATTTAATATGACTCCTACGTCGTGGTCCTCCCTTTCTTTGCAGGACCCCTTTTATCAGTCGCCTCAATGACGTCTTCTTCCTTTGAAGATACGCGTGACTCCAAATCCCTCCAATCAAACATCTAATACAATTCTTGAATCGTGGTCCTCTCTTTCTTTGCAGGACCCTTGTTATTATTCATCCAATGTGATTCTTGAATCATGGTCCTCCCCTTCTTCACAGGACCTTCTTCATCAATCACCCCCACTAAGTCTTCCTTCTTTGAAGATTCGTGTGACTCAAAGTCCTTCTAGTCAAACATCTGAATCGACCCATGTGTCACAATCTATAGACTTTGGACTTAATCCTACTAGTTTACAGATGATATACCATCGTATAGGTAGGTCCACACCACCTTCTTCTACTCCTGAGACATCTAGCTCCACATCTTCTTCGTCCCTCACGTCATCTTCTTCTATCAATCATCATCAAACATCTTCTAAGTCTTCCACACCAATTGAACCTCTTTCTTCCAATCAACCCCTGGTGGTCGATCAACAACTCATACCGATTGACCTCTTTCAGAATGAAGAAACAATCAGGGCATTTATAGGGGCACATGAAGATATTCCTTTAGAAGATTACGAACAAGGATTCTCTTTAGACTTCGATGTGCCCACATATTGTGAGGAAAAGGTTGATTCCTTTTATCAAGAAATAGAGGAAGAGCCTCAAATCATGCAACTTGATCCTCCTCTTATTCTTCCATCTTCACATTCTTCATTATGTGATGAAACTCCTAGGTCTTGCATTGATCCATGGCCTATCTTCTCATCACCCAATCACTCTTTGTCTATTGTAATTCCTCAATCACAATCTCTTATGAGGTCAACATCAAGTAGCCCTTCATCTTCATCTAGGTGCGGGTCACCTTCTAGTAGCCCCCCCCTTGCTATTTGTGGGACATTTTTGAGTAGTCCACTATCTTCTATTCTTGGGGCATGTCCAACTAGCCCCTTGTCTTCTATGTATGGATCACCCCGGGTAGTCCATCATCTTCTATTCTTGGGCCACATCCTAGTAGCCCATCATCTTACATCTATGGGTCACATCCTAGCACCCCTTCTTCTTCTATTCTTGGGCCACATCCTAGTAGCCCTTCATCTTCTATCTATGGCTCACCTCCTGGTAGCCCATCTTCTTCAATCCTTGGACCATATCCTTTTCATCCATCACATTATTCTTCTACCAAAGATTGTGGCAAGCCCACCACATTTCCTATCATTAATTATAAACATCCACATTCTTCTCTCACTTCTCGGGATCAGAAAAGTCAAACATTAGCTTATAAGAAACCTAGACAGGTTCTTTATCAAGCCAAGATCAAAAACTCTGAAGAGCTCCAAAGCTCCCAACAACTAAAATGATTATAAAATTCAAAATCAAACGTGATTCGAGAATGCACACAAACGTACCCATCAAGTATGGCACAAAGTGCAGAAACCTATGGATAGGGAACTCAAACTCCCACATATGAAACCCATGTTTCAAAACAAATCACAGTCATTTGTTGAGTGTGAACTCACCACGATCATCGAGATCGGGGATAATATCACTCTTGATAAACAAATGTGCTTAGTCTCCCTTATCAAGGAAGTCACACACATCATTGTTGGATCCTATCATGCAGATTGACATTGTTGGTCCCAACTTCCAAAAAATAAAAAAAATCAAAAAAAAATCATAAAATAGTTCAAAAATACAAAAAAATGAGAAAACATTAAAACATTACAAAAAATCAAAGGTACAAAGATCAAACATTGCAATCAGGTATTGCATACACATATATGTTCTTTCTTCCCTTTCTTTCATATTCCTCTACAAGTCATCCACCATTTTCATCCCTTCGATGATATTTTGGTTAGCTTATTCACACATTTTGTGACATTTATCTCTATGGTATCCATTTGACCTTGGTCTTTCATAACCTTGGTAAATTAAAGAACGACTGACCTCTTAGAGATCCTATCACTATCTACATATAATAAACTTGTTGGGAAGAATTTTTGGGTGTATTTGTTGACACTAGCCAATGTCAACATCGCAATCACTTCCACATCTTCCCATCAAGCCATCAGCGGTTCTTAACCCCTTGTCAAACAAGCGAGCTGAAATAAGTTTTCAGAAAGCAAAAGAATCAAAATCAATCAATCAAAAAACAAAAGCTAAAAGCAAAAGCAAATTGATATATAACTCTCTCTTGGGGTATTTCCAATAATCTCTATCGGGGCTATGGATGCCTGACTGGCAGTAGAGAAATGTTGTGATTAGAATCAAATGCATCTCCATCGGGGCTATGGATGCCTGGCTGGCAGTGGAGCAATGTATGGCTCTCCTTCCACAATCCATTCACAAATCACCTTTCAAACTAAATCATTCCTACACATTGGCTAGTGTCTTCACTTATTGTCTATCAACTCTTTCCTTCAAGAGGTAATTCATTTCCATGTGCACACATGGGATCTCGATGAGTAAACAGGATTAGTATGTTACCAAGTGTTACTTTTTGGACCTTGTTCAAACTCTTGCTTTAGCGCATGTCTTGTCTCATGATTTGTGCCTTGGGCTAATCACTTTTTCATCAACCACCTTCTAAATATTTTCATAGCATCCTCTGTTCTTCAAAAATCATTTAGAACATCCATGTGTATAAGATGGCCTTTTTTCTATGTTCTTAGACACATTTTTTCCCATTTAATAAATCAATCGCTTACTTCCTTTCTCGTATGTGTTTCTTGGCCAGCTTACGTTGGGGGCATCCTTTCTCCCTCATGATTGAACCTATTTTATATTGGCCTTGATCCCCCTTCTACGTGTGAAGAGTTTTCCTTTGAATACTCCCACCTAATCATTGGGGCATTTTCACATCTTTACTTTCTTGCACATGTGTGTGGCATTCTTCCCTTGTACATCCCATCTATCGCTGGGGGAATCCATGCTTCTTTGTCTTCCTGTACATAGTTTCAGAAAACTTTCAAAATAAAAAACATTCAAATATGTTTCTAAAAAATTAAAAACAATAAAATCATCCTACAAAACATCACTCTTTGGTTCTCACTTGTTCTTGTGTGTGACTCACAGATCATCTTGATCTACCTCCATTAACAAAGTTGGTTTGCTTACTATGTCTGTACTCTGGGGCACAATGAGTTGCTTGGTATTGTTTCATAGTGCACTACTTTTCATAGGACCCAAGTGTCCTCCGTTATTCCCCTTGCATGTATCCTTGCTTGGGGCACCATCTTTTAACCCTTGTCATTAATTCACACAGGTCAGAATCAAAGCTTGATAACAAAAACATTGCATTATGTTTCTCTGTCAGGTTATCTTGTTTACTTTCTCGTATTGCATTGCATTATGTATGTTGCAGGGAGTTAGGCATCTTTTACTTTCTCGTATTGCATTGCATTTTGTATGTTGCATGGAGTTGGTGTTTTTAGCTATGGACATTTGTTCGTATATGGATTTTCATGTCATACTACACTTCTGTTCATTCTTTTTAATAAGGACCGATGACGTCGATCATAAGAAAAATGATGAAATAAAGTTGGTTTTTACATCGGCAAGATGATAGCTATATCCATCTCTTTTCATCTTCATTTTTCTTCCATATCACTCTCCTTCTATCAACACTTTTCTTCAAAAGTAACTTGGGACAATAGGGATCAATTCTTCTACTTCTTCTATTATGTTCTTTCATCTTTTCGATCGTCAATCACCCTCTTGCATCACCCCATCGACACTCGAGGGGGCATCCTTCATTCTATTAATTTTTTCTTCTATCTCTTCAAAAAAATTATTTGTTTGTACTTGTCTACTATCTTTGAAGTGGCGTCACTTACGCCACCCCAAAGAGGGGAAAATGTAGACACCTAAAATCCACTTACGCAACCTTTAATGCTAAGATTGCACTAATTATCCTCTTTCTCATCATTTCCATAATAATTAGCACTTTTCTGCTAATTAGCTAACATTCCTCTTCATATTCATTAATTAACGACCTTTCGTTAATTAATTAGCCTTCCTATCATTAAGGATGTCAATTAACGACCTTTCGTTAATTAATATCCACTTCTACTTGGGTTAATTAATTATTATTAATTAATTACACTCGCAACTCTAAATCAATAAATTACCATTTATTAGATCAAATTCCTCTCTTACATCCCACAAATCATACTAATTTTCCTCTAATTAGCTTCTATAAGCTTACCTCTACCTATTAATTAATCACCTTTGATTAATTAAAACATCCCCCAACTCCCATGACTTACTAATGACAAATTAAACTCTTCTAAATCAAGATTACCTTTTATAAAGCAACCTTATCCATTCCTAATCTTGTTTTACCTTTATCCCACATTCATCAATTTGCTAGCCTTGCCTCTTTAGGAAAGCTATATGAAGAACCCTCCTTCTGACCTTTCTTCTTGCACCATGCTTTGAATGGTGAAAAACTATAATCATTTTGATCTTGAGCCATTCTCCATTGTTGGAAATAACTTCTCCATCTAGCATCCTTTCACTCAAAATTGAGTAATATGGGAAGATCCAAAATGGCCTTGTAGCCATTCTTGGTGAGATTCCATTCTCAATCCTTGAGATCAAGAAACAATCCACTTTGATTGCTTATGTTCTTCATAGGTTCATAGTTTAAGTTAGCAATCATAGAGAGTAGGAAATAGCTTAGCATGTAGTTTCATTTATGCATTGAAGAAGCATTTCCTTTAAGCTCTTATCTTGATGGTTCATTGTTTAATTAGCATTTTCTTTTGAAGCTATGTAGATATTAGTTTCAATTTATAGCTTAGTTAATAAAACATGCACTTCTCATGATTAAGAGGCAATTGATTTCTTTCACATTTTGTTAGGAATTTATCCCAAAATTTTAGTGCTTCATCAAAATAATCACCATAAACTGTAAAATCATCCATATATACTTCAATACGTTTATTTTTAAAATTAGATAATATGGAAAAGTTGATATACTTTGTCAATAACTGATACAACCAAAAAAGCTATTGACCTGCCATAACTGCTACCTAGTACTCTGCCTATGTACATGAAAGTGCAATATCTTGTTTCTTCTTACACACCCAAGCAAATAGAGAATAACCAAGACAAAATTTATCCCGAAGTAGAACTCATATCATCAATATAATCGACCCAATCTGAATCACTATATCCAACCAACTCAGTAGAACCGCTAGTGTAGTGTAGTCTAAAGTGTGAAGTGCTATGTAGATATTGTAAAATAATTTTAGTAGCTTACCAATGACTACTATGAGGGGAATGTGAAAATCTAGATATAAGACCTACTGGAAAGGAAATATTGGTGTGAGTATGGGTCAAGTATAGTAGACTTCTAACCAACTGCCTAATCAAGGTAGGATCCCAAAGAGGAGTGGTGTAGGTGGAAGTAAGGGTAACCCCAAAATGAAAAGGATATGGACATGGCTTGCAATTAGCCAAATCAAAATGATGAATAAAATCATGGGTGTAATTTTTTTGACTTAAATGAATCCTTGAATATGTATGAGAAATCTGCAAACCAAGGAAATAATGCAATAACCCAAGATTTGTCATGCCAAATTACATGGAAAGAGCCCTCTTACTAGTATAAATATGGGAAGAAGACATTCCAGTAAGTAGAACATCATCAACGTATAAAACAAGTGTAATAATATCCTCATCAACATGTTGTAGATTTATTGTAGGATCAGAGAGGCCACAAATAAAACCAGTAAGAAAAAAATTCCATCTTTTCATACCAAACCAGAGGGGCATGTTTGAGACCATAGAGAGACCTTCGAAGTTGAAATACAAGAGAATATTTATGAAAAAACCTAGTAGGTTGATCGATGTAGATTTACTCCTATAAATATTCATGTAAGAAGACACTCTTCACATTCATATTGCATATGGGCCACCCCTATGATGCAACAATAGAAAGTAAAATGTGTACTAAATCCATCTTGACAATGGGTGCAAATGTTTCAAAGTAATCCATACCTTCAACTTGTGAGAAAAAATTTACTATTAATATTGGCCTTATACTTGTTAATGGACCCAACAACTGTGTATTTGTTTCAGTATACTCACTTACACCTATCCATATTTATTTCCTTAGGAAGAGAGACCAAATCCCAAGCATTATTCTTTACTAAAGAAGAATACTCATCTGCCATCACATCATCCCACTCGTGTATCCCATGATCCTATGAAAAATATCGTGGATCCTCATAAACTACCTAGCACAAAATTCTATAACCTGTAGAATGTGCATAATGATGCCTAGTGGATTAAATATTCTACATGAATGTGTTACCTTAGAAACTATAATGCGAGCCTACTTAGGCATAGTGAAAACATTAGCGTGAATAGGATCCTCGACGACGTCCATAACCTCCTTAGTTACCTGCTCAAAGAAGGGATATGATGAGATAAATAATAAGTAGGCATGAAATAAGATGAAGAATCATGAGGAGAGAAGCACTCATCAAATTAAACATGTTCAAAAAATAACCTCACGAGTATCAAGATCTAAAATTTGATAAGCTCTCATGTCATCACAATACCGTATAAAGATCAAGGGATTCCTCTTCTTATCTAAGGATTTCATGGTATTGTTTGGCACAAAGACCTAGACATGACTCCCAAAGACTTGAAAAATTGAGACATTAAGCTAATTTGTGGACCAAGCCTCCTCTGGAGTCAAATGCTCAAGTTCTTTATGTGGTGTGCGATTCTAAATGTAGTTAGCACAATTAATTTATTCTACCCAGTATATAGGAGATAAATCTCTAGAGTACATCAAGCAGTTAGCCATTTCATTCAAATTTTGGTTCTTCCTTTCCACTAAGCAATTGTTTTGTGGAGTATGAGGAAAAAAATATTGGTGAATAATGTCATGATTTTCCAAAAAATTAGAAAACTCTTTGTTGAAGTACTCTCCCATTATCAGTGTTAAGGTTCTTCGTGTAACTAGAAGATTGTTTCTCGACCAAGGCCTTAAATAATTTGAAGTGTGAAAAAACATCATTTTTGTACTTGAAAAAATAATTCCAAGTACGCATTAATAAATTATCAATAAATGTAAGTGCATACTTAACTACATTGAAAGAGGGGGTAGAAGAAACATCAAGTTATTATACACAAGATCAAGTGGTGAAGAATATCTCTTGGACATACCCTTAGTAAATGGATCCTAGTGTTTCTTCCCTAATGCACATCTAGAGAAAACTCCCTCAAGATAATAAACTCAAGGAAGACCATCAACTATACCAGGAGTGTTCAACTCCTTCAAATATCCGTAATTGAGATGTTCAAATGGTTCATGCCAAAGCTTAATCTTTGAATCTTCATGAGAAACCAAACCTATCCCTATTGAGTAAGTGTCTTCAAAACCCTCATAGTGATATTGTCTAGTATGATCAACAATACCTTGAGAAATAAAAGAAAGAGGCTCTAACAAGGTTTGTACTTCTGATCCTTCTGGTGTAAAATTTAGTGTCTTGCCTTGACCAGAATGAAAATTTTGTTATACGGAAAGTAAATTTGTAGTGATATTAGGAGCATACAATGTATCATAGATGCTTCCACCATCAAGGTGTATGCCACATTTTACCTTGACAAAAATAACGGAAGAATATTCAACCTCAATTTTGGAAGTAGAACTCAAATCTAGAGATATTAAAGACTCCTTGGAAGAAATCATGTGATGAGAAGCTCCAACATATATAACCCAACTATCTGCAATTATTGACTAATGTCTCCCAACAACATTAAGTGATTTTCTATTCTCATTGAAAGGAGGTGAAGTGGAGATAGAGATCTTGTGTTTTCTTATTGTATCCTCAAAATCTTGAATTTGCTTTCAACACCTATCTTTTACATGACCACTGCCCCCACAAAAAGAGGATTTAGATGAATCCTTGGGTTTAGAGTTATTTTCTTTGGGTTTAGGAGAAATTTGAGATTTAGAAGGGGTGATCTTAGATTTACCTTTTTGTTTTCGCTTTTCCTTAGGATGACATGAGCTAATAATGCCCTTTTAGAGGTGGAAGACTCAAATTGAGAAATTTTGGATTCTTCCCTAGTGAGGCTTTCATAAAATATTTCTAAGGTAGGCATTTGAATTGTGTCACCTAATGCATCCATGCTAGAGAAAAAGGTAGAAGTAAATATTTGTAATGGACCTCTCAGCTCGGATAGAATTAGGTAAACACGCTCTTCATATTTATTATTTCTTCCAATCCCCTTTAATTTTGTCAACAAGTGCTTGAATTTAGCAAGATAGTATATAATTGATAGAAAATATTTAAGAATAAGAGAAGTGATCTCATTTTCAAGTTACATGGCTCTCATACGATCCACCTTACCGAATAAGCATTCCAATTTCTCCCATATTAAGGAGAGTCATATCCTTCCAAATAAAATAAAATAATATCACTTACATAAGTTCCCATCAAACCCATGCACTCATCAAATTTGCATTGGTATTGAAATTTGTCATATTCTCTAGTGAAGACTGGTGGTTTTGCAAAATTAAAAGCCCATAATCCTTTGTGATTGGTCTCCATGTGTGGTAATTATGTTTTTGTAATGGCTCAAGTTGATCTAATACAGAAGAAAATAATGACGTTATTCTCAAAATCACCAAAAAGAATGCAAGAAGCCCCCAAATTTGGAACTTTATAATTTTAATGTATTTTACAAAAATTAAACTTCATAATTTTAGTGCGCTTCTCAAAATAAATAGTTAAAATAGATCAAACACAGAAAATAATCACTTTTGAAAAAAAATAGTACTCAAATCTGACCTACTGATCAAAAAATACAAGCTTATACATTTACCTGCTCTAATATTTATTTTAGTTTACACTTCAAAAAAAATACTTTTGGATTTCAAAAAAAATTGTTAAGGGGGCTACACATAATCACCTACTAGTATGAATCCCAATCTTTAAGCCCTTGTATGACCATACCATATGACCAAGGATTTTTATGGGGTTGATGAGATGCATAATCCCAAGAAAATCATGTGGAAAAAACAACCTCTGCTTATGTGCTGGACATCCAAATATATAATGGTTGAACATAGAAATATGCATGTAAATCCAAATAAACATAGTCGCTCGATCTAAAAATCATTAGATCCTCAAAAACCAGGAACTTACAGAAAGGAAGGAAAAACTTGATATAGATTGTGCAAAACCCATAAACCATTTTTCCATACATTGTTCCTCACAAGTGTGGATTTCCATGTGGATTTATATGTCTATTTTTGTCTACATCCAACACTTTAAAACAAAAAAAAAAACTCAAAAAATAGCTGCCTCTATCAGCGGCCAAGTTTACAATTTCTTTTGGGGTTTTACTGCCTTCTGAATCCAAAAGAACCCTCAGTTTTGTGTAAAAAAACATGTTGCAACAAGATACTAAGAATTTACTAATATATAAAAAATAAAAACCCTCATTTGTAAAATAAAAATTATAGATGGATGTCTACAGAATCTACAACTTTAATACCATAAAAAGAACGATAACCAAATTATTCCAAGCTACAAATATCTCAGATGCTAATAGAACATCACATTCAATAAGTTGAAAGCATTTTGATAGAATAACCTTACAAAAAGATTTGCAAAGAAAGAGTAACAATATCATATATTATATCTCATAGAAATATATGTAGTACAATAAGAAGGGGCCTTGCTTATATAGGAAAGGAAGATCAACCTAAAAACTATTCAAGGCCATAGATGAAGACATATATCAAGGAAAGAACTATACCTAACAACTAGATAATATCATCATAATATATAAATAAGATAAAAGAAATATCCACACATAAGTGGGTGAGGATAAATAAAATAGAAGGTAAATAAAGTACCTAGGTGAACATGAGCTAAGGTAAACAACATACTCTAACAATGGTATGGTTAATTTTTCTGTATGCACAACCAAATTTCCCAAATTTTACGTTATTTCTTGATTGTATGCACAATTCTCATTTTTTGAACCTTTTAAGGGATGTAAATTTGATAATTTTTATTAGATTCAGGTGACAATATTTTTATAGTACTTATTTTTTCACTCTATAAAATTGTAATCTTAGATCAGGTCCATTCAATCATAGAATTGTCATTTTTAGTTTTAACAATATTACTAGTGTAAAACAATATGTAAATGTATAGTATTCATAAAGGGTTGCCTTATCGTACAAAGCGGATTTGTTTTTGTGCAAACATATTTTGGAATTGCCTTTGAGAACATGGTCTTTGGTTTATAACATTTTTTGGGATAAAATATTGTAAAACTATTAAATTTTAAGCATTTGGGGATATATTTTTGGAGCATGTTTCATTTAAGTCATCATATTAGCTTTTTTGTCATGATAATTTGTAATTGCTTCAAGCCATGACCTTCACACCCTAACACAAATAAATAATAAGCTACATTCGGAAAATACAATGTTATTTTTAAAAGTTTGTCATTGCAAGAATAGATAATTAAATATGTTAAAGAAAATAGTAAAATCAAGCAGAAAAACTCTATATTACCCTCACTAATTTCTAAAAAATATATCATCACAAAACATATTTGGAAGTTTGTAACATCATATTGACACAATTGGACACACCTTCTAGTGATCCTAGTCCACCTATTTTTACTAGTTTGCACTTATATACTTTTACTCACCATTACCCAAATTACATTTTATATTTTTTGCCCTTGATTTTGCACCTATTGCAACTTCGACATCATATCCATCAATAATTGTGCTTGGATCATTTGAGAAACACACAAGTGGTCTTGGTCCATGTATACTCCATTTTAAAGGTCATTTTGGTAGAGGTATTAATACACACTTATAGGGTATTGTTTCCCTCATCCAACCTTTTCTTTGGACATCTCAACATGGAATTGCGTATAGAGTAGGCGCTTCACCATAATTGGGAGCATTGTGTGTGAAATCACACTTTTTTGTATGTTTTAATCTTTGTGATGAGATTAAGAAACAAATGAGGTCATTCACACATTCACTCCAACTTAAGAGACCTAAGATTATACTAATCAAGCATAATATAATTGACATATCATTGGAAGACTCCTTGTTTGATTGTTTATGCACACCACTAGATCACATTAATGCACCCTCTTCTGCCATTTGTTTTCACTTGAGATGGATTTCATATCAATTATGGAAATGACATCATCATTCTTTGCATCAAAACTATTTGTATGGTTTCTACTTTTTAGTCACATCATCAACACATTTTTTGTACTATTTAGCAATGTTTCCTTGATGAAACAATTTTCACATTGTTGTAGGTATATTATTTGATTTTGTGGTATGTACATTATATTGCACTTATTTATGAAGTGTTACTGGGGGTTTGTTATTTCATCCTTGTCTACCTTCATGTGTGTTTATTTTATTGCAATATTTTAGTTGTTGGGTCTTTATCATTGTTTATCTCCTTTCAATCCATCCTATAACTTTTAGCTATTTGTTAGATCATTTTCGTAACTTTGTAATTCTTTCAAAAATTGATCATCCCCTTATATGGAGATCTTCTAGTGCATATACTGACTATTTGTTGATGATTAAGTAATGGCTTCAATTCATTCATACATATATTTTCATCCACTCTACTCATTCAATATTATGGGGTGTATGTGGCGTGATATTACTTTCATTTGGTGGTTGTTCTTTATTCCTTGCTCATACTTGGCTCAATTCAACATCTACTACCTTGTAATTTTTTAGTATATGGAAGTCATTCAATACTCTTTTGTATTTTTAGTGGTGGTGTTTGTCTCCAACCCATCCAATGCATACTTCAATGTGTTTTTTTTTTGCACTTTAAATGGTGGTGATGGTATCTAACCCATTGAGTGTATTCTTCACACATTTTTCATAGAGTTCTTCTTTGTACCTTAAGTAATAGTGATTGTCTCCAGTGCATTTTTCATGGAGTTCTTCACCATTTAAACATTTACTTGCACCTTTAATGGTGGTGATGGTCTCCAACGCATTTGGTGTACATCTCTTTAGTATTCAAATGTTCTACTTGTGTGTTGTATTATTTTTAGGGAAGTATTATGACATATCTCTTCACTTTAAGACACTTTTATTGATATTTTGATTGTTTGAAAAATCGTATGGTGACATTATTTTTTTAATTACACTTCATTGTACATGGGTACCTCATTTGTTGTTGTTGTTATCACCCCCTTTCAAATGATTCTTAGCCTTGTCATTAAGTATAGTCCTTCTTAAGTTGTATTTGAGGGGGAACATTAGTGAAATATTCTAGATGATTGCATTAATATTAAGTTGACATAAGCCATCTTAACTATATTTATAGTGCATTATGCACATCTCTAGACTTAGAGTATGGTAGATGTGTGCAACAATTATTAATTGTGACTGTACGTACCCAAAATTGCATGTGCTACATTGTCGGGAAAATGGTTACAAAAGTCCCCAATGATGATTCAGGTCCTTTCAAGAAGGTGTTCGAGCTCCAAAGCCCATTCGCAGTGTATATTTATTTCCTAGATGTCTTTACTTAGCCTTCCCACACTTTTTTCGACTCTTTCCTCTTTCTACGCATATGTTGGCCTTTAGTGCCAAGACAGCCGCCCTGCCTGGATAGTGGTTCTGAAACCGTTGCCCAAAACATGGCGGCAGTCTTGAAACTGCCGCCTTGCACAAGGCGGCGGTCCTGTCCGCTTTTTCCAAATTCCCTCACGTGTGTTTTAACATGCGACGATTCACTTAATTTCACTTTTAACATGCCTCTGTGAGCCAAATTGTCTAAAATTAGCTTTGATTGCTTGGTTCTCCTTCCTCCTATTTTTAAATAGATTTAATTAGTTGGAACTGCTCCTTCTTGCCTTGAACATGAAGGCACCTCCCATCCTCCATTCCTATATATTCCATGCTTGTATTCAAGCAAAAGGCCTGAGAATTTTTTTGTATTTTGCATTGTATTGCTGATACGATCTCGCTAGGAATTGCATAGCCAAGCTCTGATCTCTTGTGCTATCTCTCTTCTACTTGCATTGCCTCCAGACTACCATCAAGCTATCATTGTTCAATTGCCATCCTCCTACTGTTGTTCTTGCATTCCCAATCCCTTGGACTCACATGAACACACGGAGAAATAAAGGAACATACTGAGGTAACGAATACAGATACAACCAAATGTTCCAAAGCTCTTGCTTGTCTAGGTTGGAATTGTGTCTTTGCTTGGTTTATTTGCTAAATTGTCAATTTCAAACCACTAGTTTAAGTTACATATCAAATAGAGTAGAAAATCATTCATTTCAATAGAGTAGACAATCACAAGTAGATCAAATCATTAGTAAGTTTGCCTCTTTAACATTACCAGGGAAATTGTGGGGAACAATAGCCCCTTTCAGGGTCATGATTTGTTCTTCACCTCTGAGGTAGGGTTTTGATTGGATTAGGTTATTTGTTTTAGATTAGATTCACACATTCACACAAGTAACCAGCTACATCCGGTTGATTACTTGTCTTTAATTTATTTATTAGATTAGAATGCATTGCTTAAAAATTAGAAAAGATCAAAAAGATTTCCTTTGATAGATTAGTTTTCTTTCATTGCTTTGATCCGATATATTGTGAAAACTCCAAAAACGTAGATTAGATTTCCTTCAGTAATTAGTTTGCTTATCAAAAATCATTTTATTTCATTATGTATGACCATCAATGGTCCACAACAGGAAAAGACATACAACTGTGATCCCTTGGTCCCACAATCCAACGGGCCGGAATTGATAACTGACATTGATACCAGCTTACGTTTAACAGTCTTACGCACACTTACAACTTTTGCTAAGAAAATAGAAAAACTCAATACACTAACTATTTTTTCTAATCAAGCCTACAACTATTAGACCGCTCCTAGCAACAGGGTTTTATTATGTGCATGACCATACAAGGGCCACAACCTCCATGAGTCTTTGGTTGTGATCCTCAGGTCCCACAACCCAACGGGTCCTACTAATCAGTTAGACATTGTCACTAGTTTGGGTACATTAGTATTTAGATCTTCACCACTTCCACCAGACATTATTGCACAACTTTCCTTACTGAACATAGCAGCCGATCAGGCTAAGAATTTGTTGGACCAGACCGGAAAAATCACCCATAAATCCCTATGGCTCCACCACGCCTCTCGTTCTTACTTCCATGACCTTGTCTGGAAATCTATATGAGGCGCCCATAGGTCATTTTCTACGTGTTCAACAACCAACAAACAAAATCTCGGCAGAGCTCGACATTGATTGGAGTCTCTGAGCGGCTATTATCTCAGATCGAGGCATTACACCACTTCAAGTTAGGGAGAGCATTCTTTGCCTTAGACTCGCAGATCCCGATATTGCATGTTGAAGATATAAGATTGCCAAATTAGCTTGAACCCCGTCATTACACTCACACTTATATCCATTCTACACCAGTTGTCTTGGCATGACCTCGAGAGGTCAGGTCTGAAGAAGGTCACGTGTTGATATTCTGTCATACAATGACCAACATTAATAAATAACACGTTTATATGGATCATTCTCATATGCATAACAAACAACCAAAAGGGACGAGAGATCATGCTCTTGCATAAGCTATTTATATCCTCTCATCTCATTGTACTTGTATGGTGTCGGACAATATTATATTAATACTATCATTTCTTCATTTGTAGTGTGTTTTTTCATAGAGAGTCATTGTGATCATAAGTTTTTCGGTCACCCCTACTAATGTAACTCTCTTTATTTTATCTTAATATACATGACAATTCTAATATTAAAATAAAGACTTTATTAATGTCCAATTGGCCTCCAATGACCAAATAACAACTAAGCCAGGGACAAAATTCAGGGTAATAACCCAAAAGGGGTCACACCAACATTTCCTAAGGGCATCTAAACACTCACAATAAGGTTTGAGTGCATATGAACACTCCAAATTTAAAAAAAAAATACATTAGAGAGGTGATATATAAGACATACAATAATATTATGTAGATGTTGATAAAAAAATCAAGAACTATATGAAATTGATAAACACAACAACACTACTTAATTTAAATCAATAATTAACAATAATGAACATGGTTTAAACAATAAAATTTTGATGTTAGTTTTCTAAACGGATTGGCTAAGAAAGTTAAAAGTGTTGCTTTATTCTAAGTAACTAAAAGTGGAGGTGATTGTGAGCAGAAAGTACAAAGTGGTCCTCATTATTTTAAGGGTACTTCCCACTCGGACTAGCATGTGCTTTGAGGCTTCGTCCAAATTGTACATGGACATTATTGGGATATTATTATGAACCTTTTGTTAGAGACCTATAGTATATCCGAAAATGTGGATAATTGAAGTTTTGGATATGAATGATAAGGTCCTTTATGGTTGAACGCACGTTTAACTAATGTCATGATTGATTCATTAAAATGTATAATTTTGTAATATTTTAATAGTATAAATATTTTACATTTATTAATTTTTAAAATTTTAAAATATAGTATATTATGAATTTTAATTGATTGTTCAAAATATATGTTAGGTAATTGTCAAATAAACATCAAATTTAATAGAGTAAGTGATTGTTTATTCACGAAGATTATAATCCCTCGCCACTCTTTGTTTCCATGAGATGTATCAATCTAGTAATGGACTCCAAAAGATAATGTATAATCAAGATATAACAATTTTTCGATTAGCTTTTCAAAAAAACTTATTAATAAACAATCAAATGAATATCAAATTTAAATTCGAAATTAAAAATAAACACACTTCAAAACATTAAATCCCACCACGAGTTAAATTTGATGGCTACCTATCCCTGTCAAACAATTTTTAGGTGACAGTAAATTTCAAATTTTACCCTTCAAAAATATAAAATAGTGTTATTTTTATAATGTTAATAAGAATTATAAAAGATTATTCTATATATATTTTACTATATCTATCATATATTTGTATAGTTTACCAATAAATCTTATAAAAAATGACTGCCATATTTTAAATTTAAAAATTACATGTGATAAATTTTCAAATATTTGTAAATATTTTATAGTTAAAATCATGAAAAATGTCTAAACGACCCTTAAATTTAACCCCTGAATACCAACTAAATAATCACAACTACTTCAAATAAATCTAATCTGTCCAAATCATTGAACGAAATATTTTACCTAATCAGTTTCCGTCTATTTATCGAACCTATAAAAGTATTTGTATCATGGTAGAGGAATCATCAAAAATCCTTCTAATTATAGGTAATACAAACAATTTTAAAACTAAGAAACCATAATAGTACGTAACCGTACCCGATAAATCTATTACAATGAGAGGAACGTTTTGTAATATTTAAGTGTGAAATAAAGTCGGTAGTCCGGTACGAGACAAAATACTACGTTCATAAATGTACCCGTCATTAAATTTGACGGTCGTCGGTGACCCACGTGCCATACCCTTTTAATGAAAGAGAGAGTGATGTAGACTGGGTGAATAATAGTCTAATAGATATATGAGTTGGATAAGGTGAATGGTTTCATGACTTGGTCCAAACCAAATTTTCAATGTTATTGCCCATTGGTCATATGGATAAAACATCATTATTAAAAAGAAAACAATCATTATAGATGAGGAGGTGATAAAAAAAATAGGCGTACACAATTTATAAATGGTTATGGATTATTTATTGTATTTATTTATTTGTCGATGATCAAGGCATGTTTATTTGTTTATTGTATTGGTTTATTTCTCTCAGTTGGCCTGTTTTTTGGTTTTCCTATGTAGCTATTGTTTTGCTAAGTTTAGCCTTGTGTGCTTGTGACTTTGGGGCGTGCTCTCATACCCCCTGCTTTTTGTTGAGAGAATTTTGTATCATGTTGCATTTAATATAATATAAGATCTTTTTCATCATAAAAACTATTTGTCGATGATTGGTTTGAATTAGGTGATATTAATGTGTTTGTCGATTTTTGATTGTCTTTATTCGTAATTCTTTTTTCTCCATTCTTTCTTTTTTATATTTTGAGCTTTGTGTCCAAAGCATCCCAATGTTCTTGATAGAAGCATCCCTAACACTTTTGGTCTCTTTTCTTGGTGTTCACTACGGTAGATTGTACTCATTCTTTTTGTCCTATATTTTTATTCTTTTAGATGCGCATGTCAGTTTTACAAACTAACAAGGTCCTAATTTGAAATCAATTTGTTTATAAATACATAAACATTGTTGTCTGTTTACAACTAAGAGACACATATGATATTAAATTAACATTCTATTGAGCAGTCACACGAATTTAAAAGAAATCAAGCAATCATTAGTGCATTTGTCATTATAAGAAGCCATCATATCTCTTAGATAACTTTTGGCACTCGAAAACACTTTTTTTTCTATGCAAAATTCATTTTAAGGTCATTTATCTAATATAATTTACTATTTTTCAACATTCTTTATATTGTGGTTCTTGCCCATTAAGGACTTGGCAAATAACTAGAGTTATATTGTTCACCACATGCCTTCAAAGCATAATATTGTATATCATTATGCGAATGTAGATGTGGAAATGATTTTACATTAACAAGTGCACTAAACTAACTATAACACACACTACTTAGACCTAATTCAAATTAAATCAAACTATAAATCCAAGTGTTTAAAAGAGGTTGTCTAAACCATTAAAATAGTAACGTGAAGGAGAAAACTAGAGAATTAGAGTTAGGGACATAAATATGATGAAAATAGTGAATTTGGATGCAACCGTGAGAATAAATATGTGGGAAAATAGTTCAAAGAGAGAGACAATCAACTCCTATAAAAATCAGACTAAAACCCCCATTGATCACTTATCACATGATGACCATTTTCATCACAACATGACCATTTTTGTTGAACAAAAATGGTAGACTATTACAAAAATGGCTTTGTATGCACAAAATTAAGTCTAATTTGACGATTTTTTTCAACGTGCCTGAATGTGTAAAAATGTCTCAATTTGTCTTGATCGCTCACGAATCACAGGGAGTTTCTTCTCCTCCAAAACCTTTAAAAATTGTGAAATAGTAAAAACTAGGGTATGTACTTGAAGGCTTCTCTCAATTAAAACCCTTATGACGAAAAATTCTTGAAATCAACACTTGATGTAAGTCAACAAAGAATATGATGTATTCAAGTTTCCAAACCTTACGCATTTAATGTGTGCAATGAATGGTATAAAATTCAAAATTTGGCACATAGATGTTTCAAAAATAGAATCTAGTAACTACTCTTACAATTTCAATATCACTCTTGAAACTGATTTTTTATCACTCATTCATTGTCTTAGATTCACTAATGCACCTTTGTGTTTATAGACTTTGTGAATTCAAATTAGGACCATATTAGTGTGCAAGTCCACTGAAAAAGTGCATAAATAATTCAAGGAAAGGTTAGAACAAAATACCACGAGATACAAGCAACATACCGATATATGAAGAGTAGATTGAGAGAGTTTCAGAAATTGATGACTTAGTTTTGGCACATTTGAGGAAGGAGAGGCTCTCAAGAGAACATGTAACATGTTGAAGTGGAAGAAAACGAAAATGTACAAGGTTCTAAGAAGTTTCTTAATGAATGCATATGAGATAAATTTATTTCCTGAGATGTATCTCACCCATTTTCAATGTAGCAAGTTTGTATCTTTTTTATGAAGGGAAAAATTTATTAGGTAGTTGGGGATTGGAGACAATTTCTTGAGGAGAAAGAGTAGATATATGCCATTCTAGAATCGAGAGTTGTTCAGAAGGCCGAAGATGAAGGTTAAGTGGAAGGTTAGAGCAACATAAGATTCAACTTGGGTGAATGCATATGAGATGAACAAGTACAACAAGTCATTGGAAGATACCTAAAGATGATACTGGCATGTGCTAGTTCATTTGCAAGTTTGTTTTAGTATCATAATGGGAAGGATGATTTACAGGGGTCAATGAAGCATCTCAAAACCTCAGCCAAGCTCAAGAAGCGAGAAGGAATTTATGGTTTCATTTATGAAACATGGAGGAAATAGGGTGTTTCTTGTCTCATATCATTCAGAATCATGGTCATGACTAGTCAAAGCATAATATGGTGTCCCACTACCTAACCAAAAATATTTTAAAAATTGACTGCTAAATAAATCCAACAAAATACTTAACAAACTTTAAATTTTTAGAAAAATAGTGGATGCCTCATGTCTTTGTATATTCAAGTTGATTTTATAGAACTAAAATCAAGTTTTGTTTGTGTGAAATATTTTACTAGTGTATAAAATTCGCCAAAAAGTGGAACACAATTTTATGCTTTGTCACCTTCTTACCCGAAACTGTAGGCTATTATAGGCAATTGTTAGGAAGCCACCGATTTGCGCTAACTGAAGGTTTCATAATCAATATTATGGGTCAAGTGGTGGTTTCTTTTGCATCTAACATGCAAAACAACAACCACAATCATTAATTTTATTATTTTTGGAGCATTTTCATTAAGGACTGAGTTTGAAGAGACACTCCATAAGTCAAAAGCATTAGTTGTGGGATAAACAAAGTGGAATTCATGCTTGCAAGGAGGTAGAATTGGTTTAGAGGGAACCAAGTGGTGCTAAGAAAGAAGACAAGGGCATCTTTGAATTGGAATGACTCGTCTTCATGTTTGTAATGAAAAGGAAAACACTTGTTGTATGTGGTTGTGTATGTCTATACTTCGTCATAAGCAATGAATACATTGTGGTATTAGTCTCTTACCTTTTTTGTGAGAGACCATAATTGAGTAAGTTGGTCCATGTCTGCAATGAACATGTTGTTTAATTAACATATCATCCATGGTTGCATTAGCTCTTGAAAAATGTAGAGGATGGCACGTCAAGAAGCTCAACTAAGATTGACAACAAAGATAGACACTTTTTAATGTGTAGGTTTAAAAATCATCACTAGATGGATTCGTTGCTCTGAAAAGCATTTTAGGTGCCTACAATCTATTCTCTTAAAATTCATCTTGGAGTATGGATAAATACTTTAAATTTCATCACACATTTCTACTTTTTTGTAAGTTCTTGTTGAAGCACATTCTTGGTTTCATTGTGCTTGTCCTTTGCATTGAGCGATCCTTCTACAACAGAGTTTCCAAATAAGGAGATTCATATACTTTTCTTGTATATGCTCCTCAAGGAGGCTAAAGTTGGTTTATAAGTATTGATTTTCATCCTTTAATTACCATTTATTTTCTTCAAGGAGTGACTCGTGCTCACTCTGCAATGTTGAAATTAGATCTGCATCCTTTAGTGGGTCTTGTTCATTTTCTCCTTCATGATTTTTTGAGACTCTTGCAAAATGTATGAAAAGTTTATTTCTTGTTTTATTATCACTTATACATGTTTGATTGAGAATCCGATGGCAAATATACTAAAGTACATGAACTAAAAATGTTATGGGTGTAAGCAATTTAAATTACAATTATTGTATTGTAAAATAATATTGCATAGCTATAACAAAATGAACAATGAATTCAAAAATAAAAATATATACTAAGGGAACAATTTATGAATGAAAGACTTCATTCTTGAATATATATATATATATATATATATGATATTTCTCATGTGCTAGTAGAAAATGAAAGGTAGCAATCTTTGAGAAGAATTTTGGAGCTAGAACTCTCTATCTTTTATATTAAAAATACTAGCGATCTCTAATAAGAGACGAGAAGCAATAAGATCGTCTTCTCATTGAATTTTATGTTCTTTCCATATTCTTTCTTGACGATTTTTTACAATTCAAATGTCAATCCATTTGTATATATTTTCAACAAAAAATGAACCCAAAAATAAAAAGATGAAGTGATTCAATATAGGATGTGAAAGTCACATAGCAAAAACACCCCTAAAATTTTGATAGGTTGTCATGATTGAAAATTCATAGTATTTTTTTAAATTTTCAATTAGTTTTCTTTTTATAAACTTATTTTGCATTTTTAGACTCTTTTGAGTACAGTTTGGAATTAACATTTCCATGAAAATATTGCATTAATTCAAAAGAATGTGTTAACATAGTCTTTAGACATACCAAAACTAGTTAATCTTGTGACTTTCATATTTGTATACAAGAAATTAGAATTTTTAGCTACAACCAAAGAATTATAACTTTGACAAGGTGATGTACTAGTAATATACAAATACTTCAATAGTATGTTGTAAAATTATCTTAGACTGCCACATAGATCACATAATTAATTATGTGAACTGTAAAGACAAGGTGTTGTCTTAGGAGCTGTTTTCCTAATATTAGAAGTGCATTAAAATATAGGTGTAGGTAGTGGTTTCCACTCACTAATCAATCCACCCAGCACCTAAACAATTAAGAAGTAAGGTTCCAAATATGACACAAAAAATTGAGTGCTCATATTACAAAAACATCATATATTGATATAAAATTGATTTTTCAAAATGTTAAATTTAAATGTTGTCCACTTTAAAAAAAACATATTAAAATGATGATTGGTCAAAACAAACTTGAAAAACCCAATGCACTCACCTATCACGATATTGGTCAAAGTAAAAAATGTATTGCTTTGCCAACACGACAAGAAAGGTACCAAATTGTATCAAGAGCCAATAAACTCTTGTTTGACACCAATCTATTACTTCCATATCCGGGCTTAGAAGCCATAGGCCCAAAAGCCAATAAAAAATTCCAGGACGCCATCGACTAATCCATTGTTTGCGGAAATTGAACAACCAAAACAAACTCTAATAAACATAAGCCAACCAACAAGTATTGATCATGTTCACCATGTGTGGACCCACATTAGCCATCACCCTATTATTAAAAATTGGAACACCATCTACGGTAATGGTGGCAAAATCATTTATAATATATCTAATTTGGAAACAACAAAATACTCAACCTTAAAACAATCTTTACAAACTATATGCAGAAGTATGTCTCAAAAAAAAAACATTATGAAAACTGGACTAGTGAACCCAAATTTTGTGTGATTTTAATCTCTTGATGTAGAGAGTACAACACTAGACTGGCAAAACAACGGCTAATGTTTTATATATTTTGATTAATGTTTATCATGCAATATTTGATTCAGGCTGGATCATTTTCATCCAATCAACAATATATAGTTAATCATCCATGTAATATAAAAATCCATATAAATTCCAATCAATTGCCATGCATTATATTCTTGGGCGTAACTATAAAAAACTGAGGCGTTTCATCTCTTAGTAGAGACTGCTAGTATATATTGGTGGAATGGATACCCCTCAATTTTTGACAGTTACCTCTAAGAATTTTGTGCTCCTAACCTGTATATATAATTGAATCCAAAGCTTGTGTAGGTTAAGAGCACAAATTTTTTAGACATAGCTGTCAAAGACTGGTGCATCCATCATATGCACTATTAAACTACAATTCATTTGATCATACATTATAAATTTACATAAAATTATATAAAAATAGTTAAAATTACAAAAACATGCCGTTCAAAATGTCAAAACACTATAACAATTTTGTTGACGAATAAGATAAGACATAAAATATCATACCTCTTCCTAGCTACGAAAATCTATCTAGCTGTCATACTCTCTTTATGAATGCACCACTTTACCATCACCACCACCGCGAGTTAAATTTTAGTGCAATGTAATTTGACATTTGTTGTAAACAGTAAAATTCTTTTAAATGTGTCACTATCTTCCTTCTTTAAATATATTTTAAATTTCTTCTGTATGAAAAAGTTCTATATTTAATATTTCTCCTGTATGAAGTTATGAACAAGTTCATTCCATAACAGAAGAAAGTAAATTTATCGTAACCGAAAAAAATATATACATGTGTGCATATGATATTCTTACAATTCAATCAAAGCAATTGAAAGAAATGACCACAGATAAAAATGCAGGAACATCAGACTGTTCCCATGGTCATCAGCGAACTTGATTTAGCAGCCACAGATACTGATCACCAATCTTTATCATCTGCACCAAAAACAACTGCAAGTCAACACCGGAAATAGCTGATGCAGGGAAAAGCCCCATACGATGGTCTCCAACAAGCACATAAGCAATTTAAGATTCAGTAAAAGCACAATGTTCTTTTTCAAATGAAATTGTTCAAAAAAATGATCCCATAGCAGTTGGCCACTGAAAAAGATTACAAATAGGTTTTGTTTTTAAAATTTGATAATCTTACTTCCAATTTTGGAAACTGTATCCTAAAATGACTGTCACTGTTAGTTATACAAATGTTCCACTTCAAAAACCAAAAGAACACAATTAGATATTCTTCTCAAGCAATGTAAAATAAAATGTATCAAAAAAATGGATAGTTAATGGTTTGAAACACTATAGACATGAAGGGAGGCAAACGACTATACATTCTAATTTTCAAGAATGGAGCTAAACTACTAACAACATAATTCTAAATACCATATGGAATTTACATATTGTTCAGAATGACTTTTATATCATCACATCTAATTCATTGTCTCTACAATCCAAAGGAAGCATGACAATGCACCCATGGAGGGGCCTAAACCTCCTATTTTTCATATGCAGATGGCACCATGAAGCATTCCAAATAGTTATGCCGATAGGCGTCCTACAATGGCTGGAGTGTAATATAGCAAGTTGTGCATTTTTATGTTCAGCCTTAGATTTGACGTCCATTTGACTGTCACATTGCAATTTCAACCTTAAATTTGACTGTCACATAGTAATTTCAACATTAAATTTGACGTCCATTTGACCACTGCATATAATTTTTTTCCTTTTGCTTGAAGAGTCAATCAAACATCTGTAATATCTTGGCCATATGGTGGAGTTTGGGGCCTGTTTTCAAGCCCGACATAGTGACGTAAGAAATTGGTGGAGAAGATCATAGAATTATTAATCAATATGGTATGTGAAGAATCCAAAATAAGAACATCAAGATTGATATATCTCGGCATATTTCATATGAACGTCTTCAAGATATCTATACTAGTCAAACAGCTCATTCCTATTTTTCCTATGGCTTTGCTTACAACTCAATATTTACTCAGCTTGAATTATTCATTCTGGCCAACTTTTCTGTTCAGAAAACAGCTTGCTTCTCTAGCTGAACCCACAACATGGGACCCTGCATGTTATGATATCACTGACCCAACAGGAAGCTACAAGATCTCCAAAAATGTGTGCACGCAGTTCTGGAGATAGAACTTATTAAACTTCTTTATTGAATACCACATGATGCTATTTTATCTTCTTGAGATTCTCGCAAACTTCTTGACCATCTATAAGCACCAAGAATTCAACCTCTCAAATAGAGATGTTTTTGCTTTGTGAGACATGCTCACTTTAATGATGCTTTTCCTGCCAAAAACCAATTCTTATTTTTATGTGCAACAGTTACTCAAAAGAGAGAGCTTATGCTTTTTACGAGATATCTAACCTAAAACTACTTTTTATCTTAAAAGAAAGAATGTTCCAACCAACATGCAGGAGCATGCTGGATGCAATCATAAGGTTTTCCCTTATAAGCAATCATAAGAAAAAGAAGATGTCCTAGGAGGCAAGATAAGTAGTTTTACAGTACATATTTTTATTAGAGAGAGAAAATTAGCTTGTTTAAAAAGCAACTAAAGCATAAAGTTCTCTATTTAAGAGGCTGAGAGGTAATTGTTTAGAGCCAGAATCGGTGAGCTTGTGAGAGGAAAAAGTGAGGCAGATGTAGCGTAATCTTGATATTTTAAAATGAAGGGAATGTATTCTGCTTAAAGCAAGATTTATGCTCTTTTCGAGTTCTTGTAGCTTTGTGCGGCTTCAGCAATATCTGAGCAGACATGTTCCTACATTGTGAGTTCAGTTGAAGAAATGCTGATTTATGCTCTTTTCCAGTTCTTGTAGCTTCCTGCTGCTTCAGTAATATCCGAGAAGACGTGTTCCTAAATTGTGAGCTGAGTTGAAGAAACATAAGTTATGAGCGTAACAGTTCAAGTTGAGACAACTGTCAAGTTGTAGGCAGAGCCATAGGCGATGAATAAAATAAATATATCATTAAAGAATGGTGCATTGTTACGCGTAGCCCAAGTTGTAGCAAAGATGATGCAGAAGCATCAAAGGATGTAAATATCTATTTTTGGTTTCCATTGCAATTTTGGTGTGAGATAGGTTTTAGGGACATGGTCTTTAGTGCTTTGTATGTTTCCCAACTCAGTTGGTACCTTTCATGTTTGTAATAAGGCCATTTAGGGGGTTTTCCCTCCAAAATGGGCCATTCAAATATTTGAATTTTCTAAGTGATGTTTAGTGGTCTAGGTGTTAGATTAGGAAATATGAAATGATGTAATGATTCTCAAAGATACATCACATGATGTAATCACTTGTATTCCATCCTTCTTGTAAGGTTATCATAACCATGGTTACTTCTCACTATGGTTTAGGTTAGTTAGAACTAGTTGTGAAACTACCTCTTCTAGGGCATTGATAAGAGGTATTCAAATAAGTGAGAAGATTTTTAGGGTTTAGAGAAGGGGAAAATAGCCTGGAGAAGGTGTTAGAGAGCCATGGAGGCTCAAGAACTGATCTGTGTGAGATCATGTTCATCTTGTAAAGACAAATCTTGTAAATATAAGCTTGAGAATTTGAATATATGCTTGAATGATGTATTTATAAAACATAGAGTTGTGTATTTGTATTTGCTATTGACATGCGATGTTGCTAGTGTTAAGATTGTAATAGAGATATGGTTAATGAATGGTAGTATTTGAATTGTATAAGTGATTGTCAATTCTTACTTGTTTGAGATTAGAAGGCATGAAATATGTTTCTCATATTTATAGAGAAAATTTCTGTTTGCTTTATGTCCCATATTACAATGACTATGCAGGTTGGATGAAATGGTACAAGGAAATCAACAATAGGAGGAGACATGGTTTGAAAGCATGAAGAAGTTCTATGAGAAGGCTAATGATTCAGTGAAGTCATATTGAAGGGGAAGAGGTAAATGAACAGTAAGAGGGATTTTCTGATATCTTGTGTTTATTTGAAAATAGGAAGAACTAATGGGAAATGAGGACTTATTGAATGGTAATAAAGTTAAAGATAAATATTGTAGATGTCCAAAGAGTGACCAATAGTGAGGGTTTCAATCATAAAATCGAGGTGAGTTTATAAACCCTAGAACCAAAAGGCAAACTCGAGAAAGAAACAAAGCTAAGCTGGAATAAAGGTTTAAGAGTCATAAGGTATAGGACATTAGAGAAAGCATTGCAGAACATAGTCCTCTTGAGTGAAGGTGTTTAAAACCCTGTACTTAGGTATGAAGTCAAACCATAAGCAAATAGATCAAGAACTTAGAAGGTCATGAAAAGAATCACACCTAGTAAACGAGAGATGTTAGAGGAGCATAAAATGGTAGCATTAAAGAAGACTTGAACCTAAAGGAGAAATGTAAGGTTAGCGGAAGGTGTTAGAGTTAACCTTGAAGAAAGAATTCATGTAAAATAGAATTAATCCTTTATTGATAGGCTCTCGGCCTGAGAAACCCTGTCTAGGGTTTGGATAAGTGAAAAACAATCATAAATTACGATTTTTACCCAATAGAAAAGGTTAAAATTTGGTGGAAATATGGAGATAGGACATGCAAGGAAGAGTCTCACAAAATTTCAAGGGTGACAAAATTATTAAGTTTTGATAGGTCAATAGTTAAAACTCAGATCTCACTGTGTATGGGTAAACATTTCAGTTTGGAGGGGGTTTAAAGAAAGAAAATGACAAATCACCTAATACTAGATTCCTTTGCCTCCTATTTGAACTTGTTGATATGGTGAATGGGTATATTGAATGAATGTATGTATAGTGATTGATAAGAAGAAATTCATAATGGTAATTGTGAGTATAAACTTGAATACACAGTCATCATACCTTTATTTTTCTTGACAATCATAAGAACTAGCTTTGAGGTGTATATTCAATAAGGTGTCTTATATCATCTATGGAGACCTGATCATATGTGGAAAGATGTGTTTAAGGGTTTAATAAGGTGAGGACATTATTTCAATGGAGAAACATTTAGTTTATAAACCTAAAATGTAGAAAACATAGTCAAAGTCTTACTAAGAACTAATGACAATGGATGACAAGGAAATCGATAATGTTGTACTATGTTTGGGAGACAAGTACAAAGTTTGAGCACTTGAAGGACCTATGTTATTTGAAGTTGTTTTAAGTGGTTTAAGGTGGTTTAGAAGTCTGTGACTCAAAGGAAAGACATTCAAAACTTGAGAAACTCAGTCCAGTTCAAGAAGACCTATAATGAGACCTAATTCAAATGGTAACAGTTTTGGTTAGAGCACTTAACTTGTGGAGTTAGAGCTTAAAATTTGACAGGAAACAAAAAATCAATAAAGGGTGTCTAAATATGTGATTAGTTTCTTATGACAGTGGGGTCAATTGATCAAAACAATAAGGTTTTCTTAAAAACAGGGCTACAAGGAATTAAGCCTAGTTGGAAACTAGTTCTTGGTGATTTGAAGGAGTTAGGTTCCAGGTAAAAGAGTTTGAAACTTTGGGTGAAGTAGAAGGGCCATAAAGGGTACTCAAAAATGTGTTTACATTCTTCTAAGGCATTGTAGATGGTGTGGAACAATAAGCTTTGCACGTTTTAGGGCTAGTAGAGCTTATCTTGAGGTTAAGGGTGAAATTGAACAAATGGAGTGTTGGTAGCACTAATGAATGTTTCATTAAGGAAGAGTTTATCAGGGAATGAAATGTTATGATGAGTATGAACAAGTCATCACCTATGAAAATAGCTCTACAATGAATCAGATTATTTTCATAATTTTTGGCCTTTTAAACTAGATTTGCATAGTGATCTTACGAAGAATTGCCTTATTTGATGATCATGAAACTGAATTTAGGATATGTTGGCTATGAACTTTGTTCATTCTCTGCATCACAAAGCGAGATGCATATGGTCACATTACATGTTCAAGTCTGATACAAACTCGCTATCACATTGCGGATGCATATACTGGGTACCAATTTCGTTATAATCACTTTGGCACATGCATAGCTAGAACTAAAGGACTCTCTTAGTCAATAGATGTATTGCACTCATCTGCAACAATTTAAATGCTGCAGCTCAATGATATAGCTAAAACTCTTAGACAGCAATCTAACATGGCTAAACGCAAGTTACACAACCTCAACCACGTTTACTAAAATATCTATGCGATTTCTGTTCTGCATCATGACTGATCCTGACATTGATTGTGTTCAATAAGGTGACACACAATGCAAGAACTTGCATGCTATGATAGTTACTAACACAACAGAAATCACCATGCCAATGCATAAATACAAGATTTCATGCAGTTTTATCAAGAATGACTGACCAAGAGGATGCTCGGGAGGATGCCTATGGACAGAAAAAGGTAAATTCAAGCACCATCAATATTTCAAGGCGCAACTTTGAGTTAAACTAGTTCAAATGAAGGTTCTAATAATAATATTGAGCTACAAAATTAGTTCAAATAGAGGTTCCTAGTTGCTAGATGCTCATGCTAGTATTGTCCAGAAACATCTCAAAAATTTGAATAGAGCACTTTAACAAGATTTTTTTGCTTTCTAAAATTACCTATATATTATTAGGGTTGGGAGAAATCATCTAGCCTATCATTACTGTATATTGGATAGAATAGCTTAAAAAAGAAAAACTATTTTTCAGCTTCTTGATATCCTAAGTATTTTAACTTGAGTTTACTGTATTATAATCACCTGGCAAGCTATTGCATCAACAATCCTGAGCGGTAGCAGCAGAGATCAGAAAATTCATATTTCATGTTACAATATATGTGATAGTAATTTATGCTCTAAATGGTGCTCAAAATGCAGAAGGTGTAAAATTCCATAGCCCCAGTACCTATAGCATGGCCTCAGAATGGCATAAATCCTTTGATTGTAATTAGGACTTCGACCGAGCACATTTACTAACAGTGTTAGCAAATGACCATATCACAAGTTATTAACAGAACCATTCCATCCTAATCAATTAATGAAGTTTACAAAAGAGAGTACCTGTAAATTACAAAGGAAAATAAATGACTCCGGTCAAACTCAACACAAGCACTTACCATCCAATTGTTTCTTTCAAGCCCAAGGGGAAGAAGTGGCATCCCATTCTGATCATTGGATACATACTGCCAAAGAATTCAGATAATGCAGAACATCAGAATGGCCAAACTTAGACTCGCATTTGTAAATTAGGTAATGATCAATGATGTCAGAAAAGCGACCAAAATTTCCACTGAAACTTTTAAGGATTATTTACAGCAAATATGATCTGTACAAGTGATGAAGTTTTTACCTCTTTGCTGCAATTATTTAGGATTGTAATAATGCTATTACCTGTAGTAGTTTCATAATATAAAAGGTTAAATACACAACTCAACCCTAAGTTTTTAGCAAAAAAATGGCAAGTAAAACTCCTTGCAGATCTAATCCCAGGTCCATATACCCCACAATTTTTATGTAAAGGGAGTTTTCATCAGGAGAATTGTGTACATTCTTGTTTACATTATTATTGGCTACATTAAGTGGATTCATTAAGCCACTCCTTACATGAAAATAGTACCCCCGAGACCAATCTTCCATGGGACCTTAGTCTAAGCATCATGAAAATCAAGGACAATCTCATATTTTGGATAATGTTATGAGGTTCTTAAGAATAGATACCAAACCTAGTATAGAAGTTACTGAACAACAGCACCATCCTCCTGAAAGATGATTTATCATTGCACCAATTAAAAACAGTGTGATCTGTACCTCTTCATAAAAAAGTGTATAATGAAAACAATTTTACATGGTGTTCAACCTCAGAGTATTATTAAAATGGGTGACATCCCTGATAATTGTGCACAGCATAACACAATTATACAAAACAAAACTTGATGTTATAATCTGAGCTGTATATGTTAGTGTTTTCATCTTAATCTAGCAGCTTGGAGTTTAAAGATCGCTTTGAATAGAGCCAGATAAGGGTGACATGGGTAGGACTCCCTCACGAAGATTACTCTATAACGATTACCCACGACAATTTCCAAATCGGTCTGTCACAGTCTCTGTCTCAAAATTGGGAAGACCATCTCGGTATTGCATCACCCCACGTAAGAAATCAATCCAGTACAATGTGGGCAAGTTCTAAAAGAATAGTTTCTTTAACTCTTCCATATGCAAAGAAATTAAAGACTGTTACCCAGGAAAACTCTTCTCCCGAGATTATAAGGAAATGTACTCCCAAAGCAGATTTTGACATGAAGCTTGTAAAGAATTTTGAATTGAATTTATGTCAGAAGTGAATCAATCCAATAGGTGGGCATTTTAAAATCTTTCTTAATAGAGCAGTGAAAGTAAACTTCCAAAACATTACCCAAGAAAACTTCCCTCCCTGATTTCATATATGCACACAATTTTGTTTCAAAGTTGCTAAGATCTCTCGTTCGAATCATGTCACACTGAATCAACCCAAAATAGTCTGAAATATCACAGAAATCTTTACTAGATAATGTAAGCGAAAGTAAACTTCCAAAAATAGAGGAGCTTTACTCCACATAATCAGGGCTTCCCCCAAAGTTGCTACTACTCTTAGTGAATTTCGAACTATAAGAGATTGAAGTAGCTGATAATATCTGGGAAGGCTTGGGCTCCAAACTAAAGTCCCAAAAGGTGTACTTAAATTGTAAGGAGATGTTAGCGTCCATATCATGTGTTAGGAAAGTCGATCTGAAAGTCCAGGGATTTTATGTTGAACTGGTGTCCTTGCTTAGATCGAGTCTTGGCAACAAAACACAACTCTGATGTTTGCCCAAACGAGATGCAAGTGATCCTACAATGGAGAATACAGAGGAAGTGATTGATGACATTTTGGATACTATCCAGCATTTGTCATGTCTACTTCAAATCTTGAAAGTTTTTTTCTATGCTCGAATTACACAAAAGGTGTTTATTACCAGCAGCCTATGCATGCTAGGAACATTTCTCGACAGTCTGTTAACAATGCAAATGTTTAGTATGGATGGTCATAAAACTATACGTAGATATCCCCTAGGGTACCCTTTGCAATGAAACTTCATCTACCCAAATTGAAAATTGAAATCGACGTGCAGTATCCCCTGTTACATACCAGTCCCTAGAGAAAGATTCTCTATAATGCATGGATACCCTGAAATCAATGGACCAACAACTCCCCGCCTGACATTTATATATATTATAGCTGAAGATCAGAATAAGGGTAGAGTTAAAATATGATTTGATTGGATAAGACTGAACATATTCGTGCCTCATCCTTAGAAAAAAGGCTTTTTGCTATGTAAGGAAAGATCACACTATTGAATAATGGAATTCTTAAAGTGTCTTATGAAGCTTATAGATTGAGTAAGGGAAAGGTTTAGCCATCAAAAAAAATGGTCCAAAGAATAAAGGTGGAAAGAAATAAGGATAAAGGTGCATGGGATGAATAAAATAAAATAAGAGAACTGTTGATATATTCCTAGAGTTGGCGACAAAGGAAGAGGTGCATGGAAATAGATAAAAAAATAAAAGGCAACCTATTTTGGTGCAAAGGGATAAAGATGCATGGAAAATAAGTTAATTGTTGTTCTTCTTTATCCATGGAGTCTGAAGAAAAAGAAAATAGAAATTGAATGAAAAATAAAAAAGAAGTCTGGATGAAATTCTTAATTTGCGCCAAGGGAGGAAGTCAAGGATAAAAAGGATAAAAATAGCATTGAAATAGAATCAAAAAGAAAAAAATTGGATAAAAAACAACAGTTCTATTTTAGAGGTTGGCGCCAAGATAGAATGAAGCCTATAGGCTGATTTTTTATTGTAAAAGATATACTTGGAACAGCTGATTTGCTTAGGCATCTTCAGCATTTGTATTTGCACCTCTGAATAAAATAAAGCTTTGTTTTTGCCCTCTCAGATCGTTGTTTTCAAATTATTCACTGTGTTTGATAGGATGTTGTGTTGCCTTAGTGTGGAATTCATTCCCTTTACCGTTGTCATTTTTCCTAAACCCTTGAATTTAATTTTGCAAAATAGTTTAGAGTTGTGCAGGTGTGTGGATCTTTAATTCTCTGTGTGCAGAGTTACATGCAAGTATCAAACTTTTGGTGTATCACCCCTATTTCCCATTTTCCGCATTCCTTTTCCCTTTTCCTTGTCAAAGTTTTCGTTTTTTAGGTGATTCACAAGGGAACCAACCCTCTCTGGAGGTTCACCTCAGACATAGGTTACCCACAGCCTTGAGGTGTTCCAATTTTGTCAACAGGAGAGAGAGTACACACACCATTCTCTATCAGGGTGCAACTTCTGGGTGACAACAATTTTTGGCACGCCCTGGTGGGACAGTACAAAAATTTGCTAAAGAAGTTGATGTTATTCTTAGCAAATATCAGTGTTTCAGACACAAATATTCAGCATCTGGCGACTCCATTGGCCCAAAGATCCTTTTTCTCAATCAGCAGACCATTTCCTCCATCTTTCCATCTTTTTATGAGGTTGTGCAATCATGACTTCAATTCCTCATTGGAATTCCCAGTCCCAAGAGCATTATTACTCCCCTCCACCTTTTTCCCAAAATCCTCCTCCAAATCAGTATTATAAGCCCTATCATAATGAATATGCCCATGATCCAAACCTTACTAATCCATATGGTTATCCTAATAATCATGGTGTTTTTTCAGGAGCAGGAATATGCAGATTATGGAAACAATTCCATGCCTAATGATGATTTTCAGATGCAGGT
Organism: Taxus chinensis; assembly: GCA_019776745.2. NCBI lineage: Eukaryota > Viridiplantae > Streptophyta > Pinopsida > Cupressales > Taxaceae > Taxus > Taxus chinensis. The sequence goes on from JAHRHJ020003543.1 coordinate 358,619, forward strand.
ACAACACTTGGAGATAAAAATGGTACAAATGAGGGCAACAAGTTCCATCAAGGCAGCCAAGCTTGGATTCAGGGTACCCTACCCATGGGCCGGTCCTATGCCAAACTGGTATAGCCCTCAAGAGAAGTTAGACTTTGTGTCTGAATTGTTACCACAAATATTAGAGTGGAATGAAGAACTGGAACCTCACCAATTTAGTGTTGAGATATCCTGCCAATGGGGTAATTCTTCACTATCATCATGCAACCCTCCCATTCTACTTTCCAACCACACAATCCGGAGCCCAAATTTCAATTTCCTAGCTTTCTTAAAGCCTCTCCTTCCATTCCTTCTCCTCCACAAGATCTTACACCTCTCCAATCATCTCAACCATTGCAAAATCAGTTAGCAACCCAACCCACCCCTCCCCTCATATTCCCAAATCCATTCTGGAATGAAACTAATCAGCAAATCAGTTTGGAAGAGCAGCCAACTAAAGAGCCAAGTGAAGAAGTTCTCAGGCAAAATCTAACAAAATGGAGCTTACAGTTTGAGGACAAACAAATTCCACGGTTGGTTAAGCCTACAATAGAGGAGTGCAAGAAAGTGGTTGAAGTTACAGAGCAAGTAGGAGGAATATGACCAACAAGCAAAGGTTAGACAAAGTTTTCTCAAATCTCTTGAGATACAAAGTAAAGATAATGTTTTGAAGGAGCATATGAATGTTTCTAAGGATCTAAAGAAGATCAACAATCTTGAGCCTATATCATCTTCTAGTGAAGGATAAGAAATAATTCAATAAAAGTTAGAGGAGGAAATCAACAAAGAAATTCAAATTCAAAAGGAGTTTTCCTCAAGCATGAACAATAAAGAGGATGAGGTTTTATCGGACTTAGAAGATTCTGATGATGAGGAAGAGCCAATTGAAATTGTAAGTATTCCAACCTCCATCATCTATCTTCTTCAATAAAGACTCTCTTGTTATTAAATCTTCTTTTGAGCTTGAAAAAGAGCCAAATATGAGGTTGTTTGCAAAGGATGAAGTAGAAAAAGTTTCAGATCAGTCTACAACATCCAATATGATCAAGAAAGTGTCTCAAGTACTCCAAATGATGAAGTTACACACAAAGAAGAGGGGCAGATCAGAAAAATCAGTTTATCAGCTATGAGAATACCATGTCCAATCAGGTATTTGGCTAGTTTAGAGCCACAGAAGGAGTTGTCATCAGTTGTGCTCAATTCAGAGCATAAGAAAGAGCTTCAAGTTGCCAAAAATCAGCCCCAACATCTACAAAGACAAAGTGCAGATCCTATAGAGGTGTTTATTCTTTTCTGGACTGATATTTTGAGCAAATCAATGGTGCAAACCATGTTTGCACTTTTACCATGTGATCTAGTTGCAAAATTGATCTCATGGCCGCACTTTCTGAGAAAAGGAAGTTATTTCTCCCAACCAGTATGTGGTTTTGTTTAGCTTTCATTTCTCTTTGTTTAGATTAGGAGTATGCTAGGGTTGTTTCTTGCATAATAAGTGCTTGCATGCACATTGCTTTTCCAGTTTTCTTAGTTAGTTGTCTTTTCAATAAGTGCTTGCATGCACATGTTTTCCTTTTGTTGGAGAGGGTATTTCAGTTGTTTTGATTCAGAGGATACAAGTTGTTGACAGAGGTATGTGACTCCATAGCCCAATGGATGCAGAAGGCTACTGATCTCCTTGTTTAGCAGGCAAACAATCCCGTGATGTCGCCAAAATGTTACCATATTTGCACCAAGGTATTTGCGCCAAAGGAAGACTGCAAAGAAATAAAATGGTTAAAGGTGCATGGATGAATAAAATAATAAAAGGAGAATTGTTGTTCTATAAAGTTTGCGCCAAAGGGGAAGAGGTGCATGAAATGGATGAATAAAAAAAAAAAAGGAAAATTGTTGTTCTATTTTAGTTGGCAAAAGGAAGAATGCATGGAAATAAAAAAATAAAAGAACCTTGTTCTATTTTTGGCGCCAAAGAAGAGATGAAGCATGGAATTAAATGCATAAAAATTAAAATAAATAAAAAAGGGAGCTGCATTTTCTATTTGGCGCCAAGGCATAGAATAAATAAATAAATAATAGATAAATTTATTAATTTTATTTCAGGTTGCCCATGAGCATGGAATTAAATAAATAAAAATAAAGACCTTGCATGAGTCAAACTTGTCCAAAATAGAGTTGGCGCCAAAGATAAGAAGGAATTAAATAAATAAAAAAATAGCAGTTGTTGTTGTTATAATTGGCGCCAAAGATAGAAATAAAGAAGAAAATAAATAAAAAAAATTGTTGTCCTGTCCCATGGCGCCAAGGTTGGAGAAAAATAAATAAAATAAAAAAAGCAAGCAGTTATGTTAAAGTTGGCGCCAAAGGGGAAATAAGGAATAAATAAATAAAAGTTGCATGTTGTCCCATGCGCCAACAGGGGGAAAATAAAAATAAAAAAAAAACAACAGTCTAATTGGAGCAACAGTCAGTATTCTTGAGCTGGAGCAGCCTATATTGGCTGATTTTTTATTGTAAAAAGAGACATACTTGAGCAGCTGATTTGCTTGGCATCTTCAGCTTTGTACTTGCACCTCTGAATAAAAAAAGCTTCATTTTTGCCCTCTCATACTGTTGTTTTCAGATTTTTCATTGTGTTTGATAGGATATTGTGTTGCCTTAGTGTGGAATTCATTCCCTCTACCACTGTTGTCTTTTCCTAAACCCTTGAATTTATTTTGCAAAATAGTTTAGAGTTGTGCAGGTGTGTGGATCTTTAAATTCTCTGTGTGCAGAGTTACATGCAAGTATCAAACTTTTGGTGTATCACCCTATTTCCCATTTCCCGCATTCCTTTTCCCTTTTCCTTGTCAAAGTTTTCGTTTTTTAGGTGATTCACAAGGGAACCAGCCCTCTCTGGAGGTTCACCTCAGACATAGGTTACCCACAGCCTTGAGGTGTTCCAATTTTGTCAACAGGAGAGAGAGTACACACACCATTCTCTATCAGGGTATTAGGGTTACAGACATAAATACATTGAAAATAGTGAATCTAGATGCATATGTCAGTGGCAGTCTGAAGAAACATGTCTAGCTAAAGAACAAAAAACTCCCAAAGAAGTCAAATCATGAAACCCTCCTGACCATTTTTGTGAAGACCAGGCTAACTTTTACATGGGTTGAAAATGGAAATGATACAACAAAAATGGCTCAGTATGTGCAAAACTGAATTTAACTTGGAGAATGCATGCTATGTGCCCTGATTTGCAAAAGATTGTCTCAATTGTTAGAAATGTGTTGTGTATTTTTAATGATAAGAAATATGCCATTGTATACTTTCCATGATAGACACTCTATACGATTTACAATCATCTAAATTATACATTAAGGATGGTGGAACCACCTATAGTCCATGTGTGGGTTTGGAATCCTTATCACTGGTTTTGGGATTATATATGTTTTATTGAGGAAGGAAGATCAATGAACATTTCTTACAATGGGAGGACTATTTATTTTTTTTCTTTCTTCCTAAGAGATATCTTGCTTTTACTTTAAAAAACCGGGCATGCTATTGCATCAAAAATCATGAACGGTAGAAGCAGAGGTAAAACAATCCATATTTTATGTTACCATTTCACAGCAAATAGCTCTAAATTGTGCTCAGCATGGAATATTAAAAACACAACCCCGACCACGTTGCACACTGCTTGAAAGAACAATATGTTAATTAGGCTTCTACTGAGCAATGCAAAAGGTGTTAGCAAATACATCTCACAAGTTATAAACAAAACCATTAATCCAAAAAGACTACTCCTGACAGATACACAAATTATGCGAAGTTGACTCCTGAGCTATCCATGGGCTTCTTCATATGCAACTGCTAGAAATAGGTAAAGCAAAGTGAGAATGTATAAAAAATGTCTGAAATAAGGAAATGATCTGACAGAGGGGAGCGACCTAAGTTTTGAGTGAAATTTGAAGCTATTTCGGCGAATTGATCTGTAAAATATGAAGTTTTTGCCTCTTTGCTGCAATTATTCAGGTTTTGCAGTAGATAATCTAATGCCAAAAAATCATTCAACATAAGCTGGCAATTGGAAAGAAATCTCCTTAAACATCTGAGCGGGTCCAGCTGCCCCTAAAATATCTCCTTTGTAAAAGTGGTGGCACCACTTTAATTGTGAACATTTTGTTTACTCATGTTTGGCTGTTTGGCGGATTCATTAAGCCACCCACACAGGAAAATAGTAGCCATAGTCCCCTACATGGGACCGAGTCTAAGCTCCAAACCAAGGACTTCTTATATCCTATAATTGATTAGGGTTTAAGAATAGATTCCAAACCTAACAGGAATATAATGAACAACCGCACCATCCTTCTGAAAATATATGCTATGAATTAGGAACTAATCTGCACCTCTTCTCGACATGGATTTTACAGGTCCTCAACTTGGAGTATTATTAGAATGGGTGATATCCCTGGAAGTCCCTCCAAGATCAAAATTTTGATTGAGGGCTGTAATCCAGCTGAAAATCTTAAGGAATTCACCCCCACTAGCACAGGGAGTTGAGTCTCACTAGAACACAGGTTCGAGTCACTACTAAACTCCCCAAGAAGGCAACTTTTCCCTAGTACCCACAACGATTTCAATTATCCACACACTTATGTCCCAAAATTGTGAAGAATTTGGTATGAATCACGTCTCATTGAATAGATCCAACAGGGGGGACAATTTAAAATCCTTTTAATAAAGCTAGCGAGAAATTAAAAACATTACCCCACAATACCCTTCCCCCAAATTCTTCAACCGTTAGAATTTCTAATATTAAAAATTGAAGTAGCAGATAAATTGGGAACAGAGGAATAACCATAATTTCTTTTGGATGGATTTGTTAGCGTCAAGATCGTCGTCGGGATCGTAATTGGGATCCAGGGATTTGTCGATGGCCTCTCTGCTTTGATCAAGACTTGGCTTGAAAGCAAACTCTATGGCTGCCCAGCCGAGAGCCAATCCTGCAATGGCGAATACAGAGGAAGTGATTGATGACATTTTGGAACTTCCAGCATTCGAGGTTTCCTTATCTTGATGCTTTTTTCTCTGCTCTGCCATGGTTCCAGACTTCCAGTATTTTATTGCTGCTACAAAATTCCTCCAATTTGTTTAAAAAGCAAACGTGAAGTCTGCAGATTATAATAAATATGTAGAACCATACGGTTAGCTTTAAAAGACTTGCAATGAAACTTGTGCCGAAGAATCTTTGAAGGGAAGTTTTCCGTTGGTTAGGTAAAGGGTTAATCAAAGGAGGGACCGGCATAGGGTGAGGGCTATTCTCCCAACAAAATGCATCTTATACACCCTAAGTTAAGGGGTCCATAAAATAAATTGTTTATCATATGATATTGTAATTTTTTCACTAATATGTAGTTTAGATTTGTATTAACTTATATTTTTTCTTTGGAATGTTCGATTGGAGAGAAACCTATATTTTGAATTGATTTAAAATACTAAACTTGAGTTACACTACAACCATGGTTGAAACCAATACTTGAATATGAGTGAAATTAGTTGAACATTGACTTTTTTATACTTATACATGGGTGAAAGGTCTTACATGTCATAATGTGATTTGCTACTATATATAATTATTATGTCAAAAAAAAGAACTACTACATAGTACTATGACAACTATTGGATATTGTGTGATCAATAGTCATATCAACTATTGGACCTTGTTCACCTATTAGCCCCTCTCCCCTAAAACGAACCATGTAGTTAACACAGTTTCTTACCAACTCGTCTACTCCCTGTCACATCCCTGTCACATGTCATTAGCTTTCGGCATGGCATAGTGCTTATTGGTTAGGGAAATATTTTTAATGAAATTTTAGAAGAGTATTTATATTTTTTTATTATTATAAGGTAATTAAAAGTGAGTATTTATTGAGAAAGTGCGTTCAATTGTGCATCAGATTACATAGTGGTATATTTTGGAGGACGCATAGCCTATCTCCAGGGCTTGTACTCAACAAGACTTGATCCTTGGTGGGCTTACTCAAAGCCAATCAACTTCACCAATGTACCATGGGGCCTTTGATGATGAGTCTTAAGAAGGGTATTTATATTCTTTATTATTATTATATAATGGAATTAAGAGAAATTAACGTGGTAAGATGATCTGAAGAGGTACATGGGATTTTGTAAGGTATGCAATTAGAGGTACTTAAATATGATTTTTTTGGTACTATGAAGTTAAAATGGACGAAGGAAAAGTTAAGTAAGAATATAATCCCACAACCAATCAACCATTGCCTTAGTAGGAAGGTCACCTCTATTATGGTCCAACCCTAATTTGTATAAGGATGGTGGTATATTTGGTTTATATTTTATTGTGAATCAAACTTATAAATTAATTATAAGCACAGAAGGTGGTTTTAAATAGACAAATGTATGAACTAATCATATTTAAGGGAGTACGTTAGCCTGCTCACATATAAATCAACGAGGCCATGATATGACAAATATTGCCAAAGTTGGATTTTGGGAAGTGAGAAAATAAAAATTAGTGTGGCAGATGAAGATATTTTAATACAAAAATTTGCATGGAGTAAGAAGATGAGTAAAAGAAGAGTAGATGTCATTTTTATATTTAAAATCACTAAATTATCTCAGGCTTGAATTTTAATACTTGTATTACGAAACATACTAAATAGTTATGCCTTTTAGTAAGTGTGAATTTTGATTAGAGGTTAATATCATTTTTTGAAAAACGAGCATATTGTTTAAACAAATCAATAAAAATGAGAAAACTCTTGACACTGAAAAAATGACTACAAAGAAGAAAAGAGATCTTGGTTATACTCTAGAATAGTCATTTATAATATAATATTTTGGTAATAAATATGATTCATGACATCACCCCCTCCTGCTTTTTGAAAAACTGAACTTTGACGGAGCCTCGAAAGGCAATCCGGGCTTATCGGGAGCGGGGTGTTTAATTAGAGATGCAGATGAAAGTTTAGTGATAACTAGCTCATTTCCTTTAAAGGACAGAACATGTAATGAAGCAGAGGCTCAAGCGTTGCTAGAAGGTCTCAAATTGGCAATCAGTATTAGTTGTGAAGCTTTGGTAATTGAAGGTGACTCCCAGGTGGTAATAAACGATGTTCGTAAGGGAAAAACTTTGTCCTGGAAGTTGAAATATTATATCACCAACATTTTGCATTGGTTGAACAAAATCCCTAAGTGGGTTTTAAACCATAAATATAGAGAAGTGAATTATGTAATTGATTTCTTGGCTATCTAAGGCATCATTAGGAGAGATGGTCCGATCAATTCTGAGTGTGCGAACACATGGAAAGATTTTCCAGAGATCATCTCTCAGGAAGGGAGAGTGGAGTGTTTTTAATTTTTGGTGTACTGGTTTTCTTTTCATTTCTTTGTTCACTTGTGGTGGTTCGCGGTGGTGTAGTGTTTTTGAGCGTTGAGAATGGAGAGCCCTCCGTTGCATTTCCTTTTCTTGGAAGGAGCGAAGTGTGAGATGACGTTCTTTGGGAGTATTTCTCAGGATTGTATACGGATAATCTTCAGGGCAACATCGAGGTCTATCTGTGAGGCCATTATAAAGATTTTGGGGGATGAATATTTGGGAGATTCTGCTAGGGCTCGAGTGAATTCATAATTTACTTCTTAGTTTGTGTTCCGTCTGCTTTTGGTGCGATAAAATGCCGTTGAGGTGCTTGATATAGCCCTTCACTTCTTAAATCCCCAGCACTGAGTCAACTTGGTCAAAGCTCTGGTGGCATTTGGGAGGGGTCAACTACTGCCAGATGTAGTTCGGGAGGAGCTGTCCATGGACAAAGCTAGGACGGTGATAGAGGAGATTTCTTCCAGGAATGTGGTTCTGATTTAGTTTGCTTTGGATGTCCATGTGGCTTGTTTAGAGGGGCTCGATAAAGGACACATGCTCAAGAAGTTGGATTTTTATGGGCTTTCGGCTCCTATTGCCCTGGATTCGGCGGGCGTGGTCTTCTTGCGTAGAAAACTAGACTTTACATACAAGTTCTTGTTTCTCACTACTCATGTTGGTGTCTCTATGGGTGGGAGGATGTCTCTGAGGCCTAGCAACTCTGCCTCTCAGGCCTAACTTTTGGTTCCTGTCCTTGGGTTTATAGTGTTTGGGTTTTTGTTTTCCGTTTTTTGTTGTTAGTGTTGGGTTTCCTCGGCTCGCAACCTTGTTCGTTTTTGTAGGTTTTTTTAGATGGGTTCTGTGGTAATTTGTATATCTTTTGTGTTTCTAATTAGGTGGGATCCCGTCGATCCCTAGGTTCTAATCTCTTATCAAAAGTGTTAAATCATCTAAAAAAATATGATACGTGACATATTATTGTTGAAAAGTGTTGTCATGCAAATGTGTTGTATAAAAATTCAAACTTTCAAGCATGACAACTTCGCCCAAATTATTGAAAATTTGCTCCCGAGTCTTCCTAGATCCCTTTTCCAGTCAAAATGTCTTTTATGTCATGTCTATATTGACCTTGTAGGTACTTCCATTGACAATGATGAACAAGCAATTACATGTGTTTAGAATGGTGTAACAAGGTCAACACTTTCATTCAGTGAAAAGCAACTGAAGACTAGCTCTTAGGTAGACTCAGAAAGGCTAATTTTGTTCTAATCATTTCTAGGAAATTGTGCATCCTTTGAGAGGGTTTACAAGAGCTCACAATTCATTCGGAGGTGTGTATCCTGGAGAGTCTAGAACATGTTGAAGTGTGATTTAGGAAAGTTTTGGGACAGATTTGGAGGTTTAGGGACAATCTGTGTACATGAGTTTCTATAGGTGCAAGAAGTGTATAGCTACAATCTTGGAACTTGGAATTCACTGGATGATTTTTGAGCTAAACTCTGCAATGATTTATAAGTTGATAAAATATTAATTGGAAAACTTGAAGAAGCCTCTACATTATGGAATCATAAACTCTTTCCTAAGTTCATACAATTTACTTCTCAGGGCAACTCAATATGTGTAGACACACCCTGATGTACCAAAGAAAAAGGAGCCATTTCGGGGATTTCAAGCATAATTGAAGGTTGAGACACATCCCATTGTTTTTAGAAGGATCTTGGGAGTCAAAATCATATAATAATTCATCAGACAAATACCTCCTGATAGCTCTAACAATCAGGTCATTAAGTTATCTCTCTTGCATGTGTGCTTCCCACAGTTAGAAAAATTTCCAAGTGGACACATGTCACCTCCCATTGCATTTGAGGATAAATTTTTTTATCCCTCATTGTCCCTTTCCCAAGGATACTTAAAGGGGACAAAAATGCACCCTTCCTCATCTCTCCCCCTTGGTCCTCCACATGACTTCAAACTAAGCCCCTAAGATGCTTACTAGGTCAAAGCCCTTCCCCAGCTTACATCCATTTGTGCCACATGGAATATTGCCATTTGGCGAGGGCAAATTTTTGTGTCAATTTGTCCCCATTCCCAAAGGGACATCAGGGTCACACAAAAATGCGCCCCTCTCTAACCTCTTCAAGGTTCCTAGATTTGCGCCTAAGATTGTTTAAGTGCTTGAATCAAGGTTGGCAATTTCTCCATCTCCCCCTAATCCAATCTCAGTATGCCACTTATCCTCACCAAAATTGTAAAAATATGTGAATGTCAATTAGCATTGCAAACCATAGTTTGATGCCCTAGATTGCTTACCACTATACTGTGATTAAATTTTACGGTCCATCCTAAGCTGCAAAACATGAAATAACTAGGTTATGTCAACCTTTTTCTTCAACAATTCAAATGATTTATTCCACATTTTGGAGGCCTTGAAACCTGAAAAATTTCCAGAGCACAAACACCATGATGATCATCACTTCCATAGCCATCTAAGGATTATGAGGAAATGAATTTTTTCTCATAATTCTTCATCCGGAAGCCTAATTGCACCGAGTTTTCAACTGAGTTTTCTTCTCCCAAGTATACTTGTGATCATTGTAAATTCAAGAATCCATAATGGATTTCCATTCATTCAGAAACTTCAGACATGTAAACCACTAACCCTAAATGTTTATTTTTTTCGATTTCCAAGAGTTTATAGCAGGAAAATATAACACTATTCTGATGGAGTACAATTATAACGAGGAGCTTGAATCCAAAAATGATATTTCCAATGCAAACTGATACCATTTTTACTAGTTACTAAAAATAGCATATGCCCTTCCCCTTCATATGCTAAAAATATTAAGTGACCGTCAAATTGCAAGCTTTGATCACTTAGCTTGTCTATGAAATAGTGCAAAACAATAAGCAAGGCAAAATTGGCAATTTTCCCTAAATAACAATTGTTCCATTTTAAAAACAACCTACTAAAAATAGAAACTTTGCTAAAAATGGTAAGGCATCATCAATTTATTTGAATTGAATATTCTAGAGGACTTATAGAATCAAATTTGAGCAAAAAAGCTAAATTTCCCAAAATGCAGCTCAATGGGCTCACCTTATAAAAATAGAAAGTCTTAGTTATTGCAGTGTAGAAAGTTGTAGTTGGCTCCATTTCACTCACCATTGATAATTTTTGATTTCCCCACAGGGTTGTAAGGTGATCTCATAGTTCAAAAAAGGAGATAAAAATCCATAAGGATCTTAGAAGTATTGTCCTAATCATAATTGTGAATCAAGGAGCAAGACAAAACAATACCAAGGCTTGACAGGTGAAAGTCATAAGTATCATGCATTCTGAAAGGAATTTAAAGGTGTCAAGGGATCCATTGAAGTTCAAGTCCGTCAAAGGAGGTTATTGTAAATTTGTGGGAAATTTTTTCATTATCTACCATCTTGATATTCTTCATCATCCTACCTTAATGTGAGTTAATTGAGGTGAGCCAAATGAGTTGGTTGAAGTGATTATCAAGCGAGTTGGTGGAGGTAAAATTAATTGAAGTGATCTAGGTGAGTGAAGTGAGTTAGGTGAATTAGACGAGTTGATTGAGCTATCCAAGTCAAGTGAGATAGTCAAGAGCTCATCATTGCCTTTCCACAAGGATCATGTAGACACAGATCTTCTATGCACTTGGGTCAGAATATTTCTATGGTCTTAAAGCATGCTATTATACATATGACCCCTAAGCAATAAAACTAGTGAGATTGAAGAACTCCTTTTGGCATTCATTTCTTTATCTCTTGCATTTTTATTGGAACTTACACATATTACAGCCTGAAGAAAAAAATTACTTGACTAATTTATATTTTATGGCCTCGAACACTAGCGCCCAATTAAAACAGAAGCACTTCATTAGGCACTCTTATCCCTCTTGGGCGTTGTTGACCTTCGGGGAAATCTTATTCTTAATCTGTTGGTTCTCTAACTTACTTTTTGGTCACTCTTTTATGAACTCTGGGTTGACCTTTTAGTTGTCAATTACAAAATTCAAACAGTGGGTGAATCATATGTGTGAATGTGTGTGTAGACATAAAATCACGCACTTGGGTATATTTCTAGGTCCTAAATACATTCTAGTATTCATATGATTCCTAAGCGAGAAAATTAGTAATCAACAACTATCTTAATGGCAATCTTTTTTTATGTTTTTGCTCACCTTTCATGTCTTACACACCCTATAACCCAATATAAACTTTACTTTATTATCTTTTATGACTTCAGATCAACCTCTCATCAACTATGCCAAATTTTGGGAATGCCTAATCACCCTCATCCCCTGTGGGAATCATAACCTATGAACCTCTTTCTACCTTACTCACTCTTTTTGGGCCTCTTTTATCTTTTGAACTTATTATTTTAGTGTGAGAACTAACGTAACACTGAACCATGTGTTCAACCTTCACAAATATTGCTCTTTCATAGGATAACCACTTAAGTGATCTAGGAAATCAAAACATGTGGATTCGCACACATTCTATTCAAGCTCTTCAAGTATCATGATGTTGCATTAAATTTTTCTTCTACCTCATCCGGGACTATATTCTAATACTTTTTAGCAGGACCCGCTACTTACAGAATTAGGTGGCTAAACATCCCAACATGAATACTAACTGCAGGTTGCCAAAGGATCTTCAATCATAAATCACATCAAAACTCAAAATATGACAAACACTACACACATGACATGTCAACAAACTTCAGTTGTAGCATCCCCATCAATTGCTACGGTTGGTGAGCTTAATGTTGAACATGTCCTCCTTGGCCTATGCCTTAACCTCCATCCTTTTGTGGTCATGTTTCTAGGAACCTCAGCTAATGATAGTCCAGACCTTGAAGTCTATTGGTTTCCACATTGTGAACCTTGGTTTTTATACTCTGACTAGTCAAGCCTTGTGAGTTAGAATCACATATATCCTTAGGACATTGGGTTACACCAGTGTGATTCAATACATCCGTAAGACATCTTTTTTTACTCTTTTACAACAGGGGGTAAAGTAAAGCAAAAAAAAAAAAATAGCATTGAGCTCACTGAAAAAAAATACAAATGTCACATTACTGGAAAGGAGCTAACTCTAGGAATTTTTATGCCTTTTTATCCAATGCCAATGATTCAAGGTAGAGACCATAACTGTTAAACTTAGAACCTCAATATTGATATTAATCTCACATGACAAATACAAACTCTATGTTTCAATAGTACTATAGAATCGATGTTATGAATATCATCCATTTAATCACCTAATGTCCAAAAATCTAAGTCTTGGGTTATGGAAATAAATGTTATTCATCACTTAAGCACTTACTTTTTCATAAAAGTCTTGATGTTGTGATAATCACTTTATGAGATGATCAAGAACTCTCTGGATGCACCTAGATCTGGTGATGGTATTGTAAGTCGCAAGGATTTAATTTTAATTTTGTAGAACTATTTGCATGGTCCTCATGTCATACACTAATACATTTTACATTTACTTACTCAACTTATGGAAATTCTATGGGCTATCAAAGCTCTACTGAATCTTACATCGTCAAGGGCATTCATACGCATTCAAGATTTGGTTAACCAAAAAGATTGCGGTGCCTTGTCCTTGAGCTTAAATTGATCCTATCAATCTTGCCAACTTAGACCTCCCTTCGATCTGTAATAATTTAGTTGAACTTATCGACATCCTCATTATGTTATGCTCCACAATTCTAGGGCATTAAACCCTTGGAGGATTGTTTTGGTGTGATTGTGTTATCCCGTAAAAATTGACAAGGGCAATTTTACCGATAACCATACCGAAATTTTGTTTCGATCCTCGTTATGGATCCCTTGCGTTCGAAACGTTGTAAAAATCCCTTCCCGGGAAATCTGGTTTTTCGAACTTAGTCATTTTGAGTCCTTTCTTTGGCTAGGTGCACCTGAAATTGTTTATGTAACACAGAGTAAATTTGGTGCGCCCCCTTTATTTCCTTTGGCGCACCCTTTGACAGTGTTGACACATATTTGTTGCGCCTTCCAGTATGTTGAGCCTTTCCTGCGTGCGCCAAGGCGCATGCGCCTTCATGTTGGCAACAATACAATTGTTGTGCCATGTTTTGGTGCGCCAAAGGGGCACATGAAATTCAGTGTTGACAGTATCTTAAAATTGTGCCAAATCTGCACATATATCTCCGTGTTGACACGTTTATCATGCACCAAAGGGCGCACCGTTTTACATGTCGACACATGTTTTGATGCGCCTCTTGAAAAAGTGGTTGGCACATTTATTGCACCAACTTGCCTATATATAGGTGCATCCGCCCTGTCACTTTCACCATTCAGAAAACACGTGATAGCTTTTTCCTCTGCAGCCTGTCAGCACGCCTGTCCTCCTCGTGTCAACGTTCGTGGACCCCGTTTCGCCTCTCACATTGCTATATATTCCGGGTAAGTGGTCCTTGTGACTCTCATGTTTTAGTTTTGCTAGTTGCTATTTCTTTGTGTGGTAGGATAGAATGGATTTATGCAAAGCCATTAAACCCTGCTCTTGTTGATTCTTGTTTTCCTTCCCCCCATGCTGTCTTTCCTCCTCTTTCCAGATCTGCTGGTAAGGAGGGCTCTGCCTCAGAAATCAACTTGGATCTCCTTGTTTTGCCCCCTTTCATCATCTAAAAACCCTGCAAAAAAGAAGCTTAAAAAGATCACAAACCCCTATCAGAGAAAGAAAGAAGACCTTGAGAGTGATTTAGTTTCCAAGAACTGCGTTTTCTCTCTTTGGTGCAATCGCCACCCTTGCTTACATAAAAGCACAAGTCGCACCTAATGGCAACACCTTTCTTACTTGCAACATCCAATAACCCTGCGCCCCTTTGGGCAAACCGAACCAAGTTCACATGCTAAAAACTTGGCGCCCCATTGGCGCACTTTACCCTCCATGCAACACCAACATTTTCATGCCCATTATAAACACTACGTGAATGCATCCAATGCATCCCCTTTTATAGCAACAGAAATGTCTATGCAAATCTTTCCCAACCGTGCCACGTGCCCTTCGGCGCATCAAACATCTGATGTTACATACGTGCAATTAAATATATGCTCCCTTTGGCGCACGAAAAGTTCCTGTGTAACATGAAAATTATCTGCACCCAGCATAAAACGCATATGAATGGCGCAGGCGCACTTCTGCTTACAACAACAAGAATGTCATGTGTAAAATTCATGTGCCCTGCACCCTTTGGCGCTAATTTGTTCCTTGTAACACCCTTCTTCTGTGTGCCGTACTATTAACCCTGCAGCCTGCAATGTTCATATGCCCTGCGCCCTGAGGCCTTAAAATTACTAACTCCTCATTCTATTCTGTAACACTTTAATGGAAGAACTGATAGCTAACATGGCTCTTCTGCATTGGGTTTCTCTTCTTCTTCTTGCAGATCAACAACTGAATTCAAATCCACATATGTCTACATCAAGCAAGAGGCCAACCAAATCAAAAGGTAAAGCCAAGCTTACCGAAGAAGAAATGAAGTACAAGTACCAAAGGGTAAGAATGCCCGAATCTCAGGTAGAATGTGACCTGGATATAAGAGACTCTGAGCTCGGTCACATCGATATGGAAGATTTCTGGGCCAGAACCAGGAGAGTCACAGGGAGTCCATGGATGGACAAACTAGTAGGCAGTGGCCTGCATTTTGCTGGGGGGATCCCCGTCAGTGCAGTAAACAATGAATTCATGATGGTAGTGGCCCGCTGCTACAACAAAGACACAAGGTGTGTCCAAAATGAAAAGGGCGAGGTCGTAATCAACCTCACCGCCCGTCACTTCGAAATCATGCTTGGCATCCCTCACCACCGGCACTTTGTGGCTGTAAGCCAAGAAGACTGCACCAAGGCTTGGGAGGACAATGAAGACCAGTGCATGCAACTGATGAATGAGGTGTACCTAAAGAACAAAAAGGTGATAACTAGATGGCCACAGGTTATTCACCGTAGCGACTTCTCTGAGGAACTGAGTGATACTATCACATTCCTAAGTAGAGTATTTGGGCTTTCTGATGCTCATTACTTTCATAAATGGATGCTCAGGTACCTAGAGACTATAAATAAGAACGTACCTGATCAACGCTTCGAGTGGGCGGAGATAATAAGAAGCACCATACCTGAACAACTCCAACAACTCACCACAACGGGGAGGTTCTACATGAACTCCTACGTAGTCTATGTTGCAGCCTCGGAAAGGGATTATCCAGCATTGAGCCGATGCGGGGTTTGGCCCCAAGTGAAAATATATGAATACTACCCAGAGCTGAAGCTAGAGAACAATATTTCACAGTTTACAAAGATCAACGATGCTTTCTTCTATGGCATCATCTACCTTTTGAGGCCAAACATGACTCACATTCAAACGACCAAGAGCATTGTCACAGCAACAGAGAAGTGGGGGGCCTTGTTTACATAGTTTCTCACCTTCACCTAACTCAGGGAAGCTAACTTCCTGGGTGAGCCGACTAAATTGTAGAGATACGCCGGACCCAAGATGATCCTATTGGAGGTATCCAGACAACTCGTAACATACCATGAGAAGTTCTCTGAAGAGGAAGAAGGGTGGAACTCCTTTCCCCCTTACAGTGGGTAGATACACCTGTCGTTTCTCATCACAAAGCCCAGGAAATGGTTGTCGAGCTAGAACTGCTCAAATCTGAAGCACAACTTCCCAGCCAGGCCCACTTTTGATCCAAGGAATTACCTTCCCAAGGCACAAAATCGATCCTATCCACAGTTCCACAGATCGAGGACATTTATATCGACCTGTACCATGAGGTCGAAACCCCTTAGAAGGAAAGGACCACTCTCGCCTGGACTTGGCAGAGATTATTCAGTATGGCGTGGCCAATGTTCCAAAAGGGGTTATCAAACTGCTAATCAAGAAGTTGATCAGGTATATCTTGACACGGATAGGGATAACTAGCCATTTGCTGTAATCGACAGAACCAAAGTGCCCCAGACCATTGAAGAAAGGGTCAAGGAAACTTTGCGACGAACAGAACACTGGTGCAGGATGAATGGCCTCATCTACCTCGGGGTAGATTTCACTACATCCCCATTAGGCAACGCACCTGTCAAGCCAAAACATCTACCAAAGTAAAAGGAAAGGATAAATATGGTGAATCAAGCTCCGCTCGGGAAGAGACTCCTGAGAGTCCCCCTTCCGCCGCACAAGAACAGGTTGTTAGCCTATTATCTCCAGAGAAAGAAGCGGCCGAAGATGTTCCGATGGGCACATCCACTCAGGATGTTGCCACTGCTACAACTACTGAGGTCCCTTCTATCCCTTCTCTCCTCTCCTCCTTCTCCTCCTCGTGTGATCCACAATGACCATTCCTTTGGTTGTGTCCTCTCCCCCATCTTCTACTATACCCCCTTTCCTCGTCATCCATCTTCTCTTCTCTCGCATGAAGCTATCCCCTACCATTTCTTCTCTCATCTCTCAGCTCCCTTCCTTTCCCACAGTCTTCCTCCCCTGTAGTGTCCCTTCCTCCCTATAAGCACTTTCTCAGCCTCCCTCTTCGATGCCGCCACCAAGTGTCTCTAACCACTTTCCCTCACTACTGCAACTGCTCCCTCTCTTCCACTTTTGGTCGCACTCCTATAAGTCCAATGTGAATCTCCCAGCATCTGAGCCAGCAAAAGAGGAAAGTTCCTATCACACCGATGGACTTCTCCGTCATCCCAGCAAAGGGGGCTAAAAAGAAAAAACCTATAACCCACTTCTCTAAGAGTGCATCGGGAGAGAGAGTAATGGAGATAGTGTATCTCGATCCTTTAAAGGATAAAAGAGATTTGTCTCCGATGGATTATACAGTGACCCAAGTCACGATGGGAATGTCTTCAGAAAGCCTTCAAGGAGAGGCCCTATCCGCAGTGGATGCCCTTTGGAAGCAATTCCAGGAAGAAAGGAAGAAAAATTGCTATTAAAGGACACAAAATAAACATCTTCTCCACGCCTTGTAGAAAATGGGCAGTGCACCTCCTACAACTGCCACTGAAACTCCTGAGCCCCTGAGCCAGGATAAGATAAATGAATATACCAAAATCATCGAACAAGGTATGGCAGTATCCCCCTGGAGAGACCAAATCCTCAAGGAAAGTGAGGTAGTAATTGTCAAGTTCACCGAGTTGTATCAGAACATCAATCAGGTGAACAAGGCACTCTAGGAGATTGCGGGACCCATCTCCGAAGAGTTGGACCATGCTAGGCTGTAGTATGAGACCTTCCAGACAATGCTCAATTATTCAGTCGAAGATCTGGTCAAGTTTGGTGTCTTCAATCACCCCAGAGTGCCCAACAGAGATCCTTTCTACTTTGGACTACCAGGTCGATCAGTTGGAGTTTGTCCTCGAAAAGATTGATAAAGTCAAAGAGGAAGCCTTGGAGGCTATGCACCAGATGGAGAAAATCATCTTGAGAATGTCCCCAGGCTTGCTCACTCCTTCTTTCGCCCTGAGGAAGGAAGACCAAACTATTCGGATCTTTAAGGAGATCGTCTCGCAAGGGCTTTAGGGCCAGAAGCCACTTTCGACACCGAATGCATCAACAACCTTCTGGCCTATCGTGACTTTAAAGGGTTCCTGATAGAGGAAGGAAATGAATATTCCAAGCTCCCAAAAGGCTCGTGGATGAACGTGAAACTTGCTGAAGTTATCAGCGATCGCCACAAGGATCCTGCTCAGGATCAACTTCAACCCATGATCAGCAAGTTCATGGAATATCGGGCCCAGTTCAACATCACCTCTCCCGAGCAACAGCAGAAGTAGGACACTCCCTTTCGGCCGTGAGATGACAACGAATAGTCTCCTTCCTCTTGTCTTCTTGTTGTAAATATCTAAGAGTATGTTGGCATAAATGATGACATCATCCATGTTGCACCATGGGATGATGTCATCCGCCAAGTTGCCAAAAGTCAACAGTTGACTTTTAGATATTTTGTAGATATTTTGTAATTAGTTGTTAGCTCCCTTTTGCCTTCTTTCTTCTCCTTCTTCTATATATACTTGAATACTTGTTGTATTCAGGGTGTGTATACTTTTCAGATGAAAAATAGGAGTAAGAAGAAAAGACTTTGAGCTTTTTGTAATAGAAGGAAATATTAATACACATTAGAGCTTTCTTATGTTAGATCTGTATGTTTATTCTGTTGAATCTACTTTTGCTTTATTGTCATTTATTCATCAGTATTACTTTTTTCGTCTATGCGAGTAAGTTTGGCTCTGTTTACTACCAGCCCAAAACATAGACCCTCTGACCTTTCTACTTTGGAATTCATTTCTTTCCTCCCTTCAGATCTTTCCTATCTCCCCGCCTCACTTCTTCCCCTTCTTCTTACAACTGGGAGTACCTCTACTAGGATGAGATCCCAACCCCTGAAGGTAGAATATTGTGAGACTTGCACAGATTCTTGCTGGTAGAATAGCAATAAACCAACTTTGCTTTGCTGACTCAAAGAGGGGCTATGCCCTGCACACTGTTGGCTCGTCTATCCATAGATCTGTCCACCCGACAGATTTTCAGACCAACAGAAAGTGAAGGCCTGCCTCCAACCAATTCCTGCTCAACTTGAAAGTCTTTTTCGAAAAAATCATAAATGGGAAAAATCTCATGTTTCTAGTTAAGGCCGGTAATCCTCGTCTCAAGCAAGGTGATTGACATAATTGATCATGCTAAATAATGATCCTTGAAGCTGATACAGTCAGATCTGGACACTACAGTTTGATAAATCCAAAGGCTTGTCATAAGTTGCGCGACATATGGTGGGGTGAATTCCTATCTTGCCCTCCAAAGATGGTCATGAAATGCGACTGCAGTAATTGATTAGCTTCCGATAAGCATGTAAAAGAACCTACCTTAGCTGGCAGATGTTTTCCTTGGAAACCAAGTAGGTTCCGTTAATCAAAGACGCGCAGTTTTCATTTACAGCGTTCTTAGAGAAAAGAGTGAAGATGACCATCCCGATATTCCGGTAGCATATGGAATTCGAGGATCAGCTTTTGCAGATATGGACTATAGGATTCCCGTCAAAGGTGTAATGCAAATGTTGGACCTCTGAAAATGGATTCCTCGAATAATCATTTCTTGTCCACTGAGTCTGACAAGGTATCAGATCTTAACAAGATCTGGACAATTTTGATGGTAGATGCGCACTAGTGGGTGCGGCGCTGGAGCTTGGTAATATCTCTGCTCCACTCTCTCCTTCAAGTTGTAGTTTTTCAACACGAATGAATATGAATCTTTGCTACTGTGGCATGCAAGTCACAAGGGAAAGAGGAATCAAGAATCTAAAAGTACAGGGTGATGCAGAGCTGGTCATAAATCAAGTTAAAAGGATATACCAAGTGAAGAATGAAAGGCTCAAACATTACCGCAACGCAGTATGGGACAACATTGAGGAGTTTGACACTTTTTCAATAAAAATCCATTCCTAGAGCTCAGAATGACATGGCTGACTCATTAGCCATCTCAGCATCCCTCATGCTCCCTCACCCAGGTTTGAAAACAGACACATATACCATTGAGGTGGTTTTCCACCCAAGCGTGCCAGACAATTCTCAGCACTGGCAGGTATTCAACAATGGCAATGAACTTATTACCTTTCTTGAAAAAGTGGAAAGTTTTAGTGAGCTTCATTTTGAAGGATCCACTTCCACATGTCTGTGAGTCCGTTACTGATCAAACGGGGAATCCGAAGGAAAGCGATGGCATATGTCAGCTAAAAGGAAATAAAATTCCAAAAGGCCTGGTTTCTCTAGAACATTTGTTCGACATGCATGATCGTTTTGTCAAAGAAGAAAAGGTGAGATGATCCTAACTCCTCTCCAGAAACCGAACCGGTCAATTTAGGTTCGGTAGAACATCCGTAGTTTGTAAACATTGGAAAATGTTGCACACCAGAAGAGAAGCAGAAATTTGTCAAATTGCTGAAGAAATACATGGATGTATTGGCGTGGTCCTATGCCGATCTAAAGTCTTTCAAGCCAAAGGATGTCCAGCATGACATCCCGTTGAAAGAAGATGTCAAACCCTTTCGCCAAAAGTAGAGACACTATAATCCTAAGATCTCAGGTACTATCCAGGCTGAAATTTAGAAAATGTTGGATGCACGGATCATTTTTCCTATCCATCATAGTACCTGGGTGGAAAACATTGTGCCAGTATGTAAGAAGAATGGTGAGATACGCATATGCGTAGATTTTCGTAACTTGAATCAAGCCTCCTTAAAGGACAACTACCCCCTTCCCATAATGGATCAAGTTCTGCAAGTAGTGACTGGATCAGAAATTTTGTCCATGCATGATGGTTTTTCAGGCTACAATTATATCGAAGTCTCGCCCTAAAGACCAATTCAAAACAGCATTCACTACCCCTTGGGGTACATTCGCTTATAGCAGGATGCCTTTTGGTCTGACCAATGCTGGCGCCACTTTTCAGCGGGCCATGGACTTTGCATTCAAAGGAATGATGGGAAAATTCATCGTAGTTTACTTGGATGACTTAACTGTGTTCTCTAAGCAACAAAATGATCATTGTGATCATTTGGAGCAGGTATTGATTAGATGCCGGGAACATGGAATCTCCCTAAATCTGAAAAATTCTATTTTCGGAGTCACAGAGGGAAAGTTGTTGGGACACATTGTAAGCAAGGAAGGAACGAAGATAGATGCCGAAAGGGTTAAGGCTATTCAGAGCCTTACTTTACCCACAAGGAAAACCGACGTTCACTCTTTCTTCGGAAAAGTGAATTTTCTCAGGCACTTTGTTCCTGACTTTGCTGAAAAGACTCGCCACATATCAAACATGATGAAAGGATCACCAACTTTCTGGTGGAGCGAAGAAGGAAAGAAGTCGTTTGAGGATATAAAAGCCTCCATCACTCACGCACCAGTCCTGGTATGTCCCGATTTCTCCAAGGATTTTACCATGTATAGCTATGCATCCGAACATACTGTATCGGCTATCTTAATGCAAAAGAATTCTGAAGATGTTGAATCCCCAATTGCATTCATGAGCTCTCCTCTCAAGCCTCATGAATTAAATATGTCTCAGTTGGAAAAGCATGCCTTCGCCATGGTCAAAGCAGTCAAGAACTTTAGGTATTACATTTTAAATTCTCACACAATGGTATCCTGGTCCCTGACACGGTAGTCAAATCAATCCTAACTCAACAGGATTTAGGGAGTTTGCGAGGAAATTGGATTGCAAAATTCCAAGAGTATGATCTAGATATAAAACTGACCAAGTTGGTAAGGGGCAAGGGCCTATGTCAGCTTATGGCTGAAAACTGAGATTCAGAAGACCCTGAGGAAAAGGATGATTGCACCAAGGGAGTACAAATCCAGCTGGAGAAAGCCGATTCTTTACCCATGGTTCTATTTTTCGCCACCAACGACAAATCGTATTTCTGACATCACTTTCTTTCTCACTTATGGTGAGTGTCTAGCTCATCTAACTTCAAAGGAGAAACATGCTATAAATCTCAGAGTGGCTAGATATGTCATCTGGGATGAATGTTTATACAAACACGAAATAGATGGCATCTTCTTGCGATGTGTTGACAAACCACAGCAGATAAAGTTACTAAGAGAAAGTTTTCATGATTCGTCCTGTGGTGGTCACTTCTCCTCTTCCGTTTTAGCACACAAGATCATACGGGCTAGGTACTACTGGTCAACGCTATTTCAAGATACATATCTCCTTACATTGGGTAGCAAAGTGCGAGCTCTATGCCAAGCAATTTGTCCATAAAGCCAAAATTGACTGCTTTTCCCCTCAAGCCGGTCGATATTGTATGAACCATTCAGGCAGTGGGGAATATGTTTATTGGTGCACTCCATCCCCAATCAAGTGCAGACATAGTTATGTCTTGACAGCAACAGATTACTTCACAAATGGGTAGAAGCCATAACTGTCAAGCATGCCACTTCTCGAGGTTGTTTGCAGTTTCATCAAAGAAAATATCATTGTCAGGTTTGGCATTCCAAACAAGATTGTTGCTGATAACAGCTTCCAACTTCTCCTCATGAGAAGTTGTTATGGTTTCTGCTATGAACAATGGGATAACCTTGGCCCACACCTAAAACATGGATTATTACCCCTCAGGGAAATGGTCAGGATTCAAATCCAGTAATAAAAACTTCAAGTGACCATCATACGGAAGCTAGTTGACGAGAGATCAGTGAACATAAGTGGCACAAGTCATTCATACGATGCTTTGTGGGTAGACCGCATTACTCCCAAGAGTTCTCTCGGTATGTCACCATTTTCAAGTGTTATATGGGATCCGACAGGCTGAGCTTCCCATTTCTGTAGAACTCCCTGCTTTGTGCTTAGCACGAGCAATCGAAGATGAGACTTTCCAAAATTCTTCTTGAAAAGAGGATCATGTATCTATCAGAGCTTGAAGAGAAAGAGATGTAAGAGTGGTTGATCAGGATCACCAAACATTAGAATCAACCTTGCTAAGATTCCTGTTCGATAAAAGATGTGCTAAGCAAAGAGACTCCATTCCAATTGGGAGATTCTCATCCTTTTGTGGGACAAACAGAGAGAGCCGAAGGGCATGCATGGGAAATTTGATTCTCTATGGAGAGGGCCTTTCAATATTAAACAGTTCAATGGAGAAAATAGCTTCTATCTCTCGTATCTGGATGGAACTGATCTCCCACTCCCCTATAGTCGGGTAACACCTCAAGATATTCAAGAAGTAGAGCTTGCTCTCTTCTTTAATATACGTTTCACTTTATGTCATGTGTTTGCTTTTGTTGGGTGAAATTGCTTTCGTTGTTTGTTTGACTTTTGTCATCACCCTGATTTAACTTTGATAGACTATTACCCAATGGATAGGCACATGATCTGGGGTTCTCTACCCTTGAGTTTCGCTCAAAGATAGTCCCCAGAAAGAGCCAGCTGTTATCCTGTAAAATTGACGAGGGCAATTTTATTGGTAACCATACCAAATTTTGTCTTGGTCCCTCGTTCAGGGACCCCTCTGCATTCGAAACGTTACAAAATCCCTTTTCGGGAAATCTAGTTTTCCCGAACTTAGTCATTTTGAGTCCCTTTTTGGCTGGGCGCACCTTTTATCTTTGTAACACAAAGTAAATGATGCGCCCCCTTCATTTCCTTTGGCACACCATCTTACGTGTTGACATATCCATTGTTGCGTCATGATCCTTGCGTGTGCCAAGGCACATGCACCTTCATGTTGGAACATAAATTGTTGTCGTGTTTTGGTGCGTGTTTTGGTGCGCCAAAGGGTGCACGTAGGAATGAAGTGTTGACAGTCTTAAAATTGCGCCAAAGGGCGCACAGTATTCCCATGTTGACACGCATTTCTCCATGTGCCAAAGGGCGCACCATTTTACTTGTCGACAGTTGTTTTGATGCGCCTCTTGAAAAAATGGTTGGCGCATTTATTGCACCTTTTCCTATATATAGGTGCATCCGCCCTGTCACTTTCACTTTTGTCAAAAAACACGTGATAAATTTATTCCTCTGCACCTGTCAGCACTGCCTGTCATCCTCATGTCACATTCGTGGACCCCATTTCGTCTCTCGCGTTCTATATATTCCAGGTAAGTGGTTCTTACTCCTCTCATGTTTTATGCTTTTGTCGTTTGGTTGTTTGTGTGGTAGGATAGCATGGATAGGTGTTTAAGCCATTAAACCCCTCTGTACTGATCCTTGCAACCTTTCCCTTTTCTTCCCAAGCTTCCTTCCTCCTCTTTCTAGATCTGTTGGCTAAGAGGGCTCTGCCTCAAAAATCCACCTGGATCTCTTTGCTGTGCCCCTTTCATCATTTAAGGAAGACCCTGAAGAGAAGCTTAAAAGATCACAAATCTATCAAAAGATAGATGGACTTGTAAAAATGTTTCCAAAAGACTACGTTTTCTACCCATTGGCGCAATCACCACCCTTGCAACAGGAAGCACAGTCGCACCAATGGTGCACCAAACATCCTGAGTGCAACATTGTAATATGCGCCCTCGAAGCGCGCCCTTTGTCGCATGCTACCAAGCTTCTAAAAACCCGTGCCTCCTTAAAATGTTCGTGCCTTTGGCGCACCCTTTGCTCCCTGTTGCAACAACAGCATTCCATGCGCCAAAGCTATTCGCACTCAGCTTCAAATGGTAACAGGCGCAATCCCCTCTTTGCGCGCAAGTAAAAATGTCATGCAAACCTTCCAAAGTGCACGGGCGCAACCCTCCCCTTTTGTGCAAGTAACATGATGTTGAGTAAACCCTCACATTAAACGCCGTACGCCATATCCCTTTGTGCACCCATTTGTCCGTGTTACATGAAAATTATCCATGTGCCAAAGGGTGCACCGAACCCAATGTAACACGTATTTCGCTGTGCGAACTTTTGCTATAAAACAACAACCTGTCAGGTGCAGCATCCATTGCGCCATGCGCCCTTTGGTACCAGTATAACCTCTTGCAACATTCCCCTTCTTCTATGCGTGCCTTATCTATTTGGGCCTGTCAGCCTGTAGTGTTCATAGCGCCCTGCGCCCTGAGGCCCTAAAATCTGCTAACTCCTCTTTCTATTCTGCTAGCTACTCCAATGGAAGATCTAACATGACTAATTCAAACCTCTTCTACGATTGGGTCTCACTTCTTCTTCATACAGATCAGCAAATGAGTTCGAAACCCACACATGTCTACGTCAAGAAAGAAAACCCACCAAACCAAGAGGTAAAGGCTAAGTTGATAGAAGAAGAAATGAAATACAAATATCAGAGGGTCAGGATGCCCGAATCACAGGCTGAGCAGCATGTGACCTAGATGTCAGAGACTCTGAATTGGGTCACATCGACATGGATGAGTTTCTGGGTTAGAACTCAGGAAAGTTACAAGAAGTCCATAGAAGGACAAGTTAATAGGCAGTGGCTCTACATTTTGCAACCGGCGTGAATGCCCAATCAGCGCTGTAAACAACGAATTCATGATGGTGGTTGCCCAATGCTACAACAAAGACACAAGATGTGTCCATGGGGAGAAGGGCGAAGTTAGTTATTAACCTCATTGCCTGCCACTTTGAGATGATGCTCGACATTCCTCATCATCAGCACTTTATGGCCGTCAGCCGAGAAGACTGCATTAAGGCTTGGGACGACAATAAAGATCAGTGTATGCAGCTGATGAATGAAGTTTATCTGAAGAACAAAAAAGCAGTGACTCGGTGGCCACAAGTCATTCATCGCAGTGACTTTCTCAGAGGAACTCAGCGATACCATTACGTTCCTGAGCAGAGTCTTTGGGCTTTCCTGACGCCCATTATTTTCACAAGTGGATGTTGCGGTACTTGGAAACAATGAACAAAAATGTGCCCGATCAACGCTTTGAATGGGCATAAATTATAAGCAGCACAATCTCTGAGCAACTACAACAACTCAACACAACGGGGAGGTTCTATATGAACTCCTACGTAGTCTATGCTGCAGCTTCAGAAAGGGACTATCCAGCTCTGATGCGGTGTGGGGTTTGGCCCCAAGTCAAAATTTATGAATACTATCCAGAGCTGAAGTTGGAAAATAGCATCCCCCAATTCACAAAGATCAACGATGCATTCTTCTACTTCAACATCTGCCTGTTGAGGTCAAATATGACTCACGGTCGCACGACCAAGAGCATAGTAGCAGCTACTGAGAAGTGGGGGGCCCTATTCACTCAGTTCCCTACATTCACCTATCTGAGGGCAGTTAATTTCTTGGGGGAACCGACTAGATTGCCAAGATATGTCGGGCCCAAGTTGATCCTGTTGGAGCTGTCAAGGCAGCTTATTACTTACCATGAAAAGTGCCTAAAGAGAAAGAAGGGTGGAACTCCTTTCCCCCTCACAGTGGGTAGGTATACGTGTCCCTCTCACCACAAGGCAAAAGACATGTTTGCAAAGCTGGAGCTGCTGAATCTGAAACATGACTTCCCAGCAAGGCCCACTTTCGATCCAAGAAATTGTTTTCCTAGGGCCAAGCTCGACCCGATCCACATCCCTCAGATCGAAGATATCTACATTGACTTATATCACGAGGTTGAGCTCAGGAGGAAGGATCATTCTCGCCTAGCCTTAGCAGAAATCATCCAGTACGAGTGGCCATCATCCCCAAAGGATACCAAACTACTGAGGAGGAAGTGGATCAAGTGTATCTTGACGCAGGAAGGGGACGATTGGCCTTTTGCGTTGATTGATAGAACCAAAGCCCCTCAGACAATTGAGGAAAGAGTCAAGGAAACATCTGCATAGAATGGAGCATTGGTGCCGAATGAACGGGCTCGTCTACCTCGGAGTTGATTTCACAACCTCTCCGTTGGGTAACACACCTCCTCGATCAAAACAGCAGCCAAAAGGCAAAGGAAAGGGTAAAGAGGGTGAATCCAGTTCCACCCAAGAAGAAGCTCCAAAAAGTCCTCCTTCCGCTGCACCTGAACAAGTTGTAACTCTGGCTTCCCCAGAGAAAGAAACAACGCCCATCCAAGATGTCCCAATAGGCCCATCCACTCAGGATGTCGCCGCTACTGTAACAATTAAGGTCCCTTTCTGTCCCCTCTTGCTTCTTCATCCATCTTCTCTTCTCTCGCGGACCTGTCCCCCTCCATTTCTTCCCTCATTTCTAAGCTCCCTTCCCTTCCTATGTCTTCCTCTCTTGCAGTATCCCTTCCTCCCGTGGAGCACTTCCTCGGCCTCCCTCTCGATGCTGCCTCCAAGTGTCTCCACTTTTTTCCCTTCAACTATTGCAGCTACCCCCCTTCTCTATTTCTAGTCCTTCTCCCATAAGTCCAGCTTGGATCTCCAACACCTGAGTCAACAGAAAAGGAAAGTCCCATCACTCCAATGGACTTCTTTGTGATCCCCGTCAAAAGGGGTAAAGAAGCAGAAGCCCATCACACGTTTCTCTCATAGTGCTTCGGGAGAGAGGGTAATGGAGATCGCGTACCCCAATCCTCTGAAGGATAAAAAGGATCTGTCCTCGACAGATTATACAGTGACTCAAGTCACAATGGGGACGTCTTCTGAAAGCCTTCAGGGAGAGGCCCTATCTGCAGTTGACGCCCTCTGCAAGAAGCTTCAAGAAGTAAAAGAAGAGAAAAGGTTGCTGAAAGAGCAAAATAAACATCTGCTCCAAGCCTTACAGAAGATGGGCAATGAACCTCCCACAACTGCCGCCGAAACTCCTGAGCCTCTGAGCTAGGATAAAATTGATGAATATGCTAAGATCGGCGAGCAGGGTATGGCAGTTTCCGCTTGGAGGAGCCAAATCCTCAAGGATAGTGAAAAAGTGATTGCCGAAGTTCACTGATTTGTACCTGAACATCAACAAGGTGAACAAGGAACTCCAAGCATTAGCAGGACCCATATCAGAAGAGTTGGACCATGCTGGGCTGCAACATGAGACCTTTCCAAACAATGTTTGACTGTTCAGTCGAAGATCTAGTCAAGTTCGGCGTTTTCGGTCATCCCAGGGCCCTCAATAAAATCCTTTCCACTCTGTACTACCAGATGGATCAACTGGAATTCATCCTGGAAAAGATCGACAAGGTAAAGGAAGAAGCCCTGGACGCAATGCATCAAATGGAGCAAATTGTTCTCAACATGTCTCCAGGGTTGCTTACTCCTTCCTTCGCCTTAAGGAAAGTTGATGAAACCATCAAGATCTTCAAGGAGATCGTTTCACAAGGGCTGGGGCCAGAGGTCACTTTTGACGCAGAATTCATCAATAACCTGCCGGCCTGTCGGGACTTCATCGGGTTCCTGATAGAAGTAGAGAAAGAATATTCCAAACTCCCAGAGAAGCTCATAGATGAGCGGGAGACTTGCGAGGCGATCAGTGAACGATATAAGGATCCTTCCCATGATCAGCAAGTTCATGGAATACCGTGCTCAATTCCACATCTCGTCACCTGAGCAGCAACAACAGGATACCCCCTTTCAGCCGCGGGATGATGATGATGAATATTCTCTCTTCTTCTCTCTCTCTCTTCCAACTTTCTTTTTGTAAAATATCTAAAGTATGTTGACACAAACGATGACATCATCCATGTTGCACCATGGGATGATATCATCCATCAAGTTGTCAAAGTCAACATGACTTTTAGATATTTTTGTAGATATTTTGTAAATAGGCGGTTGGTTCTTTTTGCCTTCCTTCTTCTCCTTCTTCTATAAATACTCAAATACTTGTTGTATTTGAGGCAGTGGATATCTTTTAGATGAAAAATAGAAGTGAGAAGAAAAGACTTTGAGCTTTTTGTAACAAAAAGGAATATTGATACAAATATTTAGACTTTGTGCTAAATACGTGTGTTATTTACATTTGATCTTTCTTATGTCAGATCTATGTGTTTATTCTGTTGAATCTACTTTTGTTTTATTGTCATTTATTCATCAGTATTGCTTTGTTTGTTTATGCAAGTAGGTTTGGCTCTGTTTACTACCAAGCCCAAAACATAAACCCTCTGACCTTTCTGCCTTGGAATTCATTTCTTTTCTTCCTTCGGATCTGATCTTTCATCATCCTCTCTTTCATTCCTTTCTTTTCACAGTTGGAAATACCCTACTGGGATGAGATCCCAAACCCCCGAAGGCAGAATATTGTGATACTTGCACAGATTCCTGCTGGTAGAATAGCAATAAACCAGTTTCACTTTGCTAACTCAAAGAGGGGCTATGCCCTGCACACTGTTGGCTCGTCTATCCATAGATCTGCCCAAGCGACAGATTTTCGAACCAACATGTCACTAATCCATTAGTTTCGGTCACTATGATCCTCTTAGACAAATTCATTTTCACAAAGTGAGATTCAGAAGTTTTTATCATCCTTGAAGGATTCACTGGTCTTATGTCATGACCTTTACTTATCAAGTCTTTTAGTGCCTTTCACTTCCTTGTTCGTGTCTTATCTTTTAACACACTTTTTGTTAAGAGTTGACATTGATACAATAATTTCTAATTTCCTGAAGTCTATTTTACCATTCATTTGTTAAAAGTTGACCCCTAAATCCATCATTTTCTTTCCTAAGTCTCTTCACTTAACATTTTTTTGTTAAATTGAGCAGATTTCATTGTGTACAAAAGTAAGTCTTGTCATTTTACAATTGTCACAAGTTGAGCACACTAACCTTTCGTCTCTCCCCTCTTTACGTTCACTTTTGTAAAGGATCGTAAAATCATTTCAAACCTCTTCATATTTCTTAACACTCACTTTGTTAAGAATCATCTAAATTAACATTTCAGTCCATCTTCCACCTTAACATCATTCATTTTTGTTAGGTGTTGTGAAATTCCCCTCTTGTCAGATCACTCTTATCACACATTTTGTTAGGAGTTGATCGACTTCATCTTGTTAAGTCTTGTCTCCCTTAACATTCATTTTTGTTAAGTGGAGCAGTTTCACTTTTCCCCCTTTTTTTTCACATTTCTCTTAACACTTAATGTTAGGAGTTAACCTTTTTACATTTCTTCATCACTCTTATCATTCATTTTGATTATGAGTTGATTGCATCCACCTTGTTAAGTCTCTCTTCCTTTAACACTCATTTTTGTTATGGAATAGAGCACATCTAACTTCTTGTCATCCCTTTTTCTCTTTACTATCATTTTTGTTAAGAAATGGGCACTCGATTAACTTTTTTTTCTTCTTCCATCTTAGCACTCATTTTTCTATGGGTCAAACTTTTTCCATCTTCTTCCCTCTTCCATCTTAGCATTCACTTTGCTAGGAGTCAAGGTTTTCAAACATTTTCATCACTTCCATCTTAGCATTCACTTTTCTAAGGGTTGCATTATTCATCATACCTTTCTTCACTTCCTATCTTTAGTTTTTCATTACAATGGTAGATTTATACAATTCATCCTTTTGCCCAAGAATGGAAAATGATGAAAGACACCATTGCGGGTATGCAAAAACAATGACAAACAATTCAATTTTGATGAATTGTGTCCATACCCTTTTAACATGGACATCTTATGCATACCATTCCCATAGTATTTTGAGATGCCGAAATTTGAAAAATACAAGGGAAAAACTGATCCGAGACAACATATCAAATAATTTTCCATAGCATGCCATGAAGTGGCATATAACGATAGCTTTCTCTTGTTCCTTTTTCCTAGAATTCTAGGAGGAAAAGCTTTGGATTGGTTCTTACACCTTCCAAAGGGATCTATTACCACCTTTGTGGACCTCTCAGAGAAGTTTGTCAAACATTTTTCTTTCAACCTCACTCGCAATAATCACCGTACTAGAAATTCTCATGATGAATCTTGGTACATCAACTGCAACCACAATGTCATCACTATTGGTGTCACAGATAATCACAATATGCCCAACATACATGACCAATCAATCAAAAATCCAATCATACAACCTAGCCAAGAAACTATGCCACACAAAGTTAAACGTAAGTTTACACCCCCTCAGTGAAAGTATCTCTAGTGTCTTTCATCAACTCAAAGTGGCTAGGATGATAAAATATCCCCTTACAAGACCTTGGATTGAAGAAGAAACTAAGCCATATTGGTACAAACCTCATGCATATTGTTTTTTCATCACATTGATGGCCACTCAACTGATAAATGTACATGTTTTAAGAACTATGTCCAAGACTTAATTGACGATGGAGAGATCTTTGTAGATCTTGATGATGAAGCTCTCACAACTGATGACATGTCAACTTCCACACCTTCAAATGAAGAGTTGACTGTTATTCCCACTTCTATTCATACTGACATTCCACGAGATCACGACGAAGGTCAAGTATCTCCCCCTTCAAACCAATCCATTTATTCTACAGATTTTCTTCATATATTCCAAACAGACATTGAACATGTTTTCAACAATCTTCTAACACCTAATGAGAACTTGAATTTTCTTCAAGACTCTCTTTCAACCCTTGACATGACAGAAGAGGGTCCAATCATCAAGCACCATTGATATTGATTATATTATTTCCATTCCACCTTCTACGCCTAACATCTCTAGTATTGTTGCCAAAATACAACCACAACAAGCTTGGACACTTGCGACAACGCAACCTTCTATGTCCATTATACCTCAAATGATCCATCTTGCAGGAATCTCATCAATGATGATTCCTACTTGTCAAGACATCTACATGCACATATTCTTTGAGGTAAGTATACCCAGGAATATCCTTATTCAACTATTTCAAGCTTTAATTGCAAATATTTTGTCAAATAAACTAATTCACAACCTAGAAGGAGAAACATTGAACATTTCCTCTCTATGGCCTATAAAGAGTCTTGGGTATACATCTAGAGATCTATCCTTCTTTCCTCACGCTCTTTTTCTCATAGGTGAATATGTATCTCAACATCTTCCCCTCATCGACAAATATTTTTCTAACATCACATATGTATTTCGATCTCATCGAAAACTCATCTAATCACACATCCTTTGACTTGGAACCTGATCACCCAAGTCTAGTACTTCAGGACCCATCGAATCGTTTGATTCAATCTTTTGACTTGGCTCCTATCCTGCCCAAGTCTCATATTACAGGACTTATCAAAACTTTGGTTTCACTCCTTTGACTTGGCTCATGTCCATCCAAGTCTCGTATTTAAGGACTTATCGAATCTTTTGATTCTCCCTCTTGACTTGCATTTCATCTACACAAGTCTTGTATCTCAAGACCATTCAACTTCAATAAACATGGACCTCTTTCTTGATAAGTCCATTTCAACTCCTCATCCACCAACATTCAAAAAACTCAAAAAACATAAAAAGAGAATAAAACTTTGTATTAGAGCATTGTTTTCCAATCAGAAATGGAAAAGTGTGTACAAATAATGTTAGGCATTCCATCTATTGGCAGATACCTTAATCATACCATTATCATATATTCACCTTCTTCACCTATTATGACACATGTTAACCTTGTTCCTCTTGGGCATTGTGTGTCTCATCTTTGTTATGGTTCTTACCATTTCAGATCTTTTTACCTATGGTTTTGTCTCGAAGCTTACTGATGGAAAACTCCTCCTTTCAAATAAGCTCTCTCTTTAACTGAAAGCACTAAACTTCTTTACCCGGTCCTTTTTGACCACCCATCTCAATCTACGGTGTTGAACCCTTGCGTCCTACTAGTCGCATGAGGCTGAGACTTGGGGGCATAATGTTCCTTCCCAACAAGCACACTATCAACATACAAGGAAAATTAAATCAATCTAAAAAATACAAAAAAAATTATAAAATCAATACACCTTTCGTCCTTCACAGTCTTTGGTGATAAGCCCATACTTCTTACTGGCAGTATGAGACTGGGAATGGAGAAATCCCTTACTCGCCTACATTTTGTCTTCGGTGTTGAGCCCTTGCCTTTTACTGATGGCATGGGGCAACATGTAGGGGGTCCTTCACAAAAATAAAAAATAATTAACTAATAAAACCTTTATGAAATCTGAATCAAAGTGCTTAATCAAAAACATCCCAAGAAGTAATTTAGTTTCTCATGTTAAGAGAGACACCAATTCCTTCAACTGGATTTTTCCAATCAGTAGGCCATCAATGGATCTAAGTCGAGTCAAAACCTATAAAGTGGAATCATCTTGTAATGGTCAAATAATCTTGACTAGAGATGAGTTACATTTTTCTCATATGGATCATTGTTACACCTTGTGTCATCACATCCTTTATCTTCACCTTTCATATCACTATTCATCTTGTTTTCACGTCCTTCTTGGCTCTTGGTGATGAGCCCTCACATCTTCCTAGTTGTGTGGAGCCATGAGTGGAGTGAAACACCCTATCATTTTATCATCTACATTTCTACCAATGGAATGGAATGCTTTTAATTATTTGCACCTACTTTCAAGCATTTTACCTTTTTACCAAGTTGTAAATATAAAAAAAAAATTCAAAATGTCTCACAAAAAAAAATTCAAAAAAATATATCATTGTTCAAAAACACAAAAACAATATAAAATTGTCCAAAACTCCAAAAATAGTTCAAACTGTCATAATCAAAACATTCAGATAATGTTTGACAAAACTTCAGCAACTGGATAACACAGTTCAACAATTTTTCCATTTGATGGTGCTCCTCATGATTGTTCCAGATCATCTTGTATTTATTGCCCATGGTGTATATCTATGCTCAAGGAAATCATTTACCCTTTCGCAATATAACATTTTTTGGGGCACACTTGGATTTTACATTTTAATCCAATACAGATCAAACTTCAATGGGATCTGACAAGAGTATCTTTTGGAGTATCTAAGTATCACTCCACTCTTCACCCTGATCCAATCCTCTCGCGTGCTAAGCTATATCTTGGGGGCATTCAAATCTGTCTAGTTCTTCAATGTGGAACACATTCAGAGTGTCATTAGATGTCATTTTTGCACATTGTGTTGTACTGTTGTAATTTGTTAACATTGTGATGATGTTTTTTGCTTCTTTCAGTTTTTATTTGTTTTACTTTGTTTACCTTTACTGTAGACCAATTGCAGGAAATTTATTCGCATCCTAGTTCACATATAACTTTGGTGTCGTTCCTTCCGGATCATATTGGGTTTGTTTTCTATTGCTTTGTTTATATGTTTTTTTGTCATTTGCACGTGTTGTGTTTTCCTCCTGGTTTATTTAAGCCATGGAATGTCTTCATTTTTGTTTGCATTTGTATTTTTATTTCAAAACAAAAAAATCAAATATTGCAAAATCAAAAAAATCAAATAAAAATCCAAAAAAAAATCAAATATTTCAAAAATCCAAACCAAAAATAAAAAAATTACAAAACTTTCGAACAAACATTCACTTATCACAGAAATCCTACAATTGGAAAACCCTTAAAGTGAATCATTCAACATCTCAATACAATCTTGATAAATGTCATACTTTTATCTATTACCCTAGTGATTGTGTCAATCTTACAACTATCACTTTCTTCCCTTTGCATGATATGCTAACTCTGCTTGGGGCAAGTCACAAAATTGTTTTTCCTTCGTGATATAACTTCACCTGGGGAAATTTCAACTTTGATCATTTGCACAATGGATTCAACAAGAGTGTCATAAGGAGTCACTTTAACTCTGCTCTTCCAGTCTGATCCTATTCCCACTTGGGAGCATTTGTATCTACTTAATCATCATTGTGGCATGCATTAGGGGCATAGCTGATTGTCTTCTTTTTTCAACTTTGTGTTGCATTGTTGATGTTTACTCTTTTTGGACCACTTACAAGTAGTGTGATTACATCTTGGTTCCTTTATAACCCTGATGCCGACACCTACTTTGTATATTGGGTTTGTTTTCCTTTTTATCTTTTCTTTGTTGTGTGTGTTTGTTTACGCGCATCTGGGTTAACCATCTTGATTCTTTCATAATCATGGTGACAACTCTATTGTGCAACAACAAAAATCAGGTTGCTCTAAAAAATTACTCTCCAAATAATGCTCATGCTACGAGCACAGTCCTTTCCCATCCTTGTTCTAATCCCTTTTCTTTCTTCCTATCAAGTGGTTGTCCACCACCTTGCTATGCGTCATCCACCCACTTGAGGGGGAATTCCTCTACCATTCTTCTTGTTGGGGCATCCCAATGCTTCACATTTTTCTGCTCACCGATCTGCATGTGTCTACTATCTTTAAAGCACTATTACTTTGCAATAGCACTTTAAAGAGGGGAAAAATGTAGACACCCCAAAATTACACTTTTGTTTCCACTTGTTCCCAGTGTTATCCTAGTACACCATGTTATTCACCCATTTGTGATTAATTGATTAAATTAATTAATTAATACACATTGTACCCCTTTGGATTAATTAAATTAATCCCATGTATCCTTAGTACCCCTTTAGCTAAGTTAATTATTATTTATTAATTAAATAATTAATTAATTAAGTGTGTGCACATCCTAGTCATCTGCCACTTGATCAAACTCCACTTAGACTCCACTTAGACTCCCTATCCTTATCCTAGTTAACTGCACTTCTAGAATCCTAGAAAGGTGGGGGAAATTAAATTGCACGTACAACCACCTTTCCGGATGCAATTTTTGCAATTAATTCATTTACTGCCCCGACACTATTGCAACTTCCCACAATGCTATTTTTAGCATATTCATTTATCCGTGTATAACCAACTTTAACTACTTTTGCCTCTATAAATTGCAGGCTTACCTTCCTTACAAATCCTCTTGAATCTGAAGTACAAAAACTCTGTTGAATTCACTGTGTTGGTAGCATTTGCATTCAAAGTTTGGAGAGCACTCAAGAGCATCCACAATCATTTCTGACATTCATTTGCAAGGTTTCACAGGAGACCCTTATTTGAGGTTTGCATTGGAATCCAACTCCACATATTACAACATTATTTTTTGGATTTGATGTGGTGTTATGGGTTTTACATGTGAGTATTTGTTTTATAGGTTACAGATACTTCGACAATCATATTGCAACACACAGATGACCAACGTAGGGTAATAACGAAATTCTTGCGACATAATAGAGATCATGTCCAGAGTTTTTTTCTACGCAGTCAATGATGCCCAATATAAAAATCTAGCACCCAAGCACCTGTGCCCTAATCCATGAGCCGATGTCTAGCTTGATCCCAAATTTCTAGATTTTACACTACATAGATACAACAATCTGCCCTTCCTTTTCATCAACTTTCCCACTCTACATCAGTCCCAGATCAAGTGTTAATCAACTAAGTTATTCTTCCCATACCTCTTACTTAGGGTTTGTAATTTAATTTTTTACTTGTGTCAAATATGTATTATAGCATTCATTATCATATGTGACTCTGTAATTAGGGTTTTAAAAAAGTTTATTTTTACTAAATCATCTTGTGAACCCATCGCTCGAACCAAACCTAGCTTCTAGGCATATTCTCATCTTCTTACCATGGATGAAACTTATCCTCCCTTTTTTGATGAAGACATTTGTGATCTCAATGCTCATATTGTTGAACATCCGCAAGATCTAGATCTTATTTTATTTGTTGCTCATAAGGAGGACACCACCAATGTAGTTGAGTTTAAACATATTGCTTCTAATATTACTTCTATTCCTAATGAAACACAACCTACTTCTTCTACCCTTCCACCTACTTCTATTGTTCCCATGGTTGTTCCTACTCCTACCAACCACTTCACTCCACCTCTTATTTCTCACACTCGACAAGTCTCTTCTTCTAGTTCACAAGACATGACTTCTCTTTATCAAGACTTACAAGTTCAAATCCGTCAGTTGCAGCAGGATACTTCACACTCCTCTCCATCTCTTAACTGCTCTTTACTCCTTCACACTCCTTTCGCACCCACCATTTCTACTTACACGCTTCTTCTCAACTTGTCACCCCTAATTTTCCCATTTTCAATGGCCATGGTGGTCGTCAAGAGAATCTCTGAGCTTTCCATATTGCATGTCTAGATTATGTGGATGATTATATATTATTAGCTAATTTATTTCGTAGGATTCTTCAGGATTATGCTATGCGTTGGTTTTACTATCAACCTGTTCATTTGGTAACATATTTCATGCATCTAGTCGATACTTTTTTTTTCTCATTTTTCAGCCAATATTGACAATAAGATATCTCTTATGCGTACCTAGCTCAAATTAAGCAAAGATCTAATGAACATCTAGCGGACTATAAATTACGTTATAAGAACAATATAGCTAAGATGATCAATTTATTGGTTAGTTCATAACTACAAGATCTATTTTTCCAGAGTCTATCACCACCACTTCAGGAGAGTGTTATCTTTGAGACGTCTCCTTTATTTGATCAATTATGTCATATGCTCAAATGCATGAAATCAAACTACTCTCTATGGGCTAGCTCAAATACCAAGATTATTATTCTTCATATTCTTCTACTAGGTTTTCAATCTAAGTCAAAAAA
Organism: Taxus chinensis; assembly: GCA_019776745.2. Classification (NCBI taxonomy): domain Eukaryota; kingdom Viridiplantae; phylum Streptophyta; class Pinopsida; order Cupressales; family Taxaceae; genus Taxus; species Taxus chinensis. The sequence goes on from JAHRHJ020003543.1 coordinate 395,943, forward strand.
TTTCCTAAACTTACCAAAGCAAATGCAGTTGTCAGTGTCTCTCCTCTTGAAAAGATTCAATGATAGCCTCTAAAGCGCAATTTCACTAAATTTCCATATGCATCTCAATTTTTGCTTCCTCAAATTCTTAAAAGCAATCTCATTACTCTTCCGCCACCCCTCAATATTGATCCATCTCACCCTCACGGCCATAATTACAATGAAAATGCTAAATGTGATTATCATTAATGTATTGGACATCCTATTGATTGTTGTTTCAAACTCAAGCCTCTTATACAAGATCTCATTGACAATAATTCACTGGAGATCCCTACTCCATCTTCTTCTTCTTAACCAAACAATAGTAACAACAAACTCAAAATATTCAATGACCCTTTACCTAAACATGATACACAAGATTCATATTCTTCTACTAATTATAAATATCATATTGTGCGACGTCCATGTCGCTAAGCTTTTAACGTTGTGGTGCTTATGTTGACCTCTCGTTGGCTCTTGTTTTTCTATTAAAGGATTAATAAGTTATTTCGATTAATAAGTATTAATAAGTGGTAATAATAATAATAATAATAATAATAATATTTTATTTATTGGTCGACGTTAACCTCGCCTTCTGATCGTCGATTTGATACCAACCCTGTTGTTAAATTTTGATAAGCGATTACATAAATTAATGCTGGGAAATGAGGATGAAGCTCCATCCTGCTCGGCATTTAAGGTGAACTATTTAAATATGGTTTAGGGTTGTAAAATCTTCTAAGGCGTGCTCGAATGGGGAGAATTTAGGATTTGCGTATCACATGGATCTCTCTCCAAAATAGACGTCTTTTCTTGTAAACCGTGTTGGACCTTCCCTGGGATCTGGGGAAACGTGTTTGAAATCGTATCGGGTTTTGGCCTGCGTTTTGTCTTCGTGTTTCGTTTTGGCTTGCTAGCCACGTTTTCTTTGTTTTGGGGATTTGCGTGCTCAGTAGTTTGGGGATCTGCGTGCTCAGTGGATTGGGGGTCGCGCGCCCAGATGAAAAGCTCACATTTGTGAGTTTATTGCAAGTTTCCTTGCTGTGTGGTCGTTTTCTGGTGCACAGATCCCGGGCACGTCCTTTTTTGTCTTCCTTGGTCACAATGAAACCCCCCTCACCCCTTATGCTGGTGCGCAAATCTTGGACGCATCTCTTTTTCCTGCCCTGGCCGCGTGGGTTTGTGGGGTGAAGGAATACTTCATTTTTTGTGGTCGTGTGGACATGTTTTTTTTTTGTTGTTGCCTGATGCGTTTTGGGGGAAGAAGGAGCGCGGGTTTCTTTGTTGGCCGCGCACAGCTACACAGCTGGTGCAGTAGGCGTGTTACCTCCACTTTCATTGGGTGCTGTGAGTGTGTTCTTGTTGGGGATCCACAGCAACAGTCTGCAACAGTCTTTAGCCAGGCAGCAGGCGTGTGCAGTACAGTAGGCGCCTCTTTGAGCGCTTCCAACAAGCAGGCTGTCCAATAATGTTGTTACCTGTTCAGTATTGAATGCATCCTCAAACTTGGGATTCTCCTTCAAGATATTGTTATCAAAATCAATCTAGTGGCAGTAAGAGTGTTACCAGGAGACCTGATGAAATTTATTACAAAGATTATCTATTGGGACCTTACTTGTTTTACGATGTAACTCATGGAAGAGAATCTCATAGAGGTGACAGATCACACCCACAGGCACAGGAGATCTATGCAATGTTGGAGAAGATGTCTTGGGAGATGAAGGTAGCAGGATATTGTTCAGATCCAGAACATGTACTGAGTGAACGGGAAAGTGAAAGTATTCCTCTGCCACCATAGGGAGAAGATGGCAATTGCATTTGGAATGTTAAGCATCTTCCCCATGGGACTTCCTCTCAGAGTTGTCAAGAACTCTTAATGTATGTGTTGACTTCCACCTGCAAAGCTCCAAGATTGGTGCAAAACAAATTGTTGTGAGAGATGCAAAGCGGTTTCATCACTTTGAATAAAAAAAGGGAGGAAAATGTTCTTGTAGGATTTTTGGTAATGTCATGTGAAGCAAACTGCAGACATAGTCTGGCACTATAACAAGGCGCACTGTGCCTGTCTGCAACTGATAAAATGGGACCAGATTTTAGTTCCAGTTTCTTTAAAAAATTGGTGGTATTATTCTAAGCACTTGTAAGATCTAGACAAGGTGGCCGCCCTCTCCCTGACTGTACCAGGCGCTGCCATGAGGCTAGCATAAGAGATCTACGTGCTGAGGAAAAGGAATGTTTTTTTTTTTTGAAATGTGTTGTACCTGCAAGAGCCTTGGTTCGACGTGGCTTGCTTGAGGAAGCCCCAAACAGGCATGATAAGCCCTAACCCTCTCTCTTAATAATTTATTTACTTTAGCATTTAGATAAATCAATCTCTGCAGTTTTGTTTGAATTCTGTATATGTGATGTCTCCTTTGGATTGTTGATGTGTGATTCTCTTTTACTAAGTTAGTAACGTCTTGGATTCTTGATATTATTTAATATTTATTTACATATATATATGTTGACTCTTTCTTGAACGAGATGCCCAAAAGAAATGGGTTTTCGAATGACTTTTAATCACAATTTGCATGATCTGATCTCTCTCCAGTGATTCTCGCTTTTCGACCTTATAAAGTTAGTTTATCATTTTGCCATGATTACTCCTGTGAACAGTGGTTTCTGTAGGAAATATTGTGGTGTGTGAATGAGTTTTAGAATTTTTCTTGTCTTGTTTTTATTATGTAAAACATGGCTTGAAAACGGGAAATTTTCTCGGAAGACTGTGTTGGTCTTTTAATGTGGATTGATAATAATATAACCCCCCCCCCCCCCCCATTAGGATTGGAGGCTTCTATTTGGGGAGAGTCGTACTGGTTCTTACTGGTCCTTCTAGATACTATCCAACTCCTTTGATTATCGTTTACTTTGGGGATTATTGAAAACTCCTCACCAGGCCCTCTACTATTCTTATTACTATGAGCTTACTTTTAGATTGGAACGCTTCTGAAACATGTGTTAATGGGGTTCTATTTTGTGACCCTTTTGAATACGGTAAGCCTCAAGACGTTAGTTTGTGTGGATAACTATATGGCTTAAGTTTGAGGTGCTTCTTAGATCTTCGAATCAGTTGAGGTAATAATGAATACATCGAACTCTGATGAATGTGTACATTATGCAAGTTTGATTGACATGTGATGGCCCTCAGGCGTATGAATTCAGACAATGCTTGAAATATGAGATTATAAATTTATCCTATACCTTGACTTCAAAGCTTGTTGAAATGTTTTTTTTTTTGGTAGCAAAACAGATGAATAGGGAAGTTTTGAGAACTACCCTAAAAAGGATTCATACACAGCCTTAAGTAAAGGTGACAACTACCATAATGGGACTGTTCATACCTTATATGACGTTAAGGATAGAAGTCGACCTGAAATTATTTAACTTCATTATATAGGACAATGATTAATACCCATAAATTGAGATATGCAAGTGGAGGTTGAATTATATAATATGATATATTATGCTATCAGGCAACCAGTAAGGATAAATATGTTATTTCAATACTTGGTTAGCGCGTGGAATATTTTCTGGCATTTACGATGATTATTATGTTAGCTAAAAATTGGTACTTGCATCTCAATTGTGAGTTGAGATAATGTTGATACTTGTATTTATAGTGGCTTGGACCACGCTTACCTGTTTTAGCTAGCCAAATGTACCTTCTACTCATTAACGAAGTATGACGGTATTGTTGTTCGTAATTCATTCCTCTGAGATGGACTCTTATACTAATAGAGGCATATAGAGACATGATAATAAACAACCGATAGGATATCTAAATAATATATGAACTTACTGATTGGTGGAACCCTTGTTTACATAAGTACATTCTTTTTATTGTGAGATAAATATCAAAAGTATACTTACATATCCTTGATTTTCTATAAAGGTTGATACTTGGGTAATATTGATGATTATCATATGATTGACACTTGTATTTATTATAGAAGCTTAATGTCGTTGGTGCTTTTATTTAATTGAAAGATAATATTGTTGGACACTTATATGTGAAGTAGGTTGAGGGTATTAGGTGAGCGTTACTATTGTTACTGTAATTTAATTATGATTAAATGCAAGGTTAAGGTTGCATATCTTCTAGCCACTTGGAATTTTTTGTTCATATGTAAGCAGATTTTAGGGAAGTGTTCAATGATGGGTATGAAATGTATTATCATGAGATGTGCAGTTAAGATTTGAATACATGACTAGGAATTATTTGATAGGGAGTATTGCAAAATTTCATTTATTTAAATGCTAGATGGCATAAGTTATTAGGTGAGGTTTATATCTTATCATGCTCAGTTCTAGCGAACTGACTCTAGTAAATATTTGCTGCAGATGGAATGTTAGCGAGTAGATGAGGGATAGACTTGTAAACTTGTGCATCAACCTCAGCTGAGAAGTTCTTACTTGAATCCTTTTTATATTGTTCAGCTATTGATAACATACAGTGGAAAATGTAGGAGAGGATCTTGGTCTTGGTATAATGTATTTGTGGATTTTGTCATCTTAACTTTGGACACCTTGGTTTGTTTGACCATCATTGAAAATATTAAAATATTGGTTACTGCTTGTTGAGTGACCTTATTGGATTATTGGTATTTTAAGTGTGGATGTAACCTTGTTTTGTTCTGGTGAATGAGTGTTATTAAACTCTACCCTTGAAGATAAATGTTGAGTGAATCTTGCTGACTTATTAATAATGCGACATAAGTAAAATAACGTGGGTTGTTTAATACTTATAAAAGTTGAACTAAAAGTTATATTTAAATAAATTAACGTAGAGGTTACCAACTTGAGAGCAAGGAATTCTTTAAAGAAATCATAGGCGAGACTATCTTTGTGAGTAAGAATTATATAACATGATAACCCTAGCTTCTCTAGTGAACATTATTCCTTTTTGGGTGAAATTTGTAAAATAACCCTAAGGTGAAATGAACTGTTAGTTGTTAGAAGAGGATAAGATTTAATAAGCCTGAGAAAACTTAGCATTGTAAGAAGCATTGTACAAATCATATCTAGAGTCTTAGCAAACTGTAGTTAAGGATCGAAAGAGGTTACATAAAAATAAATAACCATCAATAATTTCCTCATTGTGGCTTGCCCTATCTGTAGGTGTGTTATGTGGTGGTTTCTTATGTTGTTTTGTCAGATAGAAAAGTGAACCATCCTTGGTGTGTGTGAACATTTCCGTGCTACCCTTGTGGTCATCCTTGTATTGAGTTATCCACGGAGTTAGTTGTGACCTTGGTGGTGGCATGTTGTGTCGTGTTATGCGTCAAAAAAAAATTGTCCTGTATTTTACTGTGTGTAGTCACAAAATCACACACTTATTATTACATTAATACTGCTGGGTATGTTATTTTATATATGGATCTTGCGTAATAAAAGTATTCACTAGTGACCCATCCTTTGGTCTTGTTGTGAGTTAGTCAGGTGTCATTTTTGTTTTTTAGGTTCAGTCGTCACTTGTCATTACAGTTTTGGGCATCTTTTAGGATGTCTTAGGTGTTGTAATTTGCTTAGTTGTCATCTTAAGGTCTATGATGGGGCACCTAGGGTTGGGTGCCCCTGGGGTGCCCCAGTCCATGATTTTAGGTGCCTGTGTCATCGTAATTTGTGGTCTGAGTTTCTTTGTTCGAGGTCAGTCCTAACAATTACCCTGTGCATTCCCCTAGGTCGTAGTTGGCAGTTTCGGGTCACTAGTGTCAAAATTTGAACAAGAGATCCCTATATAAACATAACATACTCACTACATTATGGGCAAACATCTTACTATCAAGGGAACTATCTACTAAGGCAAGGGACTGCATTTGGGCATCTTCTACATCTGCATCACACAAGCATAGGGGGAAAGGGTTGTATTCTTTCTATTCCATCCACCATTTGCATTTTACATCTAGTTATTGCCCCCTACTACCACGTCATTGGTGCTAGGGCATCCTAGGCACAAAATTACACACACATGCACATAGAACTACATTGGGTCTGAAATGTAGTGCAACACTCAGTCGTAAGACCACTAGTTTGGCAGCTGAGGTCAGTCTGACCTATTCATATGCATTTTTATTTTTTAGGAATTGATGCTTTGGATAGGGTTTTGCAGGTAGATCTTCATACAACATTTACAATGACATAGGTGACATTATTGTGACACCTATGCGACAGGAGTGAAGGTATTACAGAGATATTGTGACACTACCGAATTCAAGTTTTGAGCTTTTCTACAGTCTACAATGCCCAGATTACATAGACCAGGGCACCCAGGGTGCCCCAGTATCCTCCCAGGTGCCTCAGTACAGAAAAATATTCAACTCCTGCCCTTCCTGAGGCCACTCAGTCACAACCTACCTAGTCTGCATACCAGTCTGCTACAGTCCAACACACAGTGAGGTAAGTCATTTAAAGGTTAGTACCATATCCCTCTTAGTTCTATTATTTTGATATATTCAAATACTAAAACAAAATATTTAGGTCTTGCATTTCAATATAGCATTTAGTTTCTATTTAGATTAACTTATAAAATAGATATAAAAATACCAATATTTCTATTTTTAGTTAATCATTTTGGTGAACCCTACGTTTGAACATTTTTCTTTTGGATCCTCTTTCATACCCTAGTGGTTAGCCATAGTTCTTCTTTTTCCTCATCATGTCTCATTTTAGTGTCAACCCTATCTATGATGAGGCTGCCATAGCTGAGCTTAAGGCTTTATATAGTGCTCCTATGATCTTACCTGATGATACTCAACAAGCCCTCTTGGAAGGCCAACAACATGTGCCAACTAATCTTGTCGATTCTCCTATAGGTATATGCCTTGTTGATGACCCTGTTGCTTTCACTCATTGTATGCCATGCCATCCAGTTGCATGTGATCCTTCTTATCCTTCTTCTGATATGCCACCTGATGTTTTAGATCCCTCTATCATTGATTATTTATTAGGCATTGATTCCCAATCTGGTGTACCTCCTACCTCTCCTCCGGCCACTCCTATAGCTACTCCTATGTCTTCTACCACTTCTGATAGTCCTCCTCACACATCTCCTTTGAGCATGAATTCTCCTTCATATTACATTGATGATCCTATTGATTCTTATGATGACCATAACATTATTTCTAGAACCCCATCTTCTACTGATCACCATCATGGATCTCCTTCTTTCCATACTACTGCATGTGACTCTCCTCCTCCATTACTATCCTCTCCTGAGGTTACATCTACTATTGTACATGAGTCACCCCCTGCCATTGCTTCTTCTTCTTCTATTCCCACATCATCTACCCCTCCTACTGTATCTTCACCTATTGAGGTTTCTTCCTTGCTCACCACACCTACTAGGGTTTGTGTTGATACTAGTCATACTGCCACTCCTACTTCCACATCTACCACCACACCTTTAGCATCTGATTCCACTATATCACCTCTTGACATTCCCATGATCACTCATAATGGAAAAATTCAACCACTTAATACATTATTTCCATCTCCTACCATCCCCTCACAGGATATTCTATCCCTCATGCATGTTGTAGGACAACTCCAATCGCAAGTTCATACTCTTACTTTAGAAAGTAGAGCCTATTATGCCTCTATTGACAACAACTCTTTACATGGAAATCTTGTTCCTAAAAAGATTCATAATTCTGCCTTCCCAAAATATTTTTTCATGCCTACTTTCACATGCTTCGATGGTAATGGTGATCCTCATGCTCATATCCTACATTACCGCACACTTATGGATGACTACTCTAATGATCACTTGTTGCTTAAGGCATTCACTATAGTCTTACTGATGAGGCACTACAATGGTACACCCACTTACCCTTTGGGTCCATTAGCACTTTCTATGACATGGAGGATGCTTTCCTCCATCACTTTATTCTTAACAATGGCCCTAGGGTTACATATGACCACATTCCTACATTACATCAAGGCTCCTCTGAACCCATCAAGGATTATATTTTACGGTTCAATGCTTGTATACACCAGCTCATTTTCCAGCCTAGTGACTTAGAAAAACAATTCATCTTTTGTCGTGGTCTTATTCCTCCACTTAAACAAAGGCTACAATATGACACTTGTGAGTCATTCATTCTCTTGTGTTATAAGGTTATCAATCTAGAAAAGGATCTTTCATCCTCACATATCGTTATACCCCTAGACGATTCTCCACTAGTTCCATCTGCTTCTCCTCTCCCCTCACCATTTTTTGAGCATCCACAGCCACCTCCACCATTGTCTAAGGTGCCTTCTAAACAAGCTCAACCCTCTTCTTCCCCACCATTACATTCTCATCCAGTTCCACAACAAGCTCCTACTTCCACCACTCCACCTCCTTCACGTGAGCCTTTGTACTTCTCTCCTCATGCTTGACCACATGATGTACTTCACATATTACTCAATGAGTGATTGATTCAGTTACCCTCTAACCAACATCATCCTCCACACCACTTGCAATGTCAACATGACCAACACTATTGCAATTATCATTGCATTTCTGGCCATAGGGACAATGATTTCCTTGCCTTACGTGAAAAGATACAACAACTAGTGGATTCTGACATCATCTCCTTTTCCTCTCATGAGCGCTCATTGTATCCTTCACCTCGTCAGCATAGGCATACCCCACTTACATCCTCTCCATCAGGTGCTCAGTTTGTTCATCATGCTCCACCACCACATGTTCATTCTACACCTCATCCATCATTTCCACCATCACATTCATTGCATCCATTACATTCACATTATCCACCACTTCATGTTGTTGCATCTCATGGTTTTCCACCAGTTCCTGCATACCCCATTCGTCACTACACATGATACATTCCATTTGGTTCATATACTCATGCTCCATCCATTCCACATGTCTCCACCATCACTCGTCATCTTGGTCTTTGGTAGGTGATTCTTATCACCTTACCCCCTGATGATGCACTTGTGTTCTTACGGTTCTTACATGACTGTTGAGGGTTTAGTTCTAAGAACCTTTCATCACATGCTCCATCATTCATCTAGCACACCTCAATCATTTCCTGATGATGCACTCTTGCTTACGTGGCTCATACTTGACTGCTGAGGGGTCTTATTACATGAGCCTATTCATCCATATGCTGGGGGGCATTGTTAATCTCCCCCCTCCTATTTTCATCACCTTATCCTATTACGATTACATTACATTTTCACATATTCATTATGATACATTTATCTATTTCCACATTTATTATATTATCACCATTACTTTACCTATGCACTACATATTTTCTTCATCCTATTTTCTCATTAATCACATTACATTAGTTATCTACATCATCATTACCATACATATTTTATCTACCATTACTAACATCATCATACAAATTTATATTCATCACATGTATTACAATACACAAGCTAGAACAATAACCATAGAACCATACCACATCCATTACATCAAAATGACAAAACATATCAACATCGATCTAATATATATAAAACATAGTTGTCCATGCATACGTCATCCATACACTCATCGTCCAAAAACATGTTTCATAATTAGGGGGAAAGGCCCCCACATCATATACAATCATCACTATCAAACCTCATCATCACTATCACTCTCATGTACCATGAGAGCCCTAGAACTGGATGCCTCACCACCAATGTGATGCCACATTTTGTGGCCCAAAAACTTCTCCACCTGCCTACGTAACATAACAATCTCCATATTCTACTCCAAAGAACTGATGCTACAAATCTACATATCATGTGAACATGTCCTAGGCCAAGGGACCACCACCTACCACCTCTCAGGAATGTCGAGTCTCCTCACGTGCCTCGTCCCTCTCGCCTAACAACATTGTACATGTCATTGCTGCTATGGCCACTAGCTCAAAGAGATGGGCATGCTCACTTACAATATTGTCCACACTCTAGTATCCCTCCACATAGCACATCACTTGGTACATTCGATGTCAATGTGTGGATCGATGTGTCTACTATACATGACCAATAGTATTCTTCTGCATATACAACATACAACCCCATGCTAGTCAAACACGTACAAAACAACATAGACAATTCATTAACCACACTATAAGCATACACAAATACTTACGATCCGCCACTGCCACCGCTACAGGGTCAGGGACACCTCCCTCACCCGCTCCTCCTGGTGGAAACTCCATAGCACCCACAAATACTGGATATAGTAATACCCACTGATGTGCTTCCCACCACACTCGATAATCCTCTGTGCACCCCGTGTCATCTCCATCTACAACTACTATCATTGGGTCTACCTCATCTGGCCCTGGTGGTATCAACTACTCTACTGTGGGCCCTGGCCTAGCACCTACCCTCCTAGGGGCTCTGATAGCTCTTAACCATATGTATGGCTCTGGGGGCACATCCTGCGCCATACCAAACTGTCGTGATACTCTCTCCACCTGAAACAACTCTGCCACACCTGGAAAGTGGTCCTCTAGCCACATGGTCCTCTGAATACATCACAACTGTAGCATCCTCAGGCCATCCCCCATAATCACGATATGGCCTCCATATAACTGACTCCGGCCCCATCCTATCTATCAGGGCTCTGAAACTATCTGTATCCATCTTCCTACTGTGAATATCAACCCAATGTCGAGCATATATCTCAGGTCGAGCCCACTCTCCTCGTGGCCCTGCAACTGGTCTCAATATGGCTATATGCTCATATGCCCATACATGTAGCAGTGTGGTGGCCCCTATACCCCCACCATGCTCATCCTACATAAACTGATACAAGTCCCTGTATAAATGGGCCAACACACATCATGCCCATGCATATCTCATCCCATCCTCCTCTATCCACTGACATATGTCATGCATATTATACAAGATGTTACACCTCCTCCCTCTATGAATATACATGATGCAATCACCACTGTGATGAATTTCTGCAACCGTGGAACCCTAGACTGCAATATCACATCCAAACTGATATGGGCCTTGGTAGGTACCTGGGCCCCTACAAAATATCATCTAGCCGAGTGCATCTGACGCTCCATATCCACTACTACCATCACTCATACCCTCTCCCCAACAACTGGAAATCACAGTATGTGATATACATCCTCCAGTGTCACAGTCATCTCCCCTGTAGGAAACCAAAATGTGCATGTATATTACACACCACCTCTCAATATTGTATTCAACATAGGTATATTATCGGGCACATCCCCCATCCATGCTATATGTCATAGGAAAGCATGGTCCATCACATCCCACTCATCATCTGACAAACCCAATCTAAGTAATGTACTCAAGTGACGACCACCATGGAACTCCCTCGAGTGGATATCCCTCTGCACAACACCAAACAACAACAAACACAACATTAGAACACCTTACATAGTCAAATACAACTCTTCAACATACTAGAAACATATTCCCTAGCATTATCCATCAAAGCAAAACTTTTTTGGATCAGGGCACCCAGATGCAGGACTGGGGCACCCTAGAGAAGGATACTAGTGCCCAGTTCTGGGCACTCCAGTCCCAGGGGTCACTAGTACCCTCACCACTCTTTTCTATGTCCCAAATGTCGAGAAAATAAAATAAAACCTAAATTTTCAAAAATTCAACTAAATTTCTAGTACACCCTACATTTTTGCAAAAATAATACACTTACCAACTCCACAGTAGTACGCAATGCCACAGCGGTCGCCACTCTCTCAAACCAGCTAGGACGTAATGGTCTCACTTGAGGCATCTCTACTCACTCCGTATACACTCTCACACTCGTGCAAAAAAAAATGAAGTGATAAGTTACCTTTTCACTTTACTATTTATAATCACATTTCAAATGCCACCTTTACTATAGTCTATATTTTGCGCTTATCACCACGACTAATGCACACTACACTGTTTCACTCATATCTTGAGAATTTTTACTCTGATTTACACCCCGTTTGTGGTATTATTTTTATAATTCCACCTACCACCATATTGTACATGTTTCACACACATTATATCCCTTCACCATTGTTCTCCTATCCACTACATATGTGTTTTAACCTCTTGTCGTTACTTTCGGCTTAGAGTTGTTCTTTTTCATCACTCCCTCTTTCACCGAAAGGGGGGGCATATTATTGGGGGTCCCCTTATAATCCCCCCTTACATCACCACATGTTCAAACATCATGAATCCAACACCTGAAATTTATACCATGACATTTCACCATCAATCCCCCCTAATGACCTAATATGGGGGCAACAATCATTTAACATTTCCCAAACATGATCACATGCTATAACCTATCAACTCCCCCTAATGACCTAACTTGGGGGAAACAAGTGACTAAAAATCATTTTATGTGACATCTCATCAATTTCTAGCAACTTTCCCCTAATGACCTAACCTGGGGGCAATTAGCGAAAAACCTCTCCATGAGTAACCAATCAAAACAATCAATCAACCAATCAAAATCAACACGTTCAAATCAAATCATATCATTCAAATCTACAAGCGGTCTCCCAGATGACCTAACTTGGGAGTTACATTCACCACTTCTTTCCCAGATGACATAACTTGGGATTTTATTCTATATTTATGTTTGCTTCCACATTACCCAACTTGGAAGTCATCTCTTTCATTATGTGTTTTCTTCCTAATGACCTAACCTAGAAGCTACTTATTTCTATCACGTCTGCTTCCTAGATGACCTAACTTGGAAGTTGTCTCATTTTCTATCGCATTTTCACTTCCAGATGACCTAACTTGGAAGCCTTCACATTGTGGTGACACCCGTGGAGTGGGGGAAAGAGTGCCTTTCCTTTATCACTCCTATATGGGTCAACTGTTTAATCAAAATCATTTGGATCCAAAAATCACAACATTTTGATCTGAGTCCATCTGCAATGGCTAGATCTTGAGGATGTAGTTAAATTTTGGAGAATAACACACTTTTCTCCCTACACTCTTCCTCTGGTGGCAGGATGCCCAAATCCTCCAATTATTCCATTCATATACAAGCATTCAGGTTGGGAACTGATCACTCCCTACCCACCTATTCGTTATTAAACCATGTTTGAAATCATCCTATATCCTAATCATCATTTTCATTTTCCACACTTCATCGTGACACTTACATTTTTGTTACGTTGCATGGATCAACTCGTTGATCCATGGTTTGACACACTTTTATAGTTCTATCGGCACACTTCTACTACACATCTATGCATTCTTCTACAACATGGGCTTCTCAGACTTTTTCTCAGGTACACATCTCTATCTACTTTATGTTACTGAGATTTCCACTCACCAACATAAAGTGGGGGAAAATGTAGTCACAAAATCATGCACTTACTATTACATTAATACCACTGGGTATGTTATTTTATATATGGATCTTGCGTAATAAAAGTATTCACTAGTGACCCATCCTTTAGTCTTGTTGTCAGTTAGTCAGGCATCATTGTTGTTTTTCTGGTTCAGTCATCATTTGTCTTACAGTTTTGGGCATCTTTTAGGGTGTCTCAGGTGTCATAATTTTCTCAGTTGTCATCTTTAGGTCTATGTTGGGGTGCCTAGGGTTGCACTGGGGTGCCCCAGTCCATGATTTTAGGCACCCATGTCATCGTAATTTGTGGTCTTAATTTATTTGTTTGAGGTCGGTCTTAATGGTTACCCCATGCATTCCCCTAGGTCATAGTTGGCAGTTTCGGGTCACTAGTGTCAAAATTTGAACAAGAGATCCCTATATAAACATAACATACTCACTACATTATGGGAGGACATCTTACTATCAAGGGAAGCTATCTACTAAGGCAAGGGACTGCATTTGGGCATCTTCTACATCTGCATCACACAAGCATAGGGGGAAAGGGTTGTATTCTTTCTATTCCATCCACCATTTGCATTTTACATCTAGTTATTGCCCCCTACTACCACGTCATTGGCGCTAGGGAATCCTAGGCACAAAATTACACACACACACACATAGAACTACATTGGGTCTGAAATGTAGTGCAACACTCAGTCGTAAGACCACTAGTTTGGTAGCTGAGGTCAGTCTGACCTATTCATATGCATTTTTATTTTTTAGGAATTGATGCTTTGAATAGGGTTTTGCAGGTAGATCTTCATATGACATTTACAGTGACATAGGTGACATTATTGTGACACCTGTGTGATAGGAGTGAAGGTATTACAGAGATATTGTGACACTATCAAACTCAAGTTCTGAGCTTTTCTGCAGTCTACAGTGCCCAAATTACAGACCAGGGCACCCCGGGGTGCCCCAGTACCCTCCCAGGTACCTCAGTATAGAAAAATATTCAATTTCTACCCTTCCTGAGGCCATTCAGTCACAACTTGCCCAGTTGCATACCAGTCTGCTACAGTCCAACACACAGTGAGGTAAGTTAATTTAAAGGTTAGTACCATATCCCTCTTAGTTCCATTATTTCAATATATTCAAATACTAAAAAAAATATTTAGGTCTTGCATTTCAATATAACATTTAGTTTCTATTTAGATTAACTTATAAATTTCACATATTTAATAGTGTGTAGATGCAAGTAAACATGCCGTCACTCAATGGTCTCTAATCAAACACTCTGGGTAATATGCTACATAGGATATGGACTACCACAAGCATACTAGCTAGTTACATGATTCGTAAGCAAGAAAGGGGGGATTGACAACTATTGGGAAAATTAAACTCTCATATGGTCCTTCAAATAGGTGTTCACACCCTTCAACTAGCAAGGTTTACTTACTTATAAATCATTATGACTTCAAACACCAGTGATAAAATGATTTAGAGCATAGGACCCTTTATCTCCTTGACATTGAGGTTGAGGACCTCTACAATTCCCCTTGATCTTATTGTTATAGGAACTTCTCTTTTACCCACTTGTTGGGAAATCACGCTTTTCTTATGTTCTACCCCAGTTGCATAATTACGAAATTCAACAAAGGGAATATGATAAATACATAGCTATGTGATTTAAAGTAGGGTTCTTAAAGTCTAGGGTTACTATTATCATAAATTGTTCATCCAAAAGCTACGAGCACTCTAGTTCCAGCAGTAAGTCATCTAACATGGTTGAGGGGATAAAGGGAATGAATTCACATAGGGCATACATAAGTGTTGGAGATTTTCAAGTTTATTGATACACTACATTATGACACCAATACATAGAAAATAAGCCTAGTTATCTATGGTTCATCTTGAAGGGCATTAATGAACTTAAATTTTTATAAATGAACCTCATCTCATACAGAATCCACTGGAGTCTAACTTCTTGTATAATTTCAGTCAGGTAATACCAGGTTATCTCCACTCATACACTACATTTGTATATCTTGGGTGTATTACTTGATGCATTTGGGGCTAGTAGACTTTGTATTGAACATGCTAGTATTTGTATGTCATTAAAGTTTTCTATATCATACATGGAAGGTGCATTCATTGAGTGGTCTTTGTGAATTAGAATATTCTTACATAAATTTCACATGATTACAATGATGATTTGAGATTGTTTTACAAGTCCACTGAGGACTAGTACCCATGCGCCCTTCCTAGGGGCACCCTAGATGTCTCTTCTCACTCATTATAGGTGGTTATTGTTTCAATTCAAATTACTTATACTTCTATCATGATTAATTGTAACATGATACATAACTGTCTTACATACTAGGGTTTATCTTTCTATTATGCTAAATGCTTCATGTGTAACAAATTTCAGGACTATCTCCATGGTTGTCTGATACATAGTTTTCATTCAGTTTCTACATTAGTGATGTTATTTTTAACAAGAAATTCCCTTATGTTTTTAAAATATAAACCTACTTTAGAATGTTTCTTAGATTGATGATCTTGTGTCATCGTGAGCGATTAACCATGTTTGACATCCCACTTTTGTAGTCTATGTTAGTGTTGCACACTTGCATTGGAAATCATTACATTATATGCTATGACTCCATGCAAACTAGATTTTTGATACTAACACATGTACTAGCCACTTTATGGATTCATAATTTACCTTAGTTTCTACCATGCACATTGACTCCCCCTACAAGGATATACGTTATATCAAGAAAATTAGGTCCTCTTTTTTTGGGCCACATCCATTCCTACAATCATCACATGCACCCAAAATGAGGGGGGCATACATTGGGTGAAAAATCACCCCATACAAACACTTAGAGACATAACATAATACAAAACAAATACAAAGAATATGAACCATCATAGAATAGTTGAACAGAATCTAACTTGGGTCCTCAGCACAACATTTTTACACCAGTGGAGAGATGCACCAGGCCTTAGAGCTTCTGGGCACTTTGTGTCCTCCCCTGGGCACCTATTTCCTGGGGGAACATACAATCATTTATTAAATCAACACAATTTCATGTGGAAAAGTTTCAGATATATTTTACCATACTTATACAAGTCACAATCCTTAAATACAAGATGAATGCAATTCCTACAATCATTTTCAATCAAATTAAATAAATACATTTGGAACTAAACAGGAAACAAGAAGATGTGCCATGTATATCATACGGGAAGTATTCATGGAAGGAGAGTAACACTAGACCTCTCTCCCCAACACTTTCTCCATGGCATGAGATCACCCAAATAAATTCACTTGGCATGAGATCTGCCCAAAAAACTCTCTTAGGCTTGAAGATCGCCCAGAAAAAACTTCCATCTTGGAAAAATATGAGATCACCCAAACACTATTTCATGATCACGCAAAAAAATCACACTTGGTGAGATTCCAAAAAAACTCACTCTTCACAGCATTTTAGGACATCATTTCTATCCTTTACACTTTTCACATTAGGTGCACACTTTCCTTTTACTACTTTTACACACTTTTACATACTTACACTTACAAGTTTTCATAATACATGACTTTACTACTTTCTTTCTCTTCTTTTTAGTAGGTCCATCCTTATAAGAATAAGAAGCAATACTACATCAAACAAAAAGCTACACAAAATAGGTATATGAATATCACATACACTTAACCCCTAGGGTCACTTTCCTTTCCTAGTTTCCACGCTTCATTTTGCATCATTCACACGCTTCACTTGTCTCTTCATGCATGATTTATCACTATGCCATCAAAAGGTACACATCTCTTATCTACTTTATGTTATTGAGTATTCACTCAAAAACATAAAGTGGAGGAAAATGTAGACACAAAATCATGCACTTGGGTACATTTCTAGGTCCTAAAATCATACTAGTATTTATATGATTCCTAAGTAAGAAAACTAGTAATTGAAAACTATCTTTGGCCTCTTTTTTTGTTATTTTATTTCTCTTTGGTCTTACACACCCTACAGTCCAGTCATAACTTTACTTATTTATCTTTTATGACTTCAGACACTAGCACCCAGCCAGGACGCCAAGCCCAGGTGCCCCTGTCCCCTCTGGGGGCACCTGTGACCTCTTTCCACCTTACTTGCTCTTTTGGGTCTCTTTTATCTTTTAGGCATCTTTTTCACTTATGGGGTGGCCTTCCAATTGTCAATTATGAAATTCAAACAAGGGAATCATATAAATACATAGTTATGTGTTCAAAATAAAGGACCAAACTCTAAGCATTACTATCATCACCTAAGCTTGCATCCAAAGGAACCTAAAGAACTTCAAGGCATCCATATAGCATTCATTCAAGGGACAAGGGACTGTATTTTTTGCATACACAACATAGGAAGGGGAAGTTCATTATATTCCATTCACACATATTATACATTTCTACATTATAGATCTATCTCTGTTATCAAGTACAACTTGCACTAGGGCATCCTAGGGCACAATTCCTACACACACACACACAAGAACTAAATGGAGTCTGAAATGTATTGCAATGCTAGGTTGTAAGTTCACTCTTGGGTGACAATGGGGTCAGTCTGAACTCCCCATATTACATCTTTATTTTTTGTATTTGATGTGGTTTGTGGGATTTTGTAGGTGAATATCTTTTTTGCAGGTTACATGTACCTTGGGTGATCAATGACAAACAGAGATAGGCGATAAATGGAACCTGAAATGGGAACAAAAAAGATACTTGTCATGACACACCATAAATGCAGACCTACTGAGCTCTACATAGTCATAGGTTACAGAAAAACTCCAATGTCTAGATTCCCAATAACTTCTACCAATTTTTAGCAATGCCTCAGTCCCAGACCTCATTTGCAATCAACAACCATTACTAAGTTGGAATTCTTCAGATACCTCTTTCCAGTATGGTTTGTACTTATTACTTACTTGTTGCTTGTCCATTTACTGTATCCGTCAAATCTATATGATATTACTCAGTTATCAGATAGTCTACTCTGAAATTAAGTTTTACATTTCAGTCTTAGATTGTTACAATCAATATAATTTATTGTTCATTCAGTACTCTAATAATCATTCAATCAATTTAGTCATTACCATTAAATCATCAAACTAATTTTAGATCAGTTCAAGGCAAAGTATTTCTTCACAGGTTTAATATACTCACATACTTCAACCATATTTTAAGGGTTACATGTCACTGTTCATGCAAGTTTAAGATGCTAACACTTTTAGATGAAACACATTAACATTACCTGTCACAACCTACTTGGCATAATTCTTCCATCACTACCCTTGAATCATTAGTTGCAAGCTTACTTAAGGGCATTTATGGCTATGAGTACAACACAAACCCTATTTAACTACATGGAATTCCCATGTCTGTCAAACTGTAGTTCATCTACAGGGAGTAAGGTTTTTAATGATGTTATTCCGCCTTCCAACTCAATTCCTGCATTTTTTATGGTGACTTTCATTTGCATGTGGTCAAGACATCTTTAATGAGTTCAACTTATCTGTAATGGCTAAGATATCATCCAATGGGATTCCTAAAAAAATGGAGGGAGTTACATTTAAGTGAATCATCAAGGGACAACTTGTTCCTTACTCTATCTAGCAGTATTCATATCTGGATTCGACCTGCATCATGAGAGAAATTTAGCTACTCCAATTTAGTCACCAGTGCCCAATGAAATATTTATCCTCCATGTTTTATGTTCTGTGATGACCTATCTTGATACATCACGAAATTATGAACATATTACATCAATAGACCCTCAAAAAGATTAGTTTTAAATTTAAAGGAAAAGTAGAAAATTGGTTACAATTTGCAAATTAATGGCTAAGTCCATATCATGGGGGAAAATGGCACCATAAATGAATCAATAAGTCAATCCTCCTCTTCAAAATAAACTACTAGATCACAAATCTTCATATTATTTACATGTTCATGCAAAGCACCAAGGACAACAGTTGTAGTATATTAAAGCATGGTCTTGAATATCAGTTTCTATGCTATAGTATAATTTTTCGATTATTTATCTACGACATTTCATTCCATATATTATATGAAATGATTCCTTTGTCAACATTCCCCTTTACATAGGAGGAAAATGGTAGGAACCTAGTCCACTATTTCAAATGCATAAATACAACTGAAATTACCGATAATTCTTCAAACTCCAGGCTCATATTGCTAAATAACTTAGTGGAACATATATGCTTCAAAAACATCGAATTTCAAATAAGCCATAAAATAGATTCAAGCTCAATCGTATGAAATATTGATAAAATCACAATTCAATTCCTATTATGAGTAGATTTCATCATTCAAACCAAAATAGACTTCACTTTATACCACCTACAAATTTATCACTTTGCTACTAGTCATTCCTACTCCAACAATCAATAATGCTTGGTATATAATCAACTTTATCACTTTCAAAGATGATGTTACTCCTATTTAGGAACCCATACATAAGGTAATATGCCTTATCTACAAAGAACAGAAGAAGGTCACAATATTAGGAACAACTACCTTACATTATCTTCTCCATCTACTAGAAAATCCTGACTTAGCTCACTTCTATATCCATATTTTACCAAGTTTGTTGAATTTGGGCCCTTGTATCTAGAAACATACACTAACTTATTGAGAAATGATCAGTACCTCAGCTTACCCACATATCAATTGATCGTGGAAAGGATCAACTACAACTCATAACCAACATTTATCTTTTCCACTGTACTTGTTATCCTACTTCCAAAAATGTTGAAGTAGGATTCTCATAGGTCTTCCAACCTTGGCATGAACCTTATAGGTCCTTAGATATCTTCCTACTGATTAAATGTTTTAGTTCTATGATCTACCTTTCCTTCATGATGCAAAGGAATTAAAATCCAAATATCAAGATTCACTTAATTCACCAGGTCTCAAGTTTGTGTTTACAACTCAACATCTACTCTGCTTTTTTCATTGTGTCTCAATTAGTTATACCTTGCATACATAGATAACTTTACAGTTTAACAACTACTTTATTTCATAACTGAATGTCAAATTTGATGCAAAATTTCATCTCAAAAACATTCTCAGAGCATGTACCATGTCCTGATTCATCTAAAAACGATTCCTTCTTAACCCTCAAAGTCATCTCATCCCTATGAAGGTGAATGACAAATGACTTAGTTTTCGCCATACTTGCTCATGTTTTTGGTACTTTACCAGGTTGACCAATCATGGTGCATTAGTATTACCTTTTTAGGCATTGACAGTCAAGAATGAATATTCAATTAGATCTTCTAAGCTTCACATACTACCCTAAATTTAACCAATTGATATCAGAAACTTATCCCTAACTTTCATTTAAAATTCCTTTCAGTCAAAAAACTTCACTAGTAAACGATCTTATACTAAAATTGTCATAATTTTAGGCCCTTGACTTGGACATTATCTAGAACTGAGTACCTTAATCTCGAAAATATTTCCTTAGAACAATTGGTATTGTCACTTCAATCTAACTACATTTATAACCTAAATAGGAATATCATTTAACTTGATCAAATGGTGTATGCCAGAATTCTATAACCCCACTCAAGGAATTACACTTAGGGTTCTAACCATACTTTCTTCTTCCTAGTCTCAACATACCTCAACTACAAGTAGTCCTTTTCTAAGATATATGAGTCTTTGCATGAATTTATAATCTAAATAGCACCCCTTCTTAAATTGGAAGCAACTTCCCATTAATTACCTTTCCTATTCCCATCTAAGAAGCTTTCACATATAAATTAATAGAATCATTTTTACTCCCATTGCTATGGACTCCTTCCTTATTAGAGTGATTTCAAAGATATGCAACGTTATCCTCCTCAGTCAAATCATGTAAGATCTTCAAATTTAACATGGTCATTTTACTGCAAAGGTCAAATATAATCACATAACAAATTAACATGTTGTTTGGCCAATTCATTTAGATCTTATATTCAATGTCTAGAATTTTTATGAACTTCTCCTTCAAACCCTAAGTAGCAGTACTCAAACCCTGAAGGAAATTTCCTTTGTAATAAAAGGGGTTTCAATCACAATAATCCAATATTTATATTCCTAGGTTTATTTTCAATTCATTATAATAAGTTAAGTTACCAATCCATACTTTATAAATCATAGTTGAAACATCTGTTGCAAGACTCAGATAAAACATTCTTAATGTATCATGTATGCATATAAATATGAATCTACCCAAGCTATTATATTTCCTGAAATGGTATTCACATTGTGTTTTAGTCTCTTTTTCAAAACTCTACATGCATAATTCACCTAAGTACATAGATACCTCAATTAACTCTTAGTAATCATTTTTTAGCCAGTCCTTAAGAAATATAATCAACCAAGAGTTCCTCAGTATACATTTTTACACAATGTAAAACATTATACTCAATGATATACATTCACAGTTAGCTCTTTGCTAAGGGTCTCCTCCTAACATGCATTAACCTACATATACAATAGTATCAAATCTTACCTTTAGCCAAACTAATCTATGTTTCTCACATGCCATCATCTACTTCCTCAATGCTCTATCATCTTTCCATACTTCCTTTACTATTTATCATGCTTGTACAACCTTCTAAAACCCTAAAAAAATATTCTTTAAGTCATACATAACCAAGAAGCATCCATCATTGCACAATATTTCATAATTACACAACTTTACTCAAAGAAGTCTTTTCATTGATGATATCAAAAAAATACTACATGACTTCTTGAGCCCATGAATATGTAACAAACTTCTTCCTCCTCTCAAAACCATGTCTCTATTATTGCTATCCCTTCTCATTAGAATTGCTTATCTCAAAAATGAAGGGAAATAAGGTAGTTAGGTTTCAAATTCACCTAATTGAACTATGATAAGAATTACCATAGTGAACAAAGCCAAGTAAGGAGCATGTAGACTCATAACTGAGGTGTATTAATGCTCCATGACTCCCATTATAACATTTATTTAATCTATCCTATCAATAAGACCTCAAAACACAACCTAGGAAAATTCAAACATTTGAAAAGTGGTTTTGGAGTGAAACCCCAAACCCAACTTAGTACAAAGCAAGAAAGGTCCAAATGGACTTGAAACCATGCCAAAACACCCAATAGGGACTTCAAAAACTAAAATACTAATGAAAACCAAAAAATGACTATTTATAAGAAATGACGTTCCTGCATCATACTCCCCAAGTGGAAGATTTGAGCTCCTTAAGTATTGTGTTTTCTTTCTTGTTTTCTAGTTTTTTTTGGTTTTTAGCTTGTTTCTCTTCTTCTTATGCTGAGCTCCATCTATCATGACTCTTATTTTTCTTTGTTTTGTTTTCTCACCTTCTTGTTTTCTTGCTTTCCTTTCATTTTATATGTATTTGTATTCATTCTTTCTCTTCCTTTCTTCTCCAACTCTCAGCTGATCTATGAAATCAAGTTAATGTTTGTCTTCATCTTCCCATGGCTTCTTCAAAACTGATTCAACTTGATCTTCATCTTCACCTACATTATCTTCATGCTTCTACTCTTTGTACCTGCACACACAAAAATTATAACAAAAAAAAAAAACATTGTTCTTCATCTTCTAACACCTTCTATTTATATTAAATGAGAAAGATTAAACCAAAAACAACATAGTAATATATTGTTTATTCAAATCATTTGGGATACAATTACAATGGAAGCACTCCATATATATAGGAGTCTTCTCATAACAAACTCTCCAACAACATTTGTATGCATATACAACCATACACCCGTATGGATTTAACCACTCACCAATATAATAATAAAACAAACTATTTGTTTTATTATTTAACTTACTAACTTACCACATACTAATCACCAATAACAATTACATTTTACATTTACCCATTTACCAATAGTAAACATGAATAAATATGTTATGCACTAAACTAAGGACATTCCTAACATTCCCCCCCTTAGTGTGAACATGGGGAAAACCTCCATACTACACTGCACCTGATTTCATGATCATTTGATTTTCTTTTGGATTATCACAAACCACAAGTTGGTTTTCTATCAGTTAACCAAAAACTGACAGTGATGTGGTTTTCCATTGGCTGACCACAAACCACAATGGGGTGAAGGTTTTCCAATGGTTTACCTACAACCATACCGTGATGTGTCAGTGCATCCTCCATCCCTCATCATATCTTCACCTTTAGGAGATTACTTCGGAATCCATAATAGTGTAAAACATAACAATCCACTCATACAAACTGAAGCATTGTGTCATTTCCCTCCACAATTTGAAGTTTCCATAAAACATTTATTCTGAAAACACTGCTCTAAAATAAACACACACTCACACATGTCACCATATCAGATGTGCAGCCCCATTGTTGGTGACTAAAGAGAGGACGTTGTTTGTCCTCCATCCTCATGTATCCTTCATCCTCCAGTAAAATACTTCTTAATAAAATAATTCTTCAGACACGTATCCATATTCTTCTAGTTCATGTTCCTCTTCTCTTGATGATTCTTCATCTGCTGCTATATTGGATTCATTGCCAATTTTTCCACTTAGCACATATCAAGCACGAGCTTTGTAAAATGAAGAAGTATGCCCCTTCTTTTTGTCAGCAGTAGCATTCAAATTCTCCTTCATTTTTGGAAAATTTATTATACTTCTTTCTACTGTATAGAGCTTTTTCTTCATCTGTGTCTTCTTTGGTTCTCTTTTCTTCAGCTAGGAGAGCTAAAATCATGTCCTCTAGAGTTTTAGAAGACATTTGACCAAGTGTAAACACTACATTACTATACTTGGTAGGAAAACTATTCAGTAATATGGATTTTGAATATTCATCATCAACAAGAGCACTAATTTCTAATAATTGTCTAGTGAGAGATCTGAAATCATTAATATGGCTAGACATGGTGACTCCGTCATCCATTTTAAATCTAAACAACTGAAGTTTTAAAGAAAAATTTGCATTGACTACTTTTGTACCAAATAGTTTATTTATATTATCCCACATTTCCTTTGATGATTTCTCAAGATCAACATAGTGTAATTCAGTATCTGAAAGAGCTAAGCCTATAATGGTTTTGGCTTTATCATCTCTTATTTTCCATTCTAATGCTTTTGATTCATCTAATGGTAATTGTTCTTGCCCATTTACAATCCTCCACAAATTCTTATTCATGAGTTACATTTGAATTTTCACTTTCCATGTATGAAAGTTAATTCCATTGAATTTATCTACCAAAATTTATGGTGTACATTGATCAGAAAAAAAATAGCAAAGAACTTATCGATATTCAAATCATGTAGATCAATACCTTGGCAGATAGAATACGCGAAATAATAGATCTGTAAGTTGTCGTTAATGGTTTACATTTTTTTTTGTGTAACTAGAAACTGGGTTTTTCTAATTTTTTGACAGAACCAGCTCAAAATATTATAATGCCTGTTCCTTGTTTACTTTGGTGGGTTTGGAATATTTGGAGTCTTCCAGTTTTATTCGTAGTTTTTGGACCAACCGTATGACCATTCTTCATATTTCAAATCAAGTAATGTGAAAGGATAATAAAATAGACTGAAAAGAAAAAGGAATATATATATATATATATATATATATATATATATATATAAATTAAGATAAAATTTAATAAATGGAGATAAATCAAAACATTAAACAAAAATAGAGAAAAATCCCGTAAAGGGGCGGATTACGGAATTTTTTTTTCCCTTGGTTGTAAAAGCAGATCTGCAGTGCTTTGGTTTTTTAGTGTCGGGCGAGTTTGGGGGGGGGGGCAGAGAAAAAAACCATGGGCATTTTGTCCCCATTCTCCTCTATTCACGCACAGGGAAAATGCTGCAAAATGTGGACGCACATGGCAGGGGAATGTGGTTTTTTGTGATGCTGGGTCACAGGTTTTACTCAAGTCATTTTGCTTTGGGCGTTTTTGTCCTTTTGACAAAGAAATGCCTCGCCAAATGTCGTCCCATGGGGTGCCATGGTTGCGGCTAGCATCCTCCCAGCCAGTGTGTCAAAAAATGAACCTTTGTTCTGTGTGGACTTCCATCAAAGCATAAAAGATAGATGGACTTTGTCAGATGTTGTGGTTGCCAATGCTTTGTTGCACGCTGAGTACAACGTTTGACCAAATGAAAGAACGAAACAAATTCTCATGGTATATAATTACTACAATGTATAGAAAATATGGGTCCCCTCATAAGGTAGTCACACTATTTCACCATGCATCAAACAGGTCTCCAAACTGATGAGTTTACATTGCCAACGTACCTCTAGCCTATGCCAAAATGGATTTGGGGAAAAGGCGTGGGAGTTGTTTGTTGGAATGCCTCTAAGAAATGCGGTCTCATGGAGTGTCATGGTTGCAGGATCTGCACAAAATGGATTGGTTGAAAAGGCTTTAGAATCTTTCAACCAAATGCAAATAACAGGTGTGAAGCCAAATTTAACAACCTTTTTGCAGCATTCCCACTGCCTGTGTCAAAATGGAACTCTTGAAACAGAGTATGGACGTCCATCAAAGCAAAATGGAGGAGGGATTTTTGTCTAATATTGTTGTATGAGAGACAAGGGGCTAAAGTGGGTGTGAAGTTGGGGATATTTGATGGAAGGAGAATCCCAGAGATGAGCATTGATTAGTATCTGGGGAGAATACTCAAGTATGCACACTGTAGCCCCTCTGTCATTATGGTTGCCTATGCATACATTGATCACTTCATTCAACTCAATTCAGGTTTTCTCATCACCTCCCTCAACGTACACAGGCTTCTCATCACTAGTGTCATGTGGGCTGCCAAGTTTCTTGATGATATGAAATTCCTATTACTTCTTCTACAAGTTCCCCTAAACGCTGGCTACCTATCCCAGAAGCAACAGATGGGCTGCAACATGAGCTTCTGTTTGAGTCATGTGTGCTGGAAAATTGCTCTGGAGGTGGTTTGTACATATATGGATTCAAATCTTGCAGTTATCGAGTGAGAGGCTTACCCTGTATTGGATGAACTGGCCACTGATTTGGACATTATTATGGATGCTATTTTTGGGGTTTCCTTCCGTGGCTGCAAGCAAGTGAAGTGAAATCAATCAGTGTGATGTCAACTCCTCGACTTCTGCCTTGCCAACTCTTTTCAGGCATGGTTCACCTTCCCTCATCTTTCATAACTCTCATATTTTAGTTTTTCGTTTGCAACTTAATAGAATTTTAAAATATTAGGATTTTTAATGCCGTTAAATGTTTTTTTTAAATTCGTTACAAAAACAATGTAATGTTATGTCGAAAACTCACGAAGTCAAAATGAACCCGGTTGCATTAAAACATGAACTTATAACCTCATTTTGAGGTGATGTGGAAAACTTCCTACCCAACTGGATCGCGACAACGTCGCCTTATCGACCAGACGAAACTGACTTTCCTGTAATAACGATGATCTTCTCCTGGTTTAAATAATTAATTTTTACATTTTTTTCGGAGACTCTTTTAGTACCCTTCATAACTCTGAAAATGAGATGTTAAACTTTATTCGTGTACCTTGTTATGTGGGGAGTCATCTTGACCTTTGGATTGACCCCGAATGGACATATGTGACCTTTTTGGCGCTCTTATAGGAGCCCTGTTACATTGGGGTTACAACAGTAAAAAACCTTCAAATCTAGCAAGTTGGCTTTCATTTTGAACCGCCATTTGAAACTTGGATGGAGAAATTACTTCCCGTCTTCGCAAACCTCTAGTGTTTATACTAGATAATTGCATGGAACATTCAGTTTAGGAAAAAGCACTTTTCGGGATAGTTTGGCAAAGCCATTTTGTAGGCCTTCGATCATAGTTTGACGAGGCCAAACTGGTCCAAGTTCGACTTGTTGCCGTTTGAAAATGGTTATCTAGTTCTCAGTCCTGTCGACTCTGATGAATTCTCCTTATATAGGGGAACTAGTAGGAAGTGTCTCGTTGTGTGCTCATCCATCGAATGTCAGTTTTGGACGTGGGTTTAGAAGCCCTCGAGCTAACTTTTGTCCTTTTATAACTGGGTCAACTACGATCAGTAGCCTCAGAAAACTAGCCGCCAAACGTAAAACCGTTCACTTTTTCCCAATTCCGTCAGTTTCTTTGAATTCTTGGTATATCTGGGAGACACGTAGAAAGTTAATCATGGTGTGCATTCTCATTAGAAGAGAACTTTTGGAAGCATTTTCTTATCCTCTGAGCCCATTTTGAACATTTTGTAGCTAGTGAGAAAATGTAAAAATAGAAAGCTGTAGGACCCTTGTAGGGTTGCCAAACCACCCTGGAAAATTTAGACACATGCAAATAACTTTTTAAAACTCTATAGTGTAACTTATTGTGTGAATTAGAACTTTTGACAAAATGGTGTTTTTCTCTCTCTTCCATTCTCTTTCTCTCTCCTGGGTTACAAAGTGAAGTGAAATGAAATGCATTGAATACATGTCTCTAAACTCTTTCTCTCACTTGCAAATTTTAATTACCATTATATGTAAATGGGAAAACTGAAAAATGATAATTATGTTTAATTAGGGTGGATGCCATGCCAACGATTTATCGCTGATATCTTGCTCACGTGGTTTTTGTAGGATGAAAAGATTGATGACGTAACGGCGTCGTGTATTGCATTAATTTTCATTATAATCTATATAGTTCATTTTTAAATGAATAAATGTACTATATAGTATCATGTTACAGAAGGTTATATCTGATACTTTGTTGATATGCGTGAAATGCTAGTTTCAAGGACATCTAGGAAATGTGTATTTAATCATAGGTCAATTAGATAATAGTACACCTGGTAAAAAGGTTTGATAATTATATAAGGTAAATGAATTTGAAGTAATATCTTGTAGTGCATATTTAGTGTTCAATAAATGATTAGTGTGTCATTTTGTGCATTCATACTTATAAATGAAATAAAAGAGAATTTAATTGAAAACACTCTACTCTTGTGCAATATCAGAGCATAACTCGTTTTTCACGTGCGTTACTCCCTACCGTAGAAGAAATTGAAAACCGTAGGATGAAATTAAACTCTGCACTCGATGGAACCTTCTAGTTTTGAGTAAATCAGAAACCAAGAATGGGCTTATCGTCTTAGTCCAAAATGTTTAGTGACATTTTCATAAACCCGTCTGATAGGAGTGACACAGTCAAAGTTTTCTTGGAGTGTGTAGAGCTAACCCCTTCTTCATATCCCAGTGGGATACCTTGTTATCCGTAGATAGATTTAAAAATTAATTTTCTCCATCGAATGAGGTCCCTGATTGGACCTAGACGACATAGATGGAGGTTGTGACTTAGTTGTTCTAGGTCTTAAAATATTGTTAGTGAACTCCTTAGTTCAGCTCAGCTAAAGGATGTTACCTTGGTTTCTCTCAGCATTATACCTTAGTCCTTTCTTGAAGATGGTTTAGCATTAAAATGTGACCTCTCGCTTAAGAATCGTATTCAGTTGAGGGGTAAACCCTTAGGTGAAGTTGGAATTAATCTAAACCTTGGTTGATTTGGATGTTAACTTAGGGTTTGTGTGTAGCCTCAAGTCTTCTAATTTTTTTTGTCTTCAAGAGGTTAGACAAAATTTTCATAACACCTTTCCAAGACAATGCTAAAAATAAGATCCTAACGTGACGTAGAAAATAAAGCATAGAAGGGAAAAAACATGATTTGAGGTTCGGGATAATGCCTCTCTTGGAGACCTTATATCTCGATAAAAAAATACTCTTTTTTTTTAAGAATATGATTTGCCTTGGTATAATCCACTTTCGAGAAAACAAAAAAAATATATATAAAACAAAAAGGAAATTCACAAGTCATTGAATTAGAATAACTAGGGTAGGGAAATAACCTTATCGTGATCAAGGAATGTTTTGTGGTAAAAAGCTATCTTGTATTTTAAACCTCCGTTAAATCCTAATATTACTATATGGACACCAAGTCACTTTCACATGGGTTGTAAGAGTAAGAAGGTAGACATTGAATATATGTTTGAGAATGAGATTTTTAACATAAGAATAAGAAAATTAGGTATTTAAATTGCATCCGAACTATGCCCTATAAGTATGCAAATTATGGAAATTTTCTAAAGAATAAGAAGCTAACTTAAAATGGTTGAACTACAAATTAAATGCGGAATGAACTTAAAGTTTCTGTAGGTGGAAAAATGAGGAGTTTATCCTTGTATAGTAATGTTCTTGGAATGTTAATCGTAACTAAAATACATTTAAAGAAATTATGTGTTGTGGGATTCGCCGTCCTGAAGTCATGTTTCTTGTGGTTGGGTCATTGCTAGTAACCGTTCATTGGGAAAAATGTGGCATCGACATGCCTATGTCATTTTCATGTGTCTATGTGAGTCGATGACTTATGTGGTTGTTGTATGTGAGTCAAGTTTCTGTACTTGGAGCCCTTGTTGTGTTGTGTGTAGTGAGCAATGTAAGTCAAAATTTTTTTTATCCTGGTATTTTTATTGTTGTATTTGGGTGTGTAAAATGTGGGCACTACAAATATAAATAAAGAACCCAAAAAATTTCCAACTATTTGGTATATGGGTTTTTGCGGGATATGCAATTTAACAATCATATTTTTAAAGAAAAAAAAAATTAGAAACCTTTTATTGCAATTTGAACGTTGCTTTTTAACATCCACGCTTCCACTGAGCTGCAAGATGGGCATATACACATTTTCCAAAGACAAAGAGATTTGTAATGATCAGAAATAATCGTTGCACCTCACAAATTCTTATTGATCCATACCTGATCTGATACCACTGATATTAAATGAGCAAGATTAAACAAAAAACACCGAATTAAGATCATCTTGTGCCCAAGAAACCACTATTTGTCACAGTTGTAAATGTACTTTTCTTCTTTCCATCCATCTCATCTAGCAATGCTTTGCAATAATTTATCACATATCATTCATAAAAACTTCTTGATCACACTCTTGTCTTTCACCATGCTCAACATCTTAAAATGCACAATAAGATTCATTTTCTACAATTTCAAGGAATTCACTCACACATCATCAATATCAATAAAACAATCCAATTTTTCTTACCTTGTCTTCATGCTTTGTTTGCATCACTTCCTTGACCTCTGAAATTTTCTTGTTCTCTATAGAGTTCATCATCCTTTGTCTTCATTTCATATTCTCTTACCTGGTCCACATTGGTTTCCTTTCTTCTCCATACCATTCTTGTCTCTTTGTGCTTCACTTGTACTTTCAAGAAGTTTGTTTTCTCTCTCTTGTCTTGTCTTGTTCACTTGATCTTTTATCACTTTCTTTGGCTTTTCATCTTCCTTATTTTTTTTGTCTTCTTCATCCATATAGGCATTATGTAACCATGCCCTTCAACAGGTTTCAAGTTCTTATCTTGGATATTTTCTTCTTTCTTATTCTTGTCAACCTTTTCCTCTCTCTTTTCTTCATGTATCAACTTCTTTGCCTCTTTCTTGATCATCTTTTCAACTGAAATCTCTGATTTCTTTCTCACAATCTGGTTTATAGGCCATTTAGCTTTCTTCCTCATTACAAACTCAATCTCATACCTTGGTTTCTTCATCAACTCTCTTAAATTCTCTAGGTCTTCTCCTCAACTTGTCATTGTTTTCTCTGCATCCATTCCTCTTACTTTCTTTGTTCTTCTCTCTTCTTAACTTCTCTTGATCTTTTCTCTCTATTTCTTCTTGTCTTTTCTTGTGGCTAAACAACTTGATTATCTCTCTTACCAAATCTTCTTTATCCATTTTCTCTCTCTAACAATTATTTTGCACCTTTCCTATTTTCTACACTTCACCTAGGATGTCTTTTGGTGTCTTCCTCATCTTTCACTTTCTCTTCATCTCTCTTCACTTTACCTTACATGTCACTTTCAATCACTACACACACTCGCTCAACCTTGTTAGCCACTAAAAACATTCATTCAAATCACAATAGTAAGTCACAATAAGAGAACCTTTCTCTGATACTAAATGATGTAGAGATAACATAATTTTTCATACATTCAACAATCAAGAAGATTCAAAACAACTACTTCACTCTAAACTCTGAAATTGAGGATCTTTACCCAAGCCTAAAAAATGGCTTAAACTACAAAATTTGATCAATTTCACCTAAAATGGATCTCAGTAAGTCTCCCTACCCTGTTTTAACCCTGCATTCAATTTCAAAACATTTCCACACAATAATTGATCATTCCTTCAAAATCTCATTCAACACTTACCATGCAACTATTTTTTCAACTTCTTGCTTCACTAGCTTCTTGTCCAAGAATGCAAAATTTGGATTTTTAGCCTTCTTCAATGCTCCCTGCATTTCCCCTATTCATACACATTCAAACAACCTTGGATCCATCATAAAATGATCTCAAAGTAGTCTAATCACTACACTTCACCTTATTTGTCAATACATCCTACTAGGTGCCCTTAAGACAATGTATCTTGGTGCATTCAAGGTTGGAGAACTTCTAGACCATACCCATGAACAATGTGAAAACTTCTTTAGACTATTTTCATCATCCCTATGGTGTATGCCAAATTCTATAACCCTAATCCTTTTACATCTCTCTCAATCACCTATTTCTCATATTCTAGGGCCTTCTAGGCTCTCATTCTAGCCCTCTGGGTTTATTCATTTTCCTTCATATATTTCTCTCATATTGAGGTTCAAAGACACTCTAAATCAGGACATTTTAGACACCCATTTAAGCCCTTTAGAATTCTTTGAGATACAAAGTTTTAATGACTTAGGTTTCCATAGTTTAAGGCCTACTTCCTTTAAAACTTGGCCTTCAATTAGGTCTTATATTGTGTATGACTGTCCCTCTCTTACCAACTATCAAGGTTAAATATCACTAATATTTAGCCCATGGAAGGTTTTAAAATTCAAAAATCATGTTAATCCCTTACTGGAAGACTATTACCTTGTTTTGTTATAAATCCACATTTGGTAATCATTCAAAGGCTTCTAACTTGTCAATTTTCTATGTTCAAAACCCTAGCTCGACTTCCTATTGTACCAACAAGTGATGCCCACAAAACTTGTTATAAATTTCAAATACACCATTTCAAAGCATTTCAATTTTCACATTGAAGGAATTTGTCTCAATCCTATTAAATCTTGGGCAATAGTTTAACATAGTCAACTAGATTTACTTCATCACAAGTTAAATTTACCTTCATTGAGAATACCCAAAAATCCTATATGAAATCCTTCCCATTAAAGGTACTTAGTTTTAGTTTAAATGAAAAACCTTAGATCACTATTGGAACTCAATCGTTAAATCACTCCTATAGTCATCCTTTGATCTAGCTCATAACATCTTCATGAAACATAGGGAATACTTATCCAATCATCAAGCTAAACACAGTCCACATTCCTATGTTCTACAATGAGGTTAACTATATGCAATGCATAACATCATATCAATGTCACATCAAACATTCAAAGTATTTCAATAACATATTCATCCTATGTTCTTCAAAAGAGTCAACTATATTCTTATAATGGTATTTTTCATAATCAACTAGCATACTAGACAAGCACAAAATCATAATATCACTCAGTTCATGGAATTAATCCATCTAAGATAAAACAAAGACATTATTCACTATAAATCTTCACACTCAAATGAAATCCAAGCAATTCTCTAAATTTTCATCAAGAGGAATAACTAATATGGGTCTCAAGGAGTTATAAAGTTCTAACATACACATATTCTAAGATAATCAACTGAGACATAAGTAAGGATTCATACAAAATAGGGTCATTTCTATTCATTCATATAGTATGTATTTCTCGTTACAAAATTGATCCAGTCTCTCTTTTTCATTCCCTTCCTCCTCAAGAGAATCTTATCTCCTTCGCTCTCTTCCTCCTCTTCTCTCAAATTCTTCTCTTGCTTTACCTCTTCTTGAAATCATAACCACTTTTAACCTAATCAAATTGATGAGTCATTATATGCCTCTACATCAACATAATGGTGAGGTTTTATATCATTTTTGAGATTTCATACACTTACATCACTCTCTAGGACTCATGTCTATAGGCTTCTAGACACCTATTACACACTTACTACACACTTTAAACCACCGTCTTCTTCACCTTGACAAGCCATATTGGCCCATTTACATGCTTTATAATTTGAATTTACATTTAGGAGGGAAAATGAAGAATTTGAAACTTCAACCCTCAACACCTAAG
The DNA here is from genome assembly GCA_019776745.2 of Taxus chinensis. NCBI lineage: Eukaryota > Viridiplantae > Streptophyta > Pinopsida > Cupressales > Taxaceae > Taxus > Taxus chinensis. The sequence goes on from JAHRHJ020003543.1 coordinate 429,569, forward strand.
TATTTCTCTCTCATGACAACCACATACCCTAACACACCTATTTGGTCTTTACATCCATGATCAAAGGAGGATTTTACATTTTTTGTGTTATTCTTGTGATGCCCCTGCATCAATTCAATAACTTCCTTTCCAACTCTAGACGATGCATTTCTTTCTCATTTTTCTATTAATATCAGCACTAAGATATCATATACATAATTAGCTAAGATCAAACAAGGATCCAATGAACACCTTACAAAATTTGTCTTGAAATATAATAACAAACTTGCTAAAATGACCAATATCCTCACTGATTTTGAATTACAAGACCTATTTTTTCAAAGTATTTACCTCCTCTCTAAGAGAGTGTTATCTTCAAGACCTTTCCTTCTTTCGATTAGTTATGTCATACCCTCAAATTACGTGAAACCAAATTACTATCCATTGGAAAACTCAAGTATTATAAAATTTCATCTACTTCCTCTAGCAAGTTCCAATCCAATTCCACATTCAAACAATCTCCTAAGCCTACTGATGCTCAACCCACTGTCAATGTTGTTTCCCCACCTACTAAGCTTCAATTTTAAATCACTAGGTGAACCTTTACTAGTTTCCTTATGTACCCTCACTTCTTGTTACCCACAACTCAGAAAAAAAATCTCATTACTCTTCTTCCTCTACCACTCAACCTAGATCCTTCTTGCCCACACGTCCATAACTATGAAGAAAAAACACACTGTGATTACCACCGATGCAATGACCAATCTATTGATCATTTTTTAATCTTAGGCATATCATTCAAGATCTTATCATAATAACGTAACCGATATCCCAAAGCCATCTACTTCCAAAATGGTCAATGATAATCAAAAGATTAAAAAATTCAATGACCCCTTTTCAAAAGCATGAAAATCTAGCTACTAATTCATCTACCAATCATACATATCATGTTGTGCCTCCTCCTTCATCAGGTTCACTTGATTTCCTTATTGTTGTTGCTGACATGCCACCACTGGTTATTACCTTCTTGGATCATGATCATCATGCTATATTTTCCTTTGATTCATTGTATATTAATGCTTCTATTGGTACTTATACAATCACCAATACTTTGGTCTATTCCTTTACCCTTACTAATGCATGCTATGTAGCACTCCTACTAGCTATCAAATGTCCAACCTCACTAATCACTTTTCTAGTCCCTAATTATTACATTCGTGTCATTCTTCCCATCAATGTCAGGCATCTTACCATAATTATACCATTCCTCACTATATCTGAAATAAAGGGTCATGAATTGGTCCTAGGTTCTTCCTTCTCTCTATGCTACCTAGGTTATCCCTTCCATGCTTCACCTAAGTCTTAAGTTAATCCATAACAACCAAGTTCTCACCATTAAATGTATCCCACCACACAAACCATTACCTCAACCCACTTTTACCTTTATTTTGCACTAGCCACGACATATAGGCCTCCTGCATTGCTCAAGCATAAATCCATCTATACACCTACCTCTCTATTTCATACACAACCTCCATCATGACCTTGTCATCCTCACAAAATCCATTATTCCACCTCATCAGTCTAAGTCCCCTACTCAAGAAGCCCATTTATATAGGTGTTCTCCACCCCCTTCACCACTTCAGTCTCTTTCACATACACATAGGCATTATCCTACACCATTTGTCCTCAACCATCGTCACATGCTCTCTCTTTATTTGATACCAGTTAAGGGACCATCACTCTTTTCCATCATTATATATATTTCCATCAATTTCAAACTTGGGGAGCATCAGTTATTCCTCCTCCCATCCATCACCATTTGATGTCTCTATTGGCTACTCTTAGTTTTACCTGCTACACTTCAAGCTTCATGCTAAATATTTTCTAGCATATACTCTTAGAGAACACATACTTTAACTTCATTACCTGATGAAACACTCTTGTTCTATGGTCCATGCTTGATTGTTGAGGGTAGAAATCCTCCATGAACCTCACTTGTCCCATCTTAGATACTCTCTCTCTCTCTCTCCATGCTTCATGAATAATTTTCTAAGAATTACCATGTTTCTGGTTCACATAATTTATCTTCTTTTCCCATTGACGCACTCTTGTTCTTGTTGGTTTGATATTTTTATCAAAGACAAAATACGAGGCTTAACCACAAACATGCAAGATAAAGTCCCTCGTTAAATAAAGGGGAGGTGCCATGTTTATTACTAATTTAAATAATGCCAAAGAATATTTACAATATCTACACTAAGTTAACCATTTAGGGGTTTGAATCTCATCCTTGTAGATTGGTTCTGTTAGAATGGAATTCATGTAGAGAACTAATAAGAAGAAAGATAGGAGGAATTTCAGAAGGAAAAAAAAGAGAATAGAAAGAAACGTGCTTTATGTTAAGGATAATGAAGATCAAAAGACACTCACACATGAATAAATAGTAATAACTGGATGCAGATTCAATAAACTAGATCTTAAAACAAAGAATCATTTGGTGTATTGAACTTAAGAACAATACCTCAGTAAGAGATTCATCTACAACAAAAAGTCTATAAAAAAAGTCTTTAATATTATTCAATGGTGAAATATAAAACACAAAGTTTTTATGCCTCTCCAACTTAAAGATCTATTTCATGCACAGAATCTCCAAGCCTTGAAAAAAATATCATTTAAAATAATATATAGATAATGTGAGAGAGAGAGAGAGGAGAGAGAGAGAGATCTTGTCATTAATGGAAAATTCTTTCTTTCCCTTCAACACAGAGAGTTCGTTCAATCTTCAACCACCATCAACCATCCATTTATCCCCGTAAAACCCAAAATTGTAAGGTACTGTACTGCCGGAACAAGTGTAACAAGTGCCCCAGTGATGATACAGGTCTCCTCGCAAGGTGTTCGGGATCCGGAAAAGCTCTCCGAGTGTGCGTTAACATCCCGCATGCCCCGCTTAGCCCCCGCGTCCTTTGTTTTTCCTTTTTCCCCTCTTTTCTTGGCCTTTTTCTCTTCAGTGACGAAACCGCCGCCCTGCATGGGCGGCGGTCTCGTGACCGCCGCCCTGATCAGGGCGGCGGTCCTGTAACCGCCGCCCTGCTCAGAGCGGCGGTCCTTTACGCATTTTCCAGAAAGCGTTTTAACGTGACTCACGTAAAAATCAACGTTTCACCAGCTTTCCTTGCCGACTTAGGCTTGCATTTATGTTTTTGGTCCCCTGGAATAGTGTTTGGCCATTGTTTATAGTTTTAGAGTTCAGTTTGGTTTTGATCTTTGGGTGAATGAAAAGCTATAAATAAATGGCTTGTGCTCAAGCAAATGGTCTTCCCCTCATTCACTTTCAAGCTCTAATTTTCATAGTTCAGTCTTTTATTAGGATTCATAGTTTATAGTTCCTAGTTAGTCTTTTAGTCTGTTTAGAAGCCATAGTTTTAATTCTTTGCATGCTTAGTTAGCATTGTTCAGCTGTTGGTAAGCCACATATCCATCTTGTGCAAGGCAGTGTTGTTGTTTCACCCAATCCATTGGAGTAGAATAGCTTAGGAAGCCATTAAAGTTGCAGGTTTTGCTCCTCAAACAGGATAGTTTCAGGTTCTGGACGCTTTATGTTGCATGACTCGCAATAAATCCCGCTAGGAATTGCATAAGCCAAGCTATGTACTCTTGCGCTATCCCTCTCCTACTCGCATTATATTCAGTCTGCATTCTGAGCTGCCTTTGTCCCAATATCTACTTCTGTTGATGCTAGCATTACACGCTTTTCTGGATCCACGTGAACACGAAAGAACGAGGAGATCACACTGAGGGGACAAGATCACACACACCATCGGATTCGCCACTGTTCTGCGGAATCCAGGTTCTAGCTTTCAAAGTTCTAGTTAGAATCATATCAAATAGAGTAGTTAATTGCTTCATTTCAGTAAATTCTATTCTCGATATTGCCAGGGAAGCTGTGGGGATTGATAGTTTCTGAGAAACTATGATTCACTCCTCACTTCTGAGGTAGGATCGAGAATCTTGCAAATAGATTAGCAAGCTATTTTATTGTTTAGAATAGATCTACAAATTGCACAGACAAATAACTACACTCGGTTATTTTGTTTGTTTTAAATTATTATTTAGTTGTTATTTCTAGATACGTTTAAATAGCTGCTTTTCTTAAATTCTTAGAAAATCTCTCAGAAAAATAGAAGTTATATATGTTTTAGATTTATTCCACATAGTTAAATTTGCACTTTGTTACAGTTAGATTTACATTTTGTTTTGTATGACAATCACGGGACCTAGGGAGCCCAGGGAATACGTATTTGAGCCAATCGTGCCTCAACCCAACCTCGTCACAGCAATAGTTGACATAGACCAGAACCTTAGAATACAAGTCTTCCAAACAACAACAGATTTACAACTGATCAGCTCTCAGTTGAGAGGATTAAATATAGAAGACGACCAAGCACACACGTTTTGGTCAAATCAACCGAACTACAGATTACCCTAGGCAAACATTCACATGACTGTAGAAGGGTTCGAAAGAGAACAAACCTTTGGTTGTGATCCTTTGGTCCCATAGCCAGATGCAGGAGACATTCTCACAGACATAGATACTAGTTTAAGGATCCAGGTTGCACGAACGCCTGTGAGGTATTCTGAGAAAATCACACAGTTATTGAGTTTAAATATAGAAGCTGAGAAAGCGTATGATTACTGGATACTAGGGATTAGGACTTGATTTCGTACATGACCATAGCAGGACCGCAACAACCAAGAGTCTACGGTTGTGATCCACAAATCCCACAGCCTAACGAATCCATAAGTCAATCAGATATAGACACTGGCCTACGCACACTAGTATTCCAGTCCACTCCACTTCCACCCATCATCATCGAACAATTATCCTTAGTAGATATAGCGGCTAACAAAGCTAGAGAATTCTGGACTAGGCCAGAGAATCGTCCGTAGAGTCGATTGTATTCACCATCCACCATATGACCTTATCTGGAGACATACACGAAACTATCCCAGGTCATTTTCCACGTATTCCACAACCCATAGATCGAATCACGCCAGAGCTCGATATTGATTGGAGCCTTCGAGCAGTCATCCTTGCTGATCGATCTATCACACCAGTCCAAGTTAGAAGGGCCTTCTTTGCCTTAGATTCACAAATTCCATTAGTGCGTGTCGAAGACATTAGATTGCCTAACTAGTTTGTCTGCATCCCACGCATATTCCATCCCCACCGGCTGTCTCGGCACGACCTCGGGAGGTCGGGTACGCGGAAGAGTTACCTGTAGATTCCCACGCTCGCTTGTCACTTTTCCGGCGTACAAAATTGGTGAACCCGACGTGAAACAAACAAAATTAGTGAAGCTGACGTAAACTTCCTACTTTCTAATTCGGAGTCATAGTATCACGTGTTCTTCCAAGTTTAGTTTACTTTTCATCTTCTCCGCCTCATTAGCCTTTCACAAATCACCTTCGCTCCTTCCCATTATTCTGCGGGTATTCATATACCCCCCGAATATGTCGGGATTCGATGCATATGGCAGACCCCTCTTGGGTCTTGAGGCATACTACGCCCAACAGAATAGACAATCATCACCCTCACTCTCGGTATGGGGGGACAACTACTCAACTAATCAGTTGTCAACACAAACTCCAAGAATCAGATATAATTCATCTTTTCAAACTGAGGAGTTAGATCAACCCCCTCGAACGCAACAAATAGAGCCTTCAGGCTCGAATAAAATGACGTTTACCGGAGAATCTGGTTCATCTCCTCAGATGCTACTTAGACCACAAATTAGTAGACAATCAGACCCATACCTGGTCTTAGATGATGAACAGTCAATACGTTATCCTAGGAGTGAACAACGCTCTCGGGGTATGTACCCACCTATAGGAGGTTTACAAATACAACCCGAGGTCTCTTTTCAAGAAAATACCTCTATGCCACTGCATATAGGAAATACTCTCGGAGAAACTTGGCAAGATAGCGATCAGTTCATAGCAGGATATCACATGCCTATACAACACCAGGGTATACAACAAACGCCGCTAAGGCAAAGCACCGTGACTTCACCAAATGAAGTCATTTCAACGTTAGTAGAAAAAGTGAGAGGGTTAGAACTTGCTCAAGCAAGTCAAAATTCTAAGTTCATGCAAGCAGGAAGTTCCAATCCGCCACACCATCCTAGCCAAGTAGATCTCCTCGCAGGAGTAGGCACGTTAGGCATGCCTCCTCAGTATCCACAACAAATGCCAACTAGGCCCATCATCTCTAACACCATTCCTCCCGGTCTAGTATCAAACAATCCATTCCTAGACAATACCCCGTCATACTTAAACATGTACTCCAAATCACCACAAGGAGATATGTTCTCCTCTCCCGGCATGTTTTCTCAAACACAGGGACTTCCCTATGCCCCTGCCAATGCATACGCTGCGCCATATCAACAACCCATCCCACCACCACTCCCTCAGCAACCACCATCAATGGTCGAAACCTATGCGATAGGGACTTATTCAGAATATTTGAAAGAGCCCTTAGACTTCACCATACGAAGCGTCATGCTTCCAAGACCTCTTCCCGATTTACCCAAGTACAAAGGTGAGGGAGATCCAAATGCGCATATCAAAGCTTACACTACAGCCATACGCGAACTACTCCCTTGGGATGGGGTTGTTGCTAAAATATTCCCCAAAACCTTGGAAGGCATTGCTCTCGACTGGTATTATAGAATACCTGAGGCTTCCATCCATTCATTTAAACAACTCGTATCAGAGTTCATTAAGGCATTCGACATGAACAAACTGTTAAGAACAGGAATCAGGGAGTTCTTACACATCAAACAAGAACACAACGAATCTGTCGCCCATTTCATCCAAAGGTGGCGTACAGTCCTTTATTCCTCGGCAAGTGCTCCAAATATGGATCAGATGGAACTATGTGATTTATTCCTTCATTCTCTCAGCAGAGAGGTGAAGGAAGAAGTCCAGAAGTTCCCACTAAGAACTTACGATGAAGTACTTGAGAGCGCTCTTCGAATAGATCAAGCAGCGATAGATAGTGGCCGTAAAACATATGGAGCAAACGGGAGGTTAATCACCCCCAATCAGAACACTACAAATTATCCCACTACCACAAACGTCAATCAAGGACCTAAAATCCTTAACAAAAATCGGGGTGTAACAACGGATGGAGTAACCGACCAGCCCAAGAAGGTAAATGTTGTCAATACTCCATCACAAACAAACAACCAACGAAACAACAACTTTACCCCGACAATCAATACAGTGGATTTTAACCATCCACAACAACAACAACAATGGTGAAATCCCATACAAGGGCCAAGCCAAAACTCATTTGGTTATCAAAACCAAAGCCAAAAACAACAAATGCAAAACTTTAATCCTAATAGGCAACAGTTTGATCAGAATTTTAGGCCACAATATACACCAAACCAACAAAACAGGAATTACAATCCCAATTCATATTGTGGTTTCCACAAGATTCGAGGTCATGATACTAGAACGTGCCGTGACTACAATAAATTCATGCAACGTTTGCCAGAAGAACAAAGACAGTTCTTCACAGATTTGTTTTTGGCAGATCCCGTGTCACCACCACCAAACACGCTCGCAGGGGCAGTTTCCCCTCAGAATGCTCCCCTCAAGATCTTTAACGATCCACTCCCAAATCATGATAATAACAGACTAAATCCAACTGGGACGAACAAGGGTGCAATGACAGGAAACAATGATCATGAAGCCTCGACTTCACTAAATCCATCAGTTGCGCCACAATTAGGAAATCAACCGAGACCCAAGATAGTCAGTTTGGTAGAACTAGACGCTGAACTACCTATCGAAGCTATAACAAGAACACGAGAGTATTTCTCTCAACCAAGCCCAAGTCATCTGCCAGAAACAGATAAGAGTCAACAAATAGTAGAAAAACCCGTGGGTGCCTATGATTTAATTAATGACCTAACAAAAACCTTCTCACACATTTCATTTTTGGACTTACTAAAGAACTCTCCTACTCACAGAGCTGCTCTTTTATAAGCATTAGGTTTAGGTCATCTAATTAACATCACTCCACCTCCTGAAACACAAGTAAATCACGTAGATTTTGATATCCACCCTTCGGGGCAGCCGGACAAGGATGTCGAATTCATATTCGAAATAAGTAAAATGCCTACAGATGCTGAGATTGCACGCCAAGGTGATCCAGCCTTACACTTACAAGTATGGGTTTATAATAACTACGTAAAACGGGCAATGGTTGACGATGGGGCCGCAGTTAACATAGTCCCCTTCTCTTTCCTCCAAAAACTAGGATATGGGGAAACAAACTGTTCCACCACTCGAAATACATTGAGAGGCTATGATAGCCTTAAAGCCACTTCGATAGGAACTATAATACTACCGGTCACCTTAGGACCCAAAACAATCCTGACTGAGTTTTATATTATAGATCGGGAAACTAATTATAATATGATCCTCGGCCGACCATGGATACACCGAATGAAGGCAATCCCTTCTACTTTATTCCAAGAAGTAAGATTCCTGCATCTAGGAAAGGTATTTGTAGCCAAAGGTGATCCAAAACCTTTCGATATACACCTAGCTGACTTAAAGAAAAGACCAGGTGTGCACTCGGAATTTGAACTTCCAACAAACCAACTTAATAAACCCACTGACGCAAAACCAGAGGAGAAGTTGGTACCTACAACGGATCTTGAAACTATCAGCATAGCCAAAACAACCCCAACCCCCAAAGATAAGGCTAAAGAAACGGTATCATTAGGGACTACTGCAAAAATCGTTGAGTTAATAGAACAAGATTTACCAATGTTCTTACCATTTGATTCAGTAGGCATAGGATATTCACTAGGTGTTGGTTCCCTTCCATCAGAGGATCTCTGCATGGTAGAAGTGGAGTGCGCAAACGCAGCAGATACCCCAACATCTATACTCCCAGCTAAGTATTGGACTCTCCATTTTGATGGAGCTAAATGCCGTTATGGAGCGGGGGCAGGTATAATTCTTACTTCGCCCGAAGAGAAAGTCCTGCCATTTGCCTTTAAGCTAAATTTTGAATGCACAAACAACGGCGCTGAGTACGAAGCCCTCCTCCTTGGCCTCACCTTAGCCAAAAGAATTGGTGTTGATAACATCAGAGTCTTAGGAGACTCGCAATTAGTGACAAACCAGGTTTCTGAAGTATACGAAACCAAAGCCAAACACTCGCAGCTTTACAAAGAAGCCGTATTAGATTTAAGCAAGGCGTTTAACTTCATATCCATTGAAGCAATCCCGCGAGAGAAAAATCTTCTCGCCGATTCAATAGCAACTTCAGCATCACGTTTTACTCCAAGCAATGAGTTAGAAGATACCCATTTCACGGTGTCCATTCGTGATGAACCATTGATAAAAACAATGACAAATCCCCTTTCAAGCGGAAGTGAATCTACCATCCTAGACCATGTTGATAGTGATATGGCCACTTTGGATTACTTAAACACCTATGCAGCACTACATCTCTCCTATCATATGCTAGATTTGTCCTTAATTCCACATTCGTCTTCCTATTTCGAAAATCCCATCCTGGATCTCCCCTCACAAATGGAACCTAGCATATACACAGTAGAAAATGGGGATGATTTGGATTTACCTCCAGCACCACCTGAGTTTGAAGAGGGTAACGCCTCTTTGATTGAAGAAACAATCGATGTCAACATCGGAACAGAAGATGAACCAAAAATCTTGAAACTAGGATCCTCGTTAACCCCAGAAGAAGTAGAAATACACACTCGGATCCTCAAAGAACATCAGAAGGGTTTGCATTTAATTATAAGGAGATGACAGGAGTCGCACCCCACATTGCGGTGCACAACCTCGTCACTAAATCAGATGCAAAGCCAGTTAAACAAAAATCAAGACCCATGAAACCCAAGGTAGCTCTCATGGTAAAAGAGGAGGTAATAAAACTCCTCCAAGTAGGATTCATCAAACCAGTCGACTACTCCCAATGGGTATCTAACATCGTTCCCGTTCTCAAGAAGAATGGAAAGATACGCATCTGCATAGATTTTCGAGACATCAACAAAGCATGTCCTAAGGACGACTTCCCGTTACCATCTATCGATGTCATTGTTGATGCAACAACTGGGTTTGAACTTTTGTCTCTCATGGATGGATTCTTGGGATACAATCAAATCAAAATATCTGAGCAAGATCAAGCTAAAACTACGTTTATAACTCCTTGGGGAACCTATTGCTACGCTGTTATGCCATTCGGTCTCAAGAACGCTGGTGCTACGTACCAGCGAGCTATGACATATATATTCCACGATTTAATTCATAAAATCATGGAATCCTACGTAGATGACTTGTTGGCTAAGGCCAAGAAGTGTTGTGACCATCCAGAAGTACTCCGCGTCATTCTTTCACACCTAATAGAATACGGAGTCACACTAAATCCAGAGAAATGCGTCTTTGGTGTAACAGGAGGAAAGCTCCTAGGTTACATCATATCGTCACGAGGGATAGATGTTGATCCAACCAAAATTCGGGCTGTCCTCGAAATGGTCCCACCTTCGAATGAATCTGGAATCAGGTCATTTCTCGGAAAGCTGGGTGCAATACGAAGATTCATCCCAGACTTGAGCTTCGCCATTCATCCAATCAACAATTTACTCAAGAAAGACTATAACATTGATTGGACCGAAGACTGCAATGAAGCCTTTGATGCAGTTAAGCGTTTCCTGTTGTCACCACCTACGCTAATGCCACCTAAGCTAGATCACCCGTTAATTCTATATTCACGAGCTACCAATGTCTCATTAGCTTGTATGTTGGCCCAAGAGGACGATGACAAGAGAGAACGTGTGATTTATTTCATTAGTCGAACGTTACTTGACTATGAAACACGTTATACACAGGCAGAACGAGAATGCCTTGCCATAGTCTTTGCTACTAAACGCTTAAGACACTATATGCTGAATCAAGAAACGAGGGTCATGGTAAAAACGGACCACTTACGAACTTTCCTCACACAAGGGTCATTGTCTAAAAAGGCTGGACGTTTTATAACCTTAATGGGAGAATTCGAATTAACGTTTGTAAATCAGAAGTCAGTTAAGGGACAAATCATTGCGGATTGGTTAGCTGATAACCCATTAGATGGAGGTGATCTAGTATATTTAGATTTTCCAGATGAGTGCGTATACTACATCGAAACCCGACCCTCTATCTCTGAGTGTCCCTGGTACACTGATATCATTAATTATATCATGGACCATACATACCCAGAAGGAGCTACACCACAACAAAGAAGGCGGTTACGTATTATCGTAGCCAAATACGTCATTATAGAGCAAGTGCTCTATCGAAAAGCATTCGATGGAATGCTCCTAATATGTGTCGACACAGAAGAATCCAAGAAGATTCTCCATGAATCCCACAGTGGAATATGTGGAGGCCACTTCGGTGGCCATGCCACCGCTCGAAAAATACATCGAATGGGCTATTTCTGGCCCACTCTAGAACATGACGCAATAGAGTTTGTACGCAGGTGTCATAAGTGCCAAGAATTCTCCCATGAGATCCACATGCCGGCACAAGCTCTGCAACCAATCGCTACTCCATGGCCCTTTTCTACATGGGGCCTAGATTTGATAGGGAAATTCTCTCCCTCATCCACAGATGGCCATAATTTTATAATCACGGCCACTGAATATTTTACCAAATGGGTAGAGGCTATGCCTCTTACTACTGTACCTGGTTCTGTAATCGCCAAGTTCATTTTGAACCAAATCATTTGCAGGTACGGTATCCCGCAAATCATTATCTCCGATAATGGAACTTCTTTTAAGAATGAAGAGGTTCGCGAACTATGCAATAAATTTAAGATAAGCCATCATACGGCTTCCTTGTATTACCCTCAAGCCAACGGACAGGCTGAAGCGATGAACAAGACATTGAAAGCCATTATCTTTAAAACGGTGAAAGAAAACAAATGAGATTAGCATTTGAAATTATATCCGGGCTTATGGGCCCACCGAACCTCAATATGAACACCAACGGGAGCAACTCCTTTTTCACTAGTATTTGGGTCAGAGGCAGTTCTCCCACTCGAGGTTGAAATACCCAGTCTCCGCATTTCATTACAAGGGATTCTGGATGAAGACGCTTACAGAGAAGCACGTCTTTCCCAACTAGAAAGCCTAGATGAAACTAGGTTAGATGCTGAACAGCGACATAGAATCTATGCTGACCGGATGTGCCGGCAGTACAACAAGAAGGTCTATGAACGCGACATATACGAAGGTGATCTAGTTCTAAGACTAGACAGCCGTATCGACAAGAAGACCGGCGAAGGAAGGAAATTCCGGCCCAAATGGTTGGGCCCATACCGAGTCATGAAGGACTATGGAAATGGTGCATACCTCTTATGTACGCTAGAAGGTGAGGAATTTGGTGAAACAGTCAATTCCCTGCACCTCAAGCGGTTCTACGCATAAGCAGCTAGCACTACTTATATATATTTACATTGCATCTTCATATAGATTAAGATCATTTTGTCCACTTGTTTCTTACATAAATGGTGATCAAGGAATCTATTCTCAAAGCAATTCATTACAAACTCATGATGTTGTTGGCATAAACTCTTTAATCATACCTCTCCATTTTCATGATATCATCAAATTATCTCAGAATCTTTTATCAAATAAAGTCAGACATGACAAAGTCTTAACGGTAACCATACCAAGATCTGCAAGTTTATTCTCGCTTTGATTTCTTCTTAGGATAGGTGTCTTGCCTATGGTCTGTTCTAGAAGCTTCATGGTGTCACATCTATCCCATATGTATATCTCTTTGGAAATAAGCACATACTGACATTTTACTCAAATAAACAAGTCAAAAAGTGATTAAACAGAAAATTTTAATTTTACACATTTCCTTGCCCCACCAACCTTCGGTGATGAGCTTGCGTCTCTTACTAGTGACGTAGGGTTGGGAAGGATGGAAATGCCCTTACTCGCCTATACCTTGCCCACGGTGATAAACCCACGCTTCTTACTAGTAGCATGGGGCAAAGTGTAGGGGGTCCTCTTGACAAATAAATGCAAATGATCATACGCAAACAATTCAAACTTTGAAACTTTGAGTCAAAAACAAATGAATCAGATGTTCAAAATTCCAAGAGAGTTAAAATCCTAAAAACCCAGATTTTGTCTACTATGTGGCCATCTACGGATCTAAGTCTAGATAAACCGCAAAGTAAGTTGCATTCTAAACTATGAAGTCACTCGGGTAGAGTAAGCTTGTAGCTTCCAATTTGGTTCCACTAAAGCTTTGTCTGTCTTTCATCACTATCATTTCAGCTACACCTCATAACTTGTGCCCTTTCTAGCTCTCGGTGATGAGCCCTCGCATCTTACTAGTTGCGTGGAGTTAGGAGTGGGGCAAGTTAATCTGTTCATCATACTGGTTATATTCATCACTTTGCAAAACAAACATGAGATATCAAAAATTGCTTACAGAAGCTAAGATTCAAAATCACATTATATCTACATATATCAGCATCATGAAATACACAAAAGGAAACAAACATTTGCATCATTTGTTCTCCATTGCATACATTCTAAAAAGCATATAAACATACATCGTAGTATACACAAAGAAACTGGAAATAGAAAGGAAACCATGAGTGCCAAGATTTTGATCCAAAACGAATGCATATATATAAATGATCAAATGTTTATATACAATGCCATCATGCACTAAGCATGGTCAAAATGCTCAAAGAGCCCATGATATACAAAGAATATATAATACAAAATACACGAGAGCCAAGTGGCCTCTCAATCCCTACGCGACCCCTCCGAAGGTGCACGCCCACGCCTAGGACTCCGGCTACACCGGCGCTCTGAATGTACGGAGGGCTCAGGATCCCGAGGAGCAGCCGCAGTCTCACCACGAGAATGGCTCCTCATAAGACGCTCAGCCGTCCTATAGCCCGCTAGCTCGGTGCGAAGGGTCGATACCATCCTGGCCACATGCCAGACTAGAGAAAAGACGTCGGTATGCCTACCGGCTGCTGAAGGCTCCCCAGCATCTACGGACAGCTCTGCACGGGTCCTATCCATGGGGATCATCAGGGAATCGGTACATACCCTGCGGATCAAATCCCGCCACTCATCAACAGTCTCTGCAAACAAAGGAGAAAATGAATTAGAAACTAAGCAAGAGGCTAAAAGATACAAAATAGCAACTAAGGAGAGCCTACAAATAAACATTAAAAGGGAGAAAGGGTAACTTACTCGGATCACCAGGCCTCCAGGATGGGTCGCTGGGGCCGGCACCTGCCGCGGATGCCGCTGCCGACTGAGGGGCTGCTCCTGTGGCAGGAGCAACGTGTCACCCTGCAACGGACTCATCCTCTCCACCATGGCCCTGGGAGAGTGGCTCCTCTGAAACTAGAGTATCCCTCTCTGCGCTCTGCTCAGCCCTCTCTGCCTGCATAATATCCTGAGTGTCATGCCACTCAGGATCGCTGTCCTCGGTCTCCTCCTCTGTCCCTCCCTCTGTGAACTCCTCAGACTCGGAGTCAATATCAATAGGGTCATCGCTGCTATGAGCAGGACCCGCAGCAATCTGAAGCAAGGGTGCCCGAGGCGCACCGGCTCTCCCTCTAGCACGAACTATCCTCCTGGCTGCAATGGGAATGCCAGGAGTAATCACTGTCCAACCTCGGCCTCTAGGCCCCCCTCTGGCCTCGCGAACTGATCTGTAAACTGGCGCCACTGGGGGAAGCATACCCGTATATGGTAGGCCAAACTGCTGAGGAACTCGGCCAAAGGGGTGCACCTCCACTCGTCCCACTCTATCAATGAGCTGCCCTGTGGTGGAGCAGGAGATCAAGGTAAGAGTCTCCTCGCCCCATATGCCCGCCATGGTCTGATACGGTGTCACCTCCATGTCGGCAGTAGTCAGGGAGGCAACTGGCTGATGAGGTGCTCTAAGCACCGACATGTCTGTCCATCTGGCTGCCCTAACAGCTCCAGGATCTGCCACCTCCACACCCCTGCCATAAGGGATGAAATGCTCATAAACCCAACTCATGACTAGAGTCGGGTGGCTCAATGACTGCCCCTGTAAACGGACCACCCTGTATAGATCATGGTAGGTGGTCCCAAGAATGTCTGCTCCCCAAGCGTATATCCGGCCGTGCCCCTCTATCTCTGTAATAATGGGGGCCCAGCAGTATAACAATGTGTCCCCTCCCTTGTCCCTGATCAATCTCGAGGCAAGGATCCCCATGATGGCCTGTCGAAATACGGGGATGGGCAAAGAAGGAATGGATCGAACTCTCACCCCCTTCTTCGACCCCGTGGAGATGGCTGCATCTCCCATATAAGTCGCCCACTGTGCAATCTGTGCCCGTGAGCCTGCTGTCTCCAAAGTGAGTCGCCTCCCGATGATCGGGACCCCCAGAATGCGGTAGACGTCCTCCAATGTAATGGTCCACTCGCCACGGACCCCTGGCAATCGGAAGGTGTTCCGATCTGCATCCCAGTAAGAGAATAAGTCACAAAGGATGTGACTAGATGGTGCAACATGGGGCACGCGCGATATGCGCAGTATACCAGCCCTCTGAAGTGTGTCCTCCTCATCCTGTGAGAGGGCATCTAGTACCCCTGAGAGCCAATCACACTCCTCTCTCTCTGCTCCATCGGATGTACTCCTCTCTCGCCTGCATACACCCAAAAACACACAAAACAAAGTAAGTTAGCATCCAGGCAATACTGAGAAAGTCATAAAAACACGTAGAAATGCTAAAAATACAAACACAATCTCAAAAACAGGTTCTTTTTGCATTCTGTGCAAAACCGCCGCCCTGAGCAGGGAGGCGGTTTTGTAACCGCCGCCTTAAAGGCGGCGGTCGTGTAACCGCCGCCCTGAACAGGGCGGCGGTCATGTAACCGCCGCCCTGGCCAGGGCGGCGGTCGTGGTCCGAAAACCCACGCGGGTTTTTAACCTAAAAAGGCCTAAAAAGTGCAAAAAACGGCCATTTAACCTAAAAATAGAACCTACCCAGTAGGCGCCCCCCCTAGGTGGACCTGTTAACACTAGCATTTTCAAAAATACCCCCCCATTGCAAAGAATTTAGCATTTCAAATTTAAGGGGGGAAAAACAATAAACTGAAGAAAACTAACCTGTGATCGCTGAGGTCGATGTTCCGCACGTGGAGGCATGATCACGATCTCGCTGCGGACGTTTCGACTCTACTCACGCAAGAAACCGTCACCGTGGGTCCCAGAGCTCAAAATCAATCAAATCGACTCGCGCAAATGAATAGGAAAATGGGCCCACTTTCATATATATAGCACTCTGTTTTGTTTTAAAATGACTTTTTCACAGGTTTGGAGCGCTGATGGAGGTAAGTTCCTATCCCCGCACAAATGGTACGTTCTCATTCCCTGTTATTCTTAGCGTTTATTTTTCGAACTATTGTATCTATCTGCACTTGAGTTCTCTTTTCATTTTGCAGGTAGCGGGAATTTTGGATGGCGTCATTTCAACACACGGACGTGTCAGGTATAACTTCTAACTTCCCATTTCGGGACTGCCATACTCGGACCCACCGTTTTACGCCTCTTCATGGCTAAAACGCTTCTCCGAGGGGGCAATATGTACGTACCCAAAATTGTAAGGTACTGTACTGCCGGAACAAGTGTAACAAGTGCCCCAATGATGATACAGGTCTCCTCGCAAGGTGTTCGGGATCCGGAAAAGCTCTCCGAGTGTGCGTTAACATCCCGCATGCCCCGCTTAGCCCCCGCGTCCTTTGTTTTTCCTTTTTCCCCTCTTTTCTTGGCCTTTTGCTCTTCAGTGACGAAACCGCCGCCCTGCATGGGCGGCGGTCTCGTGACCGCCGCCCTGATCAGGGCGGCGGTCCTGTAACCGCCGCCCTGCTCAGAGCGGCGGTCCTTTACGTGTTTTCCAGAAAGTGTTTTAACGCGACTCACGTAAAAATCAACGTTTCACCAGCTTTCCTTGCCGACTTAGGCTTGCATTTATGTTTTTGGTCCCCTGGAATAGTGTTTGGCCATTGTTTATAGTTTTAGAGTTCAGTTTGGTTTTGATCTTTGGGTGAATGAAAAGCTATAAATAAATGGTTTGTGCACAAACAAATGGTCTGCCCCTCATTCACTTTCATGCTCTCATTTTCATAGTTCAGTCTTTTATTCTGTTTAGAAGCCATAGTTTTAATTCTTTGCATGCTTAGTTAGCATTGTTCAGCTGTTGGTAAGCCACATACCCATCTTGTGCAGGCAGTACTGTTATTTCACCCAATCCATTGGAGTAGAATAGCTTAGGAAGCCATTAAAGTTGCAGGTTTTGCTCCTCAAACAGGATAGTTTCAGGTTCTGGACGCTTTATGTTGCATGACTCGCAATAAATCCCGCTAGGAATTGCATAAGCCAAGCTCTGTACTCTTGCGCTATCCCTCTCCTACTCGCATTATATTCAGTCTGCATTCTGAGCTGCCTTTGTCCCAATATCTACTTCTGTTGATGCTAGCATTACACGCTTTTCTGGATTCACGTGAACACGAAAGAACGAGGAGATCACACTGAGGGGACAAGATCACACACACCATCAGATTCGCCACTGTTCTGCAGAATCCAGGTTCTAGCTTTCAAAGTTCTAGTTAGAATCATATCAAATAGAGTAGATAATTGCTTCATTTCAGTAAATTCTATTCTCGATATTGCCAGGGAAGTTGTGGGGATTGATAGTTTCTGAGAAACTATGATTCACTCCTCACTTCTGAGGTAGGATCGAGAATCTTGCAGATAGATTAGATGAGCTATTTTATTGTTTAGAATAAATCTACAAATTGCACAGACAAATAACTACACTCGGTTATTTTGTTTGTTTTAAATTGTTATTTAGTTGTTATTTCTAGATACGTTTAAATAGCTGCTTTTCTTAAAATTCTTAGAAAGTTCTCAGAAAAATAGAAGTTATATATGTTTTAGATTTATTCCACATAGTTAAATTTGCTTTGTTACAGTTAGATTTACATTTTGTTTTGTATGACAATCACGGGACCTAGGGAGCCCAGGGAATACGTATTTGAGCCAATCGTGCCTCAACCCAACCTCGTCACAGCAATAGTTGACATAGACCAGAACCTTAGAATACAAGTCTTCCAAACAACAACAGATTTACAACTGATCAGCTCTCAGTTGAGAGGATTAAATATAGAAGACGACCAAGCACACACGTTTTGGTCAAATCAACCGAACTACAGATTACCCTAGGCAAACATTCACATGACTGTAGAAGGGTTCGAAAGAGAACAAACCTTTGGTTGTGATCCTTTGGTCCCACAGCTAGATGCAGGAGACACTCTCACAGACATAGATACTAGTTTAAGGATCCAGGTTGCACGAACGCCTGTGAGGTATTCCGAGAAAATCACACAGTTATTGAGTTTAAACATAGAAGCTGAGAAAGCGTATGATTACTGGATACTAGGGATTAAGAATTGATTTCGTACATGACCATAGCAGGACCACAACAACCAAGAGTCTACGGTTGTGATCCACAAATCCCACAGCCTAACGAATCCATAAGTCAATCAGATATAGACACTGGCCTACGCACACTAGTATTCCAGTCCACTCCACTTCCACCCATCATCATCGAACAATTATCCTTACTAGATATAGCGGCTAACAAAGCTAGAGAATTCTGGACTAGGCCAGAGAATCGTCCGTAGAGTCGATTGTATTCATTACCCACCATATGACCTTATCTGGAGATATACACGAAACTATCCCAGGTCATTTTCCACGTATTCCACAACCCATAGATCGAATCACGCCAGAACTCGATATTGATTGGAGCCTTCGAGCAGTCATCCTTGCTGATCGATCTATCACACCAGTCCAAGTTAGAAGGGCCTTCTTTGCCTTAGATTCACAAATTCCATTAGTGCGTGTCGAAGACATTAGATTGCCTAACTAGTTTGTCTGCATCCCACGCATATTCCATCCCCACCGGCTGTCTCGGCACGACCTCGGGAGGTCGGGTACGCGGAAGAGTTACCTGTAGATTCCCACGCTCGCTTGTCACTTTTCTGGCATAGGGATAAAGTTAAAATTGCAGACTTCTTGCGTATATAAAATTGGATAAATTTGAATGCAAAGTCAATCAAGAAAACTTAACCTTGAAATCTATCCTAAAATATTCCAAGTAAAATCCTCCATGCCTGTTTGGCAAGTGGAAAAAGAATTAACCGACAAATTTGAACAAAATTGATAAGTTAAAAATACCAGTTCACTTTCTAAGTGACATGAAAGATTTATTTTCTCAAAATTGACCCTTTAAAATTTATCAAAATACAAATTCCTAAGGTTTTTTGAAAAGAGGATCATTTGAGATCTTTCCAGAAAGTCCTCGTTTGTCAAAAACTGAGTTCCTAATCAAAAGTTATGGCCTTTTGAAGTTTTTACTTCATTTCGGGCTCAAAATAATCTAATTGTCAAATTTTAAATGAATGGGAAATATGGATAAGGATGGACCCGCAGGCTAAAACTTTTATTTTTTTATTTTTTCCCAAAAGGTGTAAAGTCACGAAGTTTCCTGCTACTCCGCTAATCTGCAAGCCTTCATTTTGTCTAAAAATGATCCAAGTCCAAAAATTTAATTTGGTAATTTTTCCTTCACCACCCTGCAACCAATAATTGATCAACACGTGGCTTCGTTGGGCATCAGTGGAGGCTCAGATTGATTTTAACCTTAAGCGCTTTCAAAAATAAATTTGGAATTTTTTTAAGTTTTCCCCATAGCCCTGCCAGCCCGTAGCTAATCAGGTGCTGCCATGTGGCTTCACAAGGTACGTCAGGGGAGGAAGGGATCATTTTTAAGCCTTAACGCTTCAGAAAACTTTTGGGTAAAATTTCAAATTATCCTTGTCATTTGCCAAACTGGATAAGCTAATGGTTGGCTGACACATGGCATCTTCTCATGTGGCAAGGAGATCTGGGTTTAGTTTCGACCTTTTTGCCCTTCCTTTTGAAAAGTCAAAATTTCCAAATGTTCCCCACCGACCCGCTGACCCGCAACCAATAAGGAGTTGTGGAACCACGTGGCCTCCCTGGGTGTGGCGGTCTGGTGCGGGTGTAAAATAATGCTTTGTCCCAAAAGGGGAAAAAGTGCTAAATGCCTTCCTCGCTCCACTGGCCTTTTGCGTCTGTGAAAATTTTTCTTCCCCGCTTTTCCAGTGTTCTTTTCTCCTTTGGGTGAATTTTCTCTTTGAAGTCTGCAGGCCCGAGTTGGGGAAAATTTTCCTCCCCAGGCCCGCAGGCCCGCTCTTGGGAAAATTTTCACCCCAAGTTTCGTCGGTCCATAACTTGAGAAATATGAGGAGTTAGGAGGACTTCTTTATATCACCGAAAAGGTGAGGAAAATACCTATCTAATGGGAATGTTTTTAGGAAGTTTTAATTACATTAATCATCAGAAAAATCAAATTGAATCTTTAACTGAGTTCAAGGAGTGGGTAAGTAAGAATTTACTCTGATGATTTTAAATATGTATTCTTTTCCCCGACTGTAATTAAACCTTGCTCTTTTCTTAGATCTTGTGGAATTAAATACCTTGGGTATTTAATTGTTTTGGTCCCTTAACCCTAAAATTTTAATCAGGGAATATTTATCTAAAATGGTCAATGTAATCAGTGATTAAATTAATCCCTAAGGAGATTTGAGCTAGGTGTGGAATTATTACACTTGTTGCTTTATAATGTGGAATTAGTAATTATTATAATGGGAAAATTTATCAAGTTGAATTTAATTGTCCTTGAGACTTTGGTTGTTAACACTTAAAAAAAAATAAATTATTCCATAATTTTGTAACTAAATCTAGGTTGTTCATGGGTCTCAAATATGGGAGATTTTAGTGGGCGTTACACTTAGCAAAGTATTAATTGAGCCGTGGGTTTTGGACCCTTGGGTATACACTAGAAAATGTGAGTGAACTATAAACCTAGCACACTGTTTTGAATCTAAGAAAAATTAAACTTGGTTTCAAAATTGCTATAAGAAATGTGTATGAAGAAATATTACATTTGACTATGCATGCAACATTTGAACTACCAAAATTAAAATAATGAACAAAATAATAAGTTGTTTGTTAAAATTGTTGTATGCTCACTCAATGGAGTCCTAGGTTTCCAAGGTCAAACCTCACCTAACTAAGAATGTCAAGTTTAAAGGACTCATTTTTTCATAACAAAGTGTAGTGGTAAACTTGGTTCCCCTTTGAAAATGTGCACTCATTTAACAAGTCCTATCAATAAAGATTTCCAAATATGATTTAAGCCCTTTGTTGAGACCCTTCCTGATATTGGAGTTCTTTGGAAATAAATTGTATGGTGCAAGATATTGTGGTTGGAAAATAATGGATGTGTCCTGGATCCGTGGGAAGAGTTAATTAGTAAGCTGTTTAGAGCTTCCAACCTTCAAGTATGTTAGGAAAGTTGTCTGGTTCACAGTTTTAAATGATTTTTACTCAGTATGGCCAGAGTGGACATTAAGTAATTAGGGCACCAAAAGAACAAAATTTGCATTTAGACTAAGACATTTTGAAGTTACCTCGACCAAGTTATGATGGTCTTTGAAGGTTTCCCTTCAATGTCAGACCTCATAAGAGTCCTATCTGTTACGGAAAAGGCTCTAAGTTGTCTCCTAGATTCATGGGTTTACCATTCAAGATTTTGGAGTGGGATCGGTCCCAATTTATCTTAGTTTCAATTTCTGGCACTTTTTCCTCCTAGCTTTTCTCACATGCATTATCATAATTCATGTATATGTTCTTAGGAGATATATCCCAGATCCATCTCATTTATTAAATTGGACCATCATTGTAGGTGAAGATTAGGGGAAGTTTCATGGTTTATTTCATTCGTATTTTAGAGCACAGGACCCTGGGATCGAGAGCCATGAGATTTATCAAGTAGTGAGTCTAGCGGAGCAGATTTTGATGAGATTTCTACTACATATGGAGTAAAAAACCAGTTGCTATGAGTTCAAATTTCCACATTTATTAGTGATTTCCAGGAGAAGTCGAGTCTAATGGGGAGGGGGGGATGTAGTGTCCCACTCCTCTTGACACTTATTATATTTTGATTTCAGATTACTATTGACTATAGACATGGATGTTATTGTATCATTTTGGTTTAGCATGATGTTAGATGATAGAGATATTGTAATTTTGATGGATTGTGACTCATAATACGATTGTGTGGATTCTTAGATACATAGAGAGACATGTTATATTTGATGATGATGATGTGTTGTTGATATATGTATTACTGACATTTGAAATTCTCATCGTGTTGAGTAGGATTTAACATTTAGACTAATCTCGTGATCTTGTTGATATTGATAAAAAGATAGAATTGAGAGGTTGTTGGAATTTTAGACAGATGATAACATTGTTTAGTTGAGATGATGATTTAGCTATATGAGGATGATTATTGATTTTGTGTGTATATTTTATCTTTGATTCTTTTGATGTGGCCACAAAGAAGGAGGTATTGTTTGATTTTGTAGGTAATTATATCACAACAATGAAAAGGGGGATTGGAGACCAACCACAACTGAATATTGGATGGATACAACAATGGTCACCATGAAAACTTATATAATATGTTATGTTTTGTTATTTGTTGTTATGGGGTCCCCATGGGGGAGATGATTTCCATTATTGTGACCATGGGTTATCTGTGTAATTATGTTTCCCTTTTTTATTGTATTTATTGTAGAGTATGTGATTTATTTTGTGATGTAATTAATTTAATGATTGTTGATTAATGTGTTTTATTTAAGTAATTGGGAAATCATGTTATTAAGATATTTGGGGATGTGACAAATGGAGTCATTTATTTGAGTTGTTGGTCTTTTGGACTATGTGATTTTGAGTTGAGTGTAAGTGAGGTTTGAGTGTTGTACACTCTACCTTACCTTGGAATTTCGGATTTGGGGATTAAGGGCCATTTTTGGAGGCTTGTGGGACAAGTTAAGATTATCCCACACCCCTTAATTTCATATAACAACCATGCCTATGGATTTGGGGGTCAAAAATAGACCCCATTATGTGTTTTGTAAGACAAAAAGTGGCATTAATTGCACTTTTCTTACATGGGTTTTAATTTTGTTCTCAGATAGTGTGAGTTTGGATTGTGTGTGTAAGAGGCTTGTCATTCATCTCAACCACCAATTTATTGTGCATTGGGGAAGAGGTTTGACAAGTGCAACACGAGGAACTGCATAAGATGAGCAATTTGGCATTCTACATAGTTATTTCCAGGGTGATATGGACATACTGTCAGGGAGGCAATAAGACAACTTTGTTCTGCAGGAATCAGATGAGCCCTGTAAGACTAGCTAAGAATCTAGTTGTGCATTGTCCACTGAATCTACGCAAATTAGAGGTTCATGTGCAACTTCATCAGAGGTCTAGAAAATGACAGAGATAATAGTAGCTCCAATTTTTATTGTCCAACTCAGGATCAACAATTGCAGGAAAGTAAAGGATATAAACCCGAGCATCGTCCAAAAGTCACATTTAAGACATTCAGAAACAGGCTCTTTTGTAATAGAGAATGCATATCAATTTGATAATTAATAGAGAATCCAATTTATTAATAGCATTACAATAAGTATGAAAGAGAAGTAGATAATATCTCACACTTCCTCCCAATTACTTGCTTGCTCTGTCTCAACATTATTTTGCTTCTACAAAACACAATTTCAGCACTAAGAACTTCTTGCTCACTTGCTTTCATGCTTCGATGATCCTATTATCTTCTACAAACATATATTTATAGTCTTTCTCATGTCATCTTGTGCACTAGAGAATGGGAAAGGTCATGAAGGAGAAGAGACATGAAACAACCTTTTCAAATTATGAGGTTGTTTGTTTCATGTTTTTAAATTTTCTATGATGAAAGAGTCAGGACCACCACCCAATGATAGACCTGGAGGTCTCAAGACTGCTGCCATGGTTGGGAAATGGTTCTATAACTACCGCTCTACATAGAGCTGGCAGTCCTGTTAATACTAAAGGTAGAACCTTTGTGTATTTATTTTCCTTCTTTGTGTTGATTGATATGATGAAGCAGAGTCATTTTGGATCCCTATAGATAACACCTCCCCTACTTATGAGGCTTTTCAGTCCCACAAAAGATTAGTGGGGGAGTAGATGAGGAAATAATTCCCTCACTTGCTCCTTCGAGTACCACTGGGCCTGCATTGGTGTATTTCATTATCAGTCCAATATGCCAAGACTCATGCAGACCTTTCCTAGTCTCTCTGACCTTCTGGCTGCAACACTACATCCTCCTCTAATTTCACCTTGTGATTCTCAAGATGCAATCCTCAATGGAAGGTAGAAATTGTAGTCCTTCATCTTCATCTAGCATGGATGGCTCATATAGGTGTAAAGTTCTCATAGTTTACTATAAAGTACATCCTCATAAATGATGGTAATAAAGCTGAAAGGAATTCTCTCCAACCTTACTCCAATATGGTGACAAAGGGCCCATTATCATAGTGACTTGAGATTCCGTACAAATCTTGACCTTATAGTCTCTCCTTGCTAAAGTAAAGCCTATTGAAACCCTATCTCCAACATGAAGCTTATGTTCCCTCCTGTATGCTGATCATACCTAGCTTTGTACTTGGCTTGATATTTCTCTAGTTGTTTATTTGAATTTGAGATGGATTTGCTGACATCCTCTAATGAATTTGTTTTCTCTAGTCACCTCTATGTCTCATGTCCTCCTTCTCATCCTAATGCCTAACTGCTATGTCCATTGTATTTTTAGGTAGATATCCCAAACATGCTTCAAACGATGACTTCATAGTGGATGTGTGTACTGCTACATTATAGGAATGCTGAATGTAGATAAGGAATCATCCCAAGTCCTTGGGTATTTTTTGTTATACCCTTTGATCAACTATACCAAAGTCTTTTTCACCACCTCTTTCTATCCATCTCTCTGTGGATGGAAAGTTGTGCTCCTCTGTAACCTGGTATTCGTCTTGTCCCACAAAGTAGTCCAAAACTTCCCCAAGAACTTGGAATCCATGTTCAGAAAAAATAGATTTCAGAAAACTTAAAATGCACCCATACATTAGTACTAAAAAAGATCTGTTGCCTCATGTGATTTTATTTATCTTTTTACATGCCATAAGAATACACAATTTACTGAATCTATCAACAACAAAATAGAGATAGTCATGGAAATGTTTAGACATAGGTAATACTCCTACAAAAT
This sequence comes from Taxus chinensis, assembly GCA_019776745.2. Lineage (NCBI taxonomy): Eukaryota > Viridiplantae > Streptophyta > Pinopsida > Cupressales > Taxaceae > Taxus > Taxus chinensis. Next base: position 454,914 of record JAHRHJ020003543.1, read on the forward strand.
CCATAGAAATGTCATCCCATGGACAAGTAGGTACTAGTCAACAGGCATATACAAACCCTCCTTCCTAGTCTTAGGATTCTTGGTACAACAAAGTTTACATCCATGTATAAATTTTGATACTTCTTCCTACATATTGGGCCAATACAAGTACCTTATGAAAGTGGGATATGGTCTTACCAACACCAAAATGTCCATGCTACTTTCAAGGTATGTGCTTCCCTCATTAATACAAAGTCTTTCTTCTTTAGGCATGCAAAGCTTCTCCCATTAGTAGAGCATCCCGTCCATGAGATAAAAATCCTTTAATACCTATCCTTTCAATCCCTTGGGACTGCAACTGCTGAAATGTCACCCTAAATTATCTTTCTTGGGCATATGCCTCTCCGTAAGCTTCCTTCATGAAGGGCTCAATCTGAAAACATGTGGCCTAGAAAACATGTCTTCCACCAAGTTTGTAGTACCCTTCTTGTATTTGATCACTAGATGGAACTATTGAAGGAACTCCATCCATTTGTAGTGTCTTTCCTGATGAAATTTAGAATGTGCTTGCAAATACTGGAGAGGTTTGTGGTTAGTGTGCACAATATTTTATTTACCCAACAAATAATGCTTACATTTTTTAATTGCCTAGAATGCTCCATAGGGATCCAAAATGAATCTACTTCATCAAAACAATCAGCACGAAGAAGAAAAAAAAATCAAAACACAAGGAGGTTATGTATTTTTAGTAATAGACCACTGCTTTGTGTAGAATGATGGTTACAAACCAGCCACCCAACCTGGGAAGCAGTCCTGGGACCACCGGTCTGCATTGGGTGGTGGTCCTGGCTCTTTCAAACAAAAAAAACAAAATTATGAAATGAACAGTCCTAGAATTTGGACGGTCTGATTCATGTCTCTTCTCCTCCATGAACTTTCCCATTCTCCAGTGCACGGGAGGACATAGGAAAGGCTATAAATACATGTCTGTAGAAGAGAATAGGATCATCGAAACATGCAAGCAAGTGAGCAAAGAAGTTCTTAGTGATGGAATTGTGCTTTGTAGAAGAAAAGATTGTTGAGAAAGAGCAAAAAAGTATTTGGGAGGAAGTGTGAGATATTATCTACTTCTCTTTCATACTTATTGTAAATTTTGTACTCCTTATTTGGAATTGGCCAATAAAATTCGGAAGAAAGAGCAATTTTCCCTTCCCAACTAGTTTTTCCTCCTCTGGAGGTTTCCATGATAATTTTTGTTGGTGTTTATGAGCTTACATTCTTTCCTTTCCTGCAATTGTGGATTCTAAGCATAAGCATAATTCATTCACTAGCTATCAACTATCATTTTCTAATAGAAAGTAGAACAACAACATTTATTTGTGATTTTGTGGATAATTCCAAAGTTAAGAGTTTAGAGATCATTTTGGTATAAGAGCTAACAAGTTTCCAGGACTATGGTATTCACTCTTGGATTTGTATAACAGTGACAAGGTCTAAAGGTGAAGAGGCTTTACCTTGCGATCCAGAAATTTCTACAAAGAAGTGGAAACAGAGAATTCAAGGACAAATGGAGGAAGAGAACTTGGTCTGTAGGATCGAGATGTTGGAAACCATGATGGATAGGATGTTTAGAAGGACAAGAAGAAGCTTGCTAGATTTACAAAAGACAAACTTCTATTAAACAAGACTCCATGGACTCAGTGGTTCGAGGCTTAGCTAAAACTTTTGGCATAGGAAGGAGCCACCATGAGGAGAAGCTATGGGGAAGAGCATGAAGAAGAAACTTCAAACACAAGAGAAAAAATAAAATCCGATCATACTCCTTTTAAAGTTGAGATAAAGTTGAAATTAAAAGCTTTGAAGGACAAGTAGATTCAGAGTTGCTTGATAAATGGTTAAAACAGTTAGAAGTCTACTTTAGCATCCATAATGTCACTGAGGCAATGAGGATCACATTTGCACGTCTCAAAATGGAGGTACACGCTCTGGTTTGGTGGGAAATCCATCTAACCACTTATGAAAAGAAGAAACGGCCTACTGTGAAATCTTGGCAAGAATTTAAGGAATTACTTAGAGCTAACTTCTATCTTATTGGCCACAAGACTGACCAAATGATTAAATGGTATCTATTTTAGACAAGGCATTGGTCAAAGTGTGCATGACTATACTACGGAGTTTCGGAGGACAAGCCATTTTGTTGAATATGGACTTGGAGGATGAGGACATTCTGACCAAGTACTTGAGAGGACTTCACACTCACCTTCGAAGGAAGGTCATCTCCACGAAGCCCAAGGATCTCAATGAAGGTGTGTGTGCAAGAATACTACATAGATGATGAAAAGAAGCAAGGAGAAGTAGAGCCAAGGGAAAATTAGTTAACAAATCAACAGAAGAAAGAGTATGGGAAAACAAGTAACAAGGGTAAGTGGAAAGGGAAAGGTAAAAAAAGCTGCCACTACTTTAAATACTTGTAAGATCCCAAGAATTTTTGCAAGAACTGTGATATCAATGGTCATACTGACACTACATGTTGGAAGTTGCATCAGAGTTACATCCAAAGAACCAAACCAAGGACTCGAAGAAATCCATGACATCGCTGTAAGAACAATAGGGGAGGTGGAAATCAAAGATGCCTCTGATGTAGATGAAAGGCTTGGATGCACGGCCACCAACATGGACAACTAGGAAGAAGAGATGAGTAGACTATTCCAGATCAAAATCCAGATCAAGAGAACTAAGGTAAATGCTTTGGTCGATACCGGTTCTCAATCTAACTTGATTTCTAAAGCAGTTGTAAAAAAACTTGGTCTTGAGACTTACAAACATCCTCACCCATATCCTTTGAGATGGGTGAAGAAGGGTGTAGAAATTTAGGTAACATGAAGATGTAAGGTCAAGTTTGGGATAAATTCCAAGTATATGCCTCTAAATGTTTTGGAAGCTGATGTTATTCCACTTGATGCTTTTGATGTTGTATTGGGAGTCCTTACTTGTATATCAGGGATGCCATATTTATGAGAAGGGAAAAATGGTATAGATGGGTCAAGGATGGGATCAGCTACAACATCTAGGCACACCAACATAAGACACGAGTTACTATGGTGAGTGTTAACCAAACAAAACAACTTATTCAGGAAAATCATAATCAGTTCTGTTTACTTTTGTTAAAGGATAAATAAGATGGGGTAGACTGTTTCAGAGATTTCTAACCAGGAATAAAGCTTGATTTGGATAGTAATTCAGTCTTTTCAAGAAGTTATTTCAAGGCTCACAGTGGGTTACCACCAAAACGGGTGTATAAATGATTACATGAGATTCAGCAATTGTCAGAGTCCCCTCTACCAAACATCAGGTTGTATAGGAAATCCTTGTTTGAGAGTACTAAAGTAAAGAATCAACTCCAGGAACTGTTAGACCAAGGATGTGATACGTCTGAGCACCTCACCATGTGGTTCACCTATTGTGATGGTAAAAAAGACAGGATGGTTCTTGGAGAATTTGCATCGACTACCACACTTTGAACAAGATCACCATAAAGGAGGAACAGATACTCAAAGAACTTCCAATTGGCTAACCACATAGATCAGATATGTGGGAGAGGAACTGTCGACACTAAAATTTTCCTCCATAATTTCTATTTCATTAATGTATGTATTAGGAATAGGATGTTGTTAAGTATAATTAGTAGTAGTGTCTGATAGAAGATAATGGCGCCGTCAGTACGGTGCCGCCAATAATGTGGAGTACGGTAACAGTCAAAGTACAATAGGAATGTTGTAAAAAGTAAATATTTGTCGTAAGTGGTCTGGTAATGTTAAAATGTCAAAGTTTGGGTAATTAGAGAAGTAGGGTCTACATGATTAGGAATTAGAAATATTATATTGGTAATAAGGACAAGGAGTGAGGTCATAAATATTTTGTGTATTTTATTTGTAAAAAGTCTAAAAATGTGGAACCCATGTAAAATGATAAGGTTTATCTTATCTTAACAGATAAGCTTACATGTACAGATAAGAGTTAAGGTATGGAATATGATTCGTCAGAGTGGATTTCTTATCCTATCTTAGAGATAAGATGGATAAGCCTGGAAGTTCTATAAATAGAGAGGCCACCCCCCTCATTTAGCATAGAAGGAAGTAGTGAGAAATATTGTAGGAAGTGTGCAAAGGAAGCCATCAGTTTAAAGGTGTGTTGAAGAAGCCATTAAGAGGTGTAATTGTAAAGTTTCTCCCATAGTATTGGTGAAAGGCAAGTGAAGTCAATAACACTTGAAGTACCTCATGGGTGAGATTGTAACAATTTCATGTTAATATTATAATTTACTTTGATATTTCAGATTTGTCATCATTCTGTCTTATCATAGTCGATGGTATTCTTGTGTTATGTTGTTGTTTTGTTTCCAGATTACATCCACCAAACTAAAGGCTGTGCATTAGTAAATAATCATAGCACGAGGAGTTCCCGGTGAAGAATTATCATAGTGTCGGATTGGTGATGACATTTTGGTTCCGTTGCCGGGACCATTCCTCGTTGGTGGATTTTCTGGAGAGATATTCCCACTTAGTCAAAAATCAATTGGAGGGTAACCTTGTTTTTACTGTGCATAGTAGTTACCATGGTAAAGTCATTTTTACCGTGAATAGTAGTTACCATGATAAAGTCATTTTTTGGGAATGTAGTTGAATAAAGTACTTTTTACCGGGAATAGTAAAGTCACTTTTTACCGTGAATAGTATTTACCGCAGTAACTTCACTTTTTACCGTGAATAGTGTTTACCACAGTAAAGTCAGTTTTTACCGCAGTAAGTCAAGTTTTACCATAGTTTACCGTGGTCATTTCTATTTTACTGTAGAAAGGTGTAAAGTCACTTTCTAGTATAGTGATTCCAATTATTTGTGCACATAAGTCTTGTTGATTGTACTTGTGGGTTGGTATTTCACGGTGGTTACTTTTGAAAATGGGAAAGATTCCTATTTTTTCAGCTCAATCTAATGAAGATGCTTCTTCTTTCATTCAAGAGTTTAAACGATCTTGTATTTGTAATGGCCTTATAAGAAGGGAACAATGGACTGAATTTTTTCCTACCTTTTTGGATGGTTCAGCACTTAGGTGGTTTGAAACACTAGGTGATAATGTGAAAAATTCATGGGATTTATTAAATGAAAGTTTTCTTGAAGAATTTGGTGAACAACAGAAATATGCAGATCTCATGATCGAGATCACAAAGCTATCCCAAGGAGAGAAGGAGAAGATAAGGGATTATCATGCTCGTGTTCTAGAGCTAAGGAGGAAGCTCGATGCCCAGATCTGGAAGGAAGGATTAGCGGATGGGTTGATGAATGGCATGGATAATCTCCTATGTAAGCACTTCATTCTTGGGATGAAGCCAGAGATCAGACAACGAGTGAAGTATGACCGCCCAGCTACCATTGAACAAGCAAAGGAGATTGCAAGAAGGCAAGAAGAAAGCATGGAAGAGGAGCCCAAAGAAATTGTTGCTAAAGTAGAGCCTACACCAGCACCTTTGGTCCAGAATCCATAACCACTCCCAGTGAGCACAAATATTTCTCCTAGTACATCTACTGAGTATGAAGATCTGCTCAAAAAAATGGGCTAGTTAACTATTAATCTTCTTTAAGGAAAAAAATTTAGTTCTCAGGGAGGAGATAGAGGTCCAAAAAGAAATATTTCTGAAGTTGTATGTTATGGTTGTTATAAAAAGGGTCATTATAAGTATAATTGTCCAGATAGAGCTTCTACATCTGGTAAAGGAGATAATGATAAAGGAAAAGCACCTGTGAATTCTTTTGATGTAGTAGATAAGAGCAGAAATAATAAAGTAGATGTGTTTGTAACAAAAAGAAAGAAAGAAAAAGATAATCAAGATGGAAATGATCCTAAGAAGATGAAAGGAGAAACTAGTAAGAAACATAGGAGAAGAAAGTTGGGTGTGCAGGATTTTCTGATTTCACAGGGGCAAGGACCATACTCCATCTTGGAAGATCTGTCCAAAAGGCCTGCAAATATTACATATGGTCAACTCTTGGCTATGTCTTCTGAGAAGAGGCGGGAGTTGCGAAGTGGACTCAATGCTCGACGAAGGAAGGAGGTTGAGGTCCCTGTTTTGGAGGTAGAGGCAGATCCCTATGCTCCACAAGCTGAGGTATTATGTAATGGTATTTCAATTCATGATGTCTTAGTTGATGGAGGTGCTGCAGTTAATGTAATGACCGAGTCTGTAATGAATATGTTGGGTTTAAAAATTGATCGCCCTTCAACACTTATGTTAAGGTCATTAAATAAAGGAAAAACTAAACCAGAAGGTGTAGTTTCAAATGTGGCAATATCTTTTATGGGTGTTGTATGTGTGGTAGACTTTCAGGTGATGAAAAATGGTACTGTTACGTACCCAATGTTGCTGGGAAGACCATGGCTAAGGAGAGTTCATGCAAGAAACTACTGGAATGAAGGGTTCATGACACTTGGACATGGTAGAGAGAGGGTGAAAATAAACGTGATCCCTTGGCATCATAAGGTAGAACCTGTGGATTCAAGTGATGAAACTGATGATTGGACATCCTCTTATTACTCTAGTACTAGTGAAGTGGACACTGAAGATGAAGAAAGTGAGGTTGATGTTTCAGTCATGGATATCCTTCCAGTCACACCAACTCATGACCCCATAAAATTATCTGAAGAAGAAGTTGATGATCTTCTCCAACAAATAAAGATTGGTGATGCTGTGATGGAGAGTGAGAAGGAATCCTACCTCCAGCTCTTTCGAAGGTACATACACATATTCACTTTTGATTACAAGGAACTCCGTCAAGTAAGTTGGGTAGAACATTCTATTGAGCTGGTAGATGGTGCTAAGCCCATAAAGTAAATGCCATATAGAATGAATCCTAATTTTTCCAAGACTGTAAAAGAAGAAATAGATAAGTTGCTTAATGCAGGATTCATATTTGCTGTGGAGAATTCAGAATGGGTTTCTCCAATTGTGATCTCAATAAAAAATAATGGGAAGCTACGCATTTGTGTTGATTACAGGAAGCTCAATAAGGTAACAAAGAAGGATCATTACCCTCTTCCATTTTCAGATCAGATCTTGGATGAAGTAGCTGGCCAGGAGTGATATAGTTTTGCTGATGGATATAGCTGCTACAACCAAGTTCGTATAGCAGAGAAAGATCAGCTGAAGACTATGTTCACCACTCCTTGGGGAACGTTTGCTTATAGAGTTATGCCTTTTGGATTGTGTAATGCTCCAGCAACATTCCAGTGTTTGATGAATAGGGTGTTCGAACCCTACATTGGGACCTTCGTCAGAGTATTTCTGGATATTTTTGCATCTATGGGAGCAAGTTGGACCACCTGCACCAGATAGAGACAACATTTCAAAGGTTAGATGAAGCACAAGCCTCACTAAACCCTACAACGTGTGTCTTTGGATGTTCTAAAGGCGTTTTGTTAGGGCATGTTGTATCCAAAGATGGTATTGGTAATGATCCTGATAAAGTTTCAAAAATCAAAGATTTACCATTTCCTATGAATAGAAGTAAGTTGAGATCATTTTTAGGCCATGTGGGTTACTATAGAAGGTTCATCAAGAATTTCTCAAAGATTGCACAGCCACTAACCCAGTTCTTGAAGAAGGATGTTACTTATGAACCAGGAAATAATGCGCATGAAGCTTTTAGACAACTGAAGGAAGCCCTGGTGTCTTCACCTGTTTTGAAGAATCCAGATTGGAGAAAGCCATTCATTGTGTACACTGATGCCTTAGATGCAGCACTAGGAAGTACTTTGAGCCAGAAGGATGAAAATGGTAATGAACATCCAATTTACTTTGGGAGCAGACAAATGAGCAGTGCTGAGGTAAATTATACTGTAACTGAAAAAGAGGCTCTGGCTATCATTTTTACTGTAAAGAAGTTTAGAAATTACTTGCTAGGGTAAAATTTTCTAGTTGTAACAGATCATCAGGCTCTAAATTATATTGTAAATAAGCCTAACCCATCAGGGAGGATAGCAAGATGGATAATTTTTCTACAAGAATTTGAATTTGATATTATAGATAGGCCAGGAAAGAAGCATGTCAATGTAGATGCACTCTCTCGAGCCTATGATGGTTTAGGATCATCTTGTGATGATGATGATTTCCTCGATGCAGCATTGTTATCCCTTGACACAATCCCTAGTGAATACATAGATATTTGGAATTATCTGAATGAATTCAAGTTTCCTAATGGTGCCAATGCAAAGACTAAGAGAAAGATTACTCAAGCCAGTCGTCCATATTCTATTCTGCATGGAGTATTATTTCGAATAGGACCTAATGGACAGTACAAGAGGGCAGTTGGACGTGATCAAGGGAAGGAACTGCTAGAAGAATTCCACAATGGTACATGTGGAGGGCACTTCTCTGGACAACTTACAGCAAGAAGGATCTTGGATGCAGGTTATCACTGGCCCACTCTTTTTAAAGATTGTTATAATTATTGTAAGACATGTGATATTTGTCAAACACATGGTAACCGTAAGACTTCATCAACTCCATTATGCCCTATTCTTCCACTTGGTCCCTTTGAAAAGTGGGGAATAGACATTGTAGGTCCACTTCCAACTACCTCACGCCAAAATAAGTATATTGTAGTTGCCACAGATTATTTAACCAAGTGGGTTGAAGCTAGGCCATTGAAAACAACTTCCATGGATGAAGTGGCAAGGTTCATATATGAACGCATTGTCACCAGATTTGGTTGTCCATTAGAAATTGTAACAGATCAAGGAATCCACTTCATTAATGAGGTGGTAGAAGCCCTAGTCAATAAGTTTTCTATTAAGCACAGGAAGGCAATAACATACAAGCCAAGTACAAATGGACAGGTGGAACGAACAAATTTTGTGTTGTGTCAAATTCTAGCAAAAGATGCAGCCTTGCAGGTACATAAGTGGGATAAAAGGATTCATACAACATTGTGGGCATATAGGGCAACATCAAAGTCAGCAACAGGATACTCCCCATTTCAGTTGGCCTATGGCATTGATCCAGTTCTTCCTATTGAGTTTGATATTCCCACTGTGAGAGTTATGAAAAATGAAAGGATGGATGAAAGTGATTCAGTAAAAGAAAGGTTGGTACATCTTCATTTGCTAGAGGAAATGAGGGAAATAGAAAAGGATACAAGCCATAAGAAGAAAATGAAGCAGAAGGAATACTTTGATCAAAAGATCCGTTGGTCTCCATTTCATGTGAATGACTTGGTTCTAGTATATGATTCCAGATACAAAAAAAGAAGACAGAGAAAATTTCTTCCAAAATGGATGGGGCCCTACAAAATAACAGCTATGCATGAAAATGGTACGTACCGACTGGAGGAATTGGATGGCACTCCCATTATGAAATGGGTCAAGCACGACAAGTTGAAGATTTTCCATGCACCAAAATAGTCTACTCCGAGGATGGAGTAGAAGCTAGGAAGGGGGAAGATGTCGACACTAAAATTTTCCTTCGTAATTTCTATTTCATTAATGTATGTATTAGGAATAGGATGTTGTTAGGTATAATTAGTAGTAGCGTCCGATAGAAGATAACGGCGCTGCCAGTACGACGCCACCAATAATGTATAGTACGGTGATAGTCAAAATTACAATAGGAATGTTGTGGTAAAAAGTAAATATTTGTCGTAAGTGGTCTGGTAATGTTAAAATGTCAAAGTTTGGGTAATTAGAGAAGTAGGGTCTACATGATTAGGAATTATAAATATTATATTGGTAATAAGGACAAGGAGTGAGGTCATAAATATTTTGTGTATTTTATTTGTAAAAAGTCTAAAAATGTGGAACCCATGTAAAATGATAAGGTTTATCTTATCTTAAAAGATAAGCTTACATGTACAGATAAGAGTTAAGGTATGGAATATGATTCGTCAGAGTGGGTTTCTTATCCTATCTTAGAGATAAGATGGATAAGCCTGGAAGTTCTATAAATAGAGAGGTCACCCCCCTCATTTAGCATTGAAGGAAGTAGTGAGAAATATTGTAGAAATTGTGCGAAGGAAGCCATCAGTTTAAAGGTGTGTTGAAGAAGCCATTAAGAGGTGAATTTGTAAAGTTTCTCCCATAGTCTTGGTGAAAGGCAAGTGAATTCAATAACACTTGAAGTACCTCATGGGTGAGATTGTAACAATTTCATGTTAATATTATAATTTACTTTGATATTTCAGATTTGTCATCATTCCGTCTTATCATAGTCGATGGTATTCTTGTGTTATGTTGTTGTTTTGTTTCCATATTACATCCACCAAAATAAAGGCTGTGCATTAGTAAATAATCATAGCACGAGGAGTTCCCAGTGAAGAATTATCATAGTGCCGGATTGGTGATGACAGGACCAACTTCAGCATGCCAAATTCTTCACAAAGTTGGATCTCAAGTTTGGTTATCACCAAGTTATAATAAAGGAGGAGGATATATGGAAGAGTTCCTTAAAAACAAAATAGGGTTTGTATGAATGTTTAGTACGTCCTTTTGGGTTATGCAATGTTACCCGATACATTTATGAGATTGATGAATGATGTATTGTGGGATTTCATAGATTCATGTGTCATTGTATACTAGATGATATTCTGATTTTTAGTACCACATGGGAAGAACATCAAACTCATTTACAGTAAGTCTTGCAAGTTCTCAGGGAGAAACAACTACTTTGTAATATGAAGAAATGTGATTTTACAAAAAAATCACTTGTCTATTTTAGGCATGTGGATGGAGGAGGAGAGCTACGAGTGGATACAAATAAAGTGTAAGCCATCAGTAACTGGCCAACACCAACGGGACCACAAAGACTAGGAATTTTGTGGGAGCAGTACAGTACATGCAGAAGTTCATTCTGGGTTTCTTTGCAATTGCAGCACCTCTACACATAGTGGCCGCAAAGAGTAAGGGTTTTAACTGGGGTAAGGAACAAGACAAACCCTTTGAGTTATTAAAATACAAGATTAGTCAAGCTCCGGTACTTTATTTTCCTAATTTGCAGCAGCCTTTTGAAGTAGAGATAGATGCCTGTGATTATGCCATGGGCACAGTGTTGCTTCAAGGAGGTAAACCCATATGTTATCATTCTGAAACTTTCACTTCAGTAGTTAAAGGATATTCAGTATATGATAAGGAAATGTATGCACTAGTTCAGGTAATTAAAAAATGGAAGCATTATTTTTTTGGTAAAGAAACTATTGTGTACACTGACCACAAACCTCTCCAATATTTGCAAGCACAGTCTAAATTACACCAGGAAAGGCACTATAAATGGATGGGGTTCCTTGAGCAGTTCCATCTGGTGATTAAAAAAATAAGTGTAGTATAAACTTGGTTGCAGACATGTTGTCTAGGCCACCCACACAGGAGAAGTTTTCCTATTTGGCCACTATCTCTCAGATCAAGCCCTTCACGAAGGAAGCTTACGGAGAGGCATATGCCTAGGACAAATACTTTGGGGTGATATTTAACTAGTTGTAGTCCCAAGGGACCAAAAGGACAGGGATTAAAGATTGTTATCTCAAGGACCGGATGCTCTACCGATGGGGGAAGCTTTGTGTACCAAAAGAAGAAAGAATTCTATTGATGAGGGAAGCACATACCTCAAAAGTAGCATGGACATTTTGGTGTTGGTAAGACCCTAGCCCACTTGCAAAGGTATGTGTATTGGCCCAATATGTAATAAGAAGTATCAAAATTTATATGTAGATGTAAACTTTGTTATACTAGCAAGCCTAAGACTAGGAAGGAGGGTTTGTATATGCCTTTGCCAATACCTACTCGTCCGTGGGAGGACATTTCTATGGATTTTGTAGGAGGATTACCTATGTCTAAACATGGCCTCGTAACATCTCCTATATGAAAAAAAGTTGATGGATTCAGTAACATGTCTATTCTTATTTCCTTTAGTAAGATAGTATGGATCCATCATTATGCAGAAATTGATTATCCTTTGCCAATGTATGGGCGCATTTTGGTTTATCCTAAGTAATAATTTTTTTTCCTGATCAGGGACTATACAAATGCATTGGGGATATTTTGTAGGCACTTCTTCAAATGTGGCATCAAGATACATACTAGGTTATTTCTTTAATTTTTCATAACTTTGCCTATCAAAACAGATATATAGACAGACAGTGTTAGTCTATTGAGACTAAGTCTAAATAATTTATTGCATTGGTCATAATATCACACTATTTATGTGTACTTGGGACGATTTCCTAGCCTACACCTTTTTCATTTTCTGCATTTACTGGGAATTACAAACATTACTTTTTCTCTAGCCTATTTGTTGTAGTATGCCTAGGGCACATATTAACATTTTAATAATAATACGTACTAGACCTGTTTAGAGGCATTATATCTAAAATATTCATCATCATAATCATATGTTAACTATAGGGAAAAGATTTTGCGATAGGGAAGACTGAGAACAATTTTTTTAGCAAAATGTCATGCCTTACTAGTTGGCTCTCTATGTCAAGTGAACAATGAATAGCCTTTAAAAGCGTGATTGTAGTATTGGGTATTTATGTTATCTATGATCGAAATTTTGGCTAACTTGACTAGGGTCGTACAACTTGCTTTTACACTGATATCCTGCTAGTTGCAAACATAAGCAACTTCTTGAATTGTTCCCCCCCATACCGTCTAATATCATATTTTCTATTCAAAAAATTGTCTTCTGGTAAGAAAATTCATGACGAGTGAACTCCTATGTGTCCACATATATAAAAATAATCCACAAGGATTGATGGAATTCAGAACTAGTGAACGGTCTACGATGGGCGAATGATCTTTTGGAGCCATTGCTCATAATCGGCCAAGTTTGACCTAGTCAGATAGCGATTAGAGACCTACAAAGTCCCTTTTCCAAACTAACAAGGAACATGTTATTTTCCCGAAACCAAATAGTTCCAGGAAACTGTCTAGTGAAAATAATAGATGGATTGTGAATGCGAAGATAAGTATTTTGTTATTCAGGGAACAAACGGTGGGTCTAAAACGAAAGCGAACATTTCAATATTACCAACTTCCTAATAGTGCAGAATGTAGTAATAGGGCTACTAGAGGAGTGGAGAGGACAGTAAAAATGGTCGATTGGGGTCAAGCTAATTCTTGAACGTGACTCCTCTACACAACATGGAATACATATACGATGCTTGACATCTCTTCTACGAGGAACTCATAGTGTTATATTTGCAAGTCTTTGGAAATTGCATATTATTTAACTTTGCAAGGTAGACAAAAATGGTTGTTTTAGTTAACTCATCTAGCTCTTTGCCAAAACTAATGGGACACAAGAAACCAAATTTAAGACACCTATGGGTTTAGCAATGCATACAATTTGTGGTCACGACATGATTGAGGGTCAAATTGTAAGTCGGTAGCAATGTAAATCATGAGGTGTTGTTTTATTGATTGCACTAGTCATCTATTAAAATGTCGAATTGCTTTGAGTAACTAATAGTTTAATGATTTTAAGTTTATTCAAAGGAATAACCAAATTATTTTGGTATGAATAATTATAATGAGATAAAGGTAAGGAGACCATTCCTGTAGGGACATCCAGGTGAATTCACCTGAATGGCTCCAGCAAAGTCCAACTGCGTCTCTTAATTTTTTTTCGCTCCAAATGTTTGTACGAGAGCTTATGTAAGGAAAAGGTCCAGATGTACCATGCCTGTTGGATGCTGATCCAAGTTTTCAAGAATGAAAAATGCTAGTGTGGTGATCATTTTTCCAAGCATTTTCAACGGTTGCATGCATCCACCATTACATTTGGCTTCTCACAAGTCTTAAACCAATAGAGGTGTGGCAACAAAGCAAACATTGTTCCGTCAACAGTTGATTCCCATCTTCAAGCTTTTATCCTTTCCAACCAACATTTCAAATCTCAAAATGCATGTCTTAGGGCCATTAATCACTTGACATGGAATATGGCTATACAATCACTATTGAATAAGTTGTAAGATAAAGTGGAACTATAACCATGTTCTTCTGTGGCCAATTTGTTATGGTACCTTTTGTATGTGTTGAAACAAGCTTCACATGAATCTACCATTACATAGCATCTACAAATTATGAAAAAAGAATCCCCCTTTTCATTGGTTCTCAATGAGGGTTGACAATGTACAAACCTTGGCATGTCTTCAATTATCAATTTTATTTGTAGCATTAGGATCGTGGCAAGGTTGACTGCAATCTCCTTGTGCTTACAAAATTGTCATACTCTCATCCTTCAGCTAGGTTGAAAGGTGTTTCAACAAACTACATATTGTGCCCAAGCCATTTTGATCAGTAATTAAGGGTGAAATATCTCTACATTTTCAATTATTGTCAAAACATTTAACCAATAATGCCAGCAAAAACCTCTTCATCTTGTCAGATCTGATATCTCATATTGCTATGTTCATGATGCGTACATAAGTGATTCTTAATCTACCTCTTTTGGAGAGAAAAGTGAAAGGAAGTGGTCATTGAACAAGCATTTGTGAACCCATCTTGTCAACAATATTCTAGATAAGAGGAAATGATGCTGTGAAACTAGTTGTTAGTAATCAATTTTAACAAATCTCCCTAAGTTTCATGCCAATGTTTCTGTGCAAAGGTAAATGAAGTTGTGCATTTCAATTCCTCCATACGTACGTAGTTTGGTCTTCCTAAGGCTTCAGCAGAATGTCATCAGCCATATAAAAATTAGTTCGATATGTCACCCAGTGTGCTCCACATTCCTGCACGACCATGGCTAAATGTTTATGAGGCTTGGAGACTACTTAACACCTGACATCTAACTTCTTTCCTCAATTATGTTGAAACTACCTATGTTTACGCTCCTGTTACAGTAATATCTGATTTTGGTGTAATGGGATTTTAAAAGATAAATCGTAAATATGATTAGGTGATGGAGATCTTCTGTTATGTTACAACAGTGTTCCATCTTGCAATTTGACCTGTTTCCACATGGAAGGTAATCCATTTGCATTAGATTCACTTCCAAATTTTCAAACCATATTTCGATCTAGCAAATTCCCTTATCTAATTTGGGCTTTCATTATTGACTCAAAGTCACCTCTAGAAATGTGTAAAGCAAAAAGTTGGAATTCCATCATAGTGCTTCAATTAAAGATCCATATATCAAGAACTTCTAACTATTTATTTTTCCTACATGCTAAAATTTACAACTTGAGCTTGGGTTTCTAGATGGCATAATGTATTACAAGATCCTCAAAGTAAAATTAAATTATTAGCATGCAAGGGAGATGACAGGTCTAAATCGTCCTTTGGGCTATCTCATGCCTAAATGCAACTACAAAATCACAAATGCCACACTTCACCCCACGCCATCAATTTTCACCAACCACTCCATAGTGAGCACTCCATTCAATTCCCAGTTTTTAATATTTAATTTATATTATTAAAATGTCAGGTAGATTTCAAACAAATAAAATAATAAGACCATTATAATCCTACCATAAGATATCATCAAAGACTCATAGTTAAAATGGGCAATCATGAGAGAAGGATTAAGTATGTAATCAACGAACCATGTCACTAGCGAAAATTTACTTCTGTTACCTATACTACTCACAAGGACTTAGTCCCTCTTCTTCACATATTGATGAATCTTAATCTTCTATGATGATTGATAGTTGATGTTAGTTGTATCCTTATTACCTAATTACTCTTTCCACCTTAAAAATGTTGCATCAATCTTATGCTCTTAAGTGGGTATTGTACTAGATTATAATTGAGGTTAGTTCTTTGGTAGGGGATGCCCTTCTGACACTGACGTCACACTACCACAACAAGGCCAAACATATATGGTTTTTCTTTTGGGTCCACATGCCATATTAAGGGGATCTACATAATGTTTTTAGATGTATCACAGGTACACCAGAAGTGGACCATAGCCATGAAAGATGAATATTTTTCTTTGAGGAATCCATCACACATGGGATTTTATTTCATTTTCATGTCACTTGGAGACAAATTTTGTCATAATGTAAGTTGCATTTTATACACACATGAATATGTATCAAATGGTTCAAGTTTTCTAGTATAAGATATTGTTTTTAAAGATAATTTATCTACCCTTGGCTACAAACTAATTTTTTTCTGGTCTCCCATTGCCATTATAAATTATCATAAATTAGATCACTAGAAAAACAAAATTACAAATAATTTTCTAAAAGAAATTTAATCAAATAAAATAAATCTTGAAAATAAATTTAATAATATTTATAGTAGGGTTATCCATGGGGATTTTTAGTAGATGCGTAAGTGTTTGAGAAATGGGACGATCCCATAGATTCGGCTTTGTTATCTTCGGTGATGAGAATTTATCGATGAGATTGGCATCGAGGCCATGAACGGCAAAGACTATGGCGGTGGTGACTGCATTTTAGCGTATGGTTTCAGCGGCGGTGGCGGATCACGCTATGGTGGTGGTGAACGAGAATGAAGGAGGTGGCTGTACATTATTCTGGCAGTGGCGGATGACGTGGCATCCTCATGGCGGAGGTGGCTCCTCCCATGTCAATATTGATGGCCCCTCCATAACTTGTAATAGAATGCAGGATATAATGTTATAGGTAATTGGGCAAAAACAGGAATCGTCTCCCTTGGGCTATGGTTCAAAAGAGAGGATTATGACAAGATCTCAATTTTCTAGAAGAAGTAAGGCAAAGAACCTACTTAATTGAGTTGGCATAGGATTAACTCTTCAATAAGGATCTTCATCCATGAGGACACATTTTCAAAAGAAAGAGACTCAAAAGATTGACATCCAATAGTAAGTGCAGCCAACATTGGGGGCCAATTAAGTTCAGAACATCAAATCCTAAATTTTACATCAAAAACAACAAAAACCAAAAACCAGCAGACCAGTAAGAGATTTGCCATAGTCTTCAAACCCTTTCCCTTCCCATCATTCTCTGACTCGTCCTCAGAACTGCTAATACGAATGTTGAATTTCCTCCTCTTGGTACCCTCCTACATCCCCTCCATTGTATCCTTCAACTCTTTAACCTGTTTTTCCAGCTCCTTGATCTTGTGGTTTGATATAAAAGGAGGATATTAGTAATAGTTCAACCGATTCATTATTCTCTATATGGGTTTAATTTTTATTTTCTTCTGACTCGCGGCTTTCTACATACAGATGAATGACATAGTTAACTACTGGCTTCTATTAAATTGTTAAAGGCATTGCAAAACTACATGTTGTGCCGAGAATATATTTTCTCTCTTTAAACCCTTTACGTGTTGTAAGCTAAACGTTTTATATGGATCTATTTTTTAATAGAATTTTATTTTTTTAGAGTTGACATTGGTCTGCTAGGCTGAGCCTATCTCTCACGCACGTTTGCAGAGAGATAGGCGGACTCGAACATGTGACCTGCAAAATACAAGGCAGGAGCCCCACCACTCTGCCACAGCATTGGTTGTTAGGAATTTTGACTCTTTTTAATTAAATATTCCCCCCGCGAACGTGCGTGAGGGATAGGTAGATCCGTCTATATATTGCAAGCTAATATGTATCTTTTTTCATTATATATAAGATATCCTCTACAAAATTTATTTTCATAATCTTCAAAATTGACTTATAATAATTTCCATTTACTAAAAAAAATGTTCGGGTCATAAACATCCAAAATATCCCCTGCAATTTAAAATTCCTAAACATAATATAAAAATGTTTGTTGCTCACAGATTTTTTTTTAGCAGTTCTTGTGATGTCGGTGTTAAGATTACTTATCACATTGTTGCCCTTCATTTTAAAAATATGTTCTCCTTAATTATAAATGCATTACTATAATGTTTTATCAAAAGATCAAAATCAAAGTATGGATTGAAATAAATATGGATGCATGGTGAGTCTTGTAATCTACCTCACTAATTTGTATTGGATATTTAAATATTTGGAATGATAAGAGTGCTATTCCCTACGATTTCCACAATAAGCAACTACAAAAGTAAATAATTCAATTCATATATCATAAAAATGGTGTCTCTGGTATTTTACATTCTTGTCTTTCTTCAAAAATCTCATTATTTCACATTGTTTTTTGGATCATTCATCTATTGACCAATCTTATACAAAAATGGTTTTTCCTCACAGGTAGATAAATTGCTCTTAAGGAGCCCATAAATGTACAAGGTGAAGGCTATCTCATATTTTCTAATGTGAAAAATTCCCTGTCAATTGAAATGTTAGAGAGCCTTCCCGCTCTCGCGGATATAAATGTAACAGTTGGTATAGAAAAAAAAATGGATGTTTAAGGAAATAATGCTTAACGTGCAGTTAAGTGGGGGAAATGGATAAGAAATCATAGCAAATGTGCAATTATGTGTCTGCAAAGGAATGCATGAAGAAGACAAAACTATTTTTTGTGAAATCTACATTGAGAGAGGGATGGCGAATATCACAAGAAGAAGCGCTGCAAGATGCAGAGAAGATTGACCCTTCTGACAACATTAATGGAGTCGATCGTTGTTATGCTGTGGGAAGATATAAGGAAGCATTTTGTTTCCTTTAAATTTCACATGCTCTGATCATGTGAGAAGGAGGAGGTCTTTACCACTTCTTTTCGTAAATGGAGTACCAAGTTATAAATTATTTTTTTTACTGTGCATGTTGAAGATGCATGCAAAACGTTACCAAGAAATACAGCTATAATGATTGCACTTCCTTCATTCCCGCATCCATGTTGGAAAGGAAGTAACAATTATAAATGTTTTATTTTTACCGTACATGTACACTTCTTCATTCCCATATCCCTCATTGGAAGTTTCTTTCCAGTAATTATTGTTTTTATTTCAAGGTCACAAAATAGGAATTTTATGGGCATGAAATAGAACTCCTCCATTCCCATTCTCCCCCCATTGATAAAATCATATCCTCTCCCACGCTCTTTGAAATGATTGCTCACCTAAAAGAACTGCAACCAAAGCAACACCATGTCTTGAATGGAAATTCTAGCCTACAACATTCTCAGTCAAGCAATGAAAGCATAAATTACTTCTCTTCAGGATTGGCATCTTTCCATGTAGGTTAATGAAACCTCTCTTTAGGATTGGTACCTTTTCATTATAGGTTAATGAAAGAACATTTGTAGTGAGAGTTCTACTACAATGTTTTGGGCGCTGTACAAACTCTACCCTTATGCAAGGTTCACTCATTTTACAGAAAATCATAGAGCATTTTGGAGTGTTTCATCTAAAAGAAAAATACAAAGGAGCTGCATATCATTGATTTTGATGTGGTGGAGGGCCTGTAGTGGCCGTCATTAATGGAAGCTTTGGCATCTTATAAGATAGGACTGAAGTGCTGCTTTGAATCAGTGCAGTCAAATTAAAGGAGGATGACGTAGCTGTCATTTCAACAAAAAAAACACCAGATCGAGGCTCTCTGACTGTGCGGATGCACTAGGAATTCCATAATTTTATGAGTAAATACAACTGCAAAACCTCAAAACCCTCACCTTGATTGACAAACATACTTAAATTTTTAGGGTATTTAATATGATGGTTTACCTGCCACATATGATGTGCCAATGAGGAAAACTAGAGATGATGGAGATTTTATCCACAACAAGGCTCCCTGGGACTCACATAGTTTTGATGTTGGCATCAAGCCACATTGGTGCCATGATCGATTATTTCTGTGGCATGTTGGAATCTCTTGAGGCGGGGCTAGTAGAGGAGGGTTTGTTAAGAAGTGTGATGGAACATATATTCATCACTCGAAAGATTCATATATGGATTCATAGCAATGACAAGGGATCAATTTATGGTGAGAAAATAAGAGAGGTTCTTGGAGAAGTACAATGGATCTCAAAAATGTGCCACAGTGGCAGAGAAGAGAGAAGAGTGCATTCAAAAATCTTGGTAGGTGCTTGTGTGGAACAGAGGATCCCTATTTTACAAAAGTTAAAAAGATGGGGGTGGATGTACAATCATAGTAATTCTCAAATGGTGAGATATGTCATTGGTGTCCACTTTGACTTAGAAATGCATCGTTTAATGTGCATAAAAACATTGTAACATGTGTCCATAATGTTTGACCATATCAATCTTAACTGATGGGTTCACAACGATGTCGTGAAACATGCAGACTATGGTGATAAATTCAAACTAGGGATTTAATTTTTCTTAAGCTATATGGTGCCATCGAGTATGAAGGTATACGCTCATTCTAAGGTTTTAGTTTTCTATGCTAAAAGAAATCACACAAGAAGAGTAGTTATACATGAATTTTATACTAGGGTTGACTATTTCGTTTATATATCTTTATTACATTTTCAGGGTAAGAATTACAATGCACCAATTATTTGATCATCCATTGCACATAGGAATTACACTATACGCTATTAAATTCAATTTCACTTAACACAATATCCAACTTTTACAATGCAAAACTAGGGATCAAAATAACACCCATATATAGATGAACATTTCCCTTAAACACTAGCATATAAAAATGTTACAAAACTTCACTTATAAACATTTCAATCCTTTTCAAAATGTATAAATATCCCTTGCAATTTTACTTAACATATATATCTAACCCCTTTTTTTTACATACGTAAATATGAATGAAAAGAACACCTATCGTTAAATGCACATTTCCCGAATCACCCCTATATCTAGCATCTCAATCATATTACCAAATTTCAATAATAAGTCTTAACTGTAACATAGCAATAAAGAAAAAAATTATTTCCATTAACATACATGAATTACAATAATAATTAACTAATTCAAACAACAAGTATAGATTATGTAAGTAGTACTCTATTTTAATATTTCTATTATTCTACATTTATTGTATTCAAAACTACTAAATTTGGTGATGAATATCAAACTCATTTTGAAGGCCAGGATCGAAATGTCACATTTGTGTCTCCGAGCATGTAAGGTAAATTGTAATGTATAATATTTAGCATGTTTTGGTTAGTTACATTTTTTTTAGCATTTATAAGGCCCAAGTGTATAATGATAATTTTCTAATAAGTTATTGTTTGCTTATTATAGGCAATATAGCTTCTGAGAACATTCCACATGCAAGGAGGCCACCAATACCCGCCAACACGTACAATACATACACATAGAAGATCTTCATGCAAGAATATAAGGTTTCCTGTACACTCAGCTGCAACACTTCATCCTGTAACCACAAAATTTCCTGGACTTTCACAAGGTGGTGTCTTAAGTGTAACAGCCACACACAAATTTTCATTAACATTGCTCTTGATGAGGAGTGTTTGGGATTCGATAGTGGCGATGTAGACAAGGGTAACTATTTTGACACCCATGATATGATTCAATCTACTCTGTCTCCACCACACAACCACATCAAATGTGCATGAAGTACATGACAGGGACTCTCCTCCTCATCCAAGAAAACCTCCACAAATAGATGATGAGAAGGCATATTTTTTATTTGAAAATATAATATCAGATAGTATGGGGGAAAAAATTCAAGAAGTTGTAATGTCTGATGTGGATTGGTGTGGACTTGGGAGAGGAGAGCTAAACTCTTGATAAAAGAAATAAATACATGATACCATAATCACGCTCAAAGTTATTCATTGTTCACTTCCGTAGAGAGATATCTGATAAGACTTGACATTTTTCTAAACAAAGATCAGTTAGGGGAAATTTCATATACTAATGATTATGATGATGATAGTATAGAAATAATGTTAAACAGGTTGGAGAATCTAAATTCTGAAGCACAAGCTTACTACAACAAATGGGCTAAAGAAAAAACAAATGTTTTAATAGCAAATGCAAAAAAAGAAAAGATGTGGTGAGTCATCTTTTCCAGGAAAAATCCTAATATTATAAGCGCCGCAATATATTTTTTCAACTTATCAAATAGACTAAAAAATTATATTTATGTTTAGCAAGTAAAATATGAAAATTTAAATGAAGAAGCAGCTGTATTAAAAGCACATTTGAAGAATGCCCACAAAATCTTGAATTCATTTGTACAGTTGAAGGTAATACATTGAGAAGGATAATCAAGGAGCATAAGATGGATCTAGAATTCTTAATGAAGGAAAAGAAAAACGTCGATGCATCACTTTTCTCAGCAGGATATGTTGTGAGGGAGGAGAAGAATATCCTTGAAAATATCAATACTGTAGCGCATGATTTATAGGCATAAGGAGTTATAGAAGATATCTATGTACAAACCGAGCACATTCCTCCACCTCTTATGCAAGAAAAATATCAAGCTTCCCCTGCAACATAAAAAATTCAATATGTTAGTTAAGTTCACCATGTGATAAGTGTGTTATCACAATTTCAACATTGGGGTAGGGATTAAAAGATAGTGGCCAACCTTTTTTAGATTTTTATTTTGTATGGAGAACGTAACGACAAATATGAATCAGAATAATAGGCAAAAAGAGCATGCCCTCGTAATGCATCCTTATATGACAGAACTTGTCCTAAAGCTTTTAAATGATATTTACAACCCCCTTTTTGGAATTGTATTCACCAAAAATGCTTTATGAATGTATACTTGTATTCATAAATTAATCCGCTACATGAGAGAAAAATTTCAAGATTACTTTTGAATTTTAACTATATTTATTGTCAATGGATTTCTACTTAATACGAATGATGTTTATGTTTCTATGTTGGGGTGTGGAGCCTAGTTTTGGTCTTCTAGAATCAGTATTGAAGTGTTGGAGTTCAAACAGTAATTTTGGAGAATTCAGGAGCATTCTGCAGTCGTCTGTTATGATGTTGTTGTGATGTTTTTATGACGTTATTGTTAAGTTGTTGTTAATTGGTTGTTAACACCATGACAATTTTTCCAGCCATGGGAAGTTAAAAGGTTACGACTTTCAAAATTCTAGGGTCAACTTTAGGACTTCTTAAAAGGATTGTAAGCCTATAAATAGAGGTGCTAGGTTATCTTGAAGATATCTTGAGTGTTCAAGAGGTATTGAGTCTTAGTGACCAAGAGGTGATCAAGAGTGATCAAGGTTAAGCAATTGGGTGTCAATTGTGGTTTGGATGTGGTTTAACATCTTTAGAATTCTGTTGTGAGTTCATAACTGAGAGAAGACTATAAGAGTTGTTTTACTCTTGTTGATAATAAAATTTTAGCAAGTTCTTGGTGGACATAGCTCACATTGGGTGAACCACGTTTGTCTTGTCTTCTTTTGTGCATTATTTATTTATGTTGTTATATTTCTGCAAGTATAATTATGCTATATAGTTTTCCTACTGCTGTGATTTGAGGAATTGTTTCCGCATATTTGTTCTCTAATTCCTACCAGATGGTATTAGAGCTTTGGTGGTTTTTTTTCTGAAGTGGTAAATCACATGGAAAGTTTTAGCTTGAGTGGGAGCTATGGCGGATGAGGTCTGATCGAGGGTTAAGAATTTTAATGGGCAGAAATTTGGTTTGTGGAAGATGCAAATGTAGGATTACTTGTATCAGAAGGACCTCCATGTTCCTTTGGCTAGAAAAGTAAAGAAACCTACAACCATTTTAGATGAGAATTGGGAGTTTGCTGGATAGAAAGACGCTCGAGGCAGTTTGGTTATGCCTTGCATCTCTGGTTGCTTTCAAGATATCGTAGGAGAAGACCAAGAAAGGTCTCCTGAGTGCATTGGGGAAGTTATATGAAAAAACTTTACCTGTAATAAAATATTTTTGATGAAAAATGTATTTAATATGAATATGTCTAAGAATGGTTATGTTGCTGATGATTTTAATGAATTTAATATGGTTGTGAGTATGTTAAACTTGGTAAAAATTGACTTTGATGACGAGGTTAGGGATTTGTTGATTTTGTGCTCCTTTCCAGATAGCTGGGACATCTTGGTTATGGTTGTAAGTAATTTAGTCTCTAATAATTCAAAGCTGAAGTTTGAGGATGTAATAGGTATGATCCTAAGCGAGGAAATGTGAAGGAGGAGCACCAGAGATTCTTCTACTTACGGAAATTCTTTGACGATGGAGAGTAGAGGGAGACAAAAGAATAGAGGGAAATGTAACCATGGGAAGTTGAATGATCGCGGAAGGTCAAAGTCCAAGAGCAAGTTAGAATGTTGGTCATGCTAAGAAATATTTTTGGGCTCTTCAGGATAAGAAGAACAAGGAGTAAACTAAGGAGGTAAATGTAGCAGCATGTAATATTTGTCAGGATGCCTTAATAAAGGATGTGGGAAAGGGCAACTGTCTATTCTAAAAAATATTAATTAATACCTCTATTTCTCTTAAAATATTATTATAATCATTTTTATATCACTATAATGGATGTAGGAAAGGGAAACTATCCATATGGGAAAGGGCAACTGTCCATGTGGAAAGATCAACTCTCCATTTTAAAAGTAATTAGTATTACCTCTATTTCTCTTCTATGATTCTTACATGAGAATGGGCAAATGCCCATCCAATACAAGTTATAATTTGTTTGTTTGTATGAGAATGACATATGTCCATTATTTCTAGCTGTATATTACCTCATTGAAGCAATATTGAACTTAATCATTTTTATATCACTATAATGGATGTGGGAAAGGAAACTGTCCATTCTAGGGAAAAATTAAAAAAAATTAATTATTACCTCTATTTCTCTTCTATGATTCTTATAGGAATGGACGTGTCCATTCAATACACGTTAAAAATATTTCCCATTGTATCTTTAGAATCTCTTCTATGCCCATTCTGTCTATGAGTGTATGGGTACCTCTATTTCATTAAATATAAGTTTAAAATATGTGTTTATATGGGAATGAATGATATGAATATGTCTAGAATGAATATATACCTCTATTTAGCAATATTGAACTTAATAATGTTTTTATTCACTATAAAGGATGTGGGAAAGGGAATGTTATGCCCACTGCCTAATGAACGAATGCCCATATTACCTCTATTTCTCTTCTATGATTCTTATATGAGAATGGGCATATGCCCATATCAAGATAAGATAAAAATGTTTATTTGTATGAGAATATGAGAATGTATGCATAGATAGAAAATGTTTATTTGTATGAAAAATGAACATATTCCTTTCAGGGAATGTTTGTATGAGAATGAACATATGCCCATTCTACCTCTATTTCTCTTCTATGATTTTTTATATGAGAATGGGAAGATGCCCATATGCCCATTCTGTCTAGGTTTATGATTCTTATATGATAATGGGCATATACCTATTTAATATAGAGTTAAAAATGTTTGTTTGTATGATTCAATGAACATATACCTATTATTGTCTAGGTGTATATTACCTCTATTTCTCTTCTATTTAATTCTTATATGAGAATGGGCATATGTCCATATGTCCAGACAAGATAGAAAATGTTTATTTGTATGAGAATATGAGATATGGGCATATGCCCATTCAATACAAACATAGAAAATGTTTGTTTGTATAAAAATGGACATATGCCCATTACCTGTCTATTTTATGATATTGTAACTTTTTCATTTTTCTTCTATAAATTATTATATGAGAATGGGCATATGCCCTTTCAATACAAGATAAAAAATTTTGTTTTTGTATGTACTTTAACATTTTTCTTCTATGATTGTTTATATGAGAATGGACATATGCCCCTTTCACCTTCTCATTTCATTTTCTATGATTCTTATATGAGAATGGACATATGTCCATTTAATTCTAAACAAATGTTTGTTTGTATGAGAATAAACATATGCCCATTCTGTCTATGTGTATTGCCTCATTTTCACTGTTCTTGTTACTCACGTTTCCCCATTCTAATGTTTTTTTTGTCAAAAAGATAATAAAAATACGCCTCATTTTAATTGTTCTGTTACTCAGACATAGTTATAGAGGTATGAAAATACGATTCTCATTCACATTACAACAATCTTATTACCTAATTTCTTGATAATTATAAGGTATTAATTATTAGTATTATTAATTCAATCGTTAATTATTAGTTTTGATAAGTTAATATGATATGATAATAGCAAACAAGTTCAAAGATTAGAGATCATTATGTAAAATTATTCAAGTTCGCATACAACAATATACTCTATGCCTATTTAATGATACATTCTCATAGTAAACATAGTCGAATAATAGAGATAACTATAGAGGTATTAAAATCGATTCAAGCCCATTCACATACAACAATTTATAGTTATTATTAAATGATACAATATTATTTCTTGTATTTAATTATTAGTATTATTAATTACTGTTGTTAATTAATTAATTTTGATTAGTCCTAATATGATATGTTAAATACTTATTCTTTGATTTCTATTTTTTTGATAATTAAAGTTTAAATATTTTTATTTTCCCATTCTAAGCATTCAAATTAATGAAGCATTATAAATAATAACGAAGTATATAAATTTTAATCGTATTTTTTTATTCGTTTGATTGCTAATTTTTTAATAATTAAAGTCTAAATATTTTTATTGGCCCATTCTAAGCATTAAAATTTTTTTATTAATGGTGTTTTGATAATTTTTTATTTATCTGATAATATAATTAGATGTCATTTTTTAATATAATAATTGAAGCACTAATAGTAATTAATTATAATATTATTAATTAATGTTTTTAATTAATTAATTAATACTAATATTATATAATCACAATGATTTTTCTATTGTTTCAAATTTCAAATTTTTGGTGCTTTATTATAGGGAGGCAATTCGTACCGGTCATTTATTATGGTAGGTTTGACTCAAATTTTGAATTTTCGACACTTAATTTTGAATTGTCGGCACTTAATTTTTGGGAGGCAATTCATAATTGTCATTTATTATGTCAAGGTTTGATTCAAAATTTAAATTTTTAGCACTCTTTTTTTAGCTTAATTTTTGGGAGGCAATTCATAATTGTCATTTATTATGTCAAGTTTGATTCAAAATTTGAATTTTCGGCACTCTTTTTTTACGAGGCAATTTATTTTGGCATTATAAAAATATTGATTTTGAATGAATCAGGTTTTGGTTTTCACTCTATTGGGACAAATATTTTTTCATTTAGAGATTTAACTGGGGAAAGAAGAAGAACGTAGATGTGGTATGAAAAATATGAAGATACAGAGATTTTGCAAAAGAAAGAAGAAGAAACAATTTCTGAAATAGTGATTTTGTAAGGGAGACTATTGGAGATTTCTCAAACAGAATACAATAATGGCAGAGCAGGCTATTCAAGGTTTTTATATCTCAATTTTTCCAAGTTTACTTCTAAAGCGTAAAAAAATATCTCAATTTTTCCAAGTTTACTTCTAAAGTGTAAAGAATGTATACTAACAAAGATATTTTAATTCACAATCAACTATTTGAACCATTTTTTCTATATATCTCATTTATTTTAATGTCTAAAAAACGTATCGATTTGTTTCCTTGCATAAACAGAAGAGAAAACAAATACATAAATTAATTTTTTTACATCCGTAAACGTAATAACTACCAAATATACAAATCAAAATTATTTCGTTCCTTTTTTAATGTCGTAAGGTCTAAAATGCGTACTTGTTTATGGTGTGAAATATGATTAGATGGACTCAGTAATGCTTGTGTCTCTTTGTGTCTTTTTTTATAACAACCACAACAAGTTTTATTACCTCTGTAACAAGTTTCTTTTTTGATAATGTTTGTATCCAATCAGCCCAAATCCTTTCGCATACCTTCGTCTTTCTCCTACAAAATCTTTGAATGAAAAAAACTAGCCATAAGAGAGAAAAAATAAAAACTCGCCCATAAGAGAACAAAGAATCAAAACCCTAACCATTCAAATTTAATATTTTTATAATGTATATGACCAAAGAAAATCAGCCTCTAAAAGAAAGCGCCCAAATTCAAAATTTGAATTTTTCATACCATAATAAATCAAACACCTTTTAATGATTAAATGCCTTCAATATCCTACAATCCTAAGTCTCAAAATTTAATCTATCCTACCATAATAAATCACCAAACTATAATGCTTAAATGCCTTTAATATACTAAGTCTATCGTAAATACTTAAGCACAAAAGGGGACATATTTAAATGCTTTAATATGCTATTATTACAATGTTTAGAAACATTTAAATGTTTTATAGATTCATTAGAATAATGAAAAATACATTGTACCATTTTAGACAAATTTAATGTTTTAAAAATGTCCACATTTACAGAAAATATGTATTACTAATGAAATTATGAAAATTTGAAGGTTTTTTAAAAATACGATGTAAAGTATACATTTATTGTCATACCATTTTACGTATTTACATGTAATGTTTTAAAAATTCCACATTTACTGAAAATATGTATTAAGTAATGAAATTATGAAATTTCGAAGGTTTTTTTAAAAATACTGATAAAATACTTTGTCCTATTTACATATTTATTGTGTTTTAGAATGGTCACCCATTCTCAGAACATGTATAAAGTTATAAAAAAATTGAATCTATCCTACAATAATAAATCAACACTTTTAATGATAAAATTCTTAAAAATATCCTAATATCCTAAGTTAATCGAAAATATTTTAAAAATATATTTGAATTGATTGGACCCATTTTTATGTTTTAATTAGATATTTGAATAATGAATGTATAAAGTTATAAAAAAATTGAATCTATCCTACAATAATAAATCAACACCTTTTAATGCTAAAATGCTAAAATGCTTTAATATCCTAATATCCTAAGTTTGTCGTAAATATTTTAAAAATATATTTGAATTGATTGGACCCATTTTATGTTTTAATTAGATATTTGAATAATGAAAAATATATAGTAGAATTTATCGTCAAACCTAATTAGACACTTGTAATAATTACTATTTTCGTATTTACTGTCGTTAGAATGGGCACCCATTCTCACGGCTTGTATAAAGTTAAGAAATTGATAGAGATTTTTTACATTGTCTTGTATTGAATGAGAAAATGCACCCACTCATTTGGAATCATAGAAAAAAAAGTATGCATAAAAAATTCTCACAATTTTTAAATAGATATAAATAGGAATAATAGAGGCATACTCATAACATCAATATTGCTTGTATTACAATATTTAGAATAGGCATATGCCCGTTCTCATGTAAAAAAAATTGTTTCGTCTTGTTTTGAATGGGCATTGAATTTTTAATTTGCCTATTCTCATATACGATTCATAAAAGACTTTCTTTTGTAGATAGGAATCATAAAAGAAGAGTATGTTTTATAAATGGTCACAACTTTTAAATAGGTAAAAAAATGATTGACCATGTTTACATTGTCTTGTATCAAATGGGCAGATGTTTGTTCTCATATAGGAATCTACCTATTCTCATATAGGAATAAAAAAAAGTTCATAGGGAAGATAACAATGATAAAAGAAAAGTATGGATTAAGTATGTTATTAAATGACTAAGTATTGAGTAAGTTGACGAAATAACACATGCCCACTCTCATAGAATCAAAATTAAAAAGTCCTCATTATGAGAATGTTTAGAATGGGTACTCATGCCCTTCTCATGTTAAAAAATATGTTTCAATAAGGATTCATGCCCATTGCCATGTCTATAAATAAATCCTTAGCTTAGCAATAATACACCTTTAGAAAGGGCATATGCCCTTTACGATAGGAATAATCAAATTTACTTTCTTTAATTAATGGGCACCCATTATCACATCTCATCAATTGATAATTTATGGAATTGTCTAATGTATTGAAAAGTTCGTAGACCCCTTCTCATTATAGGACATCATAGAATCTTAATAAGAAGATTATGGATAATTTGAGATCTCACAATTTTAATATAGATATACTTTAGGAATTTTAATAGATAAAATTTCATAAATTTCTATTGCTTGTATCTTAACAATGTTTCCAGAATGGGCATATGCCCAATCACATGCATTTAAATTGCAATAAAGTCTCATCTTGTTTTGAACACCAATTGTATTTTTAATCTTCCTATTCTCATATAGGATTCATAACTGAATTTTCTTGGGTAGATATGAATCATAAAAGAAGAGTATTATTTATAAATGGTCACGAATTTTAAATAAGTAAAACATTAATTGACCATTCATTTACATTGTCTTGTATCAAATGGGAACTCGCTCTCCTATTCACATATCAATTAAAAATGATCTCTTAGGGAAGATTAACAATCATAAGTATTGAGTAAGTAATTGTAAGTTCTGCACACATAATTACTCATAGCAATGAAAAAATTGTTTGAATGAGAACATTAATAATGAGCACATGATTATCATAAACAAATATGTTTTCCATAAATGCTCAAATAGCCAATTCTCAAAAAACCAAAATTACTTGTATTATAAAAGAATTGACATATTCCCTTTATTATAGGAATAATCAAATTTAGAGTTTTGTTATCCAGAATGGAACCCATTCTCATTTAGGAATGTGTATAGAACTAAATTCTTTGGGTTTTATTCGAATCCTCTAACTTATTCTTGTTCTATAACTAACATGATGACTTAAATAATGATTTCTTATTTCCTTTCACACATTTTAGACAGTTTGCAAGGTGTTAATCCTTATCATACATTTAAACTCTCTCTCCAGGCCAATGGCACTACATTACATTGAAGACCTCTTTAGATCAGGTCCAGATTACCCCTTACGTATTTTGAAGACATCATTTACAATTTGAAAATTTGAATTTTCCAAAAGGGCGAGATAAGTGTCCATTAATTGCTCCACTAATTCAAATTTCTTGAACTCTAATTGCCTAAAAATTATTCCATTTGACCCTTTAAAACTATCATAACCATGCTCACTTAAATGTCATTTTCTTATACTCTGCTTCATAGATGTTCCTGCAACATTAGTGTTTCTAACACTATGGATAAATTACTAACATACAATTGTTGATTATACATTGGAATCATAAGCATACTAGGAAGATTTCTAATGAGGAGGATATTTATTCTTGGAATATTGTAGGGTTGATTTGACCACTTGGATGAGGAATATATAATGTGCCACTAGATCAAAAGCCTCAATCCTAGTTGTAATCCTTCTTTATGAAATTACACGTCCAAATTGATTGTTTTGGGGTTTCTAACAACATTTGTTTCTCTTTGGGGGACTGAGAGAGTTGTAGGACATCCCCACCTGATGCTCTTAGATCTATGGGAAGAGAATAGCCATCCATATATATTTTAAGGTACTGAGGTATCGACATATATTCTAGCCCATATATATAGATATTTAACTTTCACAAGCCAACCAATCTCATCTGGATATAGCTAAAAGAATAGCTATAAGTAGATATCATATATAGAGGCCCACCTCTCCATCATTAAATAATAGTGATATCAGTCATGGGACCACATACAATTATATAGTAATCTGACATAGATACTATATATTCTATACAGTGTTGGTTGGCATATGGTTCAAGAACATTAATTCTTCCATAGATGTATGATCTACATTTAGCACTAGTATGAACGTTTACATGACATCCAAGAAAATGGTTATAGCTGGTTGTACAGATTTTTGAGAAAAATAGGAATACTTCATGACCGACATTTGAATGTCTTGACCGATTGCATTTTAACCATGTTCGACGTTGATTTGACTACCGGCACCTTCCTACTAGAATTAATATGTAATATGACTAATTGAATCCTTCATACAAAGGAATTGGATTTGTACTTACAGTAGCTTATTATTGGAATCCTTCATACCATAACAGTCTCAAAGTATGTGATTCAACCAATAACTACGAATATCCTTCAAGTTTGAAGAATAAACACATTTATACAGATAGGTCCAACAACTGAACGATGTCAGTCAATAGGAAAGCCATCAATTATCTGGTCGGTTCAGTCACTCACTATGTTGGTTTTACTGTCAACACATGTCTACTTTTATAAATTCTCCTCTCATATCTCCTCTCAAATAAGGATTAGAATTGGAATCACATTATCTTATATGTCATTTCCGAGGAGAGGATGGGAGATCCATTAATGGATTTATGGGTTTATGAGCCAAGTCATTATATCATTTAAATTGATAAATTCTAAGCTTGAAGTTAAAATTCCAAACTCTGTATTCTTGAAATCAAGTCTCCCATGTCCAAATACTGAGTATTCCGATGTTATATTATGAACTAACCAGTGTATGTCACCAATGTATATCTAGAGAGCTCAAATCTTAATAATGACTAGTTTGGAAGGGGCAAGGATAGTTCTCAATATTTATAACTCTTATACTTTACATATATGGCAGAAACCATGAGTCTTTAATTTCATTTCAAATGCAAACTATTATATATGACATACATTTCCAATGGGATTTTTATCATAACATTAAAATTTACAACTTTCTTTTCTACTATCTACATAGCATAAAATTGAATCATGATACTCCCATTCATAATATCATTCGATTTAGACATATAAAAATTTGAATAGAAAGGATACTAGATTAGTGGGGAGATGGAGCCTACCTTCCATCTATGATATTACAACTTAATAACAAAAATATCTCAATGACATCTTTTCTTTAGGGTAGGATCTATTAGTAGGGGGGCCACATTCAGATAGGGAATTACAATAGGATTCTACAAGAAGGATTTCTTGTCATCTACAGATGGAGTCTAAGATCCCAAATCTCCATGATCCATATCCATCCATATTAGTTACTTCAATTATAACATCAGAAAATGGGGGAGAGGCAAACTCTCCATATCTAGTAACCATATAATCCAATGAGTGATGAAGAAGCTATCCTTCTCATTGGCCCCTGAGCCCCAACTCGATATATAGAAGAAGTGAAGTGGATCTAAATTGGCAACAAATATAGATGCTTTAAGGGCTGAAACCCATATCTAAACTATGGGGAATGGTTACATACCTTGATCAACACACATTCTATATAGAGGGAATTTATCACAATAGGTTCAACTTTGTATACAAGGCTTGAGATAATAACAAACTGGAGCATATTGATCTATGAGGGGATCAACTATGTGCCTCCCAATAGGATTTTAGGTTCACCACGATCGTTGGTATCATACTAATACATCTCAAAACCCCTACACAACTCTTATACCTCACTCAATTAGATCCTTTTATATGATCCATAGGGATCCAAAATGACTCTACTTCATCAGAACAGTCAGCATAGAAGAAGGAAAATAAATACATGGAGGTTCTAATTATTTATAGACTAACAGGACCTCAAAGTTTATGTAGAGCGATAGATGGATTAGAGAATTACCACCCAACTAGTGGGAGTTTTGAGACCATCCAATCTACATTATATACATGATCCTAACTAATTTCATGGCTGTTTTTAAAATAAAAAAACGTGAAACGAAAAAGGTAGAATTTAAAGGATTTGATCTATGTCTCTCTCCTCCTTTACTTAGTTTCCCATTCAACTCGTGAATGGGAGCACCTTTTGAGAAAGGCTATAAATATATGTTTGTAGAAGATAATAGGACCATTGAAGAATGAAAAAGTGATTAAGAAGTTCTTAATGAATTGTATTTTTGTAGAAGAAAGGAGTGTTGAGACATCTCAACAAGTAATTGGGGAAGGAAGTGTGAGATATTATCTCTTCCCTTTCATGGGGTACTTATCTATAATTATGAACTTGACTTCTATCATGTCTTGGTAACAGAAATGGATTCGATTGGGCATCCCATTATCTAAACTATTTGGGGATGTGACAAATAGTCTGATTAAGTTGTTGGTTTTTAGTAGAATGTGAATTTTGATGGAGTGGTGAGGTTGAGTGTTGTAGCCACTCTACCCAATCTTGAATTTTCCCATAAATGGATAAGGGCCAATTTTTTGATGCTTGTGGGACAAGCTAGAATGTCCCTATCACCAGAAGGTGTGATTTATGGAGGCCCATAACATTTTCCACAAACTAATGGATCCAAAATGAAGGGTGAAAAAAATAGGATCTATATGTGTTTATCCATCTAAGACAACTCAAGGTGACAAATTGAACTTATTCATGACAAATATTTCTAATTTTTAACTTAGACTGGTGTGTTTGGATTTGACTATAAAGCAAAAGTCATTTTCTGACCAAATTTAATTGGGGTGAGGTTTGATTTGTGAAACTATCACAAAGCT
Source organism: Taxus chinensis (assembly GCA_019776745.2). NCBI lineage: Eukaryota > Viridiplantae > Streptophyta > Pinopsida > Cupressales > Taxaceae > Taxus > Taxus chinensis. The sequence goes on from JAHRHJ020003543.1 coordinate 488,999, forward strand.
AAATGAGTTGTGTGCAATCTAGACATAATACATTTTGAGGGAGAATGTAAGATATGCAATGGGAACAGGCTAAGAGAACTGGGGGGAGACATTCTGATCTGTAAACTCTTCAACTTTGGAATCATCCATAGAAACACAATTTAAACGTTGTTTTTATATTTTCTATTAGAAAATGACAGAGATAGCTAGTGATTGAATTTGCTTATTGCAACCACCTTAGAATCCAACAATTGTAGGAAAGGAAAGAATTATAAACTCATAAACACCAACAATTTTATCCTCAGAAACCTCTAGAGGAGGAAAAACCAGTCAGGAAGGGAAATTTCTCTTTCTTCCCACTTTGCATTACAATTCAAACAATAACAAGTACATAAATTACAATAAGTATGAAAGAGAAGTAGATAATATCTCACACTTCCTCCCAATTACTTGCTTGCTCTGTCTCAACACTCCTTTCTTCTACAAAACACAAGTTCCAGCACTAAGAACTTCTTGCTCACTTGCTTTCATGCTTCGATGATCCTATTAAGTCTTCTACAAACATCATATTTATAGCATTTCTCATGTCAATCTAGTGCACTCTAGAATGGGAAAGGTCACAAGGAGAAGAGACATGGACAACATTTTCAAATTATGAGGTTGTAGTGTTTCATTTTTAAATTTTCTGTCCGAAAGAGTCAGGACCACCACCCAATGATATCAACCAGGTCTCAAGACCACTGCCATAGTTGGGCAGCGGTTCTGTATAACTGCCACTCTGCATAGAGCAGTGGTCATGTCCTATAAAGGTAGAACCATGTTTTCAGATTTTCCTTCTTCAAATGCTAACTAATCTGATGAAGTAGAGTCATTTTGGATCCCTATGGATAACACCTTTGAGAAAAAAAATTATGAGGCTTTTCATCCCACAAATCTTAGTGGGGGATAGACGAAAATCTTTCCCTCACTTGCTCCTTCACAACCAGTCGATAACTTTGAAATGTGGATTTCCTTTCAGTCCAAGTTGCCAAGACTCAAGGGGACCTTTCCTTCTTTCTAACCTTTTGTTGAACATTCACTACATCCTCCTCTAATTCCGCTCATGAATTCCAAGATGCAATCCTCAATGGAAGGTAGAAATTGTTAGTCTTTTTAAATCTTCATCTAGCAAGGATGGCTCATATAGGTAAGTTCTCATAGATGCTATAAAGTACATCCTCATAAATGATGGAAATAGAAAAGTGGAAAGGCATTTCGCCCTCCAACCAGATTCCAATATGGAAGTGGGTCCCAGCGGAATCATAGTGGTTTGAGATTTATGCTTGACCTTGTAGTCTCTCCTTGCTAAAGTAAAAAGCCAAATTTCCTATCTCCAAAATGCAGCTTATGTTCCTCTACTATGCAGATCGTATTTTATGCTTTTACTTGGCTTGATATTTCTCTAGAAGGCAATTTTAATTTGAGATGGATTTTCCGAATACTCTTAATCAAACCACCAATTTTTTTTCTCTAGTCACCTCTGTGAGATGTCTCCTTCAAAATCCTATGCCTAATGAGTGCTATGTCATCATATTTGTAGGTAGATATCCCAAGCATGCTTCTACAAAATCTTGACTTCATAGTGGACGTGTGTACAACCTGATTATATTGGAATTGAATGTACAATAAGGAAGGGAAGTCCTTGAAGCCTCCAAGTGTTATACCAAAATCATGTCCTTCAACTATACCAAAGTCATGTTCACCACCTCAAATATCTATCCCATCGTGTCTTATGGATGGAAGTTGCTTGAAAAAGTCTGTAACCTAGTAAATCTTGTCCCACGTGTCTTTAGGCGCAAAACTGTCCCCAAGAAGCTGGAGATCCTTCATAGACAATAGATTTTGGTCACCAAAATGCACCCATACATTGAAAAAAGATTAAATAGTTTAATTCCTCATGTGGTTTTATTGTCTTTATACATGCCTCTAAGAATACATTTATTAATACAGAATCTATCAACAACAAAATGAGATAGTGCCTTGCCCACCACATGTTTAGACATAGGTAAAACTATGATTATTTCTGCATGAAATCCATGAGAACTTAGAAATGTTCTAAGTCCCATGGACAAGTAGGTAATGGAAAAGGCCTACTCCTCCTTCCAGTCTTAGGCCTTACAAAAAGTTTACATCCACATATAAAATTCCTTGGAAAGTTTTATTCTAAAACATAATCCATACAAGTAGCTTACTAGTGGGAAGGTCTTACCAACACTGAAATGTTTCCACTGACTTTCAGTGTATTGCTAAATTTCATGTGAGAAGTATTTGATTCAATTTAACCATGCAAATATTTCCCCACTAGTCCATTCACCTGAGAGAAATAATCTTTAAGACATGTCCTTTCAATTGTTGGGACACATGATACTGAAATATATCACATTAAAATTTCTTCATAATGCATATCCTCTCCAAAGCTTCCTTCATGAAGGGCTCAATTTGTAACACGATGTGGCCAAACGGGAAACATTTCAATTCCTTTTGTCTAACAACTTAGTACATATCTTGTAGACGCCTTCTAGATGGAAGGATTGAAAGAACTTTCTGCCATTTTAGTTCCTTCTGATGAAATTTAGAAGGTGACTTCAAATTTGCATAAGGTTTTTTGAAATCAGTGTGCACAATCTTGTTTCTTTACCCAACAAATAATGGCTTCTTACAGGGATTTTAATGGCAAATGAATGCTCCATAATTCAAAATGAATCTACTTCATTCAAAACAGTCAGCATGAAGAAGGAAAAATGTCCAAAAAACAAGTAGGTTGTCTTTTTAGTAACAGGACCGCCTGCTCTATGCAGAACGGCAGTTACAGAACCGCCACCCAACCAGGGTGGCGGTCCTGGGACTCGACCGGTCTGTATTAGGTGGTGACCTGGCTCTTTTGGAATAGAAAACAAAAATTGAAATGAATAGCCCAGAATTTGACAGTTGTTCGTGTCTCTTCTCCTGCATGACCTTTCCCATTCTCCAATGCATGGGAGGACATAGGAAAGGCTATAAATACATGTCTATAGAAGAGAATAGGATCATCGAAGCATGAAAGCAAGTGAGAAAGAAGTTCTTAGTGCTGGAATTGTGTTTTGCAGAAGAAAGGAGTGTTGAGAGAAAGCAAGCAAGTATTTGGGAGGAAGTGTGAGATATTATCTACTTCTCTTTCATACTTATTGTAAATTTTGTACTTGTTATTTTGAATTGGCCAATAAAAGTGGGAAGAAAGAGAAATTTCCCTTCCCAACTGGTTTTTCCTCCTATCTGGAGGTTTCCAGGATAAAATTTTTGGTGTTTATGAGCTTAAATTCTTTCCTTTACTTACAATTGTGGATTTTAAGCATAAGCATAATTCAGTCACTAGCTATCTCTGTCATTTTCTAATAGAAAGTAGAACAACAACGTTTATTTGTGTTTCTGTGGATAATTCCAAAGTTGAAGAGTTTACAGATCATTTTGGTATCAGAGCTAACAATTATCCAGGACTGTGGTATTCATTCTTGGATTTGTATGACAATGACGAGATCTAAAGGCGAAGAGGCTTTACCTTTCGATCCAGAAATTTCTACAAAAAAGTGGAAACAGAGAATTCGGGGACAAATGGAGGAAGAGAACTTGGTCCGTAGAATTGAGATGTTGGAGACCATGATGGATAGGATGTTTAGAAGGCAAGAAGAGCTTGTTGATTTATAGAAGACAACTTCTGTCAAACAAGACTCCATGGACTCAGTGGTTCGGGGCTTAGCTGAAAATTTTGGCATAGGAAGGAGCCACCATGAGGAAAGTTATGGGGAAGAGCATGAAGAAGAGACTTCAAACACAAGAGAAAAGGTAAAATCCAATCATACTCCTTTTAAAGTTGAGACAAAAGTTGATATTAAAAGCTTTGAAGGACAAGTAGATGCGGAGTTGCTTGATAAATGGTTAAAACAGTTAGAAGTCTACTTTAGCATCCATAATGTCACTGAGGCACAGAGGATCACCTTTGCACGTCTCAAAATGGAGGGACACGCTCTGGTTTGGTGGGAAACCCATCTAACCACTTGTGAAAAGAAGAAGCGTCCTATTGTGAAATCTTGGCAAGAATTTAAAGAATTACTTAGAGCTAACTTCTATCCTATTGGCCACAAGACTGACCAAATGATTAAATGGCAGTATTTTAGACAAGGCAGTGGTCAAAGTGTGCAGGACTATACTATGGAGTTTCGGAGGCAGGCCATGTTGCTAAACATGGACTTGGAGGATGAGGATATTCTGACTAAGTACTTGGGAGGACTTCACACTCACCTTCGAAGAAAAGTCATCTCCACCAAGCCCAAAGATCTCAATGAGGCATGTGTGCAAGCATACTACATAGATGATGAAAAGAAGCAAGGAGAAGCAGAGCCAAGGGAAAAGCAGTCGACAAATCAACAGAAAAAAGAGTATGGGCAAACAAGTAACAAGGGTAAGTGGAAAGGGAAAGGTAAACAAGCTGCCACTACTTTAAATACTTGTAAAGATCCCAAGAATTTTTGCAAGAACTGTGATATCAATGGTCATACTGACGCTACATGTTGGAAGTTACATTTGGAGTTACATCTAAAGAACTGAACCAAGGACTCAAAGAAGTCCATGACAACTGTAAAGAACAGAAGGGGAGGTGGAAATCAAAGATGACTCTGATGTAGATGAAAGGCTTGGATGCACGGCCACCAACATGGACAACCAAGAAGAGGAGATGAGTAGACTATTCCAGATCAAAATCCAGATCAAGAGAACTAAGGTAAATGCTTTGGTTGATACCGGTTCTCAATCTAACTTGATTTCTGAAGCAGTTGTAAAGAAGCTTGGTCTTGAGACTTACGAGCATCCACACCCTTATCCTTTGGGTTGGGTGAAGAAGGGTGTTGAAATTCAGGTAACAAGAAGATGTAAGGTCAAGTTTGGGATAAATTCCCAGTATATTGATGTTTTGGAAGCTGACGTTATTCCACTTGATGCTTTTGATGTTGTATTCGGGAGTCCTTACTTGTATATCAGGGATGCTATATTTATGAGAAGGGAAAACCGGTATAGATGGGTCAAGGATGGGATCAGCTACAACATCCGGGCACACCAGCGTAAGACACGGGTTACTATGGTGAGTGCTAACCAAGCAAAACAACTTATTCAGGAAAATCATAATCAGTTTTGTTTACTTTTGTTAAAGGATAAACAAGATGGGGTAGAAGTTTCAGAGATTTCTAACCAGGGAAAGCATGATTTGGATAGTATTATTCAGTCTTTTCAGGAAGTATTTCAGGCTCCCAGTGGGTTACCACCAAAACAGGAAGTAGAGCATGAGATTCAGCTATTGCCAGAGTCCCCTCTACCAAACATCGGGTTGTATAGGCAATCCTTGCTTGAGAGTACTGAAGTAAAGAAACAACTCCAGGAACTACTAGACCAAGGGGTGATACGTCCGAGCACCTCACCATGTGGTTCACCTATTGTGATGGTGCCAAAGAAGGATGGTTCTTGGAGAATGTGCATCGACTACCATGCTTTGAACAAGATCACCATAAAGAACAGATATCCACTTCCCCGCATAGATGATCTCTTGGACCAGCTTCAGCATGCCAAATTCTTCACGAAGTTGGATCTCAAGTCTGGTTATCACCAAGTCAGAATGAAGGAGGAGGATATATGGAAGACTACCTTCAAAACAAAACAGGGTTTGTATGAATGGTTAGTACTTCCTTTTGGGTTATGCAATGCACCCGCTACATTTATGAGATTGATGAATGATGTATTGTGGGATTTCATAGATTCATGTGTCATTGTATATCTAGATGATATTCTGATTTTTAGTGCCACATGGGAAGAACATCTAACTCATTTACAGCAAGTCTTGCAAGTTCTCAGGGAGAAACAACTGCTTTGTAATATGAAGAAATGTGAATTTTCCAAACAGTCACTTGTCTATCTTGGGCACGTGGTTGGAGGAGGAGAGCTACGAGTGGATCCAAAGAAGGTGGAAGCCATCACTAATTGGCCAACACCAACAGGAGCCACAAAGACTAGGAGTTTTGTGGGAGCAGTACAATACATGCAAAAGTTCATTCTGGGTTTCTCCGCGATTGCAGCACCTCTACACACAGTGGCCACAAAGAGTAAGGGTTTTGACTGGGGTAAGGAACAAGACAAATCCTTTGAGTTATTGAAATACAAGATTAGTCATGCTCTAGTACTTGCTCTTCCTAATTTGCAGCAGCCTTTTGAAGTAGAGACAGATGCCAGTGATTACGCCATGGGCGCAGTGTTGCTTCAAGGAGGTAAACCCGTATGTTATCATTCTGAAACTTTCACTTCAGCAGTTAAAGGATATTCAGTATATGATAAGGAAATGTATGCACTAGTTCAGGAAATTAAAAAATGGAAGCATTATTTGTTGGGTAAAGAAACTATTGTGCACACTGACCACAAACCTCTCCAGTATTTGCAAGCACAGTCTAAATTACAGCAGGCAAGGCACTACAAATGGATGGGGTTCCTTCAGCAGTTCCATCTAGTGATCAAATACAAGAAGGGTAGTACAAACTTGGTGGCAGACATGTTGTCTAGGCCACCCACACAGGAGAAGTTTTCCTGTTTGGCCACTATCTCTCAGATCGAGCCCTTCACGAAGGAAGCTTACGGAGAGGCATATGCCCAGGACAAAGAATTTGGGGTGACATTTCAGAAGTTGCAGTCCCAAGGGGCTAAAAGGATGGGGATTGAAGATTGTTATCTCAAGGACGGGTTGCTCTACCGATGGGGGAAGCTTTGTGTGCCTAAAGAAGAAAGACTTCTATTGATGAGGGAAGCACATACCTCGAAAGTAGTGGGACATTTCGGTGTTGGTAAGACCCTAGCCCACTTGTAAAGGTATGTGTATTGGCCCAATATGCAAGAAGAAGTATCAAAATTTATACGTGGATGTAAACTTTGTTGTACTAGCAAGCCTAAGACTAGGAAGGAGGGTTTGTATATGCCTTTGCCAGTACCTACTCATCCGTGGGAGGACATTTCTATGGATTTTGTAGGAGGATTACCTATGTCTAAACATGGCCATGACTATCTATATGTTGTTGTTGATAGATTCAGTAAGATGTGTATTCTTATGGCATGTAAAAAGACAGTAAAAGCACATGAGGCAGCAGATCTTTTCTTTGCTAATGTATGGGTGCATTTTGGTTTGCCAAAGTCTATTGTTTCTGATACAGGGATTCCAGGTTCTTGGGGAAGTTTTGGACTAATTTGTGGGACAAGATGGATACCAGGTTACAGAGGAGCACAAGCTTTCCATCCACAGACAGATGGACAGACAGAGGTGGTAAACAGGACTTTGGTACAACTGATCAGAGGGTATAATCCCCAAATACCCAAGGACTTGGGATGATATTAGAATTAGCCTACATTCCAAGAATTCCTATAACCGAGCCAGTACACACCTCTCATGACATTTTGAGAAAATGAGGCTTAGGTCACATATTACATTTTATTAATAATAGACACACAACAAGAGAGTGTTAGGGCATATATTCATTTCATTTCATTCCTTAACTAAGAGAGGAGAGAGAAAGAGATAAGGAAGAGAGAGAAACACTATTTTCCCAAATGTCAAATTTCACACCGTCAAGCCACAAGATATAGTTCAAACAGTTATTTACAAGAGTTAATGGTGTCATCCACAATGGTTTTCTAACTTGACTAGGGTCCTACAAATTTCTTTTACATTTTCCTGCTAGTTGCAAAAAAGCCCAATTTTGGCTTGGAGGCTAAGAAAGTGCATTAAAAAAATTGTCTTCCGATAAGAAAATTCACGATGGGAGAATTCCTACATGTTCACCTATATGCCAATAATCCACGGGGACTAATGGAGGCCAAAAACTAGAAAAATGGTGTATAATTGGTGAATGTTCTTCCAGAGCCACCAGTCATAATCAGTCGAGTTGACCTAGTCAAACATTGGCTGGAGGCCTATGAAACCCTTTTTCCAAACTAAACAGGGATGGGATTTTCCCAAACTGAAGGTTCCTAGTAAATTTTCTAGTAAAAATACTAGAGGTTTTCTAAGGTGATGGCAAGATAATCATTTCGTTGTTCAGGGTTTAAATGGCGATCGGATACGAAACCCAACTTTTCAATTTTAACTTCCTAAAAGTGCAAAATGAGATAATAGATCTCTTAGAGGAGTAAAGAAGAGAGGAGACATAAATGGTCGAACCAAGGTCAAGATAATGTTTGTCGTGAGTCTCTCATAACAATACATAAAGACACTTGAAATCTCTTTTACAGGGCCGAAGGAGTGTTGTTTTGTAAGTCTCTGGAAATAAAACGTTTTTAACTTTGCAATGTAGACGGATAAAATGGTTGTTTTAGTTAACTTGTCTAGTTCTCACCAAAACCAACGGGACATGAACACCAAGTTTTAGAAACCTTGGGTTTAATAATGCACGAGGTTGTGGTCACGACACGATTGAGGGTCAAATTGTAAGTCGATGTAGAAAAATCACGATGTGTTGTTTTATTGATTACACTAGGTGTCTGGTTAAAATATCCGAATTGTTTGAGTATCTAATAGTTTAATATTTTAATTTTATTGCAAATGGATAACCAAACTATATGAAAATTTATAAAATATAAAGGTAAAGAGACCATTCCTGAGTAGAAAATAAATCAAACAAAGTTGTGGAGCTTGATACAATCCACATCTCCACTAGCATTTTGCCATTTCGTCGAGCGGTTTGCATGCACCAAAAATCCACCACATGTTGGACTAACACATTGATGGGTAAGTTTATGGTTTCCTTAGGAGATAGTTGGTATGTTGGTATTTATTTGCAAGCCACAGATCCGCGTTTCTATCAGGTATTCTGTTAAATAGTTTGCATTCCAATCTTATTATTCAACACATTTGGGGTAAAAGTCCAAAATGCCCATAGTCATACAACGGAAAGGTCATCCAATGCCAAGCTCAAACAATCATTTAGCACAACAAAAGTGATAGTAGGAAAAGAAGCTTGTGTAGGTCCTGGAGCCAGCCTTTACACTTGTAATTTCATTTACTAAGACTCTAATGACTTTTCAACAAAACTATGGGTTGTGCAGAACTCAAACCATTCCATCTATCCTCAAACACCAAATAAAAAAATCCTCCATGTAGACATCACATGTTTGATTTCCTTCGAAGCATGATCGAGGGTCACACATATTTAGAATGCAATTATACATATTTTCTTTTATTATTAACTTTCTCTTAAACAATCACAGCCTAAAGGCATCTATGAGACAAGCCATTTTGTCTCAAAACCTGTTTCTCTGACAACCAATGGGCATTCCTAATCATTATGCAGGCTTTCACATTGGAATACAAATCTAAAAACACACTACAACTAAATATCTGATTCAATGCCTACAACCTCTGCTTGAGCTTCCCAACCCCCATTTTGATATAGGTCATAGGTACCTTGGCAAAGGAAGGAGAAATGGGGAAGATGACGGTTGTGGAATTTGGCTTTACAACAGCCAAAATGCATTTGCTAAAAGTTTCTAAAGCCTTTTCAATAAAACCATTTCGTGCATATCCTAAAGTCTACCATGTATATTCACATGGGGCCACATTGTTTTTTCTCTTTTGAGGCATTCATTCGACAACGGTTCACATGCTAAACACATGCTTCCACATTTTGCATACATACCTAGTAGAGCGCCTGCGACTATAGCATATGACAAAACTCTTTTCCCTTCTTCATTATGCTTTGAAATTGGACGTCCATCACGCCTTGTTCCAAATGCTGGTGTTTTAGCACAGGCTGGGAGAATGCACAGGGAAATGTAAACTGACCACGTTGGAGACTTGTTTGTTACATAAGTGAAACAATGTGACCATCCCGTGAGGGTAATCCATTTCTTTTGTAAATTTTCAAACCATATTCGAGGAGAAGTTGTCTCATTCTTTCATTTGGTCAAACACTGTAATAGTGTCAATGTGAATTCCATCCACTTCCAATCTCCATTTAAAACTTCTCTTACTCCAACTATCCATTACTGCTAAACTTTCAACGTGAGCTTGGGTTTTAGATGGTTAATGCTTAAAGATCTCAAAGTAAAATTAAATTATTACTATGCGAGGGAGATGACAGGTCTAAAGGGTCCTTTGGGCATCCCATGCCTTGCACACTCCTGCCACACTCCACCCCATGCCATAAATTTTCACCAACCACTCCATGCGTAAGCACTCCATTCAATTCCCACTTTTTATATTTAGTTTATATTATTAGTGTGGCACTAGATTTCCATCCCCTTAAGAGAGGATCGTCCTCGATGTGACACATAACCACGGTTAAAATGGGTACTCGTGACAAAGGATTTAAACAATCAATGAATCATGTCACTAGCGAAAATATACTTTTGCTAACGCGCGACCATAAGGAAGAAGGCAATCTTTGACGGTTCTTAATATTCTATGAAGATTGGTAGTTTTTAGTTTATATTATTACCTAATTACTCTTTTCCCTTAAAAATATTTATCAATCTCAAGCTCTTAATATTTATTGTTTTATTTTTGTGTGGGTGCCCACCAAAAATTGACATCACAATACCACAGCAAGGCCAAACACAATGCTAATGGTCCACAGGACATATTGCTACATACTTTCACAGCTATATCACATTACAAGAACTCAACCAACCCATGAAGGGAACATACATGATCCACACACATAGTATTTGTCATATACATGTCCCTGACACAAATGTACTCATAACATATGCATACTATAACACATGGAATTCCAAACAGGTACACATACAAAATTTTTTTTAAGATAATTTATCTACTCTTCTACCATCTAATTTTTTTCTCCCACCCTTAAAATCATAAATTAGATCAAAAAAACAAAATTACAAATAATTTTCTAAAAGAAATTTAATAAAATAAAATAAATCTCTTGAAAATAAATTTAAAATATTTATAGTAGGGTTTTTGGATTTTTTGTAGATCGTAAGTGTTTGGGTAATGGGAAGATCCCGTAGATTCGGCTTTTTTACCTTCAGTGATGAGAATTCATTGATGGATGGCATCGAGGCCATGAACGGAAAAGAGTATGGCGGTGGAGGCTGCAGAGCATATGGTGGCGGCGGCGGTGGCGGATCACGCTATGGTGGTGGTAAACTGGCGGTGACTATGAAGGAGGTGGCTATCATTATGGTGGCAGTGGCGGAAAACGTGGCGTCTATGGCGGAGGTGGCTCCCGTTATGTCAACATTGATGGGCCCCTCCATAACAGTAATAAATGGAGGATATTTTTTTTAGATAAGGCAAAAAACAGGAATCGGCTCCCAGGGGCCATTACAAAAGAGAGGATAGAAACAAGACAAACAAGAGAAGAAACCAAAGAGTCACTGCAATGAGTTAAACAGGATTAACTCTTACAATAAGGATCTGGACCCATGAGGAAACAACAAAAGAAAGAGACCAAAAAACTACATAAATAGTAGTTCACCAACATTCCGCCAATAGTTAAGAAAAAAAACCCTAGCTACATCAAAAAAACAACAAAAACCAAAAACCAGCAGACCAGTAAGGGATTTGCCATAGTCTTCAAACCCTTTCCCTTCCCATCATTCTCTGACTCGTCCTCAGAACTGCTAATACGAATGTTGAATTTCCTCCTCTTGGTACCCTCCTACATCCCCTCCATTGTATCCTTCAACTCTTTAAACCTGTTTTTTTTTTTCCAGCTCCTTGATCTTGTGGTTTGATATAAAAGGAGGATATTAGTAATAGTTCAACCGATTCATTATTCTCTATATGGGTTTAATTTTTATTTTCTTCTGACTTGCGGCTTTCTACATACAGATGAATGACATAGTTAACTACTAGCTTCTATTAAATTGTTGAAGGCATTGCAAAAATACATGTTGTGCCGAGAAATATATTTTCTCTCTTTAAACCGTTTACGTGTTGTAAGCTAAACGTTTTATATGGATCTATTTTTTAATAGAATTTTATTTTTTTAGAGTTGACATTGATCTGTAGGTAGTCTATATATTGCAAGCTAATATGTATCTTTTTTCATTATATATAATATATCCTCTACAAAATTTATTTTCATAATCTTCAAAATTGACTTATAATAATTTCCATTTACAAAAAAATGTTCGGGTCATAAACATCCATAATATCCCTGTAATTTAAAATTCCTAAACATAATCTCAGAATGTTTGTTTCTCACAGATTTTTTTTAGCAATTCTCGCGATGTCATTGTTAAGATTACTCATCACATTGTTTCCCTTCATTTCAAAAATATATTCTCCTTAATTAGAAATGCATTACTATAATGTTTTATCAATAGATCAAAATCAAAGTATGGATTTAAATAAATAGGATGCACGGTGAGTCTTGTAATTACCTCACTAGTTTGTATTGGATATTTAAATATTTGGAATGATAAGAGTGTATTCCCTATGATTTCAAAATAAGAAATTGTAAAAGTAAATAATTCAATTCATATATCATAAAATGGTGTCTCCGGTATTTTACATTCTTGTCTTTCTTCAAGAATCTTCACTCTGCTCGAAGATGCGGAAGATGGAATGCAGTAGATATTCCCATTGTTTTTTCAGATCATTCATCTATTGACCAATCTTATGCAAAAATAGTTTTTTTCCTCAGGTCAGGGAAGTTACTCTTAAGGAGCCCGTTAGGATAAAATATTAATTATGCATTATATGATTTATTATTTATTTTATTTTATAATCATATTATATGGTTATATTATAAACCATAAAATAATTGTAAGTTGTTATATGGTTTTAAACCATACTTGTCTTTTTGTTTCACAGGGATAATTGTTACATTTATTATAACAATGTATATGCTTCCCGGATGTATTATTGGAAGCAGTTGTAAGTATGGTTTTACCTGTGCAACATATTTGTTTGTCTGCACATTGCTGTCCAATATGTATAAATATTGCAGCACTCCATTGTAATGGTTAATCAATTTCACATTAATAAAATATACAGGCTTCCGTCCCTGTTTGTGAAATTACATTTGGTACCAGAGCGAGAATCTGGACCTGTGAAGGAGTGGAAAGAGAATGCAACAGAGATAGAGAAGATTGGAGAAGAGTATGCAGCAATAGAGAGCCTGTGCAGCCTCCTGCAACCTCCCAGCCTCATCTCTGCCTTCCCACATCCCCCAGTTCATTCCAGGTGTTTGGAACGCAAATTTTTTTTGCACTGGTGCACTCAGCACCAGGAAAAATTTGTTGCAGGTATAGAAATTTAAACAAAAAAAATATTCCCCAATAGGGGTTTTGTCTCTAAATTATTTGTTTGCAATTAGTCTCTGCTATTTAGCATTGCTATTTTGGAGGTCTGACTGCATTTGTAATCATCCAAGGAAGCTTATCCTATACATTTGCCAAAGCCTCTATATTGTTCAGCATTACAAAGAAACAACAATCAAATTTGCATAGAAGCTTGCCGACCTGCACACAAAGCACCAAACACATTGAACCTATAATCTAAAACTGTAGGCATGATCTTCAACAAAGCCAGTGACCTGCACAAAGAAAAATTTGACAGGCTGACCTGCACATAGTTGTGCACATAGTTTGGAGACCCCTGCAAGCTATTGTTGTCACTGAGCATCAAATCACACACCTGCAACAAACAAAAACCACGGACCTGCTAAATAAAAAAAAAGCGAATGTGGCATCTTCTCCAATCAAGCAAAACTTTGGTCGAACTTGCTGCAAAAAATGGAGTAAAAAAAATGGTGAAATACAAAAAGTGGTTGGAAAACTCCAAACCTGCGTGAAAAAAAAGTACAAAGAAAAAGGAGATAAAGCGGCCAAATGCATTCAAATAGTTGTCAGAGGAGATTTTAGCAAAAAGGAGAACCCTAAAATCTACCTCACTGGAAAACCTAAATCACCTCTCATGCAGCCACGTCCTTCACAAACCGCTTTTTTAAAAGGTAAGTCATTTTTCATATATTTAAATACAATTTGTTCATTTTACATTACCCAAGCATGCCCTTAAGCGGCCAAGTTGGATAGAGGGAAAGCCTTAGAAGTGGGAGGTGCATGGTTCAAATCCCACCCCAACTTCACATTTTGCATTTGGCAGAATTTTTGGCAGAACTGCCAAATTTAGTGGAAAATTTTGAATTTAGTTATAACTAACTAAATTTAGCGGAGAAATCCCTAATTTAGGGTAAAAAAAAAATTTCTCCCATTCGGCCTGGTTTTTCATTTCAAACATTTTTTGCAAAAGGAGACCCATCTAAAAATTGCATTTTCAGCTGTTTTTTTTTGCAATTTTTAGCATTTTGGGTCGTATTGGGCTCAGGAGGCCACCAGGGCCCGCGAAACAAATTTTTTTTGCCTGCCATTCAAATTTTCCAGTTTTTTGAATGTAAATTGTATACTGCTGTATATTGTACTAATTTGCAGGTTGCCATAGTCAACTGCAAACTTTGTAACTGCTCAAAAACTGGCAGAATTGTAATAAAAAACAATAAAAAATTGGTTCTGTAACACTCACGAGATCCTAGATCTCATTCGCAGTGTTCGGTATATACGGTGCCTCTGGGAAGTGCTTACGGGTAAATCGTCATGACTACTACTACACTTAATGCCTAATATAGCTGCAACAACGTCGTCTGGGCATCGTCCCTTTAAATCGACGGGGAGTAATAAGGTCACAGTGCACACACTATGAACCATCCCATCCGTCTGTGAACGATTGCACGACATAAATCCAGACTGAGAAATTATCCAAGTATATAGCGAAGTTACGCGCGCGTATGAGGATATTTCTTTGAGCCGGTGTCAATAATCACACAGACCCCATCAGTACTGTCTTGGTACCACGTATTGAATTCTTTCACGTACGTTAATGCCTCTTTCACGTACCACCGGGTATATAGAAAGGGTGAGCTTCTTCCATGTACCGTTGGGTATATCGGAAGGGGCGTATATAGAAAGGTTTCGGTATATCAGACTGACGGTATATAGATTGGGAGACCTAATACCTGGAGTGATAAGAGCCAAACCCTGTCAGTGATCTCTACAAAATGGGCACCAATGCCCCCAAATTTTTTCTTCCGGATTCACAATTACTCAGAGGAAGCAACTATGCTGCATGGAAGACAAAAATAAAGACACAACTTGAGTTTGAAGAGATCTGGTCTGTTGTGAATGGTACTCTGACCAGATCAGCCACTGATACAACACAACAATGACAGTTTGATAAAGCAGATCAGAAGGCCAAACTCATCATCTTGTTTGGAGTGTCTGATGATGTGCAACCCCACATTCGAGATGCCAAAACAGCAAAAGATGCGTGGGATAAATTGAGTACAGTATATGAGGCCAAGAACAAGAATGTCATACTAAATTTGCAGAGTCAGTTACATACACTGAAATTCAAGCAGAATGAGAAAATTGAAGCTTTCTTAAGAAGAGTTGCAGAATTAAGGGCTTCACTTCTAGCCCTGGGAGAACCAGTCACAGATGATGCTCTCATTCCCATTGTTCTGAGAGCACTCCCCTCTTCTTACCACATTTTTGTCACAACACTAAACGTGACAGATACGACAGTTGGTTTTGACAAACTGGTAAACCTACTGCAACAAGAGGAAGCAATGCACAATAAGGATGATGAAGAGGAGCAGGCACTGTCTTCACATCAAAAATGGAAAGGAAAAGGTAAAGGAAAACCTAATTCCTATCAGAAGTCCCAACATCAGAATCAGTATCATGGGGACAATCAACAGAAGAAGCAATGTCCAATTTGTAAAAGAGGACATGACTTAAAAGATTGTTGGTATAACACTTATAAGAAAGGTTCATCAAGCAACTCTGGACCACAACAACAACAATCTTACAAGGGACATTCTAACAACTATCACGGGTAGAAAAAGGGGAACTGGAAAAGAAGACCCCACCAGCAAGGTAATATTGCTGAGCAACAAGAACAGTCAGACAATGAAGACTTCTTGTTCACTGCTCGATCAAGTGAACCATCCACGTCATCTAGTGATGTCTGGTATGTTGATTCGGGAGCCACTCGACACATGACCAGCCACAGAGACTGGTTTATTTCAATGAGGGACATGCCATCAAAAAATCATGTTTCGTTGGGAGATGATTCTTCATATACAGTTCAGGGGATTGGGAACATTTCTCTACCCCTTGGTTCACGCAAATGTAGACTATCAGATGTCCTATATGTCCCTGGGTTGACAAAGAATCTTCTTTCAGTTAGTCAACTCCTAGATCACAACCTAAAAATTGACTTTGATAGTCAATCCGGCAAGAAAACGTGTTTGATTCGAGATAAATCAAGAGGCTCGAAAATAATTGCAAAAGCCTCCAATGTGGGACGCATGTTCCAACTTGATTTTGTTCACAGAGATGATCAAGCACTTGTGGCTAAAAACTCCACCTCAGCCCAGTTGTGGCATCAGAGATTTGGTCATGTAAGTTTCAAATATCTCGAAACACTTCACCGGTGTAATATGGTACATGGGCTACCATCTCTTCAGAAGGATACAGACAAGTTTCCTCACTGCCTAGCAGGAAAACAACACAGAGCTTCATTCCAGAAGAGTACATTTCGAGCTCATGGTAAACTTGACCTGGTTCATACCGATCTTTGTGGTCTGATGCAGCCAAGTCATTCTGGGTTCCAGTACTTCATGCTTTGTGTTGACGACTATTCGAGGAAAATGTGGATTTTTTGTCTTCGCAAGAAAAGTGAAGCATTTGAAACCTTCAAAAAGTTCAAAGTAGCAGTTGAGAAAGAAACTGGTCATCACATCAGAACTCTCCACTTAGATCGAGGGGGGGAATTCACCAGTGATGAGTTCAGAGACTACCTACAAACTCATGGGATTCGTCGACAAATGCCTCCTCCACACACACCGCAGCAAAATGGTGTTGTTGAGAGAAGAAATCATACTATCATGGAAATGGTGTGATGCATGATCGATGATTCCAGACTTGCAAAGACATTTTGGGTAGAAGCAGCAAAGACAACAGTGTATTTGTTGAACAGAGTGCCCACAACTGCTCTTGATGGAATTACACCACAAGAAGCATGGTCAAAAAGGAAACCATCCATTGCACACCTCAGAGTATTCGGGTGCAAAGCAAGCATGCACATACCCAAACAGAATAGAAAGAAATTGGACATGAAGTCACAAAAACTCATCTTCATTGGGTACAGTGAAGAGACTCTTGGGTATAGATTGATGGATCCTAAGACCAGAAAAGTCTACACCAGCAGAGATGTTGAGTTTTTTGAGAAGAAGGAAGCAGAGACTCCTCCTCCAGACTCACATGATGTAGATTTTTCACCTGTTGTAAAAATTGAAGCTAATGTTCCCTCAGAAGATGAAAGTGATGATGGGGATGATGGTGTTGATCAGATAGAACCACGACCCATGGGAACAGTTCAGAGTATGCCTAAATGGTGTACAAGTACATTACGAGATGCAAGATTGGATGCTCCACCGGATACATCCACCCCTGGACCACGGACTCGCAGTAAAGCAAGAGAAGAAGTTAACTTTTCTTTGATGAGTAGAGTTATTGAATCAGATGAGCCCTCTACAGTCCAGGAAGCCCTACAGTCAAAAGCTTGGAAAGATGCCATGGATTCTGAATATCAATCAGTGATGAAGAATAACACTTGGCAGCTTGTCGATCTTCCACCAGGGAAGAAACCCATTGGATGCAGATGGATATTCAAAACTAAGTACAAAGCAGATGGGACAGTGGAAAAGTACAAAGCAAGACTTGTAGCAAAGGGGTATGCACAAAAAGAAGGCATTGACTATGAGGAGACATTTTCTCCCACAGCTAAGATCAAAATGATCAGGATGATCTTTTCTCTAGCTGCTCAGTTTGGATGGAAAGTTCACCAAATGGATGTAAAAAGTGCCTTCCTAAATGGAGATTTACAAGAAGAAGTCTACATGACTCAACCTGAGGGATATGTTGTACCTGGTCAAGAAACAAAGGTATGCAGACTCAGGAAATCTCTGTATGGCCTCAAACAGGCACCCCGGGCATGGTACATCAAGATTGATGAGCATCTCGTACAACATGGATTTGTTAGAAATCCATACGATCCCAATCTCTACCTCAAAAAGCAAGGGGGGAGATGGTGATTGTTGTTGTCTATGTCGACGATCTAGTCATCACTGGTAGTTCAGTGAGGATGATCGATGCAACGAAGAAAGATCTTAATCGATCGTTCGACATGACCGATCTCGGGCTGATGCACTATTGTCTTGGATTAGAAGTGTGGCAGAAAGAGAATCATATTTTTGTTTCTCAGATGAAATATACCAAGACTACGCTCGAGAAGTTTAGGATGATGGATTGCACACCAATTGCTACACCCATGGAGAACAGATTACAGTTATCTCGTTCAGATCCATCTCCTGAGGTAAGTGCCACTCTCTATCAGCTTGATTGGGAGTCTCATTTACCTGACCTACATTAGACCAGATATCAGCTTTGCAGTGAGCTATCTATCCAGGTTCATGCAGGAACCCAAAGTTTTGTCATTGGAAAGCAGCAAAGTGCATTTTGAGATATCTCAAAGGATCAGTGGATCTTGGTCTAGAATACAAGAAGAACGACAACTTCTTCTTGTCTGGATATTCGGATTCAGATCATGCAGGAAACATTGATGACAGAAAATCCACTTCAGGATTTGTGTTCTTTATGGGATCTGGACCAATATCATGGGGAAGTAAGAAACAACACTTTGTTTCTCGCTCTTCCACAGAAGCCGAGTATCGTTCTGCAGGAGAAGCTGTCTGTGAAGCGATTTGGCTACGTCGCATACTGGAAGGACTTGGAATACCACAGGACAAACCGACCACCATGTATGTTGACAATGAAGGTGTTCTCAAACTTGTTCGCAATCTAGTTTTTCATGAGAGAACAAAGCACATTGAGGTTCAGGTTCATTTCATACATGAACATGTGTTGAAGCACAACATCCAGCTTCAATTTTGTCCAACTGCTGAACAACGAGCAGATATTTTCACAAAGTCACTTGCACGTGACAAGTTTGAGTTGTTCAGAGAGTTCCTCTCCTCATCTCTTCAGACAATGCACAATTAAGGGGGGGAATGTTAGGATAAAATATTAATTATGCATTATATGATTTATTATTTAATTATTTTATTAATTAAATAATCATATTATATGGTTATATTATAAACCATAAAATAATTGTAAGTTGTTATATGGTTTTAAACCATACTTGTCTTTTTGTTTCACAGGGATAATTGTTACATTTATTATAACAATGTATATGCTTCCCGGATGTATTATTGGAAGCAGTTGTAAGTATGGTTTTACCTGTGCAACATATTTGTTTGTCTGCACATTGTTGTCCAATATGTATAAATATTGCAGCACTCCATTGTAATGGTTAATCAATTTCACATTAATAAAATATACAGGCTTCCGTCCCTGTTTGTGAAATTAAATTTATATTTATATTATTCACATGCTAAGAAGGTAAATACTGTCTAAATAATAATATG
Source organism: Taxus chinensis (assembly GCA_019776745.2). Lineage (NCBI taxonomy): Eukaryota > Viridiplantae > Streptophyta > Pinopsida > Cupressales > Taxaceae > Taxus > Taxus chinensis. Next base: position 508,597 of record JAHRHJ020003543.1, read on the forward strand.
ACATAAGAAACTAATCCATTCCCTTCTTGAATCATTAGAAAATACAGTCCTCAACTCGATGCTCTTTGAAAAGGTGGGTCACGGGACGGGATACCGATCACCAAAATAAAAAAGGTCACTGACGTAATCCTCATTTGTCTACAATATTCTTTCAAGAAATGAAAATATAAAGGTGAATGCTCTTCAAGATTGTCAACTTTTCATGTAGGTTGAAATGGAATCATTCTTTACTGAATGGTAGCTTTTGGTTCTAGGTTAAATAAAAGAATTTTCATAGTGGAGAGTTCTCCTAAATGGGGTTTTCCACTATACAAATTCATATCATTCTGTTATTACAAGGTTGACTCATTTTACTTAGTTAAACAAGTTATGAAATTTTGAAGTGTATTACCTCTAATAAAACCTACAAAGAAGGTGCATTTCATTGATTTATATGTAATGGAGGAAATGTAATGGCTTCATTAAATTGGAAGTTTTGGCATCTAGAATCCTATGAGTGGTTCTTCTTAACACTTACAGAATTTAACCATGGGAGGATACATAGCAAAAGGCCACATAAAAAGAGTAGAAAAATTTATTTGAAGCACATGACTGCACTAGGAGATTTCATTCTTTTATAAGGAAAAGTTTCTGTAAAAACTCAACATCCTCATCTTGTATGATGAATATACTCAAATCATTGTAGGGTGTTAATATGAATGGGAACCTCCCACATATGATTTCATTTTTACAGTGAAATTGAACTTGCGACCCATTTCTATATCACAGCAATTGCGACCCGGTTTCTGACATTGGCATCAAGCCCATGTTAGATCAACAAATATGATTATTTTTCAAGGTATATTGAGAAAATTGCATGAGGTGGAATCTTCAATTAGGAGGGTTTGGAAAGAATTTCTTTTGTTTCTTTGACATTTTATATTCATCACTCATTTAGATTCCCAGAATAAATTCCAATTGCAATGATTTTCAATTTTTCAATTTATGGTGAGAAACTATGAGTGAAGTTTGGACAAGTCACACTTGGAATCAATATGACAGGCACAGATTTGAGTAAAGAGAATTCAACAATCTCCATTGGCAAACTTCTCTTAGGATTTTTCAAAAAAGCTCCATGTTTTACTTCTGTGAGATGGTCAAAAGATGTTATTTTGATGACAATCAAAGTCACCATTACCTCTCTTTGAGTCATGATCGAAAACGTCCCCACTTTGACTTAAGATTCTCATTTGATACTCACCATATCATTTAAACATTGTAACATGCTTTCCATGTGGTTTGACCATATCAATCTTAACTGATGGGTTGACAAAAATGGGAGAACACATTTGAGACAAAATATGGTCATAAATTCAAACTAGTGGGATGCAATAATTTTTCTGGGAGAGACAACATATGGTCACCTTCATTGAGTATCCTAGGTATACACTCATTCTAAGGTTTTAGTTCTTCTATGCGAAAAGAAATCACACAAGAAGAGTATTTATACATGAATTTTATACTAGGGTTGACTATTTTGTTTATATGTCTTTATTACATTTTTATTTAAGAATTACAATCTGCACCAATTTACATGATCATCCATTGCACATAGGAATTACAGGCTATATGCTATTAATTCAATTTCACTTAACACAATATCCAACTTTTACAATGCAAAACTTGGGATCAAAATAACACCCATATATAAATGAACATTTCCTTTAAATACTAGCATCTTATGACTATGTTACAAAGGTTCACTTATAAATTATTTCAATCCTTCATCAAAGTGTATAATTCTAAATCCCTTGAATTTTACTTCCACAGATATATCTAAGTTCCTTTTATTTTTTTTTACATACGTCATATGAATCAAAAGAACACCATATGTTAAATGTACATTTCCCAAATCACCCCTGAAATATCTAGCATTTCAATTGTATTACCAAATTTCAATAATAAGTCTTAACTTGTAACATAGCAATACCTGAAAATTTTTTATTTACATCAACATACATGAATTACAATAATAATTAACTAATTCAAACAAGTATAGATTATGTAAGTTGTACTCTATTTTAAGAAGATTTCTATTGTTCTACATTGTTATTGTATTCAAGACTACTGAAATTGGTGATGAATATCTTAAACTGGGCAATTCCGAAGGCCATGATCAAAATGTCACCATTTGTGTCTCGAGCATGCAAGGTAAATTGTAGGTTCCTTATAATATTTAGCATGTTTTGTTTAGTTACTTTTTCAAAGCATTTATAAGGTCCAATGTATAATGATAATTTTCTTAATTAGTTGTTTGCTTATTATAGGCAATATAGCTTTTGAGAACATTCCACTTACAAGGATTGGTCACCAATATTGCCAACACGTACTTCCAAACAAATATAAGAGTCTTCATTGAAGATTATAATGTTTCCTGTAGACTCATGCTCTGAAACACTTCATCCTTAACCACAAAATTTCATTGGACTTTCCAACAAGGTAGTGTCTTAAGTGTCACAACCACAACAACTTTTCAATAACATCACTCTTGACAAGGAGTATTTGGGATTTGATAGTGGCGATGTAGACAAGGGTAGCTATTTTGACACCAATGATATGATTTTGAATCTACTCCATCATTACCACAACCACATCAAAATGTGCATGAAGTACATGACAGGGACTCTCCTCCTCATCCAAGAAAACCTCCACAAATAGATGCATGAGACAAGACATATTTTTTATTTGAAAATCATGATATTAGAAGTATGGGAAAAAATTCAAGAATCTTGTAATGTCTTGTGGATTGGTGTGGACTTGGGAGAGGAAAGATAAAATTTTGTAAAAGAAATAAATACATGATACCATAATCATGCTCAAAGTCATTCATTGTTCACTTCCAATCTAGAGAGATAACCGAAAAGGCTTGAAATTTTTCTAAACAAAATCAGTTAGGGAAAATTTTCATGTTTCCATACTAATGATTATGATGATGATAATATAGACATAATGTTATAACAGGTTGGATGAATGATGAAATTCTGAAGCACAAGCTTACTACTAATAAATTTCTAAAGACAAACAAATCTTTAATAGCAAATGCAGAAAAAGAAAAAAATGTGGTGAGTCCATCTTTTCCAGGAAAAATCCTAATATTATAAGCGCCATCCATATATTTTTTCAACTTATCGAATAGACTATAAAAATTATATTTATGTTTAGCAAGTATTCTCTTTCTTCTTTGAAAATTTAAATTAAGACTAGTGTATTAAAAGCACATTTGAAGAATGCCCCAAAATCCTGAATTCATTTGTATAGTTGAAGGTAATACATTGTAGAAGGATAATCAAGGTTCCATAAGATGGATCTAGAATTCTTAATGAAGGATTAGACAAACATCGATCTTCATCAATTTTCTCAGCAAGGAATGTTGCGAGGGAGGAGAAGAATATCCTTGAAAATTCAATACTTTTTTGATTTGTAGGAATAAGGAGTTATAGAAGATAGCTATGTTAGACTGAGCACATTCCTCCACCTCTTATGCAAGATCTTTATCAAGCTTCCCTTGCAACATAGGGTAAAAATCCCAATAGTGTTAGTTAAGTTAACCATGTGATAAGAATGTGTTATCACAATTTTGACACTGGTCATGTAGGAATTAAAAGATAGTGGCCAACCTTTATTTAGATTTTTATTTTGTATGGAGAACTGACAAATATGAATCAGAATCATAGGCAGAAATGAGCATGCCCATCGTAATGTGTCCTTATATGATAGAACTTGTCCTAAAGCTTTGAAATGATATTTACAAACCCCTTTTTGGAATTGTATTCGCCGAAAATGCTTTATGAATGTATACTTGTCTTCATAAATTAATGTTCTGTAGATGAGAGAACAATTTCAAGATTACTTTGGAATTTTAACTATATTTATTGTTAATGTCTTTCTACTTAATACGAATGATGTTTATGTTCACTATGTTGGGGTGTGGATCTTGTTTTTGGTCGTCAGGAATCAGTATTGAAGTGTTGGATTTTGAATGGTTAAGTTTGGAGACTTCAGGAGCATTCTGCAGTCGTTTATTGTGATGTTGTTGTGGCGTTGTTGTGACGTTGTTGTTAAGTTGTTAATTGGTTGTCAACGTCGTGACAATTTTTCTAGCCATGGGAAGTTGAAAGGTTATGACTTTCAAAATTCTAGGGTCAGCTTTAGGACTTCTTAAAAGGATTGTAATCCTATAAATAGAGGTGTTAGGGTATCTTGAAGATATCTTGAGTGTTCAAGAGGTCTTGAGTCTTAGTGACCAAGAGGTGATCAAGAGTGATCAAGCTTAAGCAATTGGGTGTCAATTGTGGTTTAGATGTGGTTTAACATCTTTGGGAATTTTGTTGTGAGTTCATAACTGAGAGAAGACTATGAGAGTTGTTTTACTCTTGTTGATAATAAAATCTGAGCAAGTTCTTGGTGGACATAGCCCACATTGGGTGAACCATGTTAAATCTTGTCTTGTCTTCTTTTGTGCATTATTTATTTATGTTGTTATATTTCTACAAGTATAATTATACTATATAGTTTTCTACTCCTCTGTGATTTGAGGAATTGTTTCTGCATATTTTTTCTCTAATTCCTAACAAATGGTATCAAGATCTTTGGTGGTTTTTTACTGAAGTGGTAAATCACATGGAAATTTTTAGCTTGAGTGGGAGCTATGGTGGATGAGGGTAGATCGAGGGTTGAGAAGTTCAATGGGTAGAAATTTGGTTTGTGGAAGATGCAAATGGAGGATTACTTGTATCAGAAGGACCTCCATGTTCCTTTGGCTAGAAAAGCAAAGAAACCTACAACCATGTCAGATGAGGATTGGGAGTTGCTGGATAGAAAGATGCTTAGGGAAATTTGGTTATGCCTTGCATCTTTCAGTTTCTTTCAACATATCACAGGAGAAGACCATAGAAGGTCTCATGAGTGCGTTGGGAAAGTTATATGAAAAAACCTCTACCTCTAATAAAATATTTTTGATGAAGAATTTGTTTAATATGAAGATGTTTGAGAATGGTTCTGTCGTTGATCATTTGAATGAATTTAATACAGTTGTGAGCATGTTAAACTCAGTAAAAATTGAATTTTATGATGAGGTCGGGGCTTTTTCGATTTTTTTGCTATTTTCTAGATAGCTGGGACAACTTGGTTATGGTTGTAAGTAATTCAGTCTCTAATAATTCAAAGCTGAAGTTTGAGGATGTAATAGGTGTGATCCTATGTGAGGAAATGTGAAGGAAGAGCATTGGAGATTCTTCTACTTCTGGAAATGCTTTGACGGTGGAGAGCAGAGGGAGACAAAAGAACAGAGGGAAAGGTAACCATGGAAAGTCGAATGATCACGGAAGGTCAAATTCCAAGAGAAAGTTAGAATGTTGGCATTGTCAAAAGGTTGGTTATGCTAAGAAATATTTTTAGGCTCTTCAGGATAAGAAGAACAAGAAGGAGGAAACTAAGGAGGTAAATGTGGCAACATATGATGTTTTTAAGGATGCCTTAATTCTTTCTTTAGATAATATTACTGAGTCTTAGGTGTTAGATTCAGGGGCTTCTTTCCATGCCACCCCACATAGACATTACTTTACTGATTTTGTTCACAGATGATTTTGGACATGTATATCTTGGTGATGATGAACCATGCAACATAGTAGGGAAAGGTTGTGTTCGGGTGAAAATGCAGAATGGGAACACATGGCTACTTAAGGATGTCAGGCATGTGCCTAAGTTGAGGTAGAACTTGATAGTCAACGGTTTAGCTGGGTAGTGATGGATGTATGGTTAGTTTTATAGTGGATTCTTGGAAGGTTACCAAGGGAGCTCTTATGGTTGCAAGAGGTAAGAAAACTGGTACTTTGTATTTAACCAGTGGTGTTGATTATTGTAATTTAGTTGTTACAGATGGAGATGTAACTTTGTGGCACCAGAGACTCGGTCATATGAGTCATAAGGGCATGCAAATTATAAAGGACAGGTTTCTCGGATTAAAGGAGTTAGATTTGGACTTCTGTGAGGAATTTGTTTATGGGAAATGGAAGCGGGTGAGATTCCTCAAGGTTGGACCTACCAGGAAGGAGGGTAAGTTGGAGTTAGTGCATATAGATGTATGGGGGCCAGCTAAGGTAAACTCTATTGGTGGTTCATGTTATTATGTCACTTTCATTGATGATGTAACTAGAAAAGTTTGGGTATATTGCATTAGAAAGAAATATGATGTGTTTGAAACTTTCAAAAGATGGAAAGCCTTGGTTGAGAATGAAACAGGTCTCAAGTTGAAATGTCTCAGGTCAAATAATGGAGGGGAGTATTGCAGCAATGAATTTCTTGATTATTGTTTGGTAAATGGGATCCACAGGAAAAGAACGGTTCCAAAGACACCACGGGAAAATCGAGTGTCAAAGAAGATGAACAGGAAAATCATGGAGCGTGCTAGGTGCATGAGGTTACATGCAAGTCTATCACTCATGTTCTGGGCTGAAGCGGTAAGCACAAGTGTTTATCTAATTAACAGAGGACCCTATATGGCCTTGGATGGAGGTATACTAGAGGAGGCTTGGTCTGGTAAGAAAATTGATTACTCATTTCTTAGAGTATTTGGATGTGAGGTATTTTTTCACATTGATAAAGATGATAGGACCAAGTTAGAGGCTAAGTTTGAGAAATGCACCTTTGTTGGATATGGTGAGGATGACTTTGGTTTTCATGTTTGGAGTCTTAAGGACAACAATTTTTTTTGGCCTAGAGATATTGTCTTTAATAAAAAATTCATGTATAAAGATCAGTTGCAGGAACAGAAAGAGGAATCAAAGAAATAATACACAGTGTTAGAGGAAATTACAGAAAATAAGGTGTCCAAGGGGCCAATGTCAGGTATAATATGTTCTGGCACATCCAGCTCAGGAACCTACTCATCAGGAACCCCAAACTCCTGAGGTGAGAAGGTCTTCTAGGGTAAGAAGGGAACCTGAAAATTTTACTCCATCTTTGAATTATTTATTGCTCACTAATAGTGGAGAGCCAGAGTACTTTTAGGAAGTAGTGCAGGTAGATGCCAGGAAGAAGTGAGAGAAAACAATGGATGAAGAATATAGATCTCTTATGGAGAACCAGACTTGGGATCTGGTGGAGCTACCCGAGGGAAAGAGAGCATTGCAAAAAAAGTGGGTGTATATAATCAAAGAGGAAGATGGAGGCAAGGAAAAGGTACAAGGCCTGATTGATGGTCAATGTATTTACACAGAATAAAGATATAGACTTTGATGAATTTTTTTCTCCTCTTGTTAAAATGAATTTTATTAGGATTGTTCATGGTTTAGTAGCAGTAGAATACCTGCACTTAGAGTAGTTGTATGTGAAGACTGCATTCCTTCATGGTAAGATAGAAGAGGAATTGTATATGCAGTAGCCACAGGGTTATGAGATCAAGGGGAAGGAGAAATTAGTGTGCAAATTGAGGAAGAGATTATATGGCCTTAAACAAGCTCCACGACAGTGGTACAAGAAGTTTGACAGTTTTATGCAGGAGCATGGTTACTTTAGGTGTCACTCAGACCTTTGTATGTGTACATCAAGAAGTTTCTTGATGGTAGTTATATTATTATGTGCATGTATGTGGATGATATGCTCGTTGCAGGGAAGAACATGCAGGAAATAAAGGTACTCAAGAAGAACTAGGTGACTATTTTGCTATGATGGATTTAGGGGTAGGAAAATAAATCCTTGGTATGAGAATAACTTGGAACATGAAGGATATGAAGCTGATATTATCTCAAGTAGAGTTCATAAAGAATCTCTTGGAGAGTTTTAGTATGCAGAATGCTAAACCGGTTGGTACTCCTTTGTCAGGTCACTTTAAATTATCAAAGGAACAGATTCCCAAGACTGAGGATAGAATCCATATGTCCAGGGTACCGTACTCATCACTAGTTGGTAGCTTAATGTATGCTATGATATGCACTAGGTATGACATTTCCCATGCAGTGGGAGTGGTGAGCAGGTTTATCAGTGATCCAAGTAGAGAGCACTGGTAGGCAGTGAAGTGGATCCTTCGGTATTTGAGAGGGACCATGGGATCAACATTGTGTTTCAGTGGATCGGACACTACATTGCATGGCTATGTAGATTCGGAAATGGAAGGAGATTTGGACAGTAAGAGGAGCATGAAAGGTTATGTATTTACAGTTGGTGATAAAGCAGTGATCTTGATTTCACAATTACAAAAGGTTGTGGCTTTGTCAACCATAGAGGTTGAGTATATTGCTACCATAGAGGAAAGAAAGGAGATGATTTGGATATAACAATTTATTGATGAGTTGGTTCATAAGTAGGAAGTTGGGAGACTACACAATGATAGTCATAGCATTATTCATTTGGCGAATAACTCCACTTTCCACTCTAGGATGAAGCACATTCAACTGAGATATCATTTCATCAGGGAAACTTTGGAAGAAGATAAGTTAAAGGTGGAAAATACTCATACCACTCAGAATCCTATAGATATGATGACTAAGGTGGTCAAAAGGGAGAAATTGAAGTTGTGTTCAAATTTGATTGGCCTTCATGGTTGATAATGAAGGGTTGAGAAATTTTCTCAGTGGGAAAAGTCTCCAAGTGGGATATTGTTGGGGTGTGGAGCCTATTTTTTGTCTTCTAGAATCAGTATTGAAGTGTTGGAGTTCAAACAGTTAAGTTTGGAGACTTCAGGAGCATTCTGCAGTCGTCTGCTATGATGTTGTTGTTAAGTTGTTAATTGGGTATCAATGCTGTGATAGTTTTTCCAGCCATGGGAATTTGAAAGGTCATGAATTTCAAAATTTTAGGGTTGGCTTTAGGACTTCTTAAAAGTATTGTAATCCTATAAATAGAGGTGTTAGGGTATCTTTAAGATATCTTGAGTCTTATTGATCAAGAGGTGATCAAGAGTGATCAAGGTTAAGCAATTGAGTGTCAATTGTGGTTTAGATGTGGTTTAGCATCTTTGGAATTATGTTGTGAGTTCATAACTGAGAGAATATTGAGAGAGTTGTTTTACTCTTGTTGATAATAAAATTTTAGCAAGTTCTTGGTGGACATATCCCACATTGGGTGAACCACATTAAATCTTGTCTTGTCTTCTTTTTTGCATTATTTATTTATGCTATTATATTTCTGCAAGTCTAATTCTGCTAAATAGTTTTCTACTGCAATGATTTGAGGAATTATTTCTACATATTTGTTCTCTAATTCCTAACATCCTTATATGATAGAAATTTTCCTAAAGCTTTGAAATGATATTGACAATCCCCTTTTTGGAATTATATTGGCCGATAATGCTTTATGAATGTATACTTTTCTTCATAAATTAATCTGCCACATGAGAGAACAATTTCAAGAGTACTTTGGAATTGTAGCTATATTTATTGTTAATGGATTTCTACTTAATACAAATGATGTTTATGTTTCTATGTTTATGTAAATGGTGCTTAAATTTTCATGATTTTTTTGTTTAAAATATTTATGTTTTTGATTTCATGAAGATGTAAAAAATTCAATTAACGGATATAAAAAACAAATATGTCCTTATTTAGGTCTGAAAACCAAATATAAAAAACAAATGTGATACATAAAAATGATAGTGACACTGTTCCAATGGAACAAATAAATATAAATGTAATATTGCATTTATTGAAAGTTGTAATCTCCGCATGAAATACATCAATACATATCTATGGGGCCCCCATATCATATATAGATAGGTAGGGGGTGCCCCCACCCCAATATAGAGTAGAGTCTAGATAGGGGAGAGGGCTATATAGATAGATGGCCCGAGAGATGGCCCCACCCTCTCTCCCCCAGGTGGGCGGGCGCCATAGAGAGAGATATAGATCTATATAGAGATAGAGAGAGAAGAGACTGAAGATAGAGTCTCGTCGAGATATAGAGAGAGATATAGAGAGAGATATAGAGAGAGATAGAGAGAGAGAGATACAGAGTGAAGAGTGAGATCAATATTATTGTAAATAGTGTCTACAATGTATAAAGAAATGAAATATATGTGAATCCAAACAGTCCTAGAGCAACACTTTCATTCGTGTCTTGGAAATCAACTGTAACATGATCTGTTGATGTGTCTCGATCCCCCGGGTCAGGAAGAATATTACCAAATCCTCTTCTTTCTACTAGTGAATTCCATAATGCGTGTTCTCTATCATAAGGAAAATACTCCACTAAGTAACGTGATACATACAACCTCAGAAAACTTTCTAGATTCTTATCCAAAATGTTTCAAACGTTTGAATTTAAAAAGGAAAGTGCACTGAAAACCCTTTCATCCTCCACAGAACCTAGAATCATTGTTTGACAGAGTTCGTACATCTTAATATACTCACTCAAATATTCACGTAAAATAATATAGGAACAAATATCCTTCCAAATCCTTTTGATGAAACCATATTCATATGGTTTTTGTAGAAGCTGAACTTGTCATATCATAGTATTAGCATAATGCATTGACTGGGAACTAAGTATTATTCTTTATAAAATACCTTCTACAATTTTTTTTATCTCTTCAATCTTAGAGAAATGGTTAGTTAGATCACTCATGTTTTTGAAAAATAAAGGACTAATGGATGTATAAGGTATGCCGCTAGACAAATTCCAAAACTGCGGATTTACAACTCCAATTTCTTTCAAGTATTTTTTTATTTTTGAATCTTTCCCAGATCTCTTTAGATAACTATTTAGAGATCTTTCTCAAAATTTTCCTAGTTTTGAATAATACTGCATCATATAAATTTCATGTTACTCTTACTTCTTCCATTTCTAAGCCATCCATATCAATTCTTTTTTGGAACATATGAAGTGGAATCTCTTTCCCATGTGTTGTTATACACAAATGATCATGTATATTGTATTTTAAGAAGCACATGGGATTTTTCAAGTTTTTCAATGCATTCCAGTTTTCAAAATATGCACCCTGAAAACTCCCATATGAAATATATAAACTTTCAAGAATCTAGCACACCCATTTTCTGAGTCTTATAAAGTCTATTATGTAGAAAGAATGATATTTTGTATGCTTCATTAAAATATTAAGCTCCCTTAACATAGGAAAAATACCACAAAGTGTGAGTAAAGTTTCTATGTCTGTTAGATGGTAGAATAGATCTTTAGCTTTATCTACGCCCTTGCGGTATTTATACATAAGTCCTATCAATGAAGGATATTCATCAAATATTCTACAGGAAGGTTCATACATAGATATCCATCTGATATCTACATATTTGAGAATATTTTTTCCCTCTGTTAGTCCAATTACAAATTTCTGAAATTCTAAAAATATCTTTGGACTACTAGAATAATAAGCATGCAATTCACATATCAGTTCTTCCACTTTAGCTACATTTTCAAATGTGCTCGCAATTTTACAGGCCAGATTCATTTTGTGAGCCATGCAATGGATTGTAATCATATAAGAAGCTACAATTATTTGAATTCGAATGCAGAGACAATTTTTTCCCCCTTGCATTATAGCTTGATCATCATTTTTTAGCACAAGCTAATTTTTTTGCAATGGAAAATTCATCCATTCCTATAATATCCTTTAGATTTGGGACCACCAATTTATAAATGTTTTTAGATTTGCAATTCTCAGTCATTTTATGAATTTCTAGGAGGTGGGGAGTTCTTACTTCATTAGCAAATGTGTTAAGATGAATATAAATCCATGAAGTATTATTCACTGCAACAACCTTATCTATTGAAAGGGAAATATAATTTGCCTTTTACAACAAATTGTTTCAGATTCTCCTTTTCTACCAGATATAGACATCATGCAATTTCCCATCCATTGGTATCTCACCAATGAGATTGAGGAATGTTTTGTAATCCAATAACCTGATACATAATTTTATTTTCTCCGAAATCATACACGGGTCTTCCCCTTTTCAATATATGGACTATGGTAGAAAACTGAATACTTTTTGCATGCATTTATACCTCCATAGCTTTGCTCAATCTTGCTACAATGGTGCCAAATTTTTCATTTAGATTTTTCATACATTTTTGTTCCTTTTCATATCCTTCTGTGTATTTTACATGTAGACACATTTTTGGATCTTTCCATTTATGTGTTCTAACTATGTTGTCATCTTTTTGATTTTGGGAAATGTATATTTTCCCATAGTGCTTTTCAATTGTGTCCACTTTCAGTTGCATCATGTGATCCTTCACCTATTTCCAACTAGATATCTTGCATCGACATTGTGTTGGAACATAATTACCATTTTTAGTGTACACAGGTTCAATAAATGGATATTTTGCAGCCCATTCGAACTGGAAATTCCTTCCAATTGTCTTTTTTGTCATATTTCTTCTGACATATTTTATTTTTTTATCAGGGTTCAACTTCTGCATCTAGGATCTCAGGAATAATATTTTGATTCTCATGTCTCCTTTTTCTGGAAATAGACCTTGGAGTAGAAGCTTCCTCTGTTGGTGTATCATGAGAATTCGATGAATTTTCTTGTAGTTCTATGTCATCAAGGGACAAAATATTTTCCTCAACATATAATAGATCATCGATATGTTTAAATTGATTATTTTGTGAAGGAATTTTTGAAACGTCTGCATATAATTTTATAAAATTGTTACAAATATAACATTAATTTTACATATAGTTACATTTTTACACAGAGTACAAAGATTTTTAATAACAATATGAAAAACATAATTACCAAATTTTGTAAGACTAAATAACCTGTAAATAGCACATATTGATATTTTTCAGCTAATGTATAAACCACCCTTTTTTTTTATTTTCCAAAATAGCCAAGAAAAGGCTTACACCCTTTTTTGAACTGGCTAAATTTGTAATCTTCTTACGCTGATTTCCATAATCCATTGATATATCACTAAATTGAAAAAAATAATTCTTAGGACGAATTAAGTACAAATCTTATGTTTGAAGGCTCAGATATTAGATGACTTTAGGGTTAGACGACTCTAGGGTTAGAAAACTCTAGGGTTGGACGGCTCTGGGGTTAGACGACTATGTGGTTGGATGGTTCTTGGGTTAGATGACTCAATGATTAGATGGCTCTAGGATTGGATATCTCGAAGGTGTGACAACTTTGAGGTTGGATGGATAATGGGTTAGATGGCTAAGGGGTTCGAAGGCTAAGGGGTTGGATTAATAAGTGGTTGGATGACTAAGGGGTTAGACGACTAAGGGATTGGATGGCTAAATGGTTGGATGGCTTGCAGTTGTAGTTTGACAACATATGTTGTACAATATTGGTTGTCTATGTTTACTTCAACAAATATCCGCATGAAATGATTCTAAATGGCGGTGAATTACATGCATAAGCTATTATATGTGTAAAACCTAGGTGAAATGAATTGTACAAGGGACATGTCGGTCAAAAATTTTGGTGAATAAGTTGGATGCCAATTGTTGAAAATTTGCCAATTTGAATTTCAATAAACCTATATTTTCGTGAGTTTACGAAAAATTTCCACTAAAATTTTCCCTTTTGCACACTTCTCTACTAAGGGCTTGGAATGAAAACAACGTTTACCTGTGTGTTTATATCCTTTCGAGGATTACAGTTCTAATTAACATCATCTTTGCTCAATCTTCTAATTATTCATTACTAGAAAATGTTTGTCACAAATGTGTTGTGCCTTCTGATTTAACTTGTAGGAATACAATTGAAACGTTAGCATACAAAATCAATGAGAAGCATTGTTTCAGGCTTTAAGCCAAAAACGAGGCACTATTACAAGAATCCAAGATGACACCAGTAAAATAAAAATCTGGGCTAAAAATTTTATGAGCATGGAAATGCCAACATTTTAAGAGAAACATAGATGTCTCATGTTCAAATTTTTCCATGATTTCACATGGAAGATCAAATTATGTACAACCGATATATCCCTTCACAAGTAAATAAAAGATAGGTCAAACAAAACAAAATCCAATCTAGCAAAATGATCTCAGCATAAAGCTGGCCGCAAATATATCCATGTCCATGCATTGCATAGCTTGTGAAGTGTTGATTAACCCTGACACATGTCTAAAGATGAAAAGGAAAGTCTCTGGTTAGTCACTTTGTTATTCTCACATAGATTTTATAAACTATCTAAAAATGTAGACCATATTCCCGATAATAAAGCCATAATAGAAGCTTACCATTGTTGACCTTTCTAAATTCAGTTAAGACTAGATATATATTCTCAAAGGTTGTGCATGTCTCATCCCTTACCTACATATATGGAGGACAAGCTAAAATTCAGGTTTTTATTTCAAAATGAGAATGAGAAAATAGAATACTACAACACAAGAATCAAAAGATGTAATAAGTTGAGGTAAAGACACCTTTGCTCCAGTAAGGACAATCTTTCCAGAAACAAAAATGAGAAGAATAATTTTAGATTGTTTCATCTGATAAATCAAACCTGGGAACAATTTTGGCTCATACTGTAGAAGGAAACATAAAATATCAATACAACTATGTAGCATCAAGATAGAGACAAATTTACTGACAAATGCCCACACAACTTACGCTTGAAAAAGCACCATACGAATATACAAGCCCTTCCAATCTTATAGGAATTTCACATCATAGGATCCCACAATATTCTAGATCTTAAAGTTTTGCATATCAACACCATTTAAATCCTAGCGCTATAACAAATGTCAAATAAAATGCACACTTCAAATGATTATGATGTTGATGCAAGCAAATCAAATCCTTCACGGGGTTATCACCTTGAAATGAGCAGGAAACCCCAACTTTTGGATAATTCGAGCATACTGCAACACAACACACCCAATGTCAACACCAGCTAATCTAAACATGGTATTTTAATAATTCTAAATGTGCACAAACTAAACTCCAAAATGTTCCTAAGATGGCCAAAAAACTTAGCTGCAATAGAAAGTCAACTTCAAAATTTCCTTAGTATTTTTGATATCCATACTTGAAATACTTTCATAAGGTTTTACAAAGACTCTCAAATGAAAGTTGAATTACATGCAACATTCATGTGACATTCCAAATAAAAGTGAATTGGTCTACAAAGAAAAGTTTTGGTTATATCTACACCTTCCTGGATGAAACCTTGAAAAGTTTTTAATGACAGGAATGTCCCGAGACAAATTGTTGCAGGAGAGGTTTCTATAAAAGAAATAGAGACATTTACAGTATCATCTGAGAATTAAATTTGAAAATCATATCTTTCACAACTTCACAAAGAAATAGGTGGAAAAATCAATCCTTGCAATCCTCATTATAAGTTTTAATCACCTGAAGTTGAAGCGAATTCGAGTTATTGTCCACAACTTCCTTCCCATCAGCAACTCTGGAAGAACAATTTTGTAACTGTATACATCTGATTTCTCATTAAGCCTTGATGTTCTTACATATTCAGGGTCAACGTAACCAATGGTACCCACAACATAAGAAAAGGTGTGGGTTTTGGTCGAGGAAATGCACTTGGTAATGCCAAAGTTTGACGCTCATCTGATTGCCATATCTGCCTCGTAACTTATACTTTTTCAGATTTTTATTTAAATTTAATTTTGGGTGAATTGTTTCTTTCTATTTGTTTCTTGTGGATTCAATATGTATCTAAATTGTTATAGGGTTTTTCTTTCTGTATGTTTTTAAGTAGAATCATAATGTAGTACTTGTTTAGGTGATTGTACTGGGCATTCCTTATCTAATGAATAGACAATTTCTCCCATGGGTGTCCAATTTTGAAATAAATCCTTCAAGCATTATTTGATTGTATGATTTGTTATATGATAATTACACTATGACTGAAACTATCTATTTATTTGTGCCTTTATTAAACTTACACCTCTTTTTGAAGCTTGCTTTGATTATCTGATTTTTCATTATGACCAAAAATATCTTAATACTTGTCTTCATGTAGCTTAAAGATTCAGCTATTGGTTTCCTTGGTGGGTTTAGTATCAAGAATTTCAATGGGTGTCACTAACATTACCCAAGTGTATCCAAACATTAGGATTTCTGAAACAAGGAAAGAAATCACATGGGGTGATACTTAGATAGGGAAGTTGCATTTGTTGCAGGTTCATTTTTTTCAAAGTAAGCATTTCAACAAGTATGTCAAGTGCAGTAGTTTGTATGCAAAATATAGGATTATAAAGATAACATGTGAATTGTTTAACTAAACCCCTCAAGATCCAAGGAACTTAAAAGCACTATTTACATGTCATCAATACTTCACCTATCTAATTTTTGAGAAGGCAAGAAAGACATTGTTTGTTATAAACAATCTTTAAACGCACTCTTGTGACAGAAGTTCAGTTTGTAAATTACATATCATTTATAACAACACTTTCATCATTCAAAATCATCTCCAATAAGCTCCATTGTTGTCACAGAAATTACAGATTAAATTGTCGATGTGATTTTTTTTGTGTTAGTTATTTTGCACCAATAAACTTGTTCTTATCAACATTCCACAAGCACTTATGGATGCAATTGCTAGTGTTAAGGTGGTGTGAAGTGCTAATCTATCAAAGTGCCAAAATGGACCACAATGCTAGATGAATTTCCCTCTACACCTAGATTGTTTGGCCTGTTAATGTGGTAGATTTTGGTAGTAAATAGTTTGCTAGTTCGAAGTAGTACCATCATGTATTCATATGTGAGCCAACCTGAATTGGTGTACTCAAACTCAGAAGGGAGCTTAGTCTAAATTTCACGTGGTAATAACTCCACAAAAGAGGAGTTCAAGAATAGAAAATAAAAAACACTTACTCAAAATGTTTGTTGTTCCAAAACATTAACTTTGGAAACACATTCATAGTAAATAGACACATTAAGAAGTTTTAAAATTACATGGAAAATTATTTTCAATGTAAAGCTTAAAACAAAGAATCATCAAATGCAACATCCCATCATGAAAATTTGAAAAATACAACACCTCCATGGAAGTTGAAATGTGTGTAAGTGTAGCGATTTTTTTTTGCAATTGTGTACCTCTTAATGTAAACATTATACTTAGAAGAAGACAATGTTGGTAGAATTTTCAAATGCAATGTGAATTTGTAAACATTATAAAAGGAATGTGAGTTTAGTAGAATTTTTAATAAGTTGCAATTATTTTTCATTATCTTATCAAACCAAAACACATGGATTTGGTAATCATTGTCCAACATATTATTACCCTCGTGTAAGAGCAACATTGTTGTAATTTAAGACAAAAAATATTTGCAGTCGCATACAGATGCAAAATTTAGTCCATACATACTATAAGAGGTGATTGAATCAAATGATCCAAGATCAAATGTGTTGGTGAGAAAATTTATCGGGGGAAAAACTTGTGGATTTCTTACTAACGATCTGTGAATATAAGTCCCTCTAATTAATTGGTGTAGTTACAATATATGCATGCATGATTGAAAGTGAGTTTTCTTTGGGTGGCCTTCTAGTCGGGGATCCAACACGGGCACTCTACTGACCCTGCGGTAAAGCAAGAAATATCTTGTTAGGGAAGACTTTTTTCTGAAGAGTGGGAAATGGGAGTGAGAAAAGAGGTTGGAAAACTAATGTTGTAGGTAGAAAATCATATTCCTACACACACAAGTTAGAAGTTTCATCACATGCATAAATTAAGAGGAAGTAACTATGCAAGTAGCAATAAGTACAAATAGAATTTTATGAGCACAAAGTATCGATAAAATCCCTTAGTAAAATAAATCTATAAAATCCTTCTTATTGCATTGATTACTCAAACCAAATTTGTACATAGTGGGGAAATGGAGGAAATTTGAGAATGAGGGGAATGGAAGAATTTGGCTATCTCGTTTGTTCTCTCAATGCACTCTTGAGTTTACAAAATCAATCACCCACCCTTTGAAATGGGAATGGATTTAGAATTTATAGAATGAGGAACAACTCTTCATCTTCCTGATGACCCTCCATTTGCCTTATTTCTAACTTTAGACTATTCATATTCCTACCAAATATTAAGTCCCTTTTATAAAATCAAGGTGACATAATTTACTTGATGTTTCTAAAGTCACTTTTAGGTGACTTAATGGCATATCAAGAAGTGAAAACCCCAACAAATAATTAGAACATTTGAAGAGAGAGAAATTTGGGGAGAGAGAAGAGAGAGAGAAGAAGAGAAGATGTTTCCCCTAATGAAGTCCAATGATCCTCGTTGATGGAAATATAAAATGCAATGAAAATTTGAATCTTCCAACTCATGTGAATCTCCTTCAAATTGGCTCATAGATGCTTTGGAATGAGTGTTTAAAAGTTTTTTGAATGGTTTTTCCGATGACCGCAACTTCTACCCTACACAAGATACTCCTGTAAGCTTGAGCCACGAAGTGAGTTTTGGGAGAAACTGTTGAATTCCATGAGATGAGTCTCAAATTCCCTACGAGAAATGACCATGGATGATGCCAAATGATGGTGTTGACCTGAATGACCATCCCCTTATTCTTCTAAAACCTCTCCTTGAGTATGAGTTACCATTAATAGCGAGTACCCACATGGGAAACTTACTATTTTTAGTAAGCACCCATATAAAGGACTTACTATTTTTAGTAAGTGTTTCATTTTCACTATTTTCAACTCTAAACACTCAATCTAACTTCCTCATGACCTCTGGTGCACATGCCTGTTGCCACAGGTCAGCTAGAGTCACTTTTGATGATGACTTTCCAAACATAGCAAGTCTATAGTAAGAAAGACTTACTATTTTTAGAAATTGACTGTTTCTAGTGCTTGATTTGACGATGGAACATATTTTTTTGGACTTGACTCTTAGTTGTTATTGATCACACCCTCTTAATTTTACATAGATTTTTCTCATTTAGAATGACTTGGAAATAAATTTTGAAATTTTGACCTGGTAGTGGCTTCGGGCATGTAGCTACCATGGTGACCATTAATGGAGATTGAAATTTTACAGGTATGGTTTTTGTATCCCTGTTGTGAGATAAAAGACAACTCCATTGTGATAGGTTTTTCATTTGGAGTCTTATGTGCATGTTTTTAGCTCGACTCTTATTGTTGGACATTGATGGGAAATCTAATGAACGTGAGCTAGTTCACGAACTAGGAGTTTTTGTTGGAAGAAAATGATTCTGGGCACCATTTGACCTCTTGTTTGTATTGCATATTCATTGATCATCTAGAAAAATTTTTAAGTTCGAAAAAATATGGCATCTTGATCCAACTTGTACTTTGTCAAGATATGAATGAGTTTTTGATTCGGAGACTTCATAGGTTATCTAGTGAAAAATCTCCGGTTTCTTGTCTTTGTCCTTCATCATTTCCACTCCATTTTTCTCTAACACCTGCATATTGTTTTATGTATTCATGATGTGGAGATTTTTTTGCATCATGATGAAGCTGGTCCTTAGATCTAGCAATGGCAGACTGGGTTCAGTGTGACAAGCAAGAACATTGGACCATCTGGAGAGAAGCTGTGGGACTTGCAAACTTTAGATGGACCTCCAGAAAAGACTAAGTTCTTGAATTCCTAAATTACCTGCCACAAGTTACTCTAGTGATAGGAAAAATGGGTATCTATCCTAATGCCCCTAACCTTCCAAGGAGATAGGGAGAGAGAGAGAGAGTGTGTGAAAGAGAGCCTACACTGAAGTGGTGATACACCAGAAAAGGAAAGAGGGCTGAGATACTCTGTTGAGGGAGGATGAAACACTGGGAAAAAGGAGATGGGGGAGGTTAGACTTAAGTGACACAGGTACCCATAATCCAAATCTAGTTTCCATTGAAACTCCATGAAACATGACATGTGGCACACGATCTGAAAACATGAAATACATGCACAAAAATGCAAACATGAAATGGAGAGGCAGAAAGAAACAATCAAAACATGAGAAAGGGTTGAAGAACACCATAAAAACATGATTTTATTGCTATATAAGGTGCACAGACCATTACATTACATACATCAGGAGGAACAAATACACTTTCCAAGGCATAAGAGACAGGCATTACAGATCAAATGGAGTTGGGAATTCTGCCAAATTTGACAGAGTTTCCCCACATGGGTCCTAAAATGTCTCTCTCCTTAAATGAGAAAGTTTTATAATATATAGAATGTCCCCCACCTCAGAGAGATAAGAAGAGAAACTTGAACTCAGCTCTGAAATGATCAACCACCAACAAGCATTGAATGCCCCTAAAAATCCACCTATAATATGTTTCAATGTCTTGAGTTCCCCATGTCTGTTTGGCATGTTGGAGAAGGAAAGATGGAAAATCTAGATCAGATCTAGGTGGTTGAAGCTAATCAGATCCTTCATTAATGGCATGAAATACATTTTCCTAATTTTTACCCATAAAATCCTACTTGAAAATAATGATTTTATTCTTGAATGTACCCCATAGAGGAGGTTGAAATCTTTCCAAAGAAGTCACACAGATTGAATTTCGAGCACTTGGAGTAAAAAAATATGGGTATCTGAAGATTTGTATATGAGACTGTACTAAAAATGGTAAAAATGTAATCTTTGCAAAGACTGGATTCCGCCGGATTCAAAAATTCAAAATGGTGCGCTTTTGTGAAAAAGGAACAAAAAATGATAAAAATCTCCTTCACAGCTCCGCAGGCCCAAAAATACACTTTTTGCCCCAAAATAGCTTGTGTTCAATCCTGCAACCTTCTCATTTTCCATTTTAATCATCCACCTTCTGAAACTGGCCCACATTTTGCACATTTAGAAGGTGTGAAAAAGTCCTTCCGAAGGCTGCGTGCAACCCTGAATTTACACTTGACTGAAAAATTTTGGGAAACTTCCCAAAGCCTTCCAAAAATTTTCATGATCTTACTCAAGGTCTGTAATATTACAAGGTAATGTTGGCAAAAAGTCTTACCCCAGGCTTCGCCAAGGCCCGCTTGATTGGCTAAAAAATCCAGCAAGGCCCGCCTTCCTGCTTTTACCTAAAACATAGTATTTTGTGGAGCTAGGCAAAAATGTTAGGGGAGAATTTTGGATTTTTCCTTTGAAATTTGACTTGAAGAGACACATGTCTCCTTCCTAACTGGATTTCTCTATTTCTTTGTGTTTTGGCTAAGTCCCTTTTGTTTGGCAGGGCCATATGTCTAACCTTGGACACGTGGAGGCTTAAACACATATTAGGAGACATAAAATTTCATAGATTTTACCTTTTGAATTTGCATGGAGATATTTGGGACACAGTTTGAAAAATTTTTGGCCTTCGCCAGCCATCCCTTGGAATTTTCAATGGCCAATAGTTTTTCTTTTCTTGATGGGTCAAGGGCCTGTGACACTTGAAGGACTACTTTTTGTGCCTTGAAGAACCCTGAAGTCATGTGGAACCATCTGAATTCACCTGGTTACCTCATTTGAGATTTTAACTCTGGATTTCTGCCACCTATTTGAATGGTTTTGTGCCTATGGACTACGTGGAAGCTTCTACCCTCATTTGAGGGTCACCTATTGGCTTCCATGAACTTTTAAAAAATAAGGCAGCATAAGATGTGCTTCCATCATTTCCCTTTCATACTTGAAACAATCAATGGCAGCGCTTCTGTCCTGTTTCATTGATTCTGGACCACATGGTGAGATCCATGCTTGTTTGTAAACCTAAAGATCTTTACCTTCCAGCCTTGAAGGGTGTATGTACATCTACATGAGACATGTGGATGACTTAACCTCAACTTCCCTTATACTTAACTGATTCAGGGGGCTCAAGTGAAACCTATCCCCTTTTTGACTCTTAGGACATGTGGAGATTCATACGCTTCTCATTTGGAACCCCACTTTTGGACTTCTAACCTTGGAGTTGTACATTGAGATCACGTGAGCACCCTCTGCTGAGTCCCTTCCATCACTTAGCCGATTTAAATGGCTAATGAGACCCATGTTTTTAGACCTGGACTACATGGAGGGCTTCCACTGCACATTTGGGGCCTCCGCTATTTCCTTGACCTTTGAAGCATGACATATTAGACATGTGGGGGCTATCCACTGCTCTTGCTTGCAGCATAGGCATTTTAGCAAACTCCTTTTTTGGCTAGGGTACCTTCTACTTATTTAGGAATTGATTGGGTCAGGTCCAATGACATGTGGAAGCTCTGCACACTCATTTGGGGACTGCCCTTGGGTCTTATCTCTTTGAATTATTGCACTGATTGTGACATGTGGAGGCTTATAAGCACATATTTGGGACCTGCCTTTTGAATGTGACCTTTCACAAATTACCACCAAGCTGATACATGGTGCCTTCCACGAGTCTTTTGTTTGGCCCCTGATTTCAACTCGATATGCGATGATTTAATTCCAAAAACTTTGAGCCTTTCCCCGTTTTCCTTCTTGTGAGCTTCTAGCCTCCTTTGATGTTGTTTGAACTCCTCATGAACATTTCTCCTCCATTCTAGAGTCCCGCTGTGCAACTTGACTATTGGATTTGAAATGTTAGCTTGCAGGACTGAGCCGACCCTGAAGATTATCTCTTGTGTGGGGTCATGTTTGATCAATTTTAGTAATGGAAGACAACAATTGGGATAATGAATTTGTTGTGTACACAAGCCATACTATTTTAGATGACAAATGAGACTCATGGATTATAGGGGAATGTTAAAAATCTTTACCTAGCCTTTGTCAGGAAGCTGGCCACAAAGTATTTGAGATATGTAGGTTAACGTGTAGAAAATGGGAAGGTTGTGTGGACCAACAGGGTTTCCCCATTGACTAAGTTGTCGTATGTTATATTTTTTAATGGAAGGACCAGATAGCTCCAGCACATTGTGTAACTTGATTTCATCATTTCACATAACTAGTACTTTATATATCAATTTATCCAAAGTTGTGCACTCATCGGGACACTTGGTAATAGATCCTCATGGGATCAAGATTTGTACACTCCCCTAGCTCCTATGGAGCATTTACAAAGTTGCACATGTCCTTCTAACATATTGTTTACTTTCCTCTCAAATCCATGCCACTCTTCTACCCTGGAGGTTTCTGTACGTACCCAAAATTGTAAGGTACTGTACTGCCAGAACAACATGACACGTGCCCCAATGATGATACAGGTCTCCTCGCAAGGTGTTCAGGATCCTAAAAAAGCTCTCCAAGTGTGTGTTAACATCTTGCATGCCTCACTTAGCCCCGCGTGCTTTGTTTTTCCCTTTTCCCCTCTTTTCTTGGCCTTTTTATCTTCAGTGACGAAACCGCTGCCTTGCCTAGGTGGCGGTCTTGTGACTTCCGCCCTGAACAGGGCGGCAGTCCTATAACCGCCACCCTACTCGGGGCAGTGGTCCTTTACGTGTTTTCCAGAAAGTTATTTTAACATGACTCACGTAAATTCAATGTTTTACCAGCTTTCTTTCACCGCCATAAGCTTGCATTTATGATTCTGGTTCCCTGGAATAGTGTTTTGCCATTGTTTATAGTTTAAGAGTTGGTTTTTACCTTGGGTAAATGCAAATCCTATAAATAGATGGCTTGTGCTCAAGAAAATGGCCCCTCAAATTTGCCTCTCATTTCTCATTTCAATAGATTTAGTCTTTTCCTTTTGCTTAGGATTCATAGTTTAGTTCATTGCATGCTTTGTTAGCATTGTTTTACTGTTGGTAAGCCACAAATCCATCTTGTGCAGGCAGTGCTGTTATTTCATCCAATCCATTGGAGTAGAATAGCTTAGGAAGCCATTAAAGTTGCAGGTTTTTCTCCTCAAACAGGATAGTTTCAGGTTCTGGACGCTTCATGTTGCATGACTCGCAATAGATCCCGCTAGGAATTGCATAAGCCAAGCCCTGTACTCTTGCACTATCCCTCTCCTACTCGCATTGTATTCAGTCTGTATTCTGAGCTGCCTTTGTCCCAATATCTACTTCTGTTGATGCTAGCATTACACGCTTTTCTGGATCCACGTGAACATGAAGGAACGAGGAGATCACACTGAGGGGACAAGATCACACACACCATCGGATTCGCCACTGTTCTACAGAATCCAGGTTCTAGCTTTCAAAGTTCTAGTTAGAATCATATCAAATAGAGTAGTTAATCATTTTATTTCAGTAAATTCTATTCTCGATATTGCTAGGGAAGCTGTGGGGATTGATAGTTTCTGAGAAACTATGATTCACTCCTCACTTTTGAGGTAGGATCGAGAATCTTGCAAATAGATTAGATCAAGCTATTTTATTGTTTAGAATAGATCTACAAATTGCACAGACAAATAGCTACACTCGGTTATTTTGTTTGTTTTAAATTGATTATTTTAGTTGTCATTTCTAGATATTTTAAATAGTTACTTTCTTAAATTCGTAAAGTTCATCAGAAAAGACAAAAAAATAGAGAAATCATATATAGGTATATTCGACATAGTTAAGTTTCATTTTACTGTAGTTCGTTTTACTTTGTTTTTTTGTATGACAATCACGGGACCTAGAGAGCCCAGAGAATACGTATTCGAGCCAATCGTGCCTCAACCCAATCTCATCACAGCAATAACTGATATAGATCAAAATCTCAGGATTCAAGTCTTCCGAACAATGGTAAGCTTGCAAGAAATCAATTCCCAATTGAGTGGGTTAAACGTAGAAGATGACCAAGCACACACGTTTTGGTCAAATCAACCGAACTACAGATTACACTAGACAACATTCATATGACTGTAGAAGGGTTCGAAAGAGAACAAACCTTTGGTTGTGATCCTTTGGTCCCACAGCCAGGTGAAGGAGACACTCTTACAGATATAGATACCAGCCTAAGAATCCAGGTTGCAAGAACGCCTGTAAGATATTCTGAGAAAATCACACAGTTATTGATCCTAAATATAGAAGCTGAGAAAGCATACGATTACTAGGATACTAGGGATTAGGACTTGATTCCACGCATGACCATAACAGGTCCACAACAACTAAGAGTCTACGGTTGTGATCCACAAATCCCACAACCCAACAAATCTATAGGAGAATTAGACATAGACACTGGCCTACGCACACTAGTATTCCGGTCTACTCCACTTCCACCTATCATCATCGAACAATTATCCTTGCTAGACACAGCAGCTAACAGAGCTAGGGAATTCTGGACTAGGCCAGAGAATCGTCCATAGAATTGGCTATATTTACCATCCACCATATGACCCTGTCCGGAGAAATACACGAAACTATCCCGGGTCATTTTCCACGTATTCCACAACCTATAGATCGAATCACGCCAGAGCTCGATATTGATTGGAGCCTTTGAGTAGTCATCCTTGCTGACCGATCTATCACACCAGTTCAAGTTAGGAGGGCCTTCTTTGCCTTAGATTCACAAATTCCACTAGTGCGTATTGAAGACATTATATTTCCTAATTAGTTTGTCTGCATCCCATACATATTCCATCCC
Organism: Taxus chinensis; assembly: GCA_019776745.2. Taxonomy (NCBI): domain Eukaryota; kingdom Viridiplantae; phylum Streptophyta; class Pinopsida; order Cupressales; family Taxaceae; genus Taxus; species Taxus chinensis. The sequence goes on from JAHRHJ020003543.1 coordinate 533,978, forward strand.
CACCGGCTGTCTCGGCACGACCTCGGGAGGTCGGGTGCGAGGAAGAGTCACTTGTAGATTCCCATGCTCGCTTGTCACTTTTCCGTCGTACAAAATTGGTGAACCCGACGTGAAACAAACAACTGTTTCACCTTCTGTACCTCATTAACCTTCACATCAGCTTCACCAACAAAATTGGTGAACCCGACATGAAACAAACACTTTCTAGTTTTCACATTCTTACATCTTCAAGTTTAGTACTTTTCATCTTTTCCACCTCATTGGCTTTCATCACCCTTCCCATTATTCTGTGGGTATTCATATACCCCCCGAATATGTCGGGATTCGATACATATGGCAGACCCCTCTTGGGTCTTGAGGCATACTACGCCCAATAGAATAGACAATCATCACCCTCACTCTCAGTGTGGGGTGACAACTATTCAACTAATCAGTTGTCAACACAAACTCTGAGAATCAGATATAACTCATCATTTCAAACTGAGGGGTTAGATCAGCTCGCTCAAACGCAACAAACAGAGCCTTCAGGCTCGAACAATATGACGTTCACCGGAGAATCTGGTTCATCTCCTCAGATGCTACTTAGACCACAAATTAGTAGACAATCAGACTCATACCGAGGTTTAGATGATGAATATTTGGTACGTTATGCCAGGAATGACCAACGTTCTCGAAGTATGTATCCACCTGTAGGAGGTTTACAAAAACAACCCGAGGTCTCTTTTCAAGAAAATACCTCTATGCCACTGCATATAGGAAATACCCTTAGAGAAACTTGGCAAGATAGTGATCAGTTCATAGCAGGGTATCACATGCCTATACAAAACCATGGTATACAACAAATGCCACTACGCTAAAACATTGTGACTTCACCAAATGAAATCATTTCAACGTTAGTAGAAAAGGTTAGAGGATTAGAAATTGCCCAAGCAAGTCAAAATTTACAATTCATGAAAACAGGAAGTTCCAATCCTCCACACCATCCTAGCCAAGTAGATCTCCTCACAGGATTAGGCACGTTAGGCATGACTCCTCAGTATTCACAACAAATGCCAACTAGACCCACCATCTCTAGCATTGTTCCTCCCGGTCTAGTACAGAACAATCCATTCATGGACAGTACCCCGTCATACTTAAACATGTACTCCAAATCACCACAAGGGGATATGTTCTCCTCTCCCGGCATGTTTGCTCAAACACAGGGGCTTCCTTATGTCCCTGCCAACGCATACGCTGTGCCATACCAACAAACCATTCCACCACCACTCCCTCAACAGGCACTGTCAATGGTCGAAACATATGTGATAGGGACGTACTTAGAATATTTGAAAGAGCCCTTTGATTTCACCATACGAAGCGTCATGCTTCCAATACCTCTTCCCGATTTGCCCAAATACAAAGGAGAGGGAGATCCAAATGCGCATATCAAAGCTTACGCTATAGCCATTCGAGAACTACTCCCATGGGATGGGGTTGTTGCTAAAATATTTCCAAAAACCTTGGAAGGCATCGCTCTCGATTGGTATTATAGAATACCTTAGGCTTCCATACATTCATTTAAACAACTTGTGTCAGAGTTCATCAAGGCCTTCGACATGAACAAATTATTAAGAACAGGAATCAGAGAGTTCTTACACATCAAACAAGAACACAACGAATCTGTCACCCATTTCATCCAAAGGTGGCGTACAGTTCTTTATTCTTCGGCAAGTGCTCCAAATATGGATCAAATGGAACTATGCGATTTATTCCTTCATTCACTTAACAGAGAAGTAAAGGAAGAAGTCTAGAAGTTCCCATTAAGAACTTACGATGAAGTACTGGAGAGTGCTCTTCGAATAGATCAAGTAGCAATTGATAGTGGTCGCAAAACATATGGAGCAAACGGGAGGTTAATCACCCCCAACTAGAACACTACAACTTATCCTACTACCACGAAAGTCAATCAAGGACCTAAAATCCTTAACAAAAATCTTGGGGTGTAACAACAGATGGAGTAACCGACCAGCCTAAGAAGGTAAATGTTGTCAATACTCCATCACAAATAAATAAACAACGAAACAACAACTTTACCCCAAAAATCAATACAGTGGATTTTAATCCACATCAACAACAACAACAACAACAACAACAACAATGGTGAAATCCCCATACAGGGTCCAAGCCAAAATTCAACTAGGTACCAAAACCAGAATTCAAACCAAAGACCACAAATGCAAAATTTTAATAGACAACGGTTTGATCAAAATTTTGGGCCACAATACACGCCAAACCAACAAACTAGGAATTACAATCCTAATTCGTATTGTGGTTTCCACAAAATTCGGGGCCATGACACTAGAACGTGTCGTGACTACAACAAATTCATGCAACGCTTACCAGATGAACAAAAACAACTTTTCATGGATATGTTCTTAGCAGATCCTATGTCACCAACATCAAGTACCTTTTCAGGGGAAGTTTCCCCTCAAAATGCACCCCTGAAGATCTTTAATGATCCACTCCCAAATCACGATAACAACAGGCTAAATCTAACTGGGACGAACAAGGGTGTAATGACAGGAAACAATGATTATGAAGCCTCGACCTCGCTAAATCCATTAGTTGCGCCGCAACTAGGAAGTCAGCCACGACCTAAGGTAGTCAGTTTAGTGGAGTTAGACACCGAGCTTCCCATCGAAGCTATAACAAGGACGCGAGAGTATTTCTCTCAGCCAAGTCCAAGCCACCTGCCAGAGGTAGATGACATCCAACAAATCGTAGTAAAACCTGTGGGAGCCTATGATTTGATTAACGACCTAACAAAAACCTTCTCACACATTTCATTCTTAGACAGTTACTAAAGAACTCTCCTGCCCATAGGGATGCTCTTTTAGAAGCATTAGGTTTAGGTCATCTAATTAACATCACTCCACCACCTGAAACACAGGTAAATCATGTGGACTTCGACGTTCATCCTCCAGGGCAGGCAGATAAGGATGTTGAATTCATATTCGAGATAAACAAAATGCCGACAGATGCTGAGATCGCATGCCGAGGTGATCCAGCCTTACATTTGCAAGTATGGGTTTATAACAACTATGTAAAGCATGCAATGGTTGACGATGGGGTGGAAGTTAACATAGTCCCCTTCTCTTTCCTCCAAAAGCTAGGGTATGGAGAAACCAATTGCTCCACAACTCGAAATACACTAAGGGGCTATGATAGTCTTAAAGCCACTTCAGTTGGAACTATAATATTACCAGTCACCTTAGGACCCAAAACCATCTTGACTGAGTTTTATATCATAGATCGGGAAACTAACTATAATATGATCCTCGGCCGACCTTGGATACACCGCATGAAGGCAATCCCTTCTACACTATTTCAAGAAGTAAGGTTTTTACATTTAGGAAAGGTATTCGTAGCCAAAGGTGATCCAAAACCATTTGATGTACACCTAGCTGACTTAAAGAAAAGACCAGGTGTACACTCAGAGTTTGAACTCCCAACAAACCAACTTAATAAGCCTACCGACGTAAAAACAAAAGAAAAGTTGGTACCTACAATAGATCTTGAAACTATGAGCCTAGCCAAAGCAACCCCAACCCCCAAAGATGAGGCTAAAACTGTAGAAGTAGTATCATTAGGAACTACTGCAAAGATCGTTGAACTGCTAGAAAATGATCTACCAATATTCTTACCATTCGATTCAGTAGGCATAGGATATTCCCTAGGCATTGGCTCTCTTCCAGCAGAGGATCTCTGTATGGTGGAAGTAGAATATGCAAACACAATAGATATCCTACGTCCATATTCCCAGTCGAATATTGGACACTCCATTTTGATGGAGCTAGATGCCGTTATGGAGCGGGGGCAGGTGTAATCTTCACTTCCCTTGAAGGAAAAGTCTCAACTTTTGCCTTTAAACTAAATTTCAAGTGCACAAACAATGGCGCTGAGTATAAAGCCCTCCTCCTTGGCCTCATCTTAGCTAAAAGAATTGGTGTTGATAACATCAGAGTCTTAGGAGACTCGCAATTAGTAGCAAACCAAGTCTCTGAGGCATATGAAACCAAAGCCGAGCACTTACAACTTTACAAAAAAGCTGTATTAGATTTAAGCAAGGAGTTTGACTTCATATCAATTGAAGCAATCCCGCGAGAGAAAAGTCTTCTCGCCGATTCAATAGCAACTTCAGTGTCACGTTTTACTCCAAGCAAATGAGTTAGAGGATACCCGTTTCATGGTATCCCTTCGTGATGAACCATTGATAAAGACAATGACAGATTCTCTTTTAAACGGAAATGAATCTACTATCCTAGACCATGTTGATAGTGATATGGCCACTTTGGATTACTTAAACGCCTATGCGGCACTACATCTCTCCTATCATATGATAGATTTGTCCTTAATCCCGCATTCATCTTCCTACTTCGGAAATCCCATGATGGATCTTCCCTCACAAATGGAACCTAGCATATGCACAGTAGAAAATGGGGATGATTTGGATTTACCTCCAGCGCCACCTAAGTTTGAAGAGGGTAATGCCTCTTTGATCGAAGAAACAATTGATATTAACATCGGAACGGAAGACGAACCAAGGATATTGAAACTAGGGTCCTCGTTAACCCCAGAGGAAGTAGAAATACACACTCGGATCCTCAAAGAACATCAGAAGGCATTTGCATTTAATTATAAGGAAATGACAGGAGTTGCACCCCACATCGCGGTGCATAACCTCGTCACTAAATCTGATGGAAAGCCAGTTAAACAAAAATCGAGACCCATGAAACCCAAGGTAGCTCTCATGGTAAAAGAGGAGGTAATAAAACTCCTCCAAGTAGGATTCATCAAGCCAGTCGATTACTCCCAATGGGTATCTAATATCATTCCCGTTCTCAAGAAGAATGGAAAGATACGCATCTGCATAGATTTCTGAGACATCAACAAAGCGTGTCCTAAAGACGACTTCTTGTTGCCATCCATTGATGTCATTGTTGATGCAACAGCTGGGTTTGAACTTTTGTCTCTCATGGATGGATTCTCGGGATACAATCAAATCAAAATATCTGAACAAGATCAAGCTAAAACCACATTTATAACTCCTTGGGGAACTTATTGCTATGCTGTCATGCCATTTGGTCTCAAGAATGCTGGTGCTACATACCAGCGAGCTATGACATATATATTTCATGATTTAATTCATAAAATCATGGAATCCTATGTAGATGACTTGTTGGCTAAGGCCAAGAATCATTGTGACCATCCGGAAGTACTCCACTCATTCTCTCACGTATGATAGAATACGAAGTCACGCTAAATCCAGAAAAATGCGTCTTTGGTGTAACAGGAGGGAAGCTCCTAGGTTACATCATATTGTCATGAGGGATAGATGTTGACCCAACCAAATTTCGGGCTGTCCTCAAAATGGTTCCACCTTCGGATGAATCTGGAATCAGGTCATTTCTCGGAAAGCTGGGTGCAATCCGAAGATTCATCTCGGACTTAAGTTTCTCCATACATCCAATCAACAATTTACTCAAGAAAGACTATAGCATTGATTGGACTGAAGATTGCAATAAAGCTTTCTATGCAGTTAAGCATTTCTTGTTGTCACCACCTACGCTAATGCCACCTAAGTTAGATCACCCGTTAATTTTATACTCACGAGCTACCAATGTCTCACTAGCCTGCATGCTAGCTCAAGAAGACGATGCCAAGAGAGAATGCGCGTGATTTATTTCATTAGCCGAACGTTGCTCAACTATGAAACACGTTATACCTAAGCAGAATGAGAATGCCTCTCCATAGTTTTTGCAACCAAATGCCTAAGACATTATATGCTAAATCAAGAAACAAGGGTCATGGTAAAAATAGACCATTTACGAACTTTCCTCACACAAGGGTCCTTGTCTAAAAAGGCTGGACGTTTTATAACCTTAATGGGGGAATTCAAATTAACATTTGTAAATCAGAAGTCGGTTAAAGGACAAATCATCGCAGATTGGTTAGCTGATAACCCATTAGATGGAGGCGATCTAGTAGATTTAGATTTTCTAGATGAGTGCGTATACTACATCAAAACCTGACCCTCTATCTCTGAGTGTCCCTGGTACACTGATATCATTAATTATATCATGGACCATACGTATCCAGAAGGAGCTACACCACAACAAAGAAGGCGATTACGTATTATTGTAGCTAAATACATCATTATAGAGCAAGTGCTCTATCGGAAAGCGTTTGATGGAATGCTCCTAAGATGTGTCGACACAGAAGAATCCAAGAAGATTCTCCATGAATCCCACAGTGGAATGTGTGGAGGCCACTTCGGTGGTCATGCCACCACTCATAAAATACATCGAATGGGCTATTTCTGGCCTACTCTAGAACACGATGCAGTAGAGTTTGTACGCAGGTGTCATAAGTGCCAAGAATTCTCCCATGAGATCCATATGCCGACACAAGCTCTGTAACCAATCGCTACTCCATGGCCCTTTTCTACATGGGGCCTAGATTTAATAGGGAAATTCTCTCCCTCATCCACAGAATGGCCATAATTTTATAATCACGGCCACCGAATATTTTACCAAATGGGTAGAGGCTATGCCTCTTACTACTGTACTTGGTTCTGTAATCGCCAAGTTCATTTTGAACCAAATCATTTGCAGGTATGGTATCCCGCAAATCATTATCTCCGATAATGGAACTTCTTTTAAGAATGAAGAGGTTCGCGAACTATGCAATAAATTTAAGATAAGCCATCATACGGCTTCCTTATATTACCCTCAAGCCAACGGACAGGCTGAAGCGACAAATAAAACACTAAAAGCCATTCTCCTTAAAACGATGAAAGAAAACAAACGAGATTGGCACTTGAAGTTATATCCAGCCTTATGGGCCCACCGAACCTCAATAAGAACACCAATGGGAGCAACTCCTTTCTCACTAGTATTCGGGGCAGAGGTAGTTCTCCCACTCGAGGTTGAAATACCCAGTCTCCGCATTTCATTACAAGGGATTCTGGATGAAGACGCTTACAGAGAAGCACGTCTCTCCCAACTAGAAATCCTAGATGAAGCTAGGTTAGATGCTGAACAACGACATAGAGTCTATGCTGACCGGATGTGCCGGTAGTATAACAAGAAAGTCTATGAACGCGACATATATGAAGGTGATCTAGTTCTAAGGCTAGACAGCCGGATCGACAAGAAGACCGGAGAAGGAAGGAAGTTCCGTCCCAAATGGTTGGGCCCATACCGAGTCATGAAGGACTATGGAAATGGTGCATACCTCTTATGTACGCTAGAAGGTGAGGAATTTGGTGAAACAGTCAATTCCCTACACCTCAAGCGTTTCTACGCGTAAGCAGCTAGCACTACTTATATATCTATCTACATTGCATTTTCATATAGATTAGGATCATATTGTCCACTTGTTTCATACACAAATTGTGATCAAGGAATCTATTCTCAAAGCAATTCATTACAAACTCATGATGTTGTTGGCATAAACTCTTTAATCATACTTCTCCATTTTCATGATATCATCAAATTATCTCGGAATCATTTTATCAAATAAAGCTAGACATGACGAAGTCTTAACAGTAACCATACCAAGATCTGCAAGTTTATTCTCACTTTTGGTTTCTTCTTAGGGTAGGTGTCTTGCCTATGGTCTGTTCTAGAAGCTTCATGGTGTCACATCTATCCCATATGTATATCTCTTTGGAAATAAACACATACTGACATTTTACTCAAATAAACAAGTCAAACGTTGATCAAACAGAAAATTTTAATTTTACACATTTCCTTGCCCCACCAACCTTTGGTGATGAGCTTGCGTCTCTTACTAGTGATGTAGGGTTGGGAAAGGATGGAAATTCCCTTACTCACCTATGCTTGCCCACGGTGATAAACCCACGCTTCTTACTAGTAGCATGGGGCAAAGTGTAGGGGGTCCTCTTGACAAATAAATGCAAAAGGTCATACACAAACAATTCAAACTTTGAAACTTTGAGTCAAAAATAAATGAATCAGATGTTCAAAATCCCAAGAGAGTTAAAATCCTAAAAACCTAGATTTTGTCTACTATGTGGCCATTTATGGGTCTAAGTCTGGATAAACCGCAAAGCAAGTTGCATCCAAAACTATGAAGTCACTCGAGTGGAGTGGGACTTGTGGTGTCCTAATTTGGTTCCGCCAAAGCTTTGTCTGTCTTCCATCACTATCATTTCACTACACCTCATAACTTGCGCCCTTCCCAACTCTTGGTGATAAGCCCTCGCATCTTACTAGTTGCGTGGAGTTGGGGGTAGGGGCAGGTTTATCTGTTCATCGTACCGGTTTATTTCATCACTTTGCCAAAACAAACATGAAGTATCCAAAATTGCTTACAGAAACTAAGATTCAAAATCACATTATATCTACATCATCATATATCAGCATCATGAAACACAAAAGGAAAGTAAAACACTTGCATCATTTGTTCACCATTGCATATATTCTAAAAGAAACATATAAACATACATCGTAGTATACATGAGGAAACTGGAAATAGAAAGAAAGCCATGAATGCCAAGATTTTGATCCAAAACGAATGCATATATATAAATAATCAATGTTTATATACAATGCCATCATGCACTAAGCATGGTCAAAACGCTCAAAGAGCCCGGGATATACAAAAGAATATATAGTACAAAATCTACGAGAGCCAAGTGGCTTCTCAATCCCTACGAGACCCCCCGAAGGTGCACGCCCACTAGGACTCCCTAGGACTCTGGTGCACGGAGGGCTACGCCGGTGCTCTCACCACGAGAATGCATGTCCTATAGGGCTCAGGATCCCGAGGGGCAGCCTACAGTCTCACCACAAGAATGGCTCCTCATCAAGCGCTCAGCCGTCCTGTACCCCGCTAACTCTGTGCGAAGGGTCTGTCGACACTAAAATTTTCCTCCATAATTTCTATTTCATTAATGTATGTATTAGGAATAGGATGTTGTTAAGTATAATTAGTAGTAGCGTCTGATAGAAGATAACGGCGCCGTCAGTACGGTGCCGCCAATAATGTGGAGTACGGTAACAGTCAAAGTACAATAGGAATGTTGTAAAAAGTAAATATTTGTCGTAAGTGGTCCGGTAATGTTAAAATGTCAAAGTTTGGGTAATTAGAGAAGTAGGGTCTACATGATTAGGAATTAGAAATATTATATTGGTAATAAGGACAAGGAGTGAGGTCATAAATATTTTGTGTATTTTATTTGTAAAAAGTCTAAAAATGTGGAACCCATGTAAAATGATAAGGTTTATCTTATCTTAAAAGATAAGCTTACATGTACAGATAAGAGTTAAGGTATGGAATATGATTCGTCAGAGTGGATTTCTTATCCTATCTTAGAGATAAGATGGATAAGCCTGGAAGTTCTATAAATAGAGAGGCCACCCCCCTCATTTAGCATAGAAGGAAGTAGTGAGAAATATTGTAGGAAGTGTGCAAAGGAAGCCATCAGTTTAAAGGTGTGTTGAAGAAGCCATTAAGAGGTGTAATTGTAAAGTTTCTCCCATAGTCTTGGTGAAAGGCAAGTGAAGTCAATAACACTTGAAGTACCTCATGGGTGAGATTGTAACAATTTCATGTTAATATTATAATTTACTTTGATATTTCAGATTTGTCATCATTCCGTCTTATCATAGTCGATGGTATTCTTGTGTTATGTTGTTGTTTTGTTTCCAGATTACATCCACCAAACTAAAGGCTGTGCATTAGTAAATAATCATAGCACGAGGAGTTCCCGGTGAAGAATTATCATAGTGCCGGATTGGTGATGACATTTTGGTTCCGTTGCCGGGACCATTCCTCGTTGGTGGATTTTCTGGAGAGATATTCCCACTTAGTCAAAAATCAATTGGAGGGTAACCTTATTTTTACTGTGCATAGTAGTTACCATGGTAAAGTCATTTTTACCGTGAATAGTAGTTACCATGATAAAGTCATTTTTGCTATGAATAGTATTTATCACAGTAAAGTCACTTTTTACCGTGAATAGTATTTACCGCAGTAACTTCACTTTTTACTGTGAATAGTGTTTACCACAGTAAAGTCAGTTTTTACCGCAGTAAGTCAAGTTTTACCATAGTTTACCGTGGTCATTTCTATTTTACTGTAGAAAGGTGTAAAGTCACTTTCTAGTATAGTGATTCCAATTATTTGTGCACATAAGTCTTGTTGATTGTACTTGTGGGTTGGTATTTCACGGTGGTTACTTTTGAAAATGGGAAAGATTCCTGTTTTTTCAGCTCAATCTAATGAAGATGCTTCTTCTTTCATTCAAGAGTTTAAACGATCTTGTATTTGTAATGGCCTTATAAGAAGGGAACAATGGACTGAATTTTTTCCTACCTTTTTGGATGGTTCAGCACTTAGGTGGTTTGAAACACTAGGTGATAATGTGAAAAATTCATGGGATTTATTAACTGAAAGTTTTCTTGAAGAATTTGGTGAACAACAGAAATATGCAGATCTCATGATCGAGATCACAAAGCTATCCCAAGGAGAGAAGGAGAAGATAAGGGATTATCATGCTCGTGTTCTAGAGCTAAGGAGGAAGCTCGATGCCCAGATCCGGAAGGAAGGATTAGCGGATGGGTTGATGAATGGCGTGGATAATCTCCTATGTAAGCACTTCATTCTTGGGATGAAGCCAGAGATCAGACAACGAGTGAAGTATGACCGCCCAGCTACCATTGAACAAGCAAAGGAGATTGCAAGAAGGCAAGAAGAAAGCATGGAAGAGGAGCCCAAAGAAATTGTTGCTAAAGTAGAGCCTACACCAGCACCTTTGGTCCAGAATCCACAACCACTCCCGGTGAGCACAAATATTTCTCCTAGTACATCTACTGAGTATGAAGATCTGCTCAAAAAGATGGGTCAGTTAACTATTAATCTTCTTCAAGGAAAAGAATTTAGTTCTCAGGGAGGAGATAGAGGTCCAAAAAGAAATATTTCTGAAGTTGTATGTTATGGTTGTTATAAAAAGGGTCATTATAAGTATAATTGTCCAGATAGAGCTTCTACATCTGGTAAAGGAGATAATGATAAAGGAAAAGCACCTGTGAATTCTTTTGATGTAGTAGATAAGAGCAGAAATAATGAAGTAGATGTGTTTGTAACAAAAAGAAAGAAAGAAAAAGATAATCAAGATGGAAATGATCCTAAGAAGATGAAAGGAGAAACTAGTAAGAAACATAGGAGAAGAAAGTTGGGTGTGCAGGATTTTCTGATTTCACAGGGGCAAGGACCATACTCCATCTTGGAAGATCTGTCCAAAAGGCCTGCAAATATTACATATGGTCAACTCTTGGCTATGTCTTCTGAGAAGAGGCGGGAGTTGCGAAGTGGACTCAATGCTCGAAGAAGGAAGGAGGTTGAGGTCCCTGTTTTGGAGGCAGAGGCAGATCCCTATGCTCCACAAGCTGAGGTATTATGTAATGGTATTTCAATTCATGATGTCTTAGTTGATGGAGGTGCTGCAGTTAATGTAATGACTGAGTCTGTAATGAATATGTTGGGTTTAAAAATTGATCGCCCTTCAACACTTATGTTAAGGTCATTAAATAAGGGAAAAACTAAACCAGAAGGTGTAGTTTCAAATGTGGCAATATCTGTTATGGGTGTTGTATGTGTGGTAGACTTTCAGGTGATGAAAAATGGTACTGTTGCGTACCCAATGCTGCTGGGAAGACCATGGCTAAGGAGAGTTCATGCAAGAAACTACTGGAATGAAGGTTTCATGACACTTGGACGTGGTAGAGAGAGGGTGAAAATAAACGTGATCCCTCGACATCATAAGGCAGAACCTGTGGATTCAAGTGATGAAACTGATGATTGGACATCCTCTGATTACTCTAGTACCAGTGAAGTGGACACTGAAGATGAAGAAAGTGAGGTTGATGTTTCAGTCATGGATATCCTTCCAGTCACACCAACTCATGACCCCATAAAATTATCTGAAGAAGAAGTTGATGATCGTCTCCAACAAATAAAGATTGGTGATGCTGTGATGGAGAGTGAGAAGGAATCCTACCTCCAGCTCTTTCGAAGGTACATACACCTATTCACTTTTGATTACAAGGAACTCCGTCAAGTAAGTTGGGTAGAACATTCTATTGAGCTGGTAGATGGTGCTAAGCCCATAAAGCAAATGCCATATAGAATGAATCCTAATTTTTCCAAGACTGTAAAAGAAGAAATAGATAAGTTGCTTGATGCAGGATTCATATTTGCTGTGGAGAATTCAGAATGGGTTTCTCCCATTGTGATCTCAATAAAAAAGAATGGGAAGCTACGCATTTGTGTTGATTACAGGAAGCTCAATAAGGCAACAAAGAAGGATCATTACCCTCTTCCATTTTCAGATCAGATCTTGGACGAAGTAGCTGGCCAGGAGTGCTATAGTTTTGCTGATGGATATAGCGGCTACAACCAAGTTCGTATAGCAGAGAAAGATCAGCTGAAGACCACGTTCACCACTCCTTGGGGAACGTTTGCTTATAGAGTTATGCCTTTTGGGTTGTGTAATGCTCCAGCAACATTCCAGCGTTTGATGAATAGGGTGTTCGAACCCTACATTGGGACCTTCATCAGAGTATTTCTGGATGATTTTTGCATCTATGGGAGCAAGTTGGACCACCTGCACCAGATGGAGACAACATTTCAAAGGTTAGATGAAGCACAAGCCTCACTAAACCCTACAAAGTGTGTCTTTGGATGTTCTAAAGGCGTTTTGTTAGGGCATGTTGTATCCAGAGATGGTATTGGTACTGATCCTGATAAAGTTTCAAAAATCAAAGATTTACCATTTCCTATGAATAGAAGTAAGTTGAGATCATTTTTAGGCCATGTGGGTTACTATAGAAGGTTCATCAAGAATTTCTCAAAGATTGCACAGCCACTAACCCAGTTCTTGAAGAAGGATGTTACTTATGAACCAGGAAATAAGGCGCATGAAGCTTTTGGACAACTGAAGGAAGCCCTGGTGTCTTCACCTGTTTTGAAGAATCCAGATTGGAGCAAGCCATTCATTGTGTACACTGATGCCTCAGATGCAGCACTAGGAAGTACTTTGAGCCAAAAGGATGAAAATGGGAATGAACATCCAATTTACTTTGGGAGCAGACAAATGAGCAGTGCTGAGGTAAATTATACTGTAACTGAAAAAGAGGCTCTGGCTATCATTTTTGCTGTAAAGAAGTTTAGAAATTACTTGCTAGGGCAAAAATTTCTAGTTGTAACAGATCATCAGGCTCTAAAATATATTGTAAATAAGCCTAACCCATCAGGGAGGATAGCAAGATGGATAATTTTGCTACAAGAATTTGAATTTGATATTATAGATAGGCCAGGAAAGAAGCATGTCAATGCAGATGCACTCTCTCGAGCCTATGATGGTTTAGGATCATCTTGTGATGATGATGATTTCCCCGATGCAGCATTGTTATCCCTTGACACAATCCCTAGTGAATACATAGATATTTGGAATTATCTGAATGAATTCAAGTTTCCTGATGGTGCCAATGCAAAGACTAAGAGAAAGATTACTCAAGCCAGTCATCCATATTCTATTCTGCATGGAGTATTATTTCGAATAGGACCTGATGGACAGTACAAGAGGGCAGTTGGACGTGATCAAGGGAAGGAACTGCTAGAAGAATTCCACAATGGTACATGTGGAGGGCACTTCTCTGGACAACTTACAGCAAGAAGGATCTTGGATGCAGGTTATCACTGGCCCACTCTTTTTAAAGATTGTTATAATTATTGTAAGACATGTGATATTTGTCAAACACATGGTAACCGTAAGACTTCATCAGCTCCATTATGCCCTATTCTTCCACTTGGTCCCTTTGAAAAGTGGGGAATAGACATTGTAGGTCCACTTCCAACTACCTCATGCCAAAATAAGTATATTGTAGTTGCCACAGATTATTTAACCAAGTGGGTTGAAGCTAGGCCATTGAAAACAACTTCCATGGATGAAGTGGCAAGGTTCATATATGAACGCATTGTCACCAGATTTGGTTGTCCATTAGAAATTGTAACAGATCAAGGAAGCCACTTCATTAATGAGGTGGTAGAAGCCCTAGTCAATAAGTTTTCTATTAAGCACAGGAAGGCAACAACATACAAGCCAAGCACAAATGGACAGGTGGAACGAACAAATTTTGTGTTGTGTCAAATTCTAGCAAAAGATGCAGCCTTGCAGGTACATAAATGGGATAAAAGGATTCATGCAGCATTGTGGGCATATAGGGCAACATCAAAGTCAGCAACAGGATACTCCCCATTTCAGTTGGCCTATGGCATTGATCCAGTTCTTCCTATTGAGTTTGATATTCCCACTGTGAGAGTTATGAAAAATGAAAGGATGGATGAAAGTGATTCAGTAAAAGAAAGGTTGGTACATCTTCATTTGCTAGAGGAAATGAGGGAAATAGCAAAGGATACAAGCCATAAGAAGAAAATGAAGCAGAAGGAATACTTTGATCAAAAGATCCGTTGGTCTCCATTTCATGTGAATGACTTGGTTCTAGTATATGATTCCAGATACAAAAAAAGAAGACAGAGAAAATTTCTTCCAAAATGGATGGGGCCCTACAAAATAGCAGCTGTGCATGAAAATGGTACGTACCGACTGGAGGAATTGGATGGCACTCCCATTACGAAATGGGTCAACCACGACAAGTTGAAGATTTTCCAAGCACCAGAATAGTCTACTCCGAGGACGGAGTAGAAGCTAGGAAGGGGGAAGATGTCGACACTAAAATTTTCCTCCATAATTTCTATTTCATTAATGTATGTATTAGGAATAGGATGTTGTTAAGTATAATTAGTAGTAGCGTCTGATAGAAGATAACGGCGCCGTCAGTACGGTGCCGCCAATAATGTGGAGTACGGTAACAGTCAAAGTACAATAGGAATGTTGTAAAAAGTAAATATTTGTCGTAAGTGGTCCGGTAATGTTAAAATGTCAAAGTTTGGGTAATTAGAGAAGTAGGGTCTACATGATTAGGAATTAGAAATATTATATTGGTAATAAGGACAAGGAGTGAGGTCATAAATATTTTGTGTATTTTATTTGTAAAAAGTCTAAAAATGTGGAACCCATGTAAAATGATAAGGTTTATCTTATCTTAAAAGATAAGCTTACATGTACAGATAAGAGTTAAGGTATGGAATATGATTCGTCAGAGTGGATTTCTTATCCTATCTTAGAGATAAGATGGATAAGCCTGGAAGTTCTATAAATAGAGAGGCCACCCCCCTCATTTAGCATAGAAGGAAGTAGTGAGAAATATTGTAGGAAGTGTGCAAAGGAAGCCATCAGTTTAAAGGTGTGTTGAAGAAGCCATTAAGAGGTGTAATTGTAAAGTTTCTCCCATAGTCTTGGTGAAAGGCAAGTGAAGTCAATAACACTTGAAGTACCTCATGGGTGAGATTGTAACAATTTCATGTTAATAT
Source organism: Taxus chinensis (assembly GCA_019776745.2). Lineage (NCBI taxonomy): Eukaryota > Viridiplantae > Streptophyta > Pinopsida > Cupressales > Taxaceae > Taxus > Taxus chinensis. Next base: position 549,479 of record JAHRHJ020003543.1, read on the forward strand.
TATAATTTACTTTGATATTTCAGATTTGTCATCATTCCGTCTTATCATAGTCGATGGTATTCTTGTGTTATGTTGTTGTTTTGTTTCCAGATTACATCCACCAAACTAAAGGCTGTGCATTAGTAAATAATCATAGCACGAGGAGTTCCCGGTGAAGAATTATCATAGTGCCGGATTGGTGATGACAGATAAACCATCTTTTTAGCCACATGCCAGACTGGAGAAGATAGTGGTATGTCTACCGAGCTGCTGAGGGCTCCCCAGCATCACGGACAGCTCTTCGCAGGTCCTCTCCAAATCATCAGGGTATCAGTGCATAAGTGAATCAATATCCCGCCACTCATGGCTGGTCTCTGCAAACAAAGGAGAAAACAAATTAGAAACCAAACAAGAAATTAGAAAGATACAAGATATCAACTAAGGAGAATTCCTACAAGAAAACATTAAAAGGGAGAAGGGTAACTTACTTGGATCACCAGGCCTCCAAGATGGATCTATGGGATCAGCACCTGCCACCAGATGCTGCTACCGACTGAGGGGCTGCTCCTGTGGCGGGAGAAACATAATGCCCCACAACTAGACTCATCCTCTCCTACCATGGCCCTGGGAGAGTGGCTCCTCTGAAACTAGAGTCACCCTCTCTTTGCTCTGCTCGGCCCTCTCCGCCTGCATGATATCCTGAGTGTCATGCCACTCAGGATCACTGTAAATCCTCGGTCTCCTCCTCTGTCTCCTCCCCCTGTAAACTCCTCAGACTCGGAGTCTATCAATGGGGTCATCGCTGCTATGGGCAGGACCCGCAGCAATCTGAAGTAAAGGTGCCTGAGGCGCACCGGCTCTCCCTCTGGCACGTACTATCCTCCTGGCTGCAATAGGATGCCAGGAGTAACCACTGTCCAACCCCGGCCTCTAGGCCCCCCTCTAGCCTCTCAGACTGATCTTATACTGGCGCCACTGGGGGAAGCATACCCATGTATGGTAAGGCCAAACTGCTGAGGAACTCGGCCAAAGGGGTGCATCTCCACTCGCCCCACTCTATCAATAAGCTGCCCTGTGGTGGAGCAGGAGATCAAGGTAAGAGCCTCCTCGCCCCATATACCTGCCACAGTCTAGTATGGTGTGGCCTCCATGTCAGTAGTAGTCAGGGAGGCAACTGGCTGATGAGGTGCTCTAAGCACCGACATGTCTGTCCATCTAGCTGCCCTCATAGCTCTAGGATCTGCCACCTCCACACCCTCTGCCATAAGGGATGAAATGCTCATAGACCCAACTCATGACTAGGGTCGGATGGCTCAATGACTGCCCCTGTGAACGGACCACCCTGTATAAGTCATGGTAGGTGGTCCCAAGAATATCTTCTCCCTAGGCATATATTCGACCATGCCCCTCTATGTGTGTAATAATGGGTGACCAGCAGTATAATAATGTATCTCCTCCCTTGTCCCCGATCAGTCTCGAGGCAAGGATCCCCATGATGGCCTGGCGAAGTAGGGGGATGGGCAAAGAAGGAATAGATAAAACTCTCACCCCCTTCTTCGACCCTCGTGGAGATGACTGCATCTCCCATATATGTGGCCCACTGTGCAATCTGTGCCCGTGAGCCTGCTGTCTCTAGGGTGAGTCGTCTCCCGATGATCGGGACCCCCAGAATACGATAGACATCCTCCAATGTGATGGTCCACTCACCGCGGACCCCTGGCAATCGGAAGGTGTTCCGATCTGCATCCCAATATGAGAACAAGTCACAAAGAATGTGACTAGATGGTGTAACATGGGGCACACGTAAGATGCGTAGTATCCCAGCCCTCTGAAGTATCCTCCTCATCCTGTGAGAGGGCATCTAATACCCCTGGGAGCCAATCACACTCCCTCTCTCTACTCCATCGGATATACTCCTCTCTCACCCTGCATACACCCAAAAACACACAAAACAAAGCAAGTTAGCATCAAGTAATACTGGAAAAATCATGAAAAAGCACGTAGAAATGCTAAAAATACAAACACAATCTCAAAAAAGAGGTTCCTTTTGCATTCTGTGCAAAACCGCCGCCCTGAGCAGGGGGGCGGTTTTGTAACCGCCCACCTAGGGGCGGTGGTCGTGTAACCGCCGCCCTGAACAGGGCGGCGGTCGTGTAACCGTCCGCCCTGGGCAGGGTGGCGGTCGTGGTCAATGGAAAACCCACGCGGGTTTTTAAATTAAAAAGCCTATTCAAAAAAACGTTAAAAAATGACCATTTTACCTAAAAACAAAGCCTACCCAGTAGGCGCCCCCCCTAGATGGACCTTTTAACACTAACATTTTCAAAAATAACCCCCCCATGACAAAGAATTTAACATTTCAAATTTAAGGGGGTAAAAAGGATAAACTGAAGAAAACTAACCTGTGATCTCGTGGGTCGATGTTCCGCTCGTGGAGGCATGATCGCTATCTCGTCACGAATGTTTTGACTCTACTCATGCAAGAAACCGTCACCGTGGGTCCCAGAGCTCAAAATCAATCAAATCGACTCGCGAAAATGAATAGGAAAATGGGCCCACTTTCATATATATAGTGCTCTGATTCATTTTAAATGACTTTTTCACAGGTTTGGAGTGCCGACGGAGGTAAGTTCCTATCCCCGCACAAATGGTACGTTCTCATTCCCTATTATTTTAGCGTTTATTTTTCAAACTATTGTGTCTATCTGCACTTGAGTTCTCTTTTTCGTTTTGCAGGTAGCGGGAATTTTGGATGGCGTCATTTCAACACACGGATGTATCAGGTATAACTTCTAACTTCCCATTTCGGGACCGCCATACTCGGACCCACCGTTTTACGCCTCTTCATGGCTAAAACGCTTCTCCGAGGGGGCAATATGTACGTACCCAAAATTGTAAGGTACTGTACTGCCGGAACAACGTAACAAGTGCCCCAATGATGATACAGGTCTCCTCGCAAGGTGTTCGGGATCCAGAAAAGCTCTCCAAGTGTGCGCTAACATCCCGCATGCCCCGCTTAGCCCCCGCGTGCTTTGTTTTCCCCTTCCCCCCTCTTTTCTTGGCCTTTTTTCTCTTCAGTGACGAAACCGCCGCCCTATGGGTGGCCTGGACCGCCACCCTGATCAGGGCGGCGGTCCTATAACCAGGGCGGCGGTCCTGTAACCGCCGCCCTGCTCAGGGTGGCGGTCCTTTACGCGTTTTCCAGAAAGCTCTTTTAACGTGACTCACGTAAAATTCAACGTTTTACCAGCTTTTTTCACCGACTTAGGCTTGCATTTATGATTTTGGTTCCCTGGAATAGTGTTTTGCCATTGTTTATAGTTTAAGAGTTCAATTTGGTTTTACTTTGGGTAAATGAAATGCTATAAATAGCATGGCTTGTGCTCAAGCAAATGGCCCCTCAAAATTCACTTCTCATTTCTCATTTTCAATAGATTTAGTCTTTTATTTTTCTTAGGATTCATAGTTTTATTTCATTGCATGCTTAGTTAGCATTGTTTTAGCTGTTGGTAAGCCACATAATCCATCTTGTGCAGGCAGTGTTGTTATTTCATCCAATCCATTGGAGTAGAATAGCTTAGGAAGCCATTAAAGTTGCAGGTTTTGCTCTTCAAACAGGATAGTTTCAGGTTCTGGACGCTTTATGTTGCATGACTCACAATAAATCCCGCTAGGAATTGCATAAGCCAAGCTCTGTACTCTTGCGCTATCCCTCTCCTACTCGCATTGTATTCAGTCTGCATTCTGAGCTGCCTTTGTCCCAATATCTACTTCTGTTGATGCTAGCATTACACGCTTTTCTGGATTCACGTGAACACGAAGGAACGAGGAGATCACACTGAGGGGACAAGATCACACACACCATCGGATTCGCCACTGTTCTGCAGAATCCAGGTTCTAGCTTTCAAAGTTCTAGTTAGAATCATATCAAATAGAGTAGTTAATTGCTTTATTTCAGTTAATTCTATTCTCGATATTGCCAGGGAAGCTGTGGGGATTGATAGTTTCTGAGAAACTATGATTCACTCCTCACTTCTGAGGTAGGATCGAGAGTCTTGCAAATAGATTAGATAAGTTATTTCATTATTTAGAATAGATCTACAAATGCACAGGCAAATAACTACACTCGGTTATTTTGTTTGTTTTAAATTGTTATTTAGTTGTCATTTCTAGATATTTTAAATAGCTGCTTTCTTAAATTCTTAAAGTTTCATCAGAAAATACAAAAATAGAGAATTATATATATTATAGATATATTCCACATAGTTAAATTTGCTTTACTACAGTTAGATTTACATTATTGCTTTTGTATGACAATCACGGGACCTAGGGAGCCCAGAGAATACGTATTTGAGCCAATCGTGCCTCAACCCAATCTCGTCACAGCAATAACTGACATAGACCAAAATCTTAGAATACAAGTCTTCCAAACAACAACAAGACTTACAACAAATCAGCTCTCAGTTGAGAGGATTAAACATAGAAGACGACCAAGCACACACGTTTTGGTCAAATCAGCCAAACTACAGATTACCCTAGGAAAACATCCACATGACTGTAGAAGGGCTTGAAAGAGAACAAACCTTTGGTTGTGATCCTTTGGTCCCACAGCCAGATGCAGGAGACACTCTCACAGATATAGATACTAGCTTAAGAATCCAGGTTGCAAGAACGCCTGTGAGGTACTCTGAGAAGATCACACAAGTTATTAGTTCTAAACATAGAAGCTGAGAAAGCATATGATTACTGGATACTAGGGATTAGGACTTGATTCCACATGACCATAGCAGGTCCACAACAACCACGAGTCTACAGTTACGATCCACAAATCCCGCAACCCAACGAATCCATAAGTGAATCAGACATAGACATTGGACTACGTGCATTAATATTCAGATCCACTCCACTTCCACCTATCATCATCGAACAGTTATCCTTACTAGATATATAGCTAACAAAGCTAGAGAATTCTGGACTAGGCCAGAGAATCATCCGTAGAGTCAACTATATTCCATCATCCACCATATGACCTTATCTGGAGACATACACGAAACTATCCCAGGTCATTTTCCACGTATTCCACAACCCATAGATCGAATCACGCCAGAGCTCGATATTGATTGGAGCCTTCGAGCAGTCATCCTTGCTGATCGATCTATCACACCAGTTCAAGTTAGAAGGGCCTTCTTTGCCTTAGATTCACAAATTCCACTAGTGCGTGTCGAAGACATTAGATTGCCTAACTTACATTGTGAGGGAAAAAACATAGAAATCTATCAAGATACTAATCCCATGATTCAGACAATTTTTCATTATCTAACAAAGAAAAGTGCCTTACATTAACTTGGTAACAAAATATTTACGAACTGGACCTAGAGAGAAGAAAAATATGGAAAGAAAGAATTCACACAATCCTTTGACAAAATATTCAAAAACTGGACATATGCGTGGACTTCATTTTTCAACAAATTTCCAACAAATTTAAATTAGATTACTATGGTTGAAGAAGAGGTTTCGGGATTGCAATTGAAATGAATGTACTCTTTTTATCTCATCATCAAAATTCATAATTGCTCCTGTAAAATGATTTACATTCAAATGAAGAGAGGTGATGTTTCCTATAGAAGTACAAACCTCATGTACAAAATTTAATTCAATGAAGATTATGCACTAAGTGGACATGTTGAATGGTCTTAATCCAGGCCATTATTACTCAGAATTTGAAAGGGACCTAAAAGATCCATATCACTTGAAGTTATTTCAACTATCAGAAAGAAACATAGAGAATTATAAAGTGCTTTCACTTAAACTCAATCAAATGGTATTTCTTTATGTGCTAATTTTAATGCATTTATCAATAGATTTGTCTATTTATTGGATCGAATTGACAGGATGCATACCATTATTTCTTGCTTCTTTGTTAACTGAATCATTAATAGTTTCTGCACATATCAACAAATATGACCAATTCCTATTTCTACCAAGAGCCTAGGAAATCTTTGTCCATTTGAGAAGACCTTACACCCAACTTCTTGAAATAATAACCCTATTTAAATGTACTTTGAATTATGAATAGAGGACGGATCTCTGTAGACTAAGACATAGTTGTCATTATGGGTTATGAATGAAGTTTCTGATCAAGATCATTGCTCAGGTAAAGTCTTAGGAGCCATCAGTTATAAACATGGAGGTGATATAATAGCTCATCCACAATGTAAATATGAACATCTCCTTTGATACAGATATGACTGCTTGAAGAATGATCTTAAAAGAATTGATAATCATCATTCAATCTGTCAAGTTGCAACAATTAAAGAATTAGGGATTAGGAATTTATTTAAGGGAAATGATGAAGGCTACTAGTGACCATTATCACTTAGATATGGTCATGGAGCAATTTAGGAGATTCATGGTTGTCAAAGGCCTAAATGTTCAACTAAACACATGGAAAGGAGAAGCTCCATCTTCCTATTCAGAATAGGTGATTTATTGTCAACTACCTTCTAGTATTGGGGTTAACACACAGTTGTACAAGATAATATATCAGATCTAAGCATACATGCAAATAAAAGTAGATATTATACCAGTTTTAAGAAATATACAAAACAAGAGATATAAATCAACATGATTTAATGTGGTTCACCCAGTGTGGGCTACGTCCACCAAGAAACAAGCCAATTATTATCCAAAGCTTTGATCAGATATACTAATGAAGATTTACAATCTTCCACACCTCTCAGATGTACAATACTTTCTTTCCCTCAAGATCATTTTTCTTTCTCCAAGAATTCTCTCTCACAATTATTCTCAAAATAATCATCAATTTTTCAATTCATTGCTTAATTATTACTTCTAACTTGTCCTAGCTTTCTATGCTTATATATGGCATCATACAAACTTAGGGCACTTAGCCATGTAATTACAATCAATAGATCTACTTTAATACTAAAAATATGATCTAATTCCTTGAGAGTTAATTAAAACATCAGTATCACGCTACATAGGTAACCAACACTGGTTAGTCCTAACCGATGTCAGTTCCTCCTTTCCTGACCAATTTCTGGTCATAGGTGACTGATGCCGGTCCCCATAACCGATGACGGTTATTGTATTTTCCTAGAAAGTTTCATATTGCATGCTAATCATGAAGTAATTGAGCTCCACAACTCAACAATCTCCCACTTGAGATTAATTACTACACCATACCTGTACAACATCATTCTTGGATCCTTCCTTAGCTTTGTTTCTTCCTCATTTCAAGTCTCAAACTTGAATACCAACATAAGTGGAGTGTAGCTCCAACTTCTCCTTTTAATAATGGCTTCATTAGCATATCCTATAGGGTTCCTTTCTCATATGAATATTTTCCAGATTCAACTTCCCATCCTCCAATACCTGAGTCATATGAAGTGATACCTGCAAAGAAAATTAAATGTGTTTCATTCTAAAAATGAAACATTGAGTTATTTGCCAAATGAATTGCACTTCTGACTGTCACTGAACAAGTTTACAATCATCTTGAGAAGCTCCTTTCCCAACTCTTCCATGAACCTACTCATCCATATCATCTCCTTGCTAGCCTCTGTAGCTGCAACATACTAAATGTCTCTGTAGTAGAAAAAGCCACAACCTTCTGCAATCTGCACAAAATCCAGCTAATTTTCATTCCACCTACTATGAAAATATAACAAGTAGTTATTCCTCCTACCATCTAGATCTCCAGCCATATCTGAATCAACATAGCCACATAATGAAATGATCTCAAACCTCCATAGCATAACTACATGCTAGATGTCCCTTTCAAATACCTGAGTATCCATTGAAACTTACTTTCCAATCTCTTTACCTAGATTAGCCATATATCTACTCACAACTCTCACTTGCCTGTGTAATGTCTGGTCTTGTACAAACCATAGCATACATGAGACTTCAATTCAATGAACTACTGAAGCATATGGAACACTCGTGTCATGTATTTGACCATCCTCATGTATGATGAAGGAAACTAATATTTTCTCAATTTAAAGTGTCCATCCTTAGGTGTACTAACAGGTTTTACATTCTGCATGTTGAACCTTTCTAACACCTTGTAGATATAATCCTCTTGAGACAAATACAATTTCTTGTTTTTCTTATCTTTGTGTATTTGCATGCCAAGGATTCTTTTTACAGCTCCTAAATCCTTCATAGAAAATGTGTGAGCTAGCTTTCCCTTAAGGATCACCAATTTCCTACATACTAGATCCTCCTATAATAAGCATATCATCCACATACAATAACAAAATAATATAGCTCCCATTTTCAAGCTTCTTGAAATAAACAGAAATGGACTCAGATTCACATCTCAAGTAACCATGCCATGCATAAAACTATCAAACCTCATGTACCATTGCCTTGGAGCTTCATTCCTTTGAGCCCATATAGGCTCTTTTTCAACCTGCAACCACACTAGTTTCTCCCTTACCCTTGACTTCATACCGTAAGCGGCTGCTGCATATAAATTTCTTCATCCAAATCACCATGAAGTCAAACGTGGCTAGCATCTTCACATTTAGTTTCTCTAAATGACAAATATTGGCTTGCTGATAACTAAACGGCAGATCTATGGATAGACGAGCCAACAGTGTGCAGGGCATAGCCCCTCTTTGAGACAACAAAGTGAAACTGGTTTATTACTATTCTACCAGCAGGAATCTATGCAAGTCCCATAGTATTCTGCCTTCAGGGGTTTGGGATCTCATCCCAGTTGGGGTATTTCTGACTGTGAAAAGAAGGGAAAGAAGTGAGGAGAGGAGATAGGATAGATCTGAAGGGAGAAAAGAAATGAATTCCAAAGCAGAAAGGTCAGAGGGTCTATGTTTTGGGCTGGTAGTAAACAGAGCCAAACCTACTTGCATAGATGAACAAAGCAATACTGATGAACAAATGACAAAAAAGTAGAGATAGATCTAACAGAATAAACACACAGATCTGACATAAGAAAGATCGGATGCACATAACACATGTATTCAGCACAAAGTCTTAATATTTGTATTAATGTTTTCTTCTGTTACAAAAAGTACAAAGTCTTTTCTTCTCACTTCTATTTTTCATCTAAAAAATGTCCACCACTTGAATACAAAAACATTCAAGTATATATAGAAGGAGAAGGAGAGAGAAGGCAAAAAGAAACCAACAACTTAATTACAAAATATCTACAAAATATCTAAAAGTCAAATGTTGACTTTGGGGCAACTTGGTGGATAACAACATCCCATGGTGCAACATGGATGATGTCATCATTTGTGTCAACATACTTTTAAATATTTTACAAAAATGAGAAGAAAGCCAAGAAGAGGAAGGCTATTCGTCATCGTCTCATGGCTAAAAAGGGGTATCCTGCTTCTGCTCAGGAGAGGAAATGTGGAATTGAGCCCGGTACTCCATGAATTTGCTAATCATCGGTTGAAGTTGATCCTGGGAAGGACCCTTGGTGTGATCACCGATGACTTCACAAGTCTCCCGTTCATCTCTGAGTTTTCTGGGAGTTTGAAGTACTCATTTCCTACCTCCATCAGGTAACCCATGAAGTCATGGCAAGCCAGAAGGTTGTTGATAGATTCAGCGTCAAAAGTAGCTTCTGACCCTAACCCTTGCAAGATGATCTCTTTGAAGATCTGAATGGTTTCATCTGCCTTCCTCAAGGCGTATAAAGGAGTGAGCAAGCCTGGAGACATTCTAGGACAATTTGCTCCATTTGATGCATCGCATCCAAGGCTTCCTCCTTGACTTTGTCAATCTTCTCCAAGACAAATTCCATCTGATCGACCCGGTAGTCCAAAGCAGCAAGGACTTTGTTGGGTGCTCTGGGGTGATCGAAGATGCCGAATTTAACTAAATCATCGACTGAGCAATCGAGCATCTTCTGGAATGTCTCATGTTGTAACCTAGCATGGTCCAACTCTTGGGAGATAGGTCCTACAATCACCTGGAGTTCCTTGTTGGCCTGACCAATATTCTGATATAGCTCAGTGAACTTCACGATCACTTCCTCACTATCTTTGAGGATTTGGTCTCTCCAGGAGGATACTGCCATGCCTTGTTCACCAATCTTGGTGTATTCATTTATCTTATCCTGACTAAGGGCCTCAGGAGTTTCAGTGGCAGTTGTAGGAGGTGCACTGCCCATTTTCTGCAGGGCTTGGAGAAGATGTTTGTTTTGTTCTTTCAGTATCCTCTTCTCTTCCTTTGCTTCCTGAAGCTTCTTGCAAAGGGCATCCACTGCAGATAGGGCCTCTCCTTGTAGGCTCTCAGAGGATGTTCCCATTGTGACCTGTGTCACTGTATAATCTGTAGGAGACAGATCCTTTTTATCCTTTGTGGGATCAGGGATACGTGATCTCCATTACTCTTTCACCTGAGGCGCACTCTGAGAGAAGCGGGTTATTGGCTTTTGCTTCTTAGCTCCTTTTGTTGGAATGACGGAGAAGTCCATAGGTGCAATGGGGACTTTCCTCTTGTGCTGGCTCAGGTGTTGGGAGATCCATGCTGGACTTAAGGGAGTGGGACCAGAGGGAGAAGAGGGAACGATGGAAGGAGAAGGAGCAACTACAGTGTACTCGGGGAAATGGGTTGAGACGCTTGGCGGTGGCATTGATAAAGAAGCCGAATCTCCAATGCTCACAGGGGTAGGAGTTACTGTAGGAGAGGAAACTGTGGGGGTGGAAGGGAGCTGAGAGATGAGGGAAGAAATACTGGGGGACAGCTCCGCGAGGGAAGAGAAGATGGAGGAAGAGGAAGGGGGAACAGTAGAAGATGGGGGAGAAGACACAACCAAAGGAATGGTTGCTTGAGTGACATGAGGAGGGGAAGGAGGAGTGGGAGAAGGGATGATGGGAACCTTGGTGGTTGTAGCAGTGGCAACATCCTGAGTGGATGTGCCCATTGGAACACTTATTGCCGCTTCCTTTTCTGGGGAGGCAGGGTGCACGACCTGCTCCTGGGGTGGCGGAAGGAGGACTCTCGGGAGCTTGCTCTTGGGTGGCACTTGATTCCCCTTCCTTATCTTTTCCTTTTCCCTTTGGAAAATGTTTTGGCCTGGCAGGTGCATTACCTAAGGGAGACGTGGTGAAGTCTACCCCAAGGTAAATGAGACCATTAAATCTGCACCAATGTTCTATGCATTATAAGGTGCCTTTAACCCTCTCCTCAATAGTCTGAGGTGCCCTTGTTCTGTCTATTTCAGAAAATGGCCAGTTGTCCCCGTCCGTATCTAGATATACCTGATCAACTTCTTGATCAGTCATTTGGAAACCTTTCGGAACAATGGCCACACCATACTGGATGATCTCTGCTAAGGCCAGGTGGGAGTGATCCTTTCTTCTAAGCTCGACCTCGTGATAGAGATCGATATAGATATCCTCGATCTGTGGGACGTGGATTGGATCGAGCTTTTCCTTTGGGAGGTAATTTCGTGGATCAAAGGTTGGCCTTGCCGGGAAATTATGCTTTAAGTTAAGCAGCTCCAGTTCTGCAAACATTTCCCGGGCTTTGGTGTGAGAAGTGCAAGTGTACCTACCCACTGTGAGGGGGAATGGAGTTCCGCCCTTCTTTCTTTTCAGGCACTTCTCATGATATGTGATGAGCTGTCTGGACAGCTCCAATAGGATCAGTTTAGGGCCTGCATATCTTGGCAACTTGGTGGGCTCCCCCAAGAAGTTGGCGGCTCTCAGATAAGTGAAAGTGGGGAATTGCGTAAATAACGCTCCCCACTTCTCTGTTGCAGTCACTATGCTCTTGGTCATCCGACCGTGAGTCATATTGGGCCTCAATAGGTAGATGATGCCGTAGAAGAAGGCATCATTGATCTTGGTGAACTGTGGAATGTTGTTTTCCAGTTTCAATTCTGGATAATATTCATATATTTTCACCTGGGGCCATACCCCGCATCGGCTCAGTGCCGGATAATCTCTCTCAGAGGCAGCAGCGTAGACAACGTAGGAGTTCATGTAGAACCTCCCCGTTGTTGAGAGTTGTTGGAGTTGTTTAGAGATGGTGCTGCTGATGATCTCTGCCCACTCAAAATGTTGATCAGGCACATTTTTGTTCATTGTCTCCAGATACCTAAGCATCCATTTGTGGAAGTAATGGGCATCAGGAAGCCCAAATACCCTACTCAGGAAGGTAATGGTGTCACTCAGCTCCTCTAAGAAGTCACTGCGATGAATAACCTACAGCCACCTGGTTATTACCTTCTTATTTTTTAGGTAAACTTCATTCATGAGCTGCATGCATTTGTCTTCATTTTCATCCCATGCCTTTATGCAGTCTTCCTGACTCACGGCCACAAAGTGCCGGTGGTGGGGGATACCCAACATGATTTCAAAGTGTCGGGCAGTGAGGTTGATTATAACCTCACCCTTCTCATTCTCGACACACCTTGTGTCTTTATTATAGCAGCGGGCCACCACCATCATGAATTCATTATTCACCGTGCTTACGGGAATTCCCCCAACGAAGTGTAGACCACTACCAACCAATTTGTCCATCCAAGGACTGCCTGTGACCCTTCTGGTTCTGGCCCAAAAATCTTCCATGTCAATGTGGCCAAGTTCAGCATCCCTGATGTCTAAGTCACATTCTGCATGGGACTCGGGCATCCTGACCCTTTGATACTTATACTTCATTTCTTCCTCTGTGAGTTTGGCCTTACCCTTTGACTTGGTTGGCCTCTTACTTGATGAAGACATGTGTGAATCTGAATTTAGTTGCTAATCTGCAAGAAGAAGGTGAAGTCCAACGCAGAAGAGCCATGTTAGCTGTTAGATCATCCATAAAAGCTTTACAGAAAGAAGAGTTAGCAATTTAGAAGCCTCTGGGCATAGGACACAGGTATACTGCAAGCTGCAGGGTTAGAAAAAGCAAGGCACATTGATGCAGAGTGTTGCAAGGAAGAAAACAATGCCAAAGGGTGCAGGGTGCATGAATATTACGCATAACATGCAGTGTTGATGTTAAAAGATATGCGCCTGCGCCATTGCGTAAGGTTTAAATTGGGTGCAAATAATTTTGGTGTTACATGGCAGTAGGATGCACCAATGGCACAGATATGGAACATGTTACAAACAATTTGGGTGTGCCAAAGGGTGCAGGGATTAAATGGATGCATCACTGAGTTAAGGTGCGCCAGTTCTTTAGCTTTGGCGCGGCGCAGGAAAAGTTTGCATGACATTACATGTTGGTGTAGGCGGAGTTGCGCTTGCGCCTGTGTAGGATTTTCAGATTTTTAAAGGGCACAGGGAAGATGCATGCTGCGGATAGGGATACTTTGCCATTTGGTGTGACTGTGTTTTATGCAACAAGGATTGTTTGTGCCAAAGGAAAACCGGGTTTGGATTGTGATAACTTCAAGATTTCTTTCCTTTTTGATTGGTTCATGTGGTTTTCAGGCCTCTTTCAACATAGATTTGACAGTGAAGGGGGAACAGAGCAAAGAGGATCTTGGATTCATTTTGAGACAAAGCCCTCCAGGCCAGCAGATCTGGAAGGAGGGTGAAACTGGTTTGGGGGGAGAGAAGATTGCAAAATGGGCTGGAGGGTGCATATGTTTCTTTAGATTCATTTCCTTGTTTTTTTTAACAAAACAACCCTACAGACAACCAAACCAAAACAAAACCACAAGAGAAGCAAGGACCACTTACCAGGAATATATAGACTGGAAGAAATGATGTGGGGTCCATGAATGCGACGTAAAGCGACACGGGGATGACAGGAGCGCTGACAGGTGCAGAGGAATAAACTTTTCACGTGTTTTTCAATTGTGAAAATGACAGGTCGGATGTGCCTATTTATAGCAAAAGGTGTAATAAATGCGCCACCAACTTTTTTAAATGGTGCACAAAAATGAATGCCAACATGAGATTATTTGTGCCTTTGGCGTGGTTATGCGTCTGTCAGCATGAAATTATTTGTGCCTTTGGCACGAATTCAGGACTGTCAACATGGGGTTTTTAGCGCTTTGGCGCACCGCTTAAGGGCGCAACATTTTTAGTGTCGACAGATTGGCGTATGCGCCTTGGCGCAGGTTAGAAGGGTGCAACATGGGGAGGTGCAACAATTTTGATGTCAACACTCCAAAGGATGCGCCAAAGGAATAGAAGAGGGCACAAATTCATTTGATGTTGCATGAACAAAATCTGCGCCCAGCCAAAAAAGGACCAAATGACTAAGTTCGAAAAACTAGATTCTCCGGAAAGGGATTTTATGCCATTCCGAATGCTAAGGGACCTTGGCGGGGAACCAAAACAAAATTTTGGTATGGTTACCTACAAAATTTCCCTTGTCAATTTTACAGGATAACAACTGGCTCTTTCTGGGGACTATCTTTGAGCGAAGCTTAAGGGTAGAGAATCCCAGATCAACATGTGCCTATCCATTGGGTTACAGAGTCAAAAACAAGGGCGATGACAAAAGGAAAACACACAACCAACAAAAGCAAACACACGACATAAAGCAAACTCTAAAAAGAAGAGAGAAAACTCTACTTCCTGAATATTTTGAGATGTTGCCCGCTGTAGGGAAGCGGGAGCTCAGTTCCATCTAGATACGAGAGATAGAAGCTATTCTCTCCATTGAGTTGCTTGATCTTGAAAGGTCCTCTCCATAGAGAATCAAATTTCTTGTGCATGCCTTTTGGCTCTCTTCGCTTGTCCCACAAAAGGACGAGATCTCCCACCTGAAAATCTCTCTGCTTGGCCTTTCTATCAAACAGTCTCTTGACTTGATTCTGATGTTCGGTGATCCTGTCGACCACTGTTACTCTCTTTTCTTCAAGCTCTGTTAGATACATGACCCTCTTTTCAAGAGAATTTTGGAAAGTCTCATCTTCGATCGCTCGTGCCAAGCACAGAGCAAGAAGTTCCGCAGAAATGGGAAGCTCAGCGTCGATTCCATATAATACTTGAAAAGGTGACATACCGAGGGACCTCTTTGGAGTAATACGGTCTGCCCACAAAGCATCATACAATGACTTGTGCCATGACCACTGATTCTCATCAACTAGCTTCCGTATGATGGTCACTAAGTTCTTATTACTGGATTCTGCCTGACCATTTCCCTGGGGGTAATAATCTGAGGCATGGGCCAAGGTTATCCCATATTCATAGCAAAAACTGATAACTTCCCCGTGAGGAGAAGTTGGAAGCATTATCAGCAACGATCTTGTGTGGAATGCCAAACCTTACAATGATATTTTCTTTGATGAAGTTGCAAACAATTTCAGAGGTGGCATTCTTAACAGGTATGGCCTCCACCCATTTGGTGAAGTAATCTGTTGCTGTTAGGACATAACTATGTCTGGCACTTGATTGGGGATGTAGTGCTCTGATAAAGTCAATTCCCCATTTCCTGAATGGTTCGTCAATAATGACGGGCCTGAGGGGAAAAGCAGCCAATTTTGGTTTGCCAACAAACTGTTGGCAGAGCTCACATTTTGCTACCCAGGTGGCTGTATCCTGAAATAGCGTTGGCCAATAGTACCTGGCCCGGATGATCTTGTGTGCTGTCACAGAAGAGGAAAAGTGACCACCGCAGGCTGAATCATGAAAAATTTCTAGCAATTTTACCTACTGTGGCTTGTCAACGCATCGCAAGAAGATGCCATCAATCCCACGCTTGTATAAACCATCATCCCAGATGACATATCTGGCTGCCCTGAGCTTTACAGTATGCTTCTCCTTTGAAGTTAGATGAGACAGACACTCACCGTAAGTGAGAAAGAAAGTGATATCAGAATACCATTCATCGCTAGTTGCAACAAATAGAACCATAGGCAGAGAATCAGCTTTCTCCAGCTGGCCTTGCATTCCATCGATGCAATCATCTTTTTCTTTAGGGACCTCTGAATCTTTGTTTTCAGCCATAAGCTGACATAGGCCCTTGCCTCTTACCAGCTTGGTTGGTTTTATGTCTAGATCATACTCTTGGACCTTTGCGATCCAATTCCCTCGTAAGCTTCTTAACTCTTGTTGAGTTAGGATTGACTTGACTGTTGTGTCAGGAACCAACACTACTATGTGATAGTTTAGGATGTAATACCATAATTTCTTGACTGCTTTGACAATGGCGAAGGCATGATTTTCCAACTGAGACATCTTCAATTCATGAGGCTTGAGAGGAGAACTCATGAAAACTATTGGAGATTCAACATCCTTAGAATTCTTTTGCATTAAGATGGCCGATACAGTATGCTCAGATGCATAACTGTACATGATAAAATCCTTGGAGAAGTCGGGACATACCAGAACTGGTGCATGAGCAACAGAGGCTTTTATATCCTCAAATGATGTCTTTCCTTCTTCGCTCCACCAGAAATTTTGTGACCCTTTCATCATATTTGATATGTGGCGAGTCTTTTCAGCAAAGTCGGGAACAAAGCGCCTGAGAAAATTCACTTTTCTGAAGAAAGAGTGAACACCGGTCTTGCTTGTGGGTAAAGTAAGGCTCTGAATAGCTTTAACCCTTTCGACATCTATCTTTTTCCCTTCCTTGTTGACAACGTGTCCCAACAACTTTCCTTCAGTGACCCTGAAAATAGACTTTTTTGGATTTAGGGAGATCCGTGTTCTCGGCATCTAATCAATACTTGCTCCAAATGATCACAATGATCACTTCACTTGTTTAGAGAACATAGTTAAGTCATCTAGATAAACCATGATAACCTTTCCCATCATACCTTTGAATGTGAAGTCCATTGCTCGCTGAAAGGTGGCACCAGCATTGGTCAAGCCAAAAGGCATCCTGCTATAGGCGAATGTGCCCCAGGGAGTAGTGAATGTTGTTTTGAATCGGTCTTCAGGTGAGACTTCAATCTGATTATAGCCCAAAAAACCATCAAGCATGGACAACATTTCTGAACCAGTTACTACCTACAGAACCTAATGCATTATGGGAAGTGGGTAGTTGTCCTTCAAGGACGCTTGATTCAGGTTGTGAAAATCTACGCATATGCGTATCTCGCCATTCTTCTTTCGTACTGGCATGATGTTTGTGACCCAGGTACTGTGATGGATAGGAAAAATGATCCTTGCATCCAGCATCTTCTGTATTTCAGCCTGGATGGTACCCGAGATCTTGGGATTGTAGTGCCTCTGTTTCTGGTGAAAAGGTTTGACATCTTCTTTTAACGGGATGTCATGTTGAACGTCCTTTGGCTTGAAAGACTTTAGATCGGCATAAGACCATGCCAATACGTCCATATATTTCTTCAGCAATTTGACAAACTTCCACTTTTCTTCGGGTGTGCAACACTTCCCAATGTTCACAAGCTGCGGGTGTTCCATAGTACCCAGATTAACTGATTCGGTCTCTGGAGAGGAGTTAGGGTCATCTTGCCACTTCTTCTTGACAAAATGATCATGTTTGTCAAACAATCGTTCCAGAGAAACTAAACCTTTTGGGATTTTATTTCCTTTGAGCTGACATATGCCATCACCTCCTTTTGATTCATTCGCTTGATCAGTGACAGATTCACGGCATGCAGAAGTAGATCCTTCAAAATGAAGCTCACTGAAATTTTCTGCCTTCTCCAGAAAGGCAATAAGTTGATTGTCATCGTTGAATACCTGCCAGTGCTGAGAATTGTCTGGCACGCTTGGGTGGAAGACTACCTCAATAGTATATGTGTCTGTTTTAACCCTGGGTGAGGGAGCATGAGAGATGCTGAGATGGCCAGTGAATCGGCCATATCATTCTAAGCTCTTGGAATGGATTTTATTGAGAAGGCGTTAAATTCTACAATGTTGTCCCATACTGCGTTGCGGTAATGCCTGAGCCTTTCATTCTTTAATTGGTATATTCTTTTTACTTGATTTACGACTAGCTCGGCATCGCCTTGTACTTTTAGGTTCTTGATTCCCCTTTCTTTTGCAGCTTGCATGCCAAGTAGCAAAGATTCATATTCAGCAGTATTATTTGTGTTGAAAAACTACAACTTGAAAGAGAGAGGAAAAATCTCCTCCTCAGGTGATATTAGCACAGCTCCAGCACTGCATCCGCTAGTTGCACAACTGCCATCAAACTGTAATGTCCATATCTTGTTAAGGTCCTCCTCTTGGATGAGAACGCCCTTTTTGTCAGACTCAGTAGATAAGAAGTAGTTCCCCATCTCTGATGATTCGAAGAGAATTTGGGCTTTGGGGTCGTCAGAATTGGTGACCAAGTACTTCTTTTGTGATTCAGGCTCCAATGTCTGCATTACACCCTTGACGAGGATTTTGGCTTTGGACCAGTCCATATAAATCTCTCCACCAACTTCTTTGCAAAAGCTCCTTCCTAGTAGAATTCCATATGCCAGGGATATCAGCAACGAGGATGGTCATCTTTACTCTTTTCTCTGGGAATGCCGCAAAGGTGAACTGTGCGTCTTTGATCTGACCAATCAATGGAACCTGTTTGGTTTCCATGGAGTAACATCTACCGAAAGGCTTGGTAAGAGTGAGGCCCAAAGCATGGGTGACCTTTTCTGGCATGACATTATCGGAAGCCCTAGATCAATTATGCAAGTTGCTTAGCTTGTGACCATTGATTAGGAGGGAGAGATAAAAAGGTTCAATTTTTCCTGACACGGAAGTCGAGGCCACATTTATGCGAGATGCAGGAGGAGTGGAAAGGATTCCTTTCGGGGAGACATGGGAAGCTATGGCAGCTTGGCTTTGGATATATTCGGTCAATCTTACAAGCTGCTCAGGGTTTGACTGGAGATATTTAGCCTCAGACATTTGAATCTTGGTCTTTTTAGCATGATCGATTATGTCGAATGTGACCAAGGGTTGCGTTGATGAAGGAATGAGTCCCTCACTTCGCGATGGTAGGGTAGGATTACTAGTCTTTATGGGAATAGAAGAAGGCTGATTTGGAGGAGAGATGGGGGGAAAATATTTTTTTGTAAAAGACTTAATAGGAGGTTGAGCAGGAAGAGGATTACCTCTTTTAGCAATGGTTGGAGGCGTGTTTGACACAACCTTCTCTTTTTGTATCCTGGCAGCAACTTCTGCTTCTTTTCCTTGAGAGCGGGTGAAAACAAGCATATGATTGTGCCCACTTGCATACCCTTGGGTACCCTCTTCTTCATCAGATTCCTCATCTTCAAATTCCATATACCCGATTGTAGAGTCGCCAGTCGGTTCACCGACATCTTGATCATCTTCACCTTGGGATGAAGGTTCTTCATAATTTTGCTCCTCTTCTTCAATCTCGACTAGGGCATTGACCGGAGGAGCCTCAAGTGCCAACCGTGGAGCAGTTGCAGGTAAACGTGGCCTTTGTGGGGCATTGTTGGAAGTGAAATTTCTCCGTGGGATATCCCGATATGAAGTGCTAGGAGAAGCTTGAGCTAATTGCTTCTTTAACGTGAGCAAGTCATTCTCCATCTTCTGGAATGCCGGATTTGATGAAGTGGCTTGAGAAGGGGTTGAAGCTTTAGGCTTGGATGGCTCTCATTTTAATTCACTAGATATAAGCAGGTTGTCTTCTATCCGAATGGCAGCAGCTTGAGTGAGAACCAGGGTGGTAATTTGTTCTTGTAAGAGTAAGAAACTTACTCTTGAGCTCATGGCATTCATAAAGAAACACTTTTGATTTTCTGGTGTTGGCAGCATGGCAGGTGGCACACGGTTAATTAGTGAATTGAAACGAGTGATAAAATCATGCATGGTTTCATTGACTTCCTTCTTTAGGTGAGTGATCTTGGATAGTAACGCAAATGCGTCTTCTGAAGGCTTATACCTTTCTTCAAATGCAGTTCGTAATGTGGCCCAACTAGTGATAGATCCGGCTGGCAAATGTTGGAACCACTCTGCTGCGGGTCCTTGCAAGGTCTCTAGAAAAAGAGGTGTACTGACACATCTTCATGGGTCACATCCAGGATGCTGCATGACATGATGAACGCAGATATATGTGAATCCATGCTTTGGTTTCCACTCCCATCAAATCTTGGGAAATTCTTTCGGTTTCCATGAGGGAGTGCGTGAACAGGATGTGGCAAAGCAAGAGGGCCCATAGCGTTTCCCCATGGTACTGCCATTTGAAAAGCTGGAAAGAGGATGCGAGCTGGAAGTGCGGTTCCACTGAGCAACAAAGCACTGCAAAGGGATGTGGAGGCTCCTTGTGAAAAATGGTTCTTTCGTGGAGGCGAGACACTTCTGGCTGACCGATCAGCTGAACTCAGTGATGAGAAGCGTGCTGGTGTAATACTGAAGTTGTGCCTTTGAAGTAGATCAAAAATAGGATCAACTTCTCCACGAGCTCTCCTGCTACGAGTAAATGGTTCACCTGCCAGTGTATCTTTCAGATCTGCAATGTTTTTAGAGTAGATTTAAAAACTCTTTTTGGTTGTACTTGCTGATTTTCTGATTTTTCTGACAAAAATCAGCAGCATGTACTTTTCTAAATATTTAATTTTATCCCTCTTTTGAAAACCGATTGCGGTTTAATGACAAAGATCAATGAGGATAAAATGATGGTTAACTTAGCAAGCTGATTTTCGGATCTTAGAGTTGACTTTTTGCAAGGGTTTGAAATTTTTGTAAAACTGTCAGAAACTCAGATCTACGGAAATATATGGGTTTTTGTAAAAACTCAGTGAACTAAAGATCTCTAACTAGCCCAGATCTATGGATCTCTGAAGAAAATTTTCAGTTTGGATCACTTTTGCAAAAATTTTGGATTTTAAGCAAAAAGTTAAGATTTGCAAACAGGTAGTGATTTTTACAGTTTTATTGATTTTCTTAGTTACTTTAGCAACTTTAAAAACTGTTAGTGTCTTTTGGCTGACACAACACTCATATAGATCTGTTTCGAATCCCCATTAGAGCCAAAAACTGTTGGTCTGAAAATCTGTCGGGAGGGCAGATCTATGGATAGACGAGCCAACAGTGTGCAGGGCATAGCCCCTCTTTGAGACAGCAAAGTGAAACTGGTTTATTGCTATTCTACCAGCAGGAATCTGTGCAAGTCCTACAGTATTCTACCTTCAGGGGTTTGGGATCTCGTCCCAGTTGGGGTATTTCTGACTGTGAAAGAAAGGAATGAAGGGAGGAGAGGAGATAGGATAGATCTGAAGGGAGAAAAGAAATGAATTCCAAAGCAGAAAGGTCAGAGGGTTTATGTTTTGGGCTGGTAGTAAACAGAGCCAAACCTACTTGCATAAACGAACAAAGCAATACTGATGAACAAATGACAAAAAAGTAGAGATAGATCTAACAGAATAAACACACAGATCTGACATAAGAAAGATCTAGATGCACATAACACATGTATTCAGCACAAAGTCTTGATATTTGTATTAATGTTTTCTTCTATTACAAAAAGTACAAAGCCTTTTCTTCTCACTTCTATTTTTCATCTAAAAAATGTCCACCACTTGAATACAACAAGTATTCAAGTATATATAGAAGGAGAAGGAGAAAGAAGGCAAAAAGAGAACCAACAACTAATTACAAAATATTACAAAATATCTAAAAGTCAACTGTTGACTTTGGAGCAACTTGGTGGATGACAACATCCCATGGTGCAACATGGATGATGTCATCATTTGTGCCAACATACTTTTAAATATTTTACAAAAATGAGAAGAAATCCAAGGAGGAAGGCTATTCGTCGTCGTCCCGCGGCTGGAAAGGAGTATCCTGCTTCTGCTCAGGAGAGGAAATGTGGAATTGAGCCCGGTACTCCATGAATTTGCTAATCATCGGTTGAAGTTGATCCTGAGCAGGACCCTTGGTGTGATCACCGATGACTTCACAAGTCTCCCGTTCATCTCTGAGTTTTTCTGGGAGTTTGAAGTATTCATTACCTACCTCCATCAGGTATCCCACAAAGTCATGGCAGGCCAGAAGGTTGTTGATGGATTCTGCGTCAAAAGTAGCTTCTGACCCTAACCCTTGCGAGATGATCTCTTTGAAGATCTGAATGGTTTCATCTACCTTCCTCAAGGTGTATGATGGAGTGAGCAAGCCTGGAGACATCCTTAGGATTTCTCCATTTGATGCATTGCATCCAAGGCTTCCTCCTTGATTTTATCAATCTTCTCCAAGACAAATTCCATATGATTGACCTGATAGTCCAAAGCAACAAGGACTTTGTTGGGTGCTCTTGGGTGATCGAAGATGCCAAATTTCACTAAGTTATCGACTGGGCAGTCGAGCATCTTCTGGAATGTCTCATGTTGTAACCTAGCATGGTCTAACTCTTCGGAGATAGGTCCTGCAATCACCTGGAGTTCCTTGTTCGCTTAATCAATATTCTGATATAGCTCAGTGAACTTTACGATTACTTCCTCACTATCCTTGAGGATTTGGTCTCTCCAGGTGGATACTGCCATACCTTGTTCACCAATCTTGGTGTATTCATTTATCTTTTCCTGACTAAGGGCCTCAGGAGTTTCAGTGGCAGTTGTAGGAGGTGCACTGCCCATTTTCTGCAGGGCTTGGAGAAGATGTTTGTTTTGTTCTTTCAGTATCCTCTTCTCTTCCTTTGCTTCCTGAAGCTTTTTGCAAAGGGCATCCACTGCAGATAGGGCCTCTCCTTGTAGGCTTTCTGAGGATGTTCCCATTGTGACCTGTGTCACTGTATAATCTGTAGGAGACAGATCCTTTTTATCCTTTGTGGGATCAGGGTATGCGATCTCCATTACTCTTTCACCTGATGCACTCTGAGAGAAGCGGGTTATTGGCTTTTGCTTCTTAGCTCCTTTTGTTGGAATGATGGAGAAGTCCATAGGTGCAATGGGGACTTTCCTCTTGTGCTAGCTTAGATGTTGGGAGATCCATGCTGGGCTTAAGGGAGTGTGACGAATGGGAGAAGAGGGAACGGTGGAAGAAGAAGGAACAACTACAGTGTACTCGGGGAAATGTGTTGAGACGCTTGGTGGCGGCATTGATAAAGAAGTTAAACCTCCAATGCTCCAAGGGGTAGGAGTTACTATAGGAGAGGAAACTGTGGGGGTGGAAGGGATCTGAGAGATGAGGGAAGAAATACTGGGGGACAGCTCCGTGAGGGAAGAGAAGATGGAGGAAGAGGAAGGGGGAACAGTAGAAGATGGGGGAGAAGACACAACCAAAGGAATGGTTGCTTGAGTGACATGAGGAGGGGAAGGAGGAGTGGGAGATGGGATGGTGGGAACTTCAGTAGTTATAGCAGTGGCAACATCCTGAGTGGATGTGCCCATTGGAACACTTACTGCCTCTTCTTTTTCTGGGGATACCAGGCTTACTACCTACTCCTGGGTGGTGGAAGGAGGACTCTCGGGAGATTTCTCTTGAGTAGTGTTTAATTCTCCTTCTTTATCTTTTCCTTTGCCCTTTAGTAAGTGCTTTGGTCTGGCAGGTGAATTACCAAAGGGCGACGTGGTGAAGTCTACCCCAAGGTAGATGAGACCATTCTTCTTGCACCAATGCTCTGTGCACTACAGAGTGCCTTTAACCTTTCCTCAATAGTCTGAGGTGCCTTTGTTCTGTCAATTTCAGTAAATGGCCAATTATCCCTATCCGTATCTAGATAGACTTGATCGACTTCTTGATCAGTCGTTTAGAAACCTTTCGGGACAATGGCCACACCATACTCGATGATCTCTGCCAGGGCCAGGTGGGAGTGATCCTTTCTTCTGAGCTCGACCTCATGATACAGATCGATATAGATATACTCGATCTGTGGGACATGGATTGGATCGAGCTTTTCCCTTGGAAGGAAATTTCGAGGATCAAAGGTTGGCCTTGCTGGGAAATTATGCTTTAAGTTAAGCAACTCCAGTTCTGCAAACATTCCTGGGCTTTGGTGTGAGAAGTGCAGGTGTACCTACCCACTGTGAGGGGGAATGGAGTTCCACCCTTCTTTCTTTTTAGGCACTTCTCATGATATGTGATAAGCTGTCTGGACAGCTCCAATAGGATCAACTTAGGCCCCGCATATCTTGGTAACTTGGTGGGCTCCCCCAAGAAGTTGGTGGCTCTGAGATAAGTGAAAGTGGGGAATTGCGTAAATAATGCCCCCCACTTCTCTGTGGTAGTCACCATGCTCTTGGTCATCTGACCGTGAGTCATATTGGGCCTCAATAGGTAGATGATGCCATAGAAGAAGGCATCATTGATCTTGCTGAATTGTGGATGTTGTTTTCTAGTCTCAACTCTGGATAATATTCATATATTTTACTTGGGGCCATACCCCGCATCGGCTTAGTGCTGGGTAGTCTCTTTAAGAGGCAACAACGTATACCACATAGGAGTTCATGTAGAACCTCCCCGTTGTTGAGAGTTGTTGAGCTGCTCGGAGATGGTGCTGCTGATGATCTCTGCCCATTCAAAACATTGATCAGGAATGTTTTTGCTCATTGTTTCTAAATATCTGAGCATCCACTTGTTAAAGTAATGGGCATCAGGAAGCCCAAATACCCTGCTCAGGAAGGTGATGGTGTCACTCAGCTCCTCTGAGAAGTCACTGCGATGAATAACTTGGGGCCACCTGGTTATTACGTTTTTGTTTTTCAGGTATACTTCATTCATTAACTACATGCATTTTTCTTCATTTTAATTCCATGCCTTTATGTTGTCTTCCTGGCTTATTGCCACAAAATGCCGGTGGTGGGGGATACCCAACATGATTTCAAAGTGTCAGGCAGTGAGGTTGATTATTACCTTGCCCTTCTCATTCTCGACACATCTTGTGTCCTTATTATAACAGCGGGCCACCACCATCATGAATTCATTATTTACCTGCTCACGGGAATTCCCAGCGAAATGTAAACCACTGCCGACCAATTTTTCCATCCATGGACTACCTGTGACCATCCTGGTTCTGGCCCAGAAATCCTCCATATCAATGTGGCCAAGTTTTGAATCCCTGATGTCCAAGTCACATTCTGCAAGGGACTCGGGCATCCTGACCCTTTGGTATTTATACTTCATTTCTTCCTCTGTGAGTTTGGCCTTACCCTTGACTTGGTTGGCTTCTTACTTGATGAAGACATGTGTGAATCTGAGTTTAGCTGTTGATCTGCAAGAAGAAGAGGGAAGTCCATCACAGAAGAGCCATGTTAGCTGTTAAATCATCCATCAAAGCTTTACAGAATGAAAAGTTATCAATTTAGAAGCCTCTGGGTGCAGGGCGCAAGGTATACTGCAGGCTGCAGGGTCAGAAAAGCAAGGTGCACTGATGCAGAGAGTGTTGCATGGAAGAAAACAGTGCCAAAGGGGTGCAGGGTGTAGAAATACTACACACAACATTCAGATGTTGGTGTTAATAGGATGTGCGCCTGCGCCATATGAAGGGTTTTAAACTGGGGCAGATTAATTTTGGTGTTGCAAGGTGGAAGGGTGATGCGCCATTGGCAGATATGGTACATGTTGCAAAACATTATGGTGTGCCAAGGGGCAGGTTCAAAGGGTGCATCATTGAGTTAAGGTGCACCAAGGGTTTTAGCTTTGGCGCGGCGCGGGAAAGGGTCTGCATGACATTCAAATGTTGGTGTAGGCTGGAGTTGCGCTTGTGCCTATGTTAGGTTTTTCAGAATTTTTATAAGGTGCAGGAAAGATGCATGTTGCAGGGGGACAGTGCGCCCCTTTGGCGCGACTGTGTTTAGTGTAACAATGATGGCAGTTTGCGCCAAAGGAAAATAGTGGTTTTTGGATTGCAATAACTTAGATTTTTCCCTTTTTGGACAGGTTTGTGGTTTTAGGGCTCTTTCAACATAGATTTGACAGTGAGGGGAACAGAGGCAAGAGAGGTCAGGGATTCACTTTTTGAGACAAGGCCTCCAGGTTTAGCAGATCTGGAAGGAGGGTAAAACTGGTTTGAAAGGGGGTTGATTTGCAAAATGGGCTGGAGGTTGTATTTTCTTAGATTCATTTTTTGTTTTTAATAATAACAACCTCCAAAAACAACACAAAAAACCACAACAAAAATCCACAAGAAGAGCAAGGACCACTTACCAGGAATATATAAGATGGAGGAAATGATGTGGGGTCCACGAATGCGACGTAAAGCAACACGGGGATGACAGGAGCGCTGACAGGTGCAGAAGAATAAACTTTTTCACATGTTTTTCAATCGTGAAAATGACAGGTCGGATGCGCCTATTTATAGCAAAAGGTGTAATAAATGCGCCACCAACTTTTTCTAAGGCGCACAAAAATAGATGCCAACATGAAAATATTTGTGCCTTTGGTGCGGTTATAGGCAGCGGATTTGGGACGAATTCAACATTCAACCTTTTTAGCGCTTTGGCGCACCGCTTAGGGGCGCAACATTTTTAATGTCGACAAGATGGTGCATGCACCTTGGCGCAGGTTAGGAAGGGGTGCAACATGGGAAGGTGCAACATTTTGGATGTCGACACTCCAAAGGATGCGCCAAAGGAATAGAAGGGGGCACAATTTCATTTGATGTTGCATGAATAAAAATCTGCGCCCAGCCAAAAAAGGACCAAAATGACGAAGTTCGAAAAACTAAATTCTTCGGAAAGGGATTTTATGCCATTCCAAATGCTGAGGGACCTATGCGGGGAACCAAAACAAAATTCTGGTATGGTTACCTGTAAAATTGGCCTTGTCAATTTTACAGGATAACAGACACCATGAACAAAAACGATGGGTTCGGCTGACAGAAAAATACATCTCCAACATTAAAGAACACAATACAAGGTAGCTAAACAACCAATTTTAATTAGATATGGTGCCCATTTCTTCTAATACCATTAAGTTACCATTGGGAAATGGATTTGTAAGGTTGTTGTACGATGGAAAAGTGACAAGCGAGCTTGGGAATCTACAAGTAACTCTTCCTCGCACCCGACCTCCCAAGGTCGTGCTGAGACAGCCGGCAGGGATGGAATATGCGTGGGATACATACAAACTAGTTAGGTAATCTAATTTCTTCGACACGCACTAGTGGAAATTGTGAATCTAAGGCAAAGAAGGCCCTCCTAACTTGAACTGGTGTGATAGATCAATCAGCAAGGATGACTGCTCAAAGGCTCCAATCAATATCGAGCTCTGGCGTGATCCGGTCTATAGGTTGTTGAATACGTGGTAAATGACCTAGGATAGTTTCGTGTATCTCTCTAGATAAGGTCATAGGGTGGATGGTAAGTATAACTGAAATAACTGTATTTGTCTGTGTAATTTGTAGATCTATTCTAAACAATGAAATAACTGATCTAATCTAGTTGTAAGACTATCGATCCTACCTCAAAGGTGAGGAATGAATCATAGTTTCTCAGAAACTATCAATCCCTATAACTTCCCCAGCAATATCTAAAGTAAAATTAACTAAAATAAAGAAATTAACTACTCTATTTGATACGATTCTAATTTAGAACTTTGAAAGCTAGAACCTAGACTCCACACAACAGTAGCGAATCTGATGGTGTGTGTGATCTTATCCCCTCAGTGTGATCTCCTCATTCCTTCATGTTCACTTGGATCCAGAAAAGCGTGTAATGCTAGCATCAACAGAAGTAGATATTGGGACAAAGGCAGCTTAGAATACAGACTGAATACAATGCGACTAGGAGAGAGATAGTGCAAGAGCACAGAGCTTGGCTTATGCAATTCCTAGCGAGATTTATTGCGAGTCATGCAACATAAAGCATCCAGAACCTGAAACTATCTTATCTGAAGAAAAAAACCTACAACTTTAATGGCTTCCTATTGAAAACAAACTATTCTACTCCAATGGATTGGATAAAATATCAACAGCACCTGCACAAGATGGATATGTGGCTTCCTAACAACACTAACTAGGCATGTAATGAAAGAAACTAAGAATTCTAAAATGAGAGACTATCTATTGCGAAGAGAAATTCACAGGAAAATTTGAGGGGCCATTTTCTTGAGCACAAGCCAACTATTTATAGCTTTTGCATTTACCCAAGGTAAAAACCAAATAGAACTCTTAAATTATAAACAATGGCAAAACACTATTCCAGGGAACCAGAATCATTAATGTAAGCCTATGGCAATGAAAAAAGATGGTGAATCATTGATTTTTACATGAGTCACGTTAAAAGAGAATTCTAGAAAACACGTAAATGACCGCCACCATGAGCAGGGCGACAGTTACAGGACCGCCGCCCTATTCAGGGCGGAGGTCACAAGACCACCGCCCAGGCAGGGCGGCGGTTTCGTCACTGAACAGAAAAAGGATAAGAAAAGAGGGGGAAAGGGAAAAACAAAGTACGTGGGGGCTAAGCGGGGCATGCGGGATGTTAACGCACACTTGGAGATCTTTTCCCGGACCCCAAACACCTTGCGAGGAGACCTGTATCATCATTGGGGCACGTGTTACGTTGTTTCGGCAGCACAGTACCCTACAATTCTGGGTAAATACAATTGCCCATACCTCTTTTCAAATATTTAATGCATGTTTTCGGTGGGTGGAAGTAGGAATTTGAGTTTCCCTCTCTTTTTCCCTATACAATGTAAAATTCTTTCACTTATATGGGGATGTTCTAAAATGTAAAGAAACTCTGCCAAAATTATTTTTGAGCAGTTGTGAGTTATAAGCCTTCATCTTGCACTTGGAAATGTGTTCTTATGCCTTCTTACACACATGAAATGGTTGGTGCATACTTTAAAAGTAGTAAAAATTAGTATTTTGTGTGTTTTCCCAACCCTAACTTGTGTTTTTTTTACATTTCCTCA
The DNA here is from genome assembly GCA_019776745.2 of Taxus chinensis. NCBI lineage: Eukaryota > Viridiplantae > Streptophyta > Pinopsida > Cupressales > Taxaceae > Taxus > Taxus chinensis. The sequence continues at coordinate 578,128 of JAHRHJ020003543.1, forward strand.
CCTGTCCATTCTTGTTATGGTATTTGCGTAAATGTATTTCTCACTTGCAGGTTCATTTGATTATGTTTCATGGAGAATATATGGTGAATGAAGTTTTGGGTTTGTGTCACCTCTGTTTGGCCTCTCCCTTCTCCATTTCATTATCCATTTCCCTCATTAGAGTATCTCCACCCCTTTTCTTAGTGTTATCACCTCCCTTTAGATTAGGATTTCCATTTTTATGCATCTTTCTCACACCCTAGTCCCTTGGAATCATAGAGTAGCATTAGATAGTTGTATTTCCTTTCTTATGATTACTTTAGAATTAGGATTAGACAAAGGAAGTTGGCCTTATCTAGATATTCATCTCAATAGTAAGGTCACACAATTAGAGACAATCCCATGTTACCCAAAAAAAACTGATTTCTCATTCACACATTCACAAAAAATCAAAGGGTGTTGTTTTTTTGTGATAACATAAACATTAGAAAAAATAGTAGATATCCACAATTAAAAATTGGAAAGAATCTATGTTTAGTTAAATTATGCTTCAAATTCAACAATAGAGAAATAGCCACATCTGAATATTCCTTGTTTATTTTATTTATTTTGGCATAGAAGTAGTTTTATTTAATTAGAAGAAATTTCCTTTTATCTATAGCTTTCATTTATTTATTTCTATTAAATTAGAAAATCCAAAAACATATATTAGGAATAGTTAGCTTTGTTTATTTACTGACTTTTAAAATATTATTTAAAAACACAAAAAAACAAGTAGATTAGTTTGTTTTTACATTTATTGAATAAGTTATTTTCATTCAAATTTGATTAAATTAAAAGGAGAGTAATCAAATTTTGTTTAATTTGAATTCCCTTGCATTGTTTGTTTAAAATAGGAATTTATATTAATTAGATTGCAATGAACAATAACCCCCATGTTTCCATATTGTCTTAGGTTATATAATATTATCTCTATCCTCCTTTGGTTTCTCATGTGTTTTGTTTGTTTCTGTAGTTCCTTGGTTTGTGCCCATATGACCATTTAGGCTATCCAACCATGCCACAACCAAAAATTGACACACGATTGACTGATATTGTCAAAGGAATTAGATAACTTATCTTTCTAACTACCCCAGTCCCACCTACCATCATCCAATAGTTGATTGTTTTGAATGATGAGGAAAATACCACCTAATAGTTCTAGGCAAACCAGCTAGGTAGAGATTAGACTTTTCCTTATCCCATCATTCATCATATGTTCAACCCTCTTCAGAGAGGAATTCGTAAATGAAGGAAAGTTCCCTCACGTTCCACAACCTAGTAAGGTCTTATTTGGTTCTACCGATATTGGTCATGACTTATGTATGGAAATCATCCTTGATAGTAGCATTACCCCCGAATAAGTGAGACAGATGTTTATATCCCTCAACAAATAAATACCCATTTTTCCAATTGAGAACATTAGATTGCATTGATTTCTTGTTGCCTCTTCCACCTATTTCATCCACATTCTATTTACCTATCCTACTACCACCCCATCCATTTCACTCCAGTTATCCCGGCATGACCTTGGAAGGTCATGTGTGTCTAGGATTCATGTGTTGATTCTCAGACGTACAGTTCATTTTTCGGTTTACCATCAAGGGAGGCTAAGCGATAAGCTCTAACCCCATATTTGTGAGTGATTATATATCGACCAATCTAATTGGGAGCAAACGTCCCACGTTGAGTCCTTTCTAGAGTAGTGACATTTTTATTCTCTTTAAGGAAAATATCACCAATATAGAATTCATGTTCTTTAACATGTTTATTGTATGCTCTTTTGATGTAATTTTTGATAGACATGATGATTTTCAAGGGCTATTAGGTGGTGTTCTTCTAACAATTCAATTTTTTCTAAGCACTCCTAACGATACTCGTAATCAGAAATGAAGTCTCTCAGGGACACACATGGGGATGTAATTTGGAATTCAAGAGGAAGGATAGCCTCATATACATAGACTAAAGAAAGGGGAGTAGCACCTATAGGGGTATAAATGCTACTTTGATAGGCCCAGAAAGTGAAAATAATTTGGAGATGACAATTCCTATCTACTTGATCAATGGATTTCATGAGGAATTTGTTGATTTTTTTGTTAGAATCCTCTGTTTGACCATTTTCTTGTGGATAATAAGGAGATGAAATTCTCATATTGATGTTGTAGGTATCACAAAGCTTTTGAATTATTTTTTATTTTTGAAATATTTTCCATTATCTATGATAATTTGATGAGGAATTCCAAAGCGACAAATAATTTGATGGTGGATGAAGTCAACAATCTTATCGTCTTTAGTAACTATGAGGGGATTATCTTCCACCCATTTTGTGAATTATTCAGTAGCGGTGATGATAGAGTGATGTTTTTTGTGATGAACGAGGGTTGATGAGGTCAATGAGGTCAAGTACTCAGTATGAGAAAGGCCATAAATCCTGAGAGGGTTATAGGGCATGACTTGGGATGTGAGTGAGGTTAGAGTGTTGTTGACATTTGAAGCATGTCTTGACATACATGCAATAATCTTAATTAAGGGAAGGTCTGTAATAGCCCATCTATAGGATGTGTTTGGTTTTTTCCACCACATATGTCATCATAGACTTCTTAGATAGATTTATTGGATTCATGAGATTTAAGGCATCAAGGTAAAAGGACATCAAACTCATGTTTATAAAGGATTCCTAGGATGACATATCGTTTAGTGTGTTGAAGAAAATATCTCTTAGCATTCTTAGATATACTGGAGGGGACTTTAGATTGAGAAATATAGTCATAGAATTGAGTGTACTATAGATTTGATTGATTGTCTTCGATGAGATTAACAGAAGGTAGTTCATTGGTATGAGATGGTTGATCGAGTATATACACAATAACGAACACCTTGGAATATTTAGTTGATAAGGGAATGAGAGATGCAATAGATGCCATGGTGTCTTTGAATTTTTTGGATGAGTGGGGAATTGTTCTGATTGTATAGAGATCAAAGGATTTTAAGAGGAAGTTAACAATGGTTTTATATTTTTGTAAAATTTCATTCTTACCTTGATAAGTTCCTTTGATTTGATTAATGATAGGTTGGAAGTCTCCATGGATGTCAAGGATTTGAACACCGAGCATGATAGCAGTCTCGAGACCCAGGATGAGAGCTTCATACTCAGTCATGTTGTTAGTGCACTCAAAATTTAGTTTGAAATATAGAGGGATAGGAGTACCCCAATGAGGTATGATGATTATACCAGAACCTCCCCCTACCAACACATAGAACTATTAAAGAAGAGTTCCAATTTAAGGGGAGTGTTTTCTTGATGGATGGTGTTGATGGATTCTTCAGGAAATTTTTCATGAGGTAGTTGATTATTGTGAAGGGGATATTTGACGAGTTGTTCAATGATGGCTTGCCCCTTCATATATTTCTACAACATGAATTAGAGTTAAAACTTAGTCATAAGTATGAAACATTGGGTGATGTGATCAAATTGATATGGTTTGGAATGCATATCTTTGAGAGGATTGAAGTTGGTGAAAAAAATTGTAATATGATTAAGGATATAATGATAAATGTTAGAAGTTGTGAAGTAAGGCACAACATAAATTTTTTACTTTAGTGTAATGAGTTTTGTAGTCATGAAGAGTATGACTTACATAATATATGATTTTATCTCTACCGTACTAATCTCTCTGTGCTAACATGGCACCCAAGGAATGGTCGTTGTACTAATCTCAGTGTGGAATGTCAAAAGAATATCTGTTTAAGGTTGTTTTTGTGTTTTTAGCATTTCTATGTGTTTTCATGATTTTTCTAATATCACTCGGATGCTAACTTGCTTTTTTTTGTGTGTTTTTGGTTGTATGTAGGCGAGGGAGGAGTATATCCGATGGAGTCGAGAGAGGGAGTGTGACTGGCTCCCAGGAGTACTAGATGCCCTTTCACAGGATGAGGAGGACACTCTTCAGAGGGCTGGGATACTACGTATCTCACGTGTTCCACATGTTTCACCATCCAATCACATTCTTTGTGACCTATTCTGATATTGGGATGTTAATCAGAACACCTTCTGATTACTAGGGGTCCGCAGTGAGTGGACCATCACTTTGGAGGATTTTTATCACATTCTGGGGGTCCCGATCATTAAGAGACGTCTGACCCTTGAGACAGAAGGTTCACGGGCCTAGATAGCACAGTGGGCCACTTATATGGGAGATGTAATCATCTCCATGGGTTCAAAGAAGGGGGTCAGCGTTCGATCTATTCCTAGTTTGCCCATCCCCTTGCTTCGCCAGGCCATTATGGGGATCCTTGCCTCAAGACTGATCAGGGACAAGGGAGGAGACACACTGCTATATTGCTGGTCCCCTATCATTACACAGATAGAGGGACATGGCCGAATATATTCCTGGGGAGCAGATATACTTAGGACTACCTATCATGATTTATACAGGGTAGTCCATTTACAGGGGCAGTCCTTGAGCCACCCGACCCTAGTCATGAGTTGGGTTTATGAGCACTTCATCCCCTATGGAAGAGGTGTAGAGGTGACAGATCCCAGAGCTGTGAGGACAGCTAGATGGACAGATATGTCGGTGCTCCTAGCACCTCATCAGCCAGTTGCTTCTCTGACCACTGCTGACATTAGGGCTACACCGTATCAGACTATGGCAGGTATATGGGGCGAGGAGGCTCTTACTTTGATCTCCTGCTCCACCACAGGGCAGCTTATTGATAGAGTGGGACGAGTGGAGATACACCCCTTTGGCAGAGTTCCTCAGCAGTTTGGCCTACCCTACATGGGCATGCTTCCCCTGGTAGCGCTAGTATACAGGTCAGTTCGAGAGGCCATAGGGGGTCCTAGAGGCCGGGGTTGGACAGTTGTTACTCCTGGCATTCCTATTACGGCCAGGAGGGTAGTACGTGCTCGAGGGAGAGCCGGTGCACCTCAGGCACCTTTGCTTCAGATTACCATGGGTCCTGCCCATAGCAGTGATGACCCTATCGACATAGACTCTGAGTCTGAAGAGTTTATAGGGGGAGAGATAGAGGAGGAGACTGAGGAGGACAGTGATCCTGAGTGGCATGACACTCAAGATATCATGCAGGCAGAGAGGGCTGAGCAGAGCGCAGAGAGAGTTACTCTAGCTTCAGAGGAGCCACTCTCCTAGAGCCATGATGGGGAGGATGAGTCCATTGTAGGACGCCATGTTGCTCTAGCCACAGGGGGGAGTATCTCAGTCAATAGTGGCATCTGTGGTAGGTGCGGACCCTAGAGATCCATCCTGGAGACCTGGTGATCCGAGTAAGTTACTATCCTTCCTTTTAGTGTTTGTTTTTTTATTAGGATTTCCTTAGTTACTATTTCTCCTCTTGTTTTACTTCTAATTTGTTTTCTCCTTTGTTTACAGAGACCGCCGATGAGTGGCGGGACTTGATTCGTAGGTTATGCACTGATATCCTGATGATCCCCATGGAGAGGATCCGTGCAAAGTTATTTGTGGATGTTGGGGAGCCCTCAACAGCTGGTAGACACACTGATGTCTTTTCCCTAGTCTGGCAAATGGACAGGATGGTATCGACTCTCCGCACGGAGCTAGTGGGGTATAGGACAACTGAGTGCCTGATGAGGAGTCATTCTCGTGGGGACACTGTGGCTGCCCCTCGGGATCCTGAGCCCTCTGTGCACTTAGAGCACCAGCGTAGCTAGAGCCTTAGGCATGGGTGTGCACCTTCAAAGGGGTCTCATAGGGATTGAGAAGCCACTTGGCTCTCTTAGATTTTGTATGATATATTCTTTTGTATATTCGGGCTCTTTGACCATTTTGACCATGCTTAGTGCATGATGGCATTGTACACAAACTTTGATCATTTGTATATATATATTCTTTTTGGATCAGACTTTTAGCATTCATGGCTTACTTGCATTTCCGGTTTCCTCATGTAAATTATGATGTTTATGCTTATATGCCTTTAAAATGTATGTAATGGAGAAAAAATGATGCAAGTGTTTACTTTCTTTTGTATTTCATGATGCTAATATATGGTAATGTAGATACAATGTGATTTTGAATCTTAGTTTCTGTAAGAAATTTTGGATACTTCATATTTGTTTTGGTAAAGTGGTGAAGATAAGCTGATATGATGAGCAGATAAACCTGCCCCTACCCCTAACTCCACACAAATAGTAAGATGCGAGGGTTCATCACCGAGAGTTGGGAAGGGCACAAGTTATGAAATGTGTTGAAATGATAGTGATGAAAGATAGACAAAGCTTTGACGGAACCAAATTAGGATGCCACAAGCCTACTCCACTTGAGTGACTTCATAGTTTTTGGATGCAACTTGCTTTACGGTTTATCTAGACTTAGATCCATAGATGGCCACATGGTAGACAAAATCTGGGTTTTTAGGTTTTTAATTCCCTTGGAATTTTTGACATCTAATTCATTTGTTTTTGACTCAATATTTCAAGATTTGAATTGTTTGTTTATGACCTTTTACCTTTGTTTGTCAAGAGGACCCCCTACACTTTACCCCATGCTACTAGTAAGAAGCGTGGATTTATCACCGTGGGCAAGGCATAGGCGAGTAAGGGCATTTCCATCCTTTCCCAACCCTATGTCACTAGTAAGAGATGCAAGCTCATCACCAAAGGTTGGTGGGGTAAGGAAATGTGTAAATTTAAAATTTTCTATTTGGTTCTATATTTAGCTTGTTTACTTGAGAAAAATGTCAATGTGTTCTTATTTCCAAAGAGATATATAAACGAGATAGATGTGACACCATGAAGCTTCTAGAACAGACCATAGGAAAGAAACCTATCCTAAGAAGAAACCAAAAGTGAGAATAAACTCACGGATCTTGGCATGGTTACCGTTAAGACCTTGTCATATCTAGATTTATTTGATGAAATGATTCTGAGATAGTTTGATGATATCTTGGAAATGGAGAAGTATGATTAGAGTGTTTATGCCAACAACATCATGAGTTTGTAATGAATTTCTTTCAGAACAAATTCCTTGATCACATTTTTTTTGTATAAAACAAGCGGACAAAATGATCCTAATCTATATGAAGATGCAATGTAGATATAATTATAAATAGTGCTAGTTGCTTACACGTAGAATCGTTTGAGGTGTAGGGAATTGACTGTTTTTCCAAATTCCTCACCTTCCAGCATATATAATAGGTATGCACCATTTCCATAGTCCTTCATGAATCGGTATGGGCGCAACCATTTGGGCCGGAACTTCCTTCCTTCACCAGTTTTTTTGTCGATCCGGCTGTCTAGCCTTAGAAATAGATCACCTTCATATATGTCACATTCATAAACCTTCTTGTTATACTACCAGCACATCCAGTCAGCATAGACCCTGTGCCACTATTCAGCATCTAACCTAGCTTCATCTAGACTTTCTAGTTTGGAAAGATGTGCTTCTCTATAAGCGTCTTCATCCAGGATCCCTTGTAAGGAAATGCGGAGACTGGGTATTTCAACCTCAAGGGAGAGAACTGCTTCTACCCCCGAATACTAGTGAGAAAGGAGTCACTCCTATTGGTGTTTTTATTGAGGTTTGGTAGGCCCATAAGGCTGGATATAACTTCAAATGTCAATCTCGTTTGTTTTCTTTCACCGTTTTAAGGAGAATGGATTTTAATGTTTTGTTCATCGCCTCAGCCTATCCATTGGCTTGAGGGTAATATAATGAGGCCGTATGATGGCTTATTTTAAATTTCTTGCACAATTCTCGAACTTCATCATTCTTAAAAGAAGTTCCATTATCTGAGATAATGATTTGCGGGACACCATACCTACAAATGATTTGGTTCAAAATGAACTTGGCGATTACAGAACCTGGTATAGTAGTAAGAGGCATAGCCTCTACCCACTTGGTAAAATATTTGGTGGCCATGATTATAAAATTATGGCCATCAGTGGATGAGGGAGAGAATTTCCCTATTAAATCTAGGCCCCACATAGAAAAGGGCCATGGAGTAGCAATTGGTTGTAGAGCTTGTGCTAGCATGTGAATCTCGTGGGAGAATTCTTGACATTTATGACACCTGCGTACAAACTCTACTGCGTCGCGTTCTAGAGTGGGCTAGAAATAGCCCATTCAATGTATTTTACGAGCGATGGCATGGCCACCAAAGTGACCTCCACACATTCCACTGTGAGATTCATGGAGAATCTTCTTGGATTCTTCTATGTCGACACATCTTAGAATCATTCCAGCGAACACCTTTCGATAGAGGACTTGCTCTATAATGACGTATTTTGTTACGATAATGCGTAACCACCTTCTTTATTGTGAGGTAGTACCTTCTGGATATGTATGGTCCATGATATAATTAATGATATCAGTGTACCAAGGACACTCAGAGATAGGAGGTCTGGTTCCAATGTAGTATACGCATTCATCCAGAAAGTCTAGGTCTACTAGATCACCTCTGTCTAATGGGTTATTAGCTAACCAATCCACGATGATTTTTCCCTTAACGGACTTCTTATTTACAAATTTTAATTAAAATTCTCCCATTAAGGTTATAAAACATCCAGCCTTCTTAGACAAGGACCCTTGCGTGAGGAAAGTTCATAAATGTTTTGTTTTTACAATGACCTTTGTTTCTTAATTTAGCATATAATGTCTTAAGCGTTTGGTTGCAAAGAGTATGACAAGGCATTCTCATTCATCTTGCGTATAATGTGTTTCGTAGTCGAGCAATGTTTGACTAATGAAATAAATCACGCGTTCCCTATTGTCATCATCTTCTTGAGCCAGCATACAGGCTAGCGAGACATTGGTGGCTCGCGAATGTAAAATTAACGGGCGATCTGGCTTAGGTGGCATTAGCGTAGGTGGTGATAGCAAGAAACACTTAACTGTGTTGAAAGCCTCATTATAGTCTTCGGTCCAATCAATGCTATAGTGTTTCTTGAGTAGATTGTTAATTGGATGAATGGAGAAACTTAAATCCGGGATGAATCTCTGGATTGCACCAAGTTTCCTGAGAAATGATTTGATTCCAGATTCATCTGAAGGTGGAACCATTTCAAGAATAGCCTTAATTTTGGTTGGGTCAACATCGATCCTGCGTGATGATATAATATAACCTAGGAGCTTCCCTCCTGTCACACCAAAGACACATTTTTCTGGATTTAGCGTGACTCTGTATTCTATCAGATGTGAAAGAATGACACGAAGCACTTCCAGATGGTCAACACATTTCTTGGCTTTAGCCAGTAAGTCATCTACGTAGGATTCCATAATTTTGTGAATAAGATCATGAAATATATACAGCATAGCCCACTGGTATGTTGCACTAGCATTCTTGAGACCAAATGGCATAACAGCATAGCAATAGGTTCCCCAAGGAGTTATAAATGTGGTTTTAGCTTGATCTTGTTCAGATATTCTGATTTGATTGTATCCCAAGAATCCATCCATGAGAGACAAAAGCTCAAATCCAGTTGTTGCATCAACAATGACGTCTATGGATGGTAATGGGAAGTCATCTTTAGGACATGCTTTGTTAATGTTTCAGAAGTCTATGCACATGCATATCTTTCCATTCTTGTTGAGAACCAGAATGATATTAGATACCCACTCAGAGTAATCAACTGGTTTGATGAATCCTACCTAGAGGAGTTTCATTACCTCCTCTTTTACCATGAGAGCTACCTTGGGTTTCATTGGTCTCAATTTTTGTTTAATTGGTTTTGCATCTGATTTAGTGACGAGGTTATGTACCACAATGTGGGGTGCAACTCCTATCATTTCCTTATAATTAAATGAAAATGCCTTCTGATGTTATTTGAGGATCTGAGTGTGTATTTCTACTTCTAATGGAGTTAACAAGGATCCTAACTTTAATATCCTTGGTTCATCTTCCGTTCCGATGTTAATATTAATTGTTTCTTTGATTAAAGAAGCATTACCTTCTTCAAACTCAGGCGGGGCTGGGGGTAAATCTAAATCGTCTCCATTCTTGACTAAGTATATGCTAAGTTCCTTTTGTGGGAGAAGCTCTATCATGGGATTCCTGTAATAGGAAGATGAATGTGGGATCAAAGATAAATCTACTGCGTGATGGGTGAGATGTAATTCCACATAGGCGTTTAAGAAATCAAGAGTGGTTGTATCACTATCGATGTGGTCTAGGACAGTAGATTTGTTTTCATTTCCATTTAAAAGAGGTTTTGACATTGTTTTTATCAATGGTTTGTCACAAAGGGATACCACGAAACGGGTATCCTCTAACTTATTATTTGGAGTGAAGCGTGATACTGAAGTTGCTATTGAATCAGCGAGAAGATTTTTCTCTCGCAGGATTGCTTCAATTGACATGAAGTCAAACTCCTTGCTTAAATCTAATACAGTTGTTTTGTAAAGCTGTAAGTGCTCGGCTTTGGTTTCATATATCTCAGAGACTTGGTTCGCTACCAATTGTGAGTCTCCTAAGAATCTGATGTTATCAACACTGATTCTCTTAGCTAAGATGAGGCCAAGGAGGAGGGCTTCATACTCAGTGCCATTGTTTGTGCATTTGAAATTTAGTTTAAAGGAAAATAGTAGGACATTTCCCTCAGGAGAAATAAGGATTATACCTGCCCCAACTCCGTAACGACATTTAGCTCCATCAAAATGGAGAGTCCAATACTTAGCTAGAAATATGGGCGCTGGGATTTTGGTTGTGCTAACATCTTCTACCTCTACCATGCAGAGATCTACTGCTGGGAGAGAACCAACACCTAGGATGCACCCCATGCCTACAGAATCAAATGGTAGGAATATTGGTAGATCCTGTTCCAATAATTCAACAATTTTTGTAGTAGTTCCTAATGATATTGTTTCCACAGGGTTAGCCTCATCTTTGGGGGCTAGGATTTTCTTGACTAGGCTCATAGTTTCAAGATCTGTCATAGGTACCAACTTTTCTTCTGGTTTCACATCGATAGGTTTATTAAGTTGGTTCGTTGGGAGTTCAAACTCTGAGTGCATGCCTGGTCTTTTCTTTAGGTCAGCTAGGTGTAGATCAAATGGTTTTGGATCACCTTTGGCTATGACTATCTTTCCTAAGTATAAAAACCTTACCTCTTGAAATAGTGTAGAAGGGATTTCCTTCATACGATGTATCCATGGTCGGCCGAGGATCATATTATAGTTAGTTTCCCGATCTATAATATAAAACTCAATCAAGATGGTTTTGGGTCCTAAGGTGAGCAGTAATATTATAGTTCCAATCGAGGTGGCTTTAAGGCTGTCATAGCCTCTTAGCGTATTTCAAGTTGTTGAACAGTTTGTTTCTCCATACCCTAGCTTTTGAAGGAAAGAGAAGGGGACTATATTAACTGCCGCCCCATCGTCTACCATTGCGCACTTTACATAGTTGTTATAAACCCATACTTGCAAATGTAAGGCTGGATCACCTCAACGTGTAATCTTAGCATCTGTTGGCACTTTGTTTATTTCGAATATGAATTAGACATCCCTATCCGCATGCCCTGGAGGATGAAGATCAAAGTCTACATGATTTACCTATGTTTCAAGAGGTGGAATGATGTTAATTAAATGACCTGAACCCAATGCCTCTAAAAGAGCAGCCCTATGGGCAGGAGAGTTCTTTAGTAAGTCCAAAAAGGAGATGTGCGAGAAGTTTTTTGTTAGATCACTAATTAAGTCATAAGCACCTACGGGTTTTGTTAATACTTGTTGGGTATTACCTATTTCTAGCGGATAGCTTGGACTTAGCTGAGAGGAATACTCTCGTGTCCTTGTTACAGCTTCTATGGGTAGTTCGGCATCTAATTCCACTAAACCAACTATCTTAGGTCATGGTTGACTTCCTAGTTGTGGTGCAACTAATGGATTTAGTGAAGTTGAAGCCTCATGATCATTATTTCCTACAATTACACCCTTGTTTGTCCCACTTGGATTTAACTTGTTATTTTTGTGATTTGGGAGTGGATCATTAAAGATTTTGAGGGGTGCATTTTGAGGGGAAACTGCCCCTGTAAAGGTATTTGGTGCTAGTGACGTAGGATCTGCCAAGAACATATCCATGAAAAGTTGTCTTTGTTCATCTGGCAAGCGTTGCATGAATTTATTATAGTCACGGAACATTCTAGTGTCATGGCCCCAAATTTTTTAGAAACCAAAATATGAATTAGGATTGTAATTCTAAGTTTTTTGGCTTGATGTATATTGTGGCCCAAAATTCTGATCAAACCGTTGCTTATTAAAATTTTACGTTTGTTGTCTTTGGTTTGAATTCTAGTTTTGATACCTAGTTGCATTTTGATTTGGATCTTGTGTAGGGCTTCGCCATTGTTGTTTTTGTTGTTGTTGTTGTTATTGCTATGGATGATTAAAATCCACTGCATTGATTGTCGGGGTAAATTTGTTGTTTCGTTGATTGTTTATTTGTGATGGAGTATTGACAACATTTACCTTTTTAGGCTGATCAGTTACTCCATCTGTTGTCACTCCACGATTTTTGTTAAGAATTTTAGGTCCTTGATTGACATTCATGGTATTAGGATAAGTTGTAGTGTTTTGGTTGGAGGTGATTAACCTCTCGTTTGATCCATATGTCTTGTGACCACTATCAATTTCCGCTTGATCTATTCAGACAGCACTCTCAAGTAATTCATCGTAAGTTCTTAGTGGGAATTTTTGGACTTCTTCCTTCACTTCTCTACTGAGAGAAAGAAGGAATAAATCACATAGTTCCATTTGGTCCATATTTGGAGCACTTTCCGAATAATAAAGAACTGTACGCCACCTCTGGATGAAATGGGTGACAGATTCATTGTGTTCTTACTTGATGTGTAAGAATTCCGTGATTCCTGTTCTTAATAGTTTTTTCATGTCAAATGCCTTGATGAACTCTGACACAAGTTACTTGAATGATATATGGAAGCCTCAGGTATTCTATAATACCAATCGAGAGTGATACCTTCCAAGGTTTTTGGGAATATTTTGGCAACAACCCCATCCCATGGGAGTAGTTCTCAGATGGCCGTAGCGTAAGCTTTGATATGGGCATTTGGGTCTCCCTCACCTTTGTACTTGGGCAAATCGGGAAGAGGTCTTGGAAGCATAACACTTCGTATGGTGAAATATAAGGGCTCTTTCAAATATTCTAAGTAAGTCCCTATCGCATATGTTTCGACCATTGATGGTGCCTATTGAGGGAGTGGAGGTGGAATGGGTTGTTGATATGGCGTTGCATATGCATTGGTAGGAGGATAAGGGAACCCCTGTGGTTGAGTAAAAATGCCGGGAGAGGAGAACATATCCCCTTGTGGTGATTTAGAATACATGTTTAAGTATGAAGGGGTATGGTCCAAGAATGGATTATTTTGTACTAAACCAGGAGGTATTGGAGTGGCGTTAGAAGCAGTGGTTCTAATTAGTGTTTGTTGTGAATACTGAGGGGTCATGCCTAATGTGCCTATTCCTGTGAGGAGGTCTACTTGGCTAGGATGGTGTGGAGGATTAGAACTTCCTGCCTGCATGAATTTGGAATTTTGATTTGCTTAAGCAAGTTCTAACCCTCTCACTTTTTCTAGCAACGTTGAAATGACTTCATTTGGTGAAGTCGCGGTGTTTTTCCTTAGCGGTGTTTGTTGTATATCATGGTTTTGTATAGGCATGTGATATCCTGCTATGAATTGGATCACTTCCCTGCCAAGTTTCCCTGAGGGAATTTCCTATGTGTAGTGGCATGAAGGTATTTCCTTGAAAAGAAACCTCAAGTTGTGTCTGTAAACCTCCTATAGGTGGGTACATACTTCGAGAACGTTGTTCATTCCTAGTATAATATACCGAATTCTCATCATCTAAACCCAGATATGGGTTTGATTGTCTACTAATTTATGGTCTAAGTAGTACCTGAGGAGATGAACTAGACTCTCCTGTGAGCATCATTTTGTTTGAGCCTGAAGGCTCTGTTTGTTGTTTTTGAGTGAGTTGATCCCACTCCTCTGTTTGGAAAGATGGGTTATATTTGATCCTTGAAGATGGAGTTTGTGTTGATAATTGGTTAGTTGAGTAGTTGTCACCCCATACTGAGAGTGAGGGTGATGATTGTCCATTCAGTTGAGCATAGTATGCCTCAAGACCTAAGAGAGGCCTACCATATGTATCGAATCCCGACATATTCGGGGGTATTTAAATACCCATAGAATAATGGGAAGGAGTGAAGGTGATGGTGAAAGCTAATGAGGTTGTAAAGACGAAAGAGTCGTTTAATTTGAAAGAACTAGTAGAAATCTCACTCCAGACCAGAAAGTAGAAAGTTTCACATCGGGTTCACCAATTTTGTACGATGGAAAAGTGACAAGTGAGCTTGGGAATCTACAAGTAACTCTTCCTCGCACCTGACCTCTCGAGGTCGTGCCAAGATAGCCGGTAGGGATGGACTATGTGTGGGATACATACAAACTAGTTAAACAATCTAATGTCTTCAACACGCACTAGTAAAAATTGTGAATCTAAGGCAAAGAAGGCCCTCCTAACTTGAACTGGTGTGATAGATCAATCAGCAAGGATGACTGCTCAAAGGCTCCAATCAATATCGAGCTCTGGCGTGATCCGGTCTATAGGTTGTTGAATACGTGGTAAATGACCTGGGATAGTTTCGTGTATGTCTCCAGATAAGGTCATAGGGTGGATGGTAAGTATAACTGATTCTATGGGTCATTCTCTGTCCTAGTCTAGAATTCCCTAGCTCTGTTAGCTGCTACGTCTAATAAGGATAACTGTTCGATGATGATAGGTGGAAGTGGAGTAGACCGGAATATTAGTGTATGTAGGCCAGTATCTATGTCTAATTCACCTATGGATTCATTGGGATGTGGGATTTGTGGGTCATAACCAAAGGTCTGCTCTCTTTCAAACCTTTCTACAGTCATCTGGATATGAATCTAGGGTAATCTATAGTTGGGTTGATTGGACCAAAATGTGTGTGCTTGGTCATCTTCTATGTTTAACCCGTGCAGCTGGAAACTAATTTGTTATAAGCTTATCATTGTTTGGAAGACTTAGATCCTGAGATTTTGATCTATATCAGTTATGGCTGTTACGAGATTGGGTTGAGGTATGATTGGCTCGAATACATATTCCCTAGGCTCTCTAGGTCTCGTGATTGTCATGCAAAAGCATCAATATAAACTAAATGCAGCGAAGCAAAATTAACTATATGAAATATATCTAGAACATATCTAACTTCTATATTTTTGTGTTTTCCTGATGAAATTTTTGAATGAATTTTAAAAGAGTAACTGTTTAATATATCTAGAATTGACAACTAAAATAACAATTTAAAACAAACAAAATAACCGAGTATAGCTATTTGTCTGTGTAATTTGTAGATCTATTCTAAACAATGAAATAACTAATCTAATCTAGTTGTAAGACTATCGATCCTACCTCAAAGGTGAGGAATGAATCATAGTTTCTCAGAAACTATCAATCCCCACAACTTCCCCGGCAATATCGAAAGTAAAACTAACTGAAATAAAGCAATTAACTACTCTATTTGATATGATTCTAATTTAGAACTTTGAAAGATAGAACCTGGACTCCGCAGAATAGTGGTGAATCCGATGGTGTGTGTGATCTTGTCCCCTCAGTGTGATCTCCTCATTCCTTCGTGTTCACTTGAATACAGAAAAGCATGTAATGCTAGCATCAACAGAAGTAGATATTGGGACAAAGGTAGCTTAGGATACAGACTGAATACAATGTGAGTAGGAGAGAGATAGCGCAAGAGTACATAGCTTGGCTTATGCAATTCCTAGCGCGATTTACTGCGAGTCATGCAACATAAAGCATCCAGAACCTGAAACTATCCTGTCTGAAGAACAAAACCTACAACTTTAATGGCTTCCTATTAAAAAAAAACTATTCTACTCCAATGGATTGAATGAAATATCAACAGCACCTGCACAAGATGGATATGTGGCTTCCTAACAACACTAACTAGGCATGCAATGAAAGAAACTAAGAATTCTAAAATGAGAGACTAATCTATTGCAAAGAGAAATTTAGAGGAAAATTTGAGGGGCCATCTGCTTGAGCACAAGCCAACTATTTATAGCTTTTGCATTTACCCAAGGTAAAAACCAAATAGAACTCTTAAACTATAAACAATGGCAAAACACTATTCCAGGGAACCAGAATCATTAATGTAATCCTATGGCGGTGAAAAAAGCTGGTGAATCGTTGATTTTTACGTGACTCACATTAAAAGAGAATTCTGGAAAATGCGTAAAGTACCGCCACCCTGAACAGGGCGGCGGTCACGAGACCGCCACCCAGGCAGGGTGGCAGTTTCGTCACTGAAGAGCAAAAGGTGAAGAAAAGAGGGGAAAAGGTAAAAACAAAGTACGTGGGGGCTAAGCGGGGCATGCGGGATGTTAACGCACACTTGAAGATCTTTTTTGGACCTTGAACACCTTGTAAGGAGACCTGTATCATCATTGGGACACGTGTTACGTTGTTCCGGTAGCGCGGTACCCTACAATTTTGGGTACGTACAGTTGCCCATACCTCTTTTCAAATATTTAATGCATGTTTTCGGTGGGTGGAAGTAGGAATTTGAGTTTCCCCCTCTTTTCCCCTATCTAATGTAAAATTCTTTCACTTGTATGGAGATGTTCTAAAACTTAAAGAAACTCTGCCAAAATTATTTTTGAGCAGTTGTGAGTTATAAGCCTTCATCTTGCACTTGGAAATGTGTTCTTATGCCTTCTTACACACATGAAATGGTTGGTGTATACTTTAAAAGCAATAAAAATTAGTATTTTGTTGTGTTTTCTCAACCCTAACTTGTTTTTTTTTGCATTTCCTCACCTGTCCATTCTTGTTATGGTATTTGTGTACATGTATTTCTCACTTGCAGGTTCATTTGATTATGTTTCATGGAGAATAGATGGTGAATGAAGTTTTGGGTTTGTGTCACCTCTGTTTGGCCTCTCCCTTCTCCATTTCATTATCCATTTCCCTCATTATAGTATCTCCACCCCTTTTCTTAGTGTTATCACCTCTCTTTAGATTAGGATTTCCATTTTTATGCATCTTTCTCACACCCTAGTCCCTTGGAATCATAGAGTAGTATTAGATAGTTGTATTTCCTTTCTTATGATTACTTTAGAATTAGGATTAGACAAAGGAAGTTGGCCTTATCTAGATATTCATCTCAATAGTAAGGTCACACAATTAGAGACAATCCCATGTTACCCAAAAAACTGATTTCTCATTCACACATTCACAAAAAATCAAAGGGTGTTGTTTTTTTGTGATAACATAAACATTAGAAAAAATAGTAGATATCCACAATTAAAAATTGGAAAGAATCTATGTTTAGTTAAATTATGCTTCACATTCAACAATAGAGAAATAGCCACATCTGAATATTCCTTGTTTATTTTATTTATTTTGGCATAGAAGTAGTTTTATTTAATTAGAAGAAATTTCCTTTTATCTATAGCTTTCATTTATTTATTTCTCTTAAATTAGAAAATCCAAAAACATATATTAGGAATAGTTAGCTTTGTTTATTTACTGACTTTTAAAATATTCTTTAAAAACACAAAAAACAAGTAGATTAGTTTGTTTTTACATTTATTGAATGAGTTATTTGCATTCAAATTTGATTAAATTAAAAGGAGAGTAATCAAATTTTGTTTAATTTGAATTCCCTTGCATTGTTTGTTTAAAATAGGAATTTATATTAATTAGATTGGAATGAAAAATAACCCCCATGTTTCCATATTGTCTTAGGTTATCTAATATTAGCTCTATCCTCCTTTGGTTTCTCATGTGTTTTGTTTGTTTCTGTAGTTCTTTGGTTTGTGCCCATATGACCATTCAGGCTATCCAATCGTGCCACAACAAAAAATTGACACACGATTGACTGATATTGACAAAGGCATTAGACAACTTATCTTTCTAACTACCCCAGTCCCACCTACCATCATCCAACAGTTGATTCTTTTGAATGATGAGGCAAATACCACCGAATATTTCTAGGCAAACCAGCTAGGTAGAGATTAGACTTTTCCTTATCCCATCATTCATCATATGTTCAACCCTCTTCAGAGAGGAATTCGTAAATGAAGGAAAGTTCCCTCACATTCCACAACCTATTAAGGTCTTATTTGGTTCTACCGATATTGGTCGTGACTTACGTATGGAAATCATCCTTGATAGTAGCATTACCCCCGAATAAGTGAGACAGATGTTTATATCCCTCAACAAATAAATACCCATTTTTCCAGTTGAGAACATTAGATTGCATTGACCATCAATGGAGGCTAAGAGATAAGATCCAAACCCATATTTATGAGTGGTGATATATGGACTAATCCAGTTTGGAGCAAACTTCCCATGTTGACTCCTTTCCAAAGTAGTGACATTTTGATTCTCTTTGAGGACAAGATCACCAATATTGAATTCATGTTCTTTGACATGTTTATTATATGCTCTTTTGATGTGTTCTTGATAGACATGATGATGTTCAAGGTATGTTAGGAAACATTTGTCTAACAATTCAAGTTGTGTTAATCACTCATTATGATACTCCTCATCAGAAATTAAGTCTCTGAGGGAGACATTGAGAGAAGGAATTTAGACTTCAAGAGGGAGGATAGCCTCGGATACATAAACTAAAGAAAATTTGGAGTAGCACCTGTAGGAGTATAAATGCTAGTCTGATAGGCCCAGATGAGTGAAAAGGAATTTAGAGATGCCAATTCTTATCAGCTTGATCAACAGTTTTCATGAGGATTTTGTTGAGTGTTTTTTTAGAAGCTTTTGTTTGACCATTTTCTTGTGGATAGTAAGGAGATGAAAATCTAAGCTTGATGTTATAGGTGTTGTAAAGCTTTTGAATATTTTTATTTTTGAAATATTTTCCATTATCTGTGATAATTTTGTGAGGAATTCCAAAGCAACAAATAATGTGATGGTGGATGAAGTCAACAATCTTATCATCTTTAGTAGAGATGAGGGGAATATCTTCCACCCATTTTGTGAAGTATTCGGTAGCACTTATGATGAAATGGTGATTTTGTGAAGAATGAGGTTTGATGAGGCCAATGAGGTCAAGTCCCCATTATGAAAAAGGCCATAAATCCTAAGTAGGTTGTAAAGCCTAACTTTGGATGTGAGTGAGGTTAGAGTGTTGTTGACATTTGAATTATTTCTTGACATACTCATAACAATCTTGATTAAGGGTAGGCCAATATTAACCCATCTGTAGGATGTGTTTGGAAATGACCAGACCGCTGAAGTGTCCACCATATATGCCTTAATGGACTTCTTGGATATCTTTGGTGGATTCATGAGATTTGAGGCATCATAGTAGAAGGCCATCAAACCCTAGTTTATAAATTATTTTTCCTAGGATGACATAGTGGTTAGCACGTTGTAGAAAATATTTATTACTATTATTAGATAGATTGGAGGGGATTTTGGATTGAGAAAGATAGTCATAGAATTGAGTGTACCATAGATCTGATTGATTGTGTTCGAAAAGATTAACAGAAGGGAGTTCATTGGTATGAGATGGTTTATTGAGTATATACACAACAAAAACAACTTGGAATATTTAGTTGATAAGGGATGAGTGATGTAATATAATCCATTGTGTCTGTGAATCTTTTGGATGAGTGGGGAACTGTTTGGATTGTATACTGATTGAAGGATTCTAAGAGGAAGTCAACAATGTTTTTTTATATTTTTGTAAAATTTCATTCTTACATTGATAAGTTCCTTTGATTTGATTGATGATAAGTTGGGAGTCTCCATAGATGTCAAGGATTTGAACACCAAGCATGACAATGGTTTGGAGACCCATAATGAGGGCTTCATACTCGACCATGTTGTTGGTGCACTCAAAATTTAGTTTGAAAGATAGAGGAATAGGAGTCCCCCAAGGAGGTATGATGATGATACCAACACCTCCCCCTATCGAAACTTAGAACCATTGAAGAAGAGTGTCATTCTGAGGGGAGTGTCTTCTTGATTGATGGTGTTGATGGATTCATTAGGAAATTTTTCATGAGGTGGTTGATTATTAGGGAGGGGAGCCTCTATGAGTTGGTCAACGATGGCTTTCCCCTTGATATATTTTTGTGACATGAATTCTAGGTCAAATTCAGTCATAAGCATGAGCCATCAGGTGATGTGATCATTGTGATATGGTTTGGAATGCATATCTTTGAGAGGATTGAAGTTGGTGATGACACAAGTCTTATGATTAAGGAGATAGTGAAAAAACTTAGAAGTTGTGAAGTACAAGGCACAACATAAATTTTCTACTTCAGTGTAATGAGTTTCATATTCATAAAGAGTGTGTCTTACATAATAGATGAACTACTCTCTACCTTGATCAGATCGATGTGTTAGCATAGCGCCTAAGGCATGGTCAGTGTTAGATATATATAGATAAAATGCCCCCTCATGTGGAGGTGTGAGCAAATGGTGGTGATAGGAGATATTGTTTGAGCTCTTCAAAGGCCTTTTGAATAGTTTTCATCCCACTTGAAATGGACATCCTTTTGGAGGAGATGATGAAAAGGTTGACAACAATCTGAAAGATAAGAAATAAAGTTGTGGACTGATTGGAGTCTACCTTGGAGACTATGAAGTTGTTTGATATTGGAAGGAGGAGGCATCTCGATGATGGATTTGATTTTGGAAGGGTCTACTTCAATGCCCCTGATAGATGCAATAAACCCTAAAAATTTTTGGTGAGAAAATCAAATACACATTTATCCGGGTTAAGGTGGAGGAAATATTGAATAAGGTGGTGAAAAGATGACATCAAGGATGATGAGATGGTCCTTCTAGTGCTTAGATTTACCTAAGATATCATCAATGTAGTCTTCTATGGTTTTATGGATGAGATCATGGAAGATATAAGTCATAGTGCATTGATAAGTGGCCCATGCATTCTTGAGTCTGAAGGGAATGACTCGGTAGCAAAAGGTCCCCCAAGGGGTAATGAAATATGTCTTATGTTGGACCTTTAACATGATGAGGATGTGATTATACCTAGAAAAACCATCCATAAGAGATAGCATCTCATGGTCTGTCTTGAGGTTGACAAGTTGACCGATGTTAGGAAGAGGGAAGTCATCTTTAGGACAAGTGAGATTGAGATCTCAGAAGTCTATGTAGATACGTAACTTTCCAGTGGCTTTGGTTACAAGTATGATATTAGATACCCATTGTGGGTAGTCAATGGGTAAGATGAAATTAGCAAAGAGAAGACATTGTAACTCTTCTTTTATGAGAAGTGTTATGCGAGGGTGCATCTTACCTAGTTTTTGCTTGACAAGATTGGCGTTAGGAATTGTGACAATGTTGTGGACAATGATGTTAGGGTTAATACCTGCATGTCACTATATGACCATCTGAAGGCCTGACTGTGCTTGGAAAGAAAGGTGGTGAAGTCCTTTAATTCTTTCAAATCTAAAGACTAGGCAACTTTGATTATGTGAGGTTCTTGTGAAGTCCCTATGTTGATGCCAATAGTGGATTCATTAAGGAGTGTAGATGTGTCAGGTGGTAGAGTCTTTTGAAGATAATGGTCCTCCACTCCCATATAGGATAGGATGGATTCATCATCATGGCATTGAAGAATGACCATGGTAGGGGAGTCTTCCTCTACCATTTTAGGTAATACTATTGGAAGGGTCTTAGTGTCATCATTAGTCTGATAAGTGAGTGGTCCTAAGGTGATTGTATTGATTAAAAAAATTAGGAGGAATGGATATGGTTTCATCTATGTCCATAGAGTCATCAAGTGAAGATGAAGAGGATGGATCTATTTTTACTATGGATTTGAGTGTGGTTGTTGTGGAAGTGTTTAAGGAAGGCTTGTTGAAGCCTAGTCTAAATTTCTCATGAGGCTTTTGAGACTGGTCAAAGACCAAGTCATGTATACCTTGTTTGTAACATCCTAAACCAAAACCTTTCTAGGTGCACAATGATGAAGATACATTTGTGCAAATGATTGATTGTATAAGAATGAGAAATCAAATATGAATGGTTTGACATGATATTGATTGTTGTGGTGTGAGAAAGGATGATCAATCCCTCCATAAAAAAGGTTGGTTTTCAAATGGATAAGACCAAATGAGATAATATCTTTGACATTTGGTTCATACATAGGTTGTTTATTAGGTCTCCCATATGTTTTAGGTGTAGGGAGTGAGTTAAGGGCTAGAATTTGATACTCCCCAATGAAAGACATTACATAACATCTTCAAGGAGTTTCATCATCTAGGTAACTTAGATGCAGGATGGAAGGTTAGTAGAGGCCTCATCAGAGGAGAGCTTGAGTTTTTTTAGGAATGAGCACATCATTAGGCCGGTAGGTCATGTGACATGATTTGAAAGGATTTGGGTCAATGGGAACAGTAAAGGTTTTACCTTCATGTTCATACTTTAGACAATGATGTAATGTTGATGGGATACAAGCACATAACACATATTGAAGGTCATCCCAACAACATGTTATACTAGAACTCTCCTTCTACAAGATAGAAGAGCTCATGAAGGATTTTAATGCCTACCTTGATGGGTAAAATGACCATGCCTAATGTGGGGGACGAGTGTCATTAAAGGTGTAACACAAAAGGTGACTGGGTGATGAAGGTGTCAGGTAACTTAAGCTGTTTGAAAGCATGAGATGATACGATGTTGATATTGGCACCATTATCAATCATAACTCTCTTGATGAGAGTATCATTGATTTGGGTGGTGACGAAGAGTGGAAGGTCATGGTCTTCAGGCTGTAAGGATGGGATTTCATAATCATCAAAGGTGATAGTAGTATAATTTTTAAGAGTTCTGACAAGGTTAGAAAATGGTTGAGGGTTGTCTGATGGTACTGAGATGGATTGGAGATCCTCACTCATCATTTTTCGATGTTGTGGAGAAGTTTGAACAAGCTCGTAGAGAGACATCTTCACAGGAGCTTGGTGGAGTTTTTTAATGATGGTATTTTGTAGGGATGTGGTAGATTGGGTGTGTGGTGTGACAAGGATAGACACCTTGGCCTTGGAAGATGATGGGTTAGGTGATTCAAGGGGAGCAAGGGAGATAGATACTTTGGGCCCATTTTGATTTGAGGCCTTTGAGTCTTGATGCATGCACTCTTGTAGTTATGTAAATGATATCTATCTAATGGAGTGGGGTTTTACTGGAGGAATCCTCACTCTTGTTGGATGTGGATGTGTTGTTGGATGATGGTTCAGAAGGAGTTTAAAGGTTTTAAGTTGGTTTAATTTGACAATGGTTGGTTTGATTTGATTTGGATGTTTTGGATCTGCGGGAAGAATCCCTTTGCTAGCAAGGCTTTAAATTGTAGCATGGAGGGATTTGCAGTCCTTAGTGGAGTGTCCTGGTGTCTAATGGTATGCATAAAATGCTTCATAATTATAACAAGATGGATTCCACCCTTGGGAGTCAAATGAATTAATATGGGGTAATGTTATGGTAGATGATTGGATAAGCTTTTCAAGGATTCTAGTATAGTATCCTATCGTAGTTGTCTGGGATGAAGGTGAGGGTGAAGGGATTTATATATTTTTTGATGATTTAGAGGCTTGAGACGATGAGGTTGTGTTTTGTGTGGCATGTTCAGGTGCCAATTGAGGTACACCTCTAGATTCTATAATGGTAATCCTAAATTTAGATGAGGGATGAGGCCGTAATATGGAAGAAAGGGTTTTTCTATTTCATGATAAGGTTGTTTGAGGATTTTGTGGTACAATTTCTATTTTTTTGGATGAATGATTTTGTGGATTGTGTAGTGGGATTATTGAGATTCTTGATGTGGTGTTGAGTGACATGGTATTCGAAAGATATTTTTTAAATTTCTATGACATGTTTCTTTTCTAAGGATTTTTAAAAGAAAATGGATGGATCTGAAGAGGATGTGATAGGTGTAAGAGGACTCATGATCCTGGTAGTGACAAGACTAGAAGAGTTCAAGATGATTTGGTTGGTGTTTCTATGGTAGAAACACTAGGTGTTGAGGGTGTAAGTGTGAGAGATTTTGATATAATTACTAGTATGATGAGAATTGAAGGTGTTGGATTGGGGTTGACTAGTAGATGGGAAATGATTAGGAAAAGGTTGTTTAAAAACATCCAAGTTCTGAATAGGAGGCATGTTGGATTTTCAAGTTGTAAGTCACCTCGGTCAATGAGATCTTGAAGGATGTTTCTAAATGAACGACACTTTTCAATGTTGTGGCCTTGGACTTGATGGTATTTACAATAATCATTATCTTGATACCATGAGGGTTTAGATGTGGATGTGTCGATAGGGAAGATGGGAGGAAGTTTAATCATGCACGTGGCTAGAAGTTTTTGAAAAACCACACTATAAGACTCCCCAATAGGTGTGTAGTTATGTTGAGGTCAGGTTTGTTTGGAGTCTGAATGACCTTTGGATGTGGATTTTACAACAACCATGTTTTTGAGCCTTTGGATTTATCATTGCTAGAAGAAGGTTTAAATGAAGACTCGGGTTTGGGTTTCTTAGACTGAGTTTAACCTTACCATCTTTCAGAGCATGAAATCTCTAGTTTTCTGGGCCATGGTAAAGGCTTCATTGAATGTATGAAAGGACTAGATCTAGAGGGTTGATGATATGTGTTTAGCGCAGGACCAAGAAAATAGCTTGATCAACTTAGTTTGTGGAAGAGAGAAGGATAATTGATTGATAATCCCTCACCATCTGGTGATGAAATTTGCAACAGACTCATCTTCAAATTGTTTAATGGTGTAGAGATCAGTGATGGAGATCTTATGGATGATATTCGTGGAGAAATTCTCTAAGAACAACTGTGTGAGTTGTGTGAAAGAGAAGAGAGAATATTGTGGGATGTTTTTGTACCAGTCAAGGGCAGGCCCTATTAAGGACATGGGAAATGTCCTCAACATGAGATCCTGGTCATGGGTGAAGAGATAGGACACATGACAAAAGGCCCTAATGTGTTGTTACAGGTCCTCCTTACCGTAGAATTTAATGAATTTTGGGAGTTCCCAGTGTGGGTGATAGGCTTTAAAAGGTATTGATGGGTGGAATGGTTCATTGTAAATTGTTTAAAGGAAAGGGTATTCTTAGGACCCATAGTGGTGGCTTCAAGGCTTATAATCCTATTCATAGTGTGCTTGTAAAGGATCATTTTGAGATGGTTGTTGTATGAAGGTTTGAAGATGATGATCTAGGTTGATTATAGATATGGGGGTTGGATTATCGGCACAAAAAATACAGTAAAGGGATATTATGATGAAGAGGGGCACTTATCAAGGATATTATAGGGATGTTGAGAGACTAAGGGTTGTGAGGGTTGAATGTATTGATAAGGAATATGAATGGAAGTGTTGATAAGAGGTTGGATGGTTGTGGTATATATTGAGAAGGGATGGTGTTATATTGTGAGATAGGGGTAGTGGATGCCTACTGTGAAAAGGGGTGAGTACTAGTGATGGAACTCATATTGACAAGGGGTATAGATGTAGGGATGGATAAGACTAGATTATGGATTGAGGATGTAGGTTGTTGTGATGGGATGAGTTGAGATACAATAGGAGGGGTCGTAGTAAGAGGAACACCAACTAGGAGGTGGAGGAGGAGCATTGGAGGCTGCGGGACTGGATATGGAAGGAGATGTCATAGCATTGGTTTATGCAACTGATGAGATCGATGAAGGATTCAATGACATAGATGGTTGTTGGTTGGATGTGTCTTGTGATGAGATAGTGTTAAGATTGAAACTAGTGACAGGAGCTGATGAAGCAGGGACTGATGTTCCGATTCACTAGTAGTGGAATAGGGGTTGATTTGTTGGATAACATGCTCATGATTGGGGTCAATGAGTTTGGTATAATTGATGGTGATAATGGTAATGGGAATTCATTATGTTGGCTCTGGTTGTTTAAGGAGGACACCCCAGGAGGTAAGGTAAGTGTTAAGGGCCACTAGTTTAGAGTCTAGAAGTAATGTAAAGATTAGATCACCATTGTTGAAAAACCATGGGCTAGATAGATCTGGAATCTCTGATGTGACTGGCTGAGTACTAGGAGAATTCGAGGGTTCTGGATTGGTCCTAGGAATATCTTGGATATGGGACTTGAGAGTGTCCATGGATTGCTAAAGAGGGTTTTCATATCGTCATTATTTTGGGGATGGAATTTGTAGTAAAAAATCATGCACTTACTATTAAATTCATATCACCAAGTATGTTGTTTTATGTATAGATCTTGCGTAAGAAAATTATTCACTAATGACTCATACCCTAGTCCTTTCTTTAGTTAGTTGGTCATCTTCATCTATTTTTTTCATAGTTCTAGTCATCTCCCAAGGAGTCTCAGGTGTCATTATTTGGTCATTTTTCTTCTATAGTCTTTAACTAGGGAACCTAGGGTTATATTAGGGCACCCTTGGGTTCCCCGTTGCTTAATTTTATGTGCCCTAGTTCTGGCAGCACTTGCGTCTAATTTAGAGTTTCAAGGTCATTTTTTATGAATTTCCCTCTCATTCCCCTAGGTACTAGTCAACATGTCAGGTCATTATTGTCAAAATTTGAGCAAGAGATCCCTATATAAACACAACATACACACTATTCTAAGGGTGGACTATCTACTATCAAGGGCTAGTTATCTACTAAGTTAAGGGACTACATTTGGGCATCATTGCATCACACATAATGTATAGGAAGGGTTTTATTCATGCTATTCCATCCACCATTTTATTTTTACATTTAGCTATTTCCCCTATCTCTGCATCATTGGTGTTAGGGAACCCTAGGCACACAAGTACACAGAACTATATTGGGTCTGGAATATAGTGCAACACTTAGTTATAATTCCACCATTTTGGTAGCTAAGGTCCATCTGACCCTTTCATGGGGTTGTGCAGGTAGATCTTCATCATAGGTTTACAATGACATAAGTGAAATTACTCCGACAATCATGTGACAAAGATCAATACATTGTGAATATCTAAAGACACTTCCAAATTTAGGTCCTGATATTTTCTACATACCAAAGTGCACATATTGTAGACCAGTGCACCCATAGACACCCCAGTCCTCCTCTAGGAACCCCAGTTTGAGTGAATCTTCATCTATTTTAATTACTTGGGTTGTGCCATCACATTGTGTCATGTCTGTAGAACATCCTCTTCAGTCTTGAATCATAGCGAGGTAAGTCATTTTTAGGTTATTACTTTATCCCTCTTATTTCAATTATTTCATTTCATTTAAATATCAAATAAAAGTATTTAACATTCCTACTTTAGTTTATACTAGTTATTTCATTATTGTTACTAGTTTAGATTAACTTAGAATATAGAATATTATTCATATTTTAGTTAATCATTTTAGTGAACCTGTGTTTTAGAATATTTTTTCTTAGGATCCAATTCAAACCCTAATTGCTAAGGATAGTTCATCCTCTTCATCCATCATGTCTCATTTTATTGTTAACCCTATCTATGATGAGGCTGCCATTGTTGAGTTCATGGCTCTATATAGTAATCTTTCTCTTATCCCAACTCATATTCAAAAACAACTTCTAGATGGTCAACAACATGTGCCTACTCATTTTGAATATTCTCCCATTGGAATTAGTATTGTTGAGGAACCTATAGCCTTCACTCATTGTAAAACATGTTATACGGCTACTTGTGATCCTCCTTCTGATATTTCTAAGGAATTTTTAGATGATTCTCTTATAGATTACTTGTTTGGTATTGGCAATCACTCACATATGCATACTAATTTTGATTCTATTCAAGCTACTACTATATTTCCTTCTCATTATTCTCCTACTTTTGATATTGCTTCTCATGATACATCTCATACTATCTTGCATACTCCTTCATATTTTGTTGATGATCCTATTGATAGCATCTTTAACGGCATTCTCATTTCTGAGTCTCTATCTGATACTAATGAGTTGGTTGATAGTCATGATTCTATTTATTTTCATATAGATAAGTTTGAATCTCATATTCCATAATTTCCTTCTCCTGATATTGCATCTAGCACTATACATGAGTCACCTCCATCTATTACTTCTTCTTCTCCTACCATTTCATCTCCTCTTATTATATCATTTACACCCATTAGTTCATCTTCTCATATAGATGTCTCTCCCTCAATCACTTCACCTATTTTGGATGTTTCTAATGATAGTCCTACCACCACTATGGATATTTCATCTACACCATCTACTATAGTTACTTCATAACCTTATCCTAGTGTTCCCTTAGCATCAAAATCTCCTTTATCATCTCTTGATATTCCTATAATCACTCACAATGGAAAATTACAACATCTTAACACATTTTTGCCATCTTCCACTATTCCTTCACAGGATATCATCTCTCTCATGACTGGTGTAGGTCAAATACAATCTCAAGTTTAGTCTTTTTCTCTAGAAATTATGGCTTACTATGCTTCTAGTGATAACAATGCATTACATGGTAACCCTATTCCCAAGTAGATTCACAATTTTGCATTTCCTAAGGACTTTTTCATGCCTACATTTATTTACTTTGATGGTACTGGTGATCCTTGTGCTCATCTTCTACATTACCACATGGCTATGACCTCTTATTCTAATGATAAGCTATTACTTAAGGCATTTCAATACAGTCTCACTGATGAGGCATTGTAATCGTACACTCATCTTCCATTTGGGTCTATTAGTGCTTTCTATGAAATGGGGGATGTTTTCCTCCATCTATTTATCAACAATGGCCCTAAAGTTACTTATGATTTCTTACCTACTTTACATCAAGGCTCATAAGAACCCATCTAGGATTATATCTTACGATTTAATGTTTGTATACATCAGTTATTATTCCAACCTATAGACCTTGAGAAGCAATTCATTTTCTATCATGGTTTGATTCCTGCACTCAAATAGATATTACATTATGATACATGTGATTCACTTATTATTCTATGCTATAAATTCCGCAATCTAGAGAAATAAATTCTTTCTGCACATGTCATTGATCCTCTGTATACGTTTGCTTCTATTATATCATCTAGTCCTCCTCCATCAAAATTGGTTAAGAATCTTACATAGTCTCCACCTTTTCCTCAAAAGCAAGGCAAACAAGCTCAACCTACTCCACCACCACATACTACTTCTTCTCCTCCTCTACAATAGGCCACTTCTCCTTTTAATCCATCTATGTTGCGTGAGCCATTGCATTTCTCCCATCATGCTAGACCTCATGATACATACTTTTCCTTACTTGAAAAGTAGCTAATTCATTTACCATCTAACCAACATCATCCATAGCATAGGCTACAACATCAGTGTGACCAACCTTATTGTAATTATCATCACATAACTAATCATTGAGAATATGATTATCTTTCCCTTCATGATATATTGAAACATTTAGAGGATAAGGGCATTTTCTCCTTTGGCTCTCACTCTCATGAGTGATGCATCTCTCATCTACCTTGTCAAAGAGTTTCTACTACAGTCGAGTCATCCCCTTCACCTAGTTCTCAGGACATAGTGTATCCACTACCATAGTTTTTTACTCATGCACGCTCTCCACTGCATACATACATTGTTACATCATCACATCCACTACATTCACTTCATCCACTGCATCCATCACATTCATGTTATCCACTACATCACATTGTTCCTCCACATTGGTTTTTACATCCCTCCACCTTTGCACATACCACTACAGCTCCATATGACATTAAATTTAGCACATATTCACATACTTCTTCCATCCCACATGCTTCCACCACTTCATGTTGCCTTAGTCTTTGGTAGGTGATTATTATCACCTTACCTCCTGATTATGCACTTGTGTTCTTAGAGTTCCTACACGACTGTTGAGGGTTTTTTCTCTAAGAACCTTTCATCATGCGCTATGTCGTTCATCTAGCGCATCCACTCATTTCCCAATGACACACTCTTTTTTTCATGGTTCATTCTTGACTATTAAGGGGTCTTAATTCAAGTGAACCTAATCATCCATACGTTAGGGGGCATTGCTAATTTTTCCCACTTATCACACTATCATATTACGATTGCATTATGCTATCACAACACATTAGTTCAATAATCATACATCATCTCTTTTTACATTCATCATATTTTCATCATCATACTAACTACACATTAGGAATTCCATTTAATAAACATTTCACTTAGCTCGTCACTCAGATTCTTATCTATTACACATTATTTTTTTCATCATTACATGAATAATACATCAATAAACACTAACAAAAGCATCACATACATTTCAACACAAATCACCAAATATACAACATTGGTACAACACAAAATCAGCTCATCATACATAAATCACATATTACCATACATATATATCAAATACATTTATCATTGGGGGAAAATCCCCTAAATCATATACATTAACACCAATCAAACCTCATTATTGCAATCACTCTCAAGTACTACAAGATCCCTAGAACTAGATGCCTCACTACTAACTCAGTGTTGTTGTTTGCAACCTCGATACCTCCTTACTTTCCTACGCAATAAGGTGTTCTTCATAGAATGCTCTAAAAATTATTGGTACAAATCCTCGTATCGATCAAATACATCCTACGCTAAGGGACCACCCCCAAACACCTCTCTATCTCATCGAGTCTCCTCATGTGTCTCATCCCTCTCAGCTAGTAATATAGTACACTTCGTTGTTGCTATGACCACTATCTCAAATAAATGGGCATGCTCACCCATGATCTCATCTACATACTCTACTATCCCTCCACCAAGTACATCGGTCAGCACATTCTGTGTCAATGTGCAGATGGATGTTTCGACTATTAAAGACCAGTACACGTCACATACAAAACAAATAACACAACGCATTAAACAACCATTGCTAAAACATACACTAACAATAAAATACATAGCATAGTTAGATATAGATAGTCATGCTCCACTATAGACACTTCTACATTATCGGGGGCATGGGCTTCCCCCTCTCCTCCTCCATGTAGAAAACCTAGCTGAACCTACAAATAATGGTAACAACAATACCCATCGATGTGCCACCCACCATGCATGGTACTCCTATGTGCAACCTGCATCATCTAATTCTATCGGCTACTCTATTATGGGCCCTGATCTAGCTCTGACCCCCCTGGGTGCTCTGATAGCTCTCAACCATATATATGGCTTTGGGAGCACATCCTAAGCCACACCATACTATTTTGATACTCTCTCTACCTAAAAAATATCAACCACACCTAGGAATCAATCCTCTATCCACATAGTCTTTTGAATACACCATAACTCTACATCATCCTCGGGTCATCCTTCATAGTCACGATATGGGCTCCATGTAACTACCTCGGGCTCCATCCTATCTATTAGTTCCATGTAGGTATTTGTGTCCATCATACACCCACAAATGTTAATCCACCACCTAGCGTATATCTTTTTCCTAGCCCACTCTCCTCGCAGACCTCCAACTGGTCTTAACAATGTTATGTGCTCATACTCCCATACATGTAATAGTGTAGTAGGTCCTCTCCCACCATCATGCTCACCATGAGTAAATTGGTACAAATATCTATATAGGTGGGCTAACACACACTGTGCCCATGTGTACCTAGTTCTCTCCTCCTTTATAT
The DNA here is from genome assembly GCA_019776745.2 of Taxus chinensis. Taxonomy (NCBI): domain Eukaryota; kingdom Viridiplantae; phylum Streptophyta; class Pinopsida; order Cupressales; family Taxaceae; genus Taxus; species Taxus chinensis. The sequence continues at coordinate 609,820 of JAHRHJ020003543.1, forward strand.
GCCAATATATAGCATGCATCTTATACAAGATGCATACACCTCCTCCCTCAACTGCAATAGATGAAGAAATGACCACTGTAATGAACTTCCACAAGCACAGAACACCAAACCTTAGAATAACATCCAAACTCATATGGGCCTCAGTAGGTACTTGAGTCCCCACAAAAAATCATCTCGAAGCTTGCATATGCCTCTCCATATCCTCCACTAGCATAACATGTACTCTCTCTCTCTCTCTCTCTCTCTCTCTCTCTCTCTCTCTCTCTCTCTCTCTCTCTCTCTCTCTGACAACTGACAACCACAATATATGATACACATCCTCCAACATAATAGTCATCTCTCTTGTAGGCAACCAAAATGTGCACTTATCCACACACCATCTATCACATAGTACAGTTAACATAGGCATATTATGAGGCACATCCCCCATCCGTGTTATGTGCCACACGCTATCACGTTCCATAACATCCCAGTCATCATCTGATAAACCTAATCCAAGCAACATACTCAAATGACGTCCACTACGGAACTCCCTCGAGTGAATATCCCATTACACACCATTAAAAAACAATAAAAGTAGCATTAGAACACTATAAAAATCCAAGCACACTCACTTATCCAATGCATATACATTACAAATCTCATTTTTCATCATTCTAGACTAAATTCACACATTCTGGACTAGGGTGCCTAGATGCAGGACTTGGGCACCCAAGAGTAGGAAACAAGCACCCACATCTGGGTGCTCTTATCCCAAGGGTCACTAGTGCCCTCACCATTATTTTCTGGGTCCAAAATGTTGAGAAAATTTAAATTCTCAAATTTCAAAAATTCAATAAAAATGACTATTACACCATACACTTTTCAAAAAATAAGGCACTTACCAACTCCACGGTCATGTGTGACGCTACGGAAGTTGCCACCCTCTCAAAATGACTAGGTAATTCATACTACTATTTAGAAGGTTCTTGAGTGAAGAAAGTACTAATTAACCCCTATCTTTTGGCCATCTTGTTTTATTTTATTTCGTCATTCCCGACCTCTTACACCCACATGCCCAATCATCTTTCATCACTTACTATTATTTTAGCCTTGACTGGGGTGCCCATGGGTGCCCCAGTCCCACCATGAGTTCCTCGATCCTTTTTGCACTTTCCTGCCACTTTTTGGGCTCTTTCTAGCTGTTTTAGATCCTTATCATTTTTGTGGTCAGCCATTTTGGGGTTAATTATGAAATTAGATCAAGAGAACCCTATAAATATAAAGTTATGAGACCATAATGAGGGACCAAGCACTAGTCACTACTATCATCCATCTAGAGTTGCATCCATATATTGCATTGGAGATCACTTGCATCCACATAGCTCCATCACAAGGAACAAGGCTAGGATCATCTGCATCACACTTCATAGGGGGAGGATTCTATTCTATTCCATGCACACATTCTATTACATTTTCTACATCTAGTTATTTCTCGCTACTTCACAAAGTGTGACTGGCACAAGAGCACCTAGGGCACATATGCACACACTCACCAAAACTACATTTGGGTCTGAAATGTAGTGCAATGCTCAGTTAGTAAGCCCACTATTGTGGTAGCTGAGGTCAGTCTGACCCATTCATTTGCATTCTTCTTTTTTTAGGGTTTTGATACTTCTTTTGGTCTTTTACAGGTCTTCTATTCATCTTGGATTATCAGTGACATCTGACAGCAGGCAGTGAACTTGATGTGACAGACAAAAGGGTTTCAGACCACCTCCTCATCCTGTGATATTCAGTTTCAGAGCTTTTACACAGACCAGGGCACCCATTTTGCATAGACCAGAGTGCTCGTAGGCACCCCAGTCCCTCTCCAGGTGCTCCAGTCTAGGGAATAGTCTAGATCCATCCTTTTCAGGCCTTCTGCATAGTTGTTCCTACTTACATATTTTCCAGTCACCTCTGTGACATAATCCCGCAAGCATCTTCTATTCAGCTGAGTTCTTTCATCTTCCCTCTTGCACATTAGGGTTAGCATTTCCTTTTGCATAGTTGCTTGGGTCATTTTTCATACTTATTATTGCATTTATTTACTTTATTTAAAATTGTTCATAGCTTAGATTAATTATCCCCCAATATTCCCATAATTTTAGTTAATCATTTGGTGAACCCGACTCGATCATTCATGCTTCTAAATTCTTCATTCATACCTTATCATTCTAGGGTTTATTCTCCTTTTTCCATGGCTCACTCTCATACTGATTTTACTGAAGAACATCTTAAGGCCATTAATGATCATATTGTTACACATCCACAAGATCTAGACTTACTTTTACATGTGGCTCATGAGGAGGCTACTAATTTGGTAGAACTCAATGCTTCCACAGCTCCATACCCACTTCTATGTTGCTACTCAACCACTCACTTCTACTCTTCCACCTATTTCTATTATTCTCATTTCTGTTACTACTCCTACCAATCATTTTATGCCACCCTAATTTTCTCATATATGGAAGGTTTCATTCTGTTGGAAATCAAGACTTAACTTCTCTTTCTCATCATCTTCAAGATAAAATTATTAAGCTGCAGTAGGCTACTTCACATGCATCGACATCTTTAGATTCTACCTTATTGTTACATACTCCATTCGCACCTGCCATCTCTACTTATCCACTTCCTCCTAGCTTTGTCACCCCTAAGCTTCCCATTTTCAATGGGCATGGTGACCCACAAGGAGCATCTTAGAGCATTTCATGTCACTTGTCTTGAATTTTTCTGACGATCATATTCTTTTAGCTAAAATATTTCTTGTAGTCTCCATGATTATGTGATGTGTTGGTTTTATGACCTACCTGTTCACTCGGTAACTTCATTCACGCATCTAGTCTAATGCCTTTCTTACTCATTTCTCCATCAATATCAGCTCTAAGATCTCTTACACTCAGCTAGCACAACTTAAACAGGGATCAAATGAACACCTCACTAACTATGTTTTGAGGTATAAGAATAATCTAGCCAAGATGAAAAATGTGCTTGTGGACTCTGAGCTTCAAGGACTTGTTCATTCAGATTCTTTTACCACCTCTCCAAGAGAGTGTTCTCTTTGAAACCTCTCCTTCATTTGATCAGATTTTTCATACTCTTAAGCTTCGTGAGACCAAACTCCTATCTATAGGAAAGCTTAAATATCAGGAGCAGGCTTCTTCCTCCACTCATTTTCCAAACAAGACACCATTCAAACCCTCTACAACTAAACCAACCGACACTAAAATCACTATCAATGTAGTCACTCCCACTAAGGAGGTTCAGTCACAACAACCTCGACACATGTTTACAACTTTCCAATGGCTCCACATCTTATATTGAAGTAACTTCTCGAAATCAATCTTATTACCCTTCCTCCGCCACTCAAGTTAGATCCATTAGGCCCAAAAGGTAGGAACTACAATGAGAAATTTCCACTGTGATTATCATCGATGTGTGGGACATTCTACAAATAGGTGTTTCAAACTCCATACAATCATTCAAGACCTAATTGATGACAACAAACTAGAGTTTCCAGAATCTGCTAACTCTCCACCAAACAATGACAAGGGTAAACTCAAGCTCTTTAACAATGAATCTCAACAATGTGACAAGAAGACATCTGACTCTTCTGCTAATCATGCATATCATGCAATACCTCCTCCTGGATCAGGAGCTCTTGATTTCTTAGTTACAAACTGAATGCTTTGCCACCAATCATTTCTTTCTCTAATGTCGATTATCATGTGAATTTCACATCTAATCATTTACACATCAATGCATCTATTGGCTCGACCTCCATTAACAACACTAAGGTTGACCCATCATGGCCCATTAGTGCATGCTCTATTTCACTTCTCAAGGCTATCGGCTATCCTCCATCACAAATTGAGTACCCTTTCAACAAACCCTTTGGTGTTGTTAAGCTTCATGTTACAGTTGGTCCTCTTACAATGCTTGTGCCTTTCCTCATTGGAAACATAGTTGATGGATGTGACATGCTTCTTGGTCTCAATTGGATTCATCATTCTCAATCTATCATTTCTATGAATCATTTGTGACTTAAATTTATTCACAACAATCAAGTCATTTCTATTGACGGTGTCCCTCCATCCGCTCCATGGTCGTCATCTCCTCGCACACCATCTACTTCTTCTAACACCTCACACTCTATGTTACTTAAAGAAAAATCTACTCCTAGTTCACCTACTCATGTATCATCTACATGACCGCACCATTCCACTAGCCCTACACATAGGTATAGGCCCATTCCTTGGATAGTTACTGCATCTTGACATAGGTCGCCACCTCAGTTTATTCCATGCAGATCTTCTTCACCTTCACATTCCACAGCACATAGATCTCCATCACTGACGTATTTTGTGATGCCACGACCTTCTTCATATATTCATCCCTCACATCCACATAGACTTCATTCACTAATACAACGTTTATCTATCATACCACCACTATTAGAGCATGGTCATACACGCTTTCATCATCACACTCATCGGATGAAGGACCTTCGTCCTTCATGCTTGGTTAGCTCATTCATATACTTGGGGGCATAGCATCTAATACATCTCCCACCACCCATCACCACATTTACACATCTATCATCTTTGCATTCTCATACATCAATCTTCTCACATAAGTATACTCATCACACGTTTTAGCATTGTCATTACCCGATGACACACTCTTGTGCTTTCAGTTCACACTTGAACTATTGAGGGATTACTACACATGAACCCCACACACACTGCACAACTATAGGTTCATCACTACACATTACGTTTCATCACACATCATTCACGTCCTACATCATACATCATACTAGTCATCATTATCTCATATATCATACATATTGTCTACATCTAACATCATACACTAGTCTCATCTACTACATACTACATTACTAGTCTATCTACATACATTACATGCCACTCTATAAATTACACTTTACATATTCTACACATCTTGCATTACATTTACTCATACGACACATACATTTACATAATGCATATCTACTCATCACATGGTCCTTCATCTATCACACACATATACTACATCATCTTCTACGTGTTGCACTCACTACTCTATGACACACTTTAATTCCTCGCTCCATACTCAACTGCTGAGGGTTTACAAATCAAATGGACCTTACATTCATCACACATTTATCATTTTCCCTTTCATCATGCGACATTTCTAGGATAATGACACACTTATAGGCTAAATCATCACTTACTCTATCATCTTGTAGTGGTATACACTTTAGGCTACATCACCACTCCCTCTTTTCACTTATCGTGATATAACTTAGGGATGAATCATCACTCATCCATTCATCTTATAGTGATACACTTAGGCTAAATCATCACTCATACATTCATTTTTGATATATGCTTTGGCTATAGGGTTCACACATACATCATTCTATAGGTCACATCTCATCAATACACATACACATTCATCACAGCACGTTAGAGACAACACACACTTCAACCATTTCTAGATGACACAATCTAATTTATGGTTCATTCTTGACTACTAAGGGGAAAAAGCAAATGAACCTCATTGCATAAACTTCTATTCACTCAAGGGGCATGTATCCTATCACTCCATCTTTACATTCCATTCCATCCATCCACAACATACTACATATTATGGTTGCTTTTACTCCTTACTTTTTCTTGTTCATGGTCACTTGTATTGATGTAGCCTAGAATTCACCAGTAAAATCTCAGGCACGCTGGCACATCACTCATCCTAGACTGAGCGCTCCCCTGAAGCATGCAAAGGTATTAGGCCCCTCTTTAGGGTTGTTATTGTAGGATGTTAGCAAGATGAAGACTTAAAGAATTCAGATCCATAATTAATCTATAATTCTATAGTAAATATTCTTAGATCTATATCTTAAAGTATCATAAATCAAATAATAATTATAGCGAGAACCCATTATTGCAGTAATAAACTATAACCATAATTAACACCTTAATTCAGTCAATAACCCCCATTATATTAAATGTAGTAATACGCAGGAGCTTCCTTACAATAATAGTACATCATATGCTTATGTGAGCATCATATATGCTGGCAGCATAATATCACGTAGTAATCCAGTAGCTTACATACATATCCTCACACACCTATACTATGTAGTTCATTATATATTTATAAGGGTGGGGACTTTCCCTTCACTACTTATCCAATCCCAAAATAGGTCACATGTTATTATTAGCCACGCGTTGTTACAATAACAGCCATGCATTCTAGTGTGCACTAACAATAGAATTATTTTTAGTTAATTATCAGTAGTAGATCTGATTCTCAGCCATGTACCCATGCAAAGCGCTTCGTAACCAATCCTCTAAAAATATCCAATGCATGTCACGTATGTTTTTGACCGATTTTGTGTGCTCCACACACCATCTTTCAAAAATAGATCCTCATTGTGAAAATAGTTAAGTCCTGAATCTACCTTTGTCCTCAATGTGTGATTCCTTTCCGATCCTTCCGCATTTTTAAATGTGCTCTGCTCTTTCGCGTGAGCCTTCTGTATGTTTTTTGCTAAGTGTCAGATTTTGTTTGACCAACATTATGCAACACTAATTGCATTGCCACCATGGAAATGGTTTGTCTCCAAAATAGAAGCAAAAGAATGTGAATGGAAGAGACAGAAATAATTTTGATGAATAAAATAATGACTTTACCCTTACAACCTCATCTTCTGCTTCAACCTAAAGAATCAACTCTAGATATTATTACTTTTATTTCCACCTCTAAATTCTACCAATCATCTTGAGCGTGGCTTATGTACCCTTTCTAGGATATCCATTGCATTTGACTCTAGCTCATCTTTTGCAATCTCTCCTTTCTCATTTTAAAAGACTGACACAACGTTGGACATGACAATCATTCTTCCTTCTAATAGGTCCATATTTTGTGTGATGAGTTTCCCAAGCTTATCTATCATTTCCTTATGTGGTTCTTGTGCTGTTGTGAGGGCCTTACGTGCTTCTGCTTGACAAATGATAATTGTTCTGTGCAACATTCTAATGTCTCATCTTTCATGGCCTTCAAGACTTCATTGTCTTCCAAAATGGTCCTAGTTCTTATAATGGCTTCTAGGAGACTGTACAAATATTTAGTGCTTGATCTACCTTCTTCAGTTCCTCCTACAAGCTCTGAAGCAACCCCTCATATGATGCAATATTCTGCATCACTGAAGCCTTTTCCCGCTCTACTTCCTGTGATGGATCCTTTAGGGCTGGAATGCACAAAGGTTCATATTTAAGAACTAAGTCCACCAAGGTACTTACATAATGCATTGCTCGAAGGAAATGTTTTGGGTACCTTTGGTTCTAAGTATCAGCTTCAGCTTTCATGATATTGTCCCAACTTCCTCTGCCATGCTAATGAAAACAATTGTTCTTCTTCTATGCCAAGTCTTTTCTTGTTTTAGGCATGTCTATTTCTCCTCATCCTTAGTCTTGATCTCTTCTCTCGTATCGCCCTAATTGTTGCAGCCTTATCCATATTACGACATCGTGCCACCTCTATCGAGACCTTCACCAAAGCATTGCTCACTTGTTCATCTGACATAATAGTAGGCTTTACTGTTATGTGTCTAGCTTGAGGTGTCTTCTTCAACCTCCTTGATACACATGACTCCTCACACACATAAAATTCTAGTTCGTCCATGTGCATGTGCTTCGACCATGAAAATTGCTTCTTTGTGTGCATTGTTGCCATATCCTCATCCATTAAATCCCAACCATACAACTCCTTTTGTTTCATTGTGCTTTGGAAACAAGCACGGAAACTTTTACCTATCCTTGGCATAGCCCATGACTAGTGGAATGTACTCCCCACTTGTTCTCTTGATCTTGGCCCCTTAGGAACTTGGGCTTCAAGATTTGGCGCTTGTTCTATTGTTTCCTGAGTAGTCTCGATTGTTGTCTCATCTACTTCATTTTCTCCCTCTTCTCCATCCTTCATTTCTTCGTCCTTTGGTTCTTCCACATTCTCTGGAGGTGTAGGGGAATTGGGAACGCTCTCCTCAGACTCTTCCTCCTCCTCATTCATCTTCAATTTCCTTCTTCTCTTCTTAGTTGTCTCCTTTTGTGGAGAGATTCAAAGTGATCTGCATACTGATTTCGAAATAGCACCTTGGGTCCTTGTTCTCCTAAATACTCTTATAAAATGGCACTCTCCTAGGACTGCATCAAAGTCCTCATCATCTCCCTCTTATGGTTTCAGGTGTAGTACATGCGTGCTCAGCTTCTACCCTATATGTAGGTTGTCTTCTTCCTCTATGCTCCAAACCACCACTATCTTCATGCTACTCCTCTTCATCTTCTACTTATATTGTCTTTGTGGGCTTAGGTGTTGGAAAATTTTCCATTCTATGCTTACCTTTTGGCGGCCCTGGGAGTGTGAAATCATTCTCCAAATAATTAGTGTTCTCCAACTTGGGCTTGAGTTGAAGCTACACAAACGCTACTCCAGTTTCCCCAACTGCCAAGCTTACAGGATTCATGCTTATAATATATGAGATAAGCCTCTCAATGTATGCATTCCGCCCTGGATATACATACTTCTTTCTTAGAGTGTGGTAGTCAGAATCTACCTTGTCTGCATTGAAGGTTAGGCGATGCACATCTAAAAACCTGTGAACTGATGCCTGAAGATATCATGTTGTGAAGGCATATGGTAATTTTCACCATGGGCGCCAAGCCCCATCCTTCATCATCAAATCACACGATGCAAAAGTGTTGGTATACGTGAAAACTGAACTAGCCTTACCCACCACCGAAGGTAAATCCTTGGGTAAGCGCCATTCTTCTTCAAATGCTGCATGGAGTCCTGTCATACCACTTCTCCTGCCCTATGCTTGAATGGTCCACTCATTAATCCATCACACAAGTATTTTCCAATCCTTTTTACAAGTGACTTGTGTTCCATGGGGTACTCCCAAATCTTCTCCTTTGGCCCATCAGGCACTCTGATCTCCATAAATACCAAAGACAATAAAATAGTGCCAAAACTTATTTTGCCACCTGTCTATGCTTCTTCAATGATTGTCTTCGTTATGTGATCTACGATATTGTAGACCACTCCTTGAGACATCTTCTTTGCAACGTGTAACCACATTGTGTTTACCTGTGACCACCTTCCTTGGTCATTCAGCTTTTTCACCAAGATGTGCAGCTACCTGCACTACTGGGTACTTCTTCAATTTGTCAATGTCCATGTCATGCAAACCTTTGGTATACCCCATCTCCTTCCTCATCTCTAGATTGTGGATCCTTATCAGTTAAATCACTCTCCAGATCTGCTCCTAAGGCCCTTAGTCCTGTCACTGTTGAAATCAAGGCAGTTGTGATTCTAACCCTCCATTCGGTGAAGTAGAAGAAGTTCTCATGGACTCTTCTTATCAACCATTAATATAATGGTTCATACTTTCCAAAGTATGACAGTTCATACAACTGGTAGACTTTAATCTGCTTTAGTAACTTCTCACCAATGTCATCATATAATGGCATATCTTTTGTTGTGCATTTTTTCGTTTTTGTGCTAACAATGCATCAAGCTCCTTCTTATTATCTGATGTATGATGGTTGTAATCGCTGATTTTACATTAACAGATGTGGGAATCCCATTCTTGTCCCACAATCACACCCTCTGGATACTACATTTCTGAGAAATTACTCTCGAGAGCAATTTCTTCTTCCACTTCAACCTTCTTCTTCCCTTTTACTCCTGTTACGGGTGCTTTCTTTGGTGCCATCTGAAAAATATCTCTTTTCTTCCCTCCCTGTAATCGAGCAAGTTGAAACCCTAGTTCAAATCTCCATGCCCTAGTGGAAATCATGCCCTAGCTCATTTATAAACATCTTCTTTCGCTCAAACCCTTCACCTATGAGAACGCAAGCTTCTCACTTTGCACAAACCTTCTCTTCCACGTCTGGTTTCACACTCTTCGCACCTCAACACAATTTCTCAGCTCTTTCGCACTTAGCCCTTTTCAAATTCTCTCAATTGCAATGGTAAAAATGAACTCGCACATCCCGTCCTTATATAGAATTTCAAAAGTTAGTGCATTTATTGCTCCTCCACCTACCAACAATCCTCTCATTAATTGACCATTTTCATTATTTCTGTGTGGTACATCTTCGCGCCCAAGCTATAACCTTCTAGCGCACCCTCCTACCTTCTAGCCACAAACTTCTCTTCAGCGTGCCTCCATGCACCTTGAGTACCTCATGCCACTGCACCTTCCACTTGGTATTCTTCCCATGGCCTCTACTTACCTCGCATTATACTTGTTTCTTCATTCACCTCCACCTATGGTCCTCATTTCTAGAAGCAATATCTATTTTTTTTTCAATTTTCCAACCTTGAATAACACCCATAGTAATTAGTTCCTTTCATGTGTACTTATTTTCATCAGTCTTGTACCTGGATATCAATAACCTACCCCACACTAAGGGTATGTGTAGTCCTCTGCACATAAAAATTCTTCAAAAAGTAATTAGCTTCTGGTGCGTAAACACACTTATTACACAAAAACACACCAACTAAATTGACAAAGCATAGCAACAAAGAAGGAAACACATTAAGGAAATGTAGAATTGAAAACCTAATCTAAATGGAAATACTACCTTATTACAAACACCAAGAAGACTTATTTATAGTAGGGCTTCAGCCTACTCCCATTGAAGTAACCAGGTAACCATATTCCATCAAGTTCCTCTAATTGACAAGCATTGGTTTCAAGTATGTGAGTGATAACATATGGTCCCAACCAATGTACCTTGAGTTTTCCTGGATGGTGCAAAAACTTAGAATCATAAAGGAGCACCATCTGTCCTATCTCAAGCTTTTTATCCCTGATGTGCCTGTCATGCCATGCTTTCTGCCTAGCCTTCTCTTGTTTTTGACTCCAACGTGCTATTGCTCGTCACTCATCCAACTTGATTAAATTTTCAATCCATTCTTCTAATGATTTCTCATCAGCTAGACCTCCAACACGCACAATACACAAAGATGGTAACATAAATTCCATAGGAAGAACTGCTTCTGTGCCAAACACTAACTAAAATGGTGTAGCCTTGTTCAACCTTTTATATGTTGTTCTATATGCCCAAATTACTGTAGATACTTTATCATCCCAATCCTTTCTTCCAACATCACAGATTTTTGTCAATGTCTAGCTCAAAATTTTGTTGAAAGCCTCAGCAGTTCCATTTTCCTGAGGATGATAGGGTGTAGTCTTATGGTGTGCAATCATGAATTCATCCAATAAAATTCTGATTGTCTCATTAAGAAAATGTGTGCCCTTATCACTGGTCAAACTTAAAGGACATCCATACCTTGTAATAATATTCTCCCATATAAACCTAGATGAAGTAGTTGTTGTATAATCCTTTGTAGGTGTTGCTTTTGCCCACCTTGTCAGATAGTCTGTGCAAGTTATGATGTAGCGCGATCCAGTTCTACGCGCAGCTGGTGAAATAGGACCCACAAAATCTATAGCCCATTTCTCAAATGGTTCTGCACTAGTAATAGGTCTTAGAGGCATTTCATCTCATTGACCTGGTTTTCCAAGATTTTGACAATGATCACAAGCCTTATTAATAATCCTTACAATATTTATACAGGGTCTCCCACCATAATCCAGTGAGTAGAATCTTGCACGTAGTGGATCACCTAGCATAGTGGCCACCTGCAATACCATCATGAGCTTCTTCCATAATATCTATGCACTCATGTTCCAGTACACAACAACGGCGTAATACTTCATCCTGAGCCTAACTTGTACAGGTCACCACTAATTAACATATAGGGTACTGTGCATGTATAGCAAGTTGTTTCTTCTCCAAGGATTTCATTCCTTTTGGTGCCATCCCTATTTGTAGAATGACAAAAATTTCCTCTAGTTCTGATGGCGCTCATTGTAACCTGTATAACTTTACATCTAGCATGGTATATTCAATTGCATGTGCTTCAAATACTAATCCTAACTGTCAGGCTGGATACAATGATCTAGTCTAGAATCCAAACATGGAGCCTAGTCATTACCAAAGATTTTGAAAAAGCAAATTGAGTTGAGGAACAATAGCACCCATCGAGCATTCTAGTTGGGTTTCCAATTTGGTTCCAGTCAGACAAGCTTGTTTACCAAATACTTCAGATGTCATGTGATCTGTACTTAAAAGACTTGAATAGAGCATGTCTCAAGGTAGATTACTAGTGGAACTCCCTTCCATGTAGCGCATAGATCATTGACAAAGCTTGTGGCTAGCTTTGTAGTGGTTGTAATTATTTTCTGTAGGATGGCATACTTAGGCTACTAGCAAAGTAAATATGATGAAGGAACAATACCAGTTCAAGACATCCAGGTTTAGCCAACACCACGCCAATGGGGAACTTATGCCATACAGGCATTAATGCCATTTGTACATGTCCAACACTGGTTGGTACCATCCAAGGAAAAAATAGAATATGGCACGCTAGTAAAGGTTTGATTTCCTTTACATGGTGCTCGATATACCATGATGATATCACTATTTTTTCCAAAAATGTAGCAGACGTACCTTTCTCCTTTTAGACAACTCCTCTACGATGGTGCAGGAAGATTTGGCAGTACCCTTTGAATCCCAAGAAGTGTATCTTTCTTGCACATGAAGGAAAGCTCCTTGGCCATATTGACTCCAAAGAAGGATTACGCACTTCACTCCAGAAATGGTAGAAACTCTCTTAGAGCACTACCATTGCTATGACATAAGCAATCCCTTCAGAGTTTCTTGGGGATCAACCAACAATTTGTTCAGAGGTTTGTCCCAGATTATGCAGTCCTAGTCAAACCTATCACCAAAATGGTGTAAAGAAAAGCAATGGAGTTCTTGATGTTCAAGTGAGATACTCAATTGTCAAGGACATATTTCAAACAATCAAAGCACAGCCATTGTCACAATGCATCCTTAACTAGTCATCATACACCAGACTTCTCCAAGGATTTCGTCCTAAATAGCATTCTGTAAGTAGTTGTGATACTAAATCTACCTTGAATGCTATAACAGCAACTATGCACAAACGATGAGCATAGCTAGTGCATTTTTCAGACCAAAAGGCATTACATTTTAGGCATGAGCTACCCCATTCAGTAGTAAACATATTCTTTTCCTGATCCTCCTAGAAGCAATCTGAACCTAATGATACAGTAATCAGAACCCATCTGATAGAAATGAATAGCATTTCAGTACTCAATCCAACAACCTTCTAGTTATTGGTCTCTTAGTGAATGGTGTGGGAAAGGGGTCTAGTCACACATTCAATCATTTAGCTCCCTCTAGTCCATGAGAAAAGGGCAGGTTGGATCACTCATGTCATGGAGTCTGACATTGAGATCAAGGTCACCAAGCTGGTAAGAGGAAAACCTATTGTGTAAGTAGCTTATTCAAGGGTAAGTTGATAGGAGTCTAGCACTAAAGAAGAGGTTGTTTTCAATCTCTTCTTTGACAGCCTTTTCACACAAGTTGGGATTCATCAAGTAGGGTCTCTTTCTAACTGGGCATGCACCCTCTTTAAGCTCCTTATCTTTATCTCCCCTAAGGTATATTTATACGCGCCTTCCTAAGTTCACAGGCCTATGCCCTCCTAGCGAATGAAGTCCTGATAATCCCAAAGAAGTCACTTCAGATTGCATTTTTTCCACTTCAGATTATGACCATAGTGGATGGTGTTCCAATTGTTCAAGAAAGCTTTCTGAATGGAGTGCTGCTCAGCATGCATGATCACAATATTAGATTCATAGGGTTTCTTTATAGAGTTACATGGATAGGCACCAGCTGGTGGTCATTATCTGCATTGTCCAACACCTCACAGCTCTAAAAATCCTGTTAAATGATGGTTATTATTGGCCCATAGATTTTCAGTGACTTGCTTTGCGTGGATCCACTAAGTAGTCCAAGAATTTTTCTTTTTCTTTCTCACAGGTAAACATGTTGAAGTAGCTGTGACATTGGCCTTCTGTTTCATTCAATAAGACGTGCTGACCTGAGTCCCCTTCATGCTAATAACTCCTGAAGGAGTTCATTGGAGTTCATTAATCACTATCTCAAGCCATAGGGTATAAGTGGCTTTATGACAGCTTACATACTTACTTCACCAACTGGAGGATTTGTAGTAGAAAATGTCAACATGTCTGGGCCAATTCCTGCAATTAGATCTGAGTCTAACATTTTAGTCTCTCTATGGAGTTCTGTATAGTACATACCAAGCACTTTTGCATACCTTGCTACAAGTGGAATCTTAGATAATGCATTGTGCACCCATTGGATCGAAGGTCACTGAGTAAAGCTGTCCTGAATGGGATCTACCTCAGTACTTCTCTCACACTTCTAAACTCAGGTGCTAATGGCCAAGGTTGAATCTACTATGATAAGTACTGGATCTGAGTAGGTGCATTAGGAGGACTCCTTAAATAACCTGAGTAGTAAGAGTGATCCTAATTTCATTCCATCCTACAATACTGAATTGTTACCCTAAATGTGCCCCTGCTCATTTTCTAACTGACTCCTTTCATCTTTCCTTCTCCTTGGGCCTCAGTCTCCATTTTTTTTAGGGACTCAAATCTTTCTGGAAGAAATGGCAATCATTGGATAGATGCTCTCTCTCATCTTTCCAAAAAGGTAATGTTTTCCTCCTAACTCCTCATAGTAGTTAAGTTATGGCTTGGCTAGAGTTTTTGTGGGAAATTTTCCCCTAGAAGGCCCGCAGCCAATGCATAGTTGTTGCCACGTGTCCAAGAAGTGGCGGGGGGTCAGAGGATCCCAAGCTTGGTTTTTTGCCAAGTGTTTTGGCAAAGCTTTGATCAAGAATAAAAATTCTTCCCACGTTGGAGCCCGCTAGTGTGAATTATGGAGCTGCCACATGATCCCAAGAGAAAAATTTGGGAAAATCGGCTAAGTGTTGGCGCAAGTAAATTTATGCCATTTGGAGATGGCCCATACATGGCTAATCACAAACGTGTACACGTGTCATAAGGAATGCAGTTCCAAGTAGAGTCTTCATTGGATGGGGTAGAATTGTAGAAATTCCAGCTCAAGTGGAATATGGCTAAAGCATTGCTACTAAAGAAGGAAATTTTTGCCCATTTTCCTTGCCGCCTAATCAGCTTATGTTGACACGTCCTCCAAGTGCTTGTGCACACCAGTTAGAGCGGTAGGGGAAGAATTAGAATTACTTTGGCAAAATGTTTTGGCGACAGGCTTGCTGCCCCTGGAGCAAGTTTTGGCAGTCGCTGTCCTTCCACCAACGAATGGATATTCCTTGTTCACGTGTCCCGGCTGGGTGGATCACGGGGAAGTCATTTGGGAAATTTTCCCAAGGAGGAAATAGAGGAAATTTTATGAAGGGAAATGCTCAATGGCCCCCTTCATTGTGAGCCAACTGGAATCTTCACCATCGTAGTCTAGGCAGGGCAAAAACCCCTCTAGAGTCAAGCCCACGAGGAGATTGTTATCCAAAATGTGCCCCAAGCTCATTTTTGTGGCTAACTCCTAATGGGGTTCTTGACCTCACATGTGCCTTAGGCTCAAAAAAAAAATCGAAGTGACCCGCAGAATCTTTCTAGGAGAGACAGGCCCGAACCAATCACATCACGCCACGTATCTTCACCTCAGCTTGGCCCAGAAAGGGAAAGTTTTCCTCCTAACTCCTCAAATTTTCCAAGTTATGGCAAAAAGCGAAGTTAAAATGGGAAATTTTCCCTTAGGAAGGGCCCGTGACCACGGCTAATAGGACATGCCACCATGTGGCACCTAGAGTGGTGGAGCATGGGGAAAATTTGAAATTTTTTGATCTACACCATAATTTATCAGCTATAATAGTGTTCTATTAAACAAAACTATCACTTAATCAAAGAAAAATGGAAAGGTTTTTGTCATTACTACCATTTATATAAAACAATATCATTTGATATATAATATATATAATACAGATAACCAAAACAAGCTAAATATTGCATAATAGATAAGGAAAAAGTTGGATTTCAATCTTCCTTCCAGTTTATTAAGTTGTTTAGTTTTGTCACTCGGCTGTCTTTCTACACCTTTAGCTTGTATAATTACTAATTTTATCTTAAATAAACACAATGGTCTAACTTTTCTTTCCATAAAGGGTTACTGATTCCACATATTTATTGGCATTTTCTTGTCCTTTACATATAGAATATAAAATTTATGTTGAAATTTAAGGTATATATCAAGCTAATATATCATAATTTCAATTATATCAAATGAGTAATTTCAATTCCAAGAAGACGATCAGACCTTCTAACCAAGAGTAAATGTATAAAATTTCCACTCTTTCACAGTTGCCTATCATGTTTCATTGACAGTAACAAAAATGATAAGTGCACAATAATATAAACAGTCAGGTATTTTATCTTCCTTCACTTGGATTAATACTTACTTCATTTCAGACCTATATTATTTACAAGTAAATCAGCAAAGTGTATGATGTTTCCCCTTAGCAGGGTCAACAATCGAATGTCAATTTGCATGAAACTAGAATTATTAAAACCACTATCTTGTTCACAATAGTAAATGGTCCTCAAGATTATTATCTTACCAATCTATGTATGGGTGACCTTTCTTAATAAAATAATATGATACCCTAGTTATACCATACTAAGGAATTTTAGTTACATTGATTCATGCTCTGATATAATAATAGAAGTTATTCACAGAAGACAACTCATAACCATACAATTATTCATTCACCCATGTTACTCCTTAATACAGATTCAGATAGAGCACCTAATTAAGGGTCACATTTTAAATAAAGAACCCTCAATTGAGTACTCCTTTCCGCACCCGGTTCATCGTATTATCTGGTAAATAACCATTTTAAGACATCCCAACGTGGAAAACCTATCTTTCACTTCATCTTAACAAAGATAGTGACACAGATGGCTAACAAATTTCCATTCATCGTTATAGGGTCATTAAATATATTTTTGGGCTTAAATTCACTCTTTTCAATCTCAAGAAAGTGACTCCAAGATCACTATTCCTCCCAATCGAATTCCATTGCTATGCAGATGAAGAGATAGAAGGTCTCGGTAGTAGAAAAAAGAACACAAATAAATCAACTCAATGAAGTTGTCATTAACCCACATATCTCAAGACCCATTCTTGATAAGTTTGAGACTATCTATTTCCAAAAGCTACAGAGTTTACTCAATCCAACACCACTGAGCATAGTGACTTAGTTTCACATTTATCAAGAACTAGATGGATATGAACATCCTCACAAACATCATGAAGGTTGTAAGATAACAATATTTTCACATAAATCTAACTCAAGAGCCTACATGATCGATTGTTTCTTATACTTCATTAAATATTCTTACTATTGTTTCACTTCTAATAGCCCCATAAATGGGTATATACACACTCTATTAACCATTTTTTTTAAGCATTTAAAAATATATTCCCCTGATTTGTAAGAAGAATTAAAGAAGAGGTGACATTAGTAAAAAAATCTTAACATAGGTAAAAGAATTTAGACATTCTCAAGGGTATTAATAACCAATCGAATAGATGAGAAAACATGCATCTTTCCATGTAAGGATTTTCTAATGGAATAATTTAACCCACATTAAACATTCCAATACTCTATAAGAAAATAACCATAAGAGGGAAACATAAATCCATGTTATGTTAACAAACATAAGTATGCATTTTAAGAAAAAAAAATTATACTACAAATAAAAGTCAGATTTTTGAATTATTTATAACCTATCCATTAGATACAACAATCTCCATCTTACTTAGTATTATAATGAACTAACCTCAAGGAATCCTTCATGACTTCCCCAGCACCCTGTTAGGGATACATGTTCATTTCCTTTGTTGTCTGTCCTTACAACATGCATCATCAATCGATGCTTGTTCATATTCTTTAAAGGAAAATGGCTGGCCTAATTCCCATTCCCACATGTGAAACATCCTTGAACAAGTCTTGTTTGACCGCGTCTAATCCTTTTATTTGCAGCAGTATTATGCTTTTTCAAGTAGATTGTTACAAAAGAATTTTGTGCATTATTATTTCTGGCAGAGCACATTTTCCAAGAATATTTCTTCCACCATATTTTCTTAGCATCCCATGATGAAGAAGAGTTAAAACTCTTAAGATTATTCTCCCTTTTATGAGTTGAAATGTCTCGTAGATTTGGTTTTATTCTACTAGATTTTCTTAATATCATCTTATCAGAAAAAGTTCCATGTTCATTATATGTATCTCCCAACTTTGGGTTTAGTTCATCATTGGTTTTGTAAGTATAGAACTTGTCACCATTGGTCAGTTCAGAATTTTAAAAACTCCCTTGTTGTTTTTTACTGATAAATTCAAGTTCTTTTTCATTCAACTTTTCACTGGCTTTTGTGTGTCACCCATAACCAACTACTCCAAGGTAGCTATTTGGTTTTAGGTATAATGAAAGGTTGCTAGAATTTTGTCTAACTTTGCACTGTTGAACCGGTAGTAAAATATGACTCGGTTCTTTCTTAATGGTGCATCCTTCTTGTATCGATTATTCTTCTAAAAAAGAAAATAAGAATATGAATTAGCATAAGGACCTAATAATTTTGAGAGATGCAACCTTCAGCTATGATACCAAAATGTAACGACCACTTTTGTTACTCCACATTAGGGGAATTTAATTTCTTTACTTAATGATTCATGAATTAAATAACCATATATTTAAATCCAACATAAACCTTAATTCAATCCATTTTCAATAACTATCATAAAACATGTGCCACTACTTGAGAGTATACATATCGTATTAAATCCCCCTAAATGCTCTTTACGAGCCAATACATCAAATGTATCCTTTTAGTTTTTCTTTTTTCTGGATATGATAATTAAGTGAAGATATCTAAGTGTCTACCTTGGTTCTGCCACATAATCCCAATAGGCATCTCTCATCTTAGAACTTGGTGAAATCACAACAGTTTAATAAAAAAAATTACACTACTTTACACAAAGTTTCAAATTCATGTATGCCATTCTGAGTTCCTCGACAAAACACTCACCATTGGGAACTTGTCATCTCACCTTAATCACTAATTCAATTATATGGATTAGCAATAAATGGTTCTGTAAAAAAACTACATGTCTTGTACAATGTACAAGTCTAGATTAACTTGTAAGAAGGCATACCTCTATGTCATCCTATGATTCCTATGTAAAGTAAGTTTGTCAGTAATGATTTATATCATTACTAGACCAATTCCCTTCTTGCAGCCATCATAAGTTGACATCAGGGCGTATATCTGTGAGGTTCAATACACCTTTGTAACTCTAACAAAGCATGTACTTAATTTAATACAATGTCACAATTCAGGGTCTTGATGAGGTAACTCAGTACAAATGCTAAACAATAGTATCCAAATGGTGACTACCATCATTAAATGGATATGATTATGTAGTGGCCCTAGTGAGTTGACCCACTAAGGTCCTAAATTGGAACATTGTATCTTAATGTTTCAAAGTATTAATTCAATCACAATAGGCTAGCCCGTGTCTCATGATACTTTCCCTCGAATGATTCGTACAGAAGGTACTATCTCAAGTTGATCCAAGGATATTTAATTTCCCATTTTTAATTATTTACCTTGTTAAATATCATACCATTAATATCCTCTAAGTAGGGATTGAAATGATCCTTTATTTAAGTTCAGAATTATAGATTTAAATCTTCCTTAAGATTAAGCAATTAAACAAATGTTTTTCATTAATACAGTTAAGTACCATGCTACTAATTTATTTATATCATTATAGGGAAACACTATTAAAATGTCTCTATATTTCACACTAACAGATATGGTGCATTTATACACAGCTAAATGTGTAGGTATCTATCATACCATTATAAAGTATCATATACTATCAATGCTAGTCATCACTCCAACATAAACACCATTTTTCTTTCATTACAATTAATTACAAGTATTCATTTTTCACATACTTTTGTTAGGTCATTAATTTTTTTTATCTACTAATAAGCCACTTAGATTGAAATATGTATTTAATCGTTCAGTTCACTTTTAAAGACTAATTAAAATTATAAGTGTGCTTCCTTTCGTGCATTAAGGACCTATAATCTTTCCATAAATTCATAATATTCATTATATAAGCCCTATAAATTACATAAATCATTTCCATATTCACATAATAGTTACAATTCAACAAACTTTCTAGATAAAGGTTGAAAAACCGTCCAATTAATTTCTAATTGTATGCTGCATGTATTCACCTTATACATAAATTTTTATATAAATGTCCTAATTTGTTCATCATAGCGGCTTACCTTATCAGTAGTCATAGAGATCACAATCTTCTTACACGACAAAACCGATCGTCATTTAGCCACTTATTCACAATTACGAGATGAAATTAATCCAAATAGGAGTCATTTCCAATGAGAGTACTTCATAAGTTTAATTAGATTAAAATCTACTATTAACTTATTCATTATTACACTTATAACACTATATTAGATAACTCTTATCATTATTCAAGCACACCCATTCAAAACCATAATTTCCTTCAGAATATAGCCAATCATTAGTCATTTAAGCACTCAATATGTCTTATATTTATGTATGGTAAATGGGAATAGTTTACTCACTACATTATCCTTTTCTCCTTTGTTAATTAATGAACTAGTAAATTCATCTTTTTTAGAAAAAATATCATTTCAAAACAAGATAAGTACAATGGATCTAACTTTATTACTTTTAAAAACTGGTTCTCAATCATGTCATAAAATTCAACAATTACCTTAAATGGCCAAGGGCTGGTCTCATTTCTATACAACGTAATTAAATTATAATACGAAATCAATTATCATTCACCTTTTCTTCAATCAAAATATAAATGCACTTTCTACCTCCTCCTTCTTTCACTTTCCATCTTTCATGAAATCCATCTGCAGATTATTAGCATGATCAGTTCCCATGAACTGACTTGATAAACACAACTGCCTTCAGAAAAAATCGTTACTACTTAATAAGTTTATAAAGGAATTTTTTTTTTTCAATGAATTATTCTAGGGTACCAATGGACCAACATTCTTTTGAAATCATGCGAAAGGACTTCATAAGTGAAATCTCTCGATAAGACGTGAAACATCATAAAATGTTGTCAGTATCTCAATCATATTGATGATGAATTTTGGCTCATAAAAGATGGCTAAGACAAATTATGGAATAATGTTAAGACTACTTGAGTTGACTGGAAATAAGAGTAATTGGGAAGAAACTCAAAGTGGACTGACAC